>OW285236.1:230140923-230817800 GCA_935421215.2 Melolontha melolontha | reverse complement strand
ACCTTTCTTATAAACAGAAGTAAGTCTGGCAAATTTCCAGATATCGGGAAAAGTCTTGAGCGATAAGTTGAATAAACAGCCCGGCGGGTTAAAAAACACAGCAGGCCAGTTCCTTAAGATAAATGAAGGAATTCTATCATAACCAACAGTAAAATTCAATTTTAATTTCTTAATAGCATGAAATACCTCGGTTTCAGATACATACCGTGTAATAATTAATTTACGTGGTAAAATTGAAGATGCTGAAGGCCATGTTGAAGGTGAAGTTGGAATATAAATGGATTGGAAATATTCATGAAAGCCATTAACTATTGATAGTGGATCAACCAAGGTGTTACCATTTGCACTTACAATTGAGTTCGGAATATCTACATTATTCCTTTTGCGTAATATGGATGAATAACGCTTTATCCTCCATCTCAACTCCCTATATAAGGCGAGATCTTCCAGATTTAGTTTTCCTGTATTTTTGTCGGTAGTAATTTTTGGTTTTTACATTTTTGATGTGCTCCAGTTAAACCAAACAGGATATGACGATCTGTTATAAATAGAGCAGACCAATTTCCGCCATGTGCGCCAATGTGAGGATGATTGTATTGCATCAGAACTAATAAAAAGCATTCAGTATGTGTTTGGTACTTGCTAAGACTGTATGTAAGTGTAAGCATACGTAATGAAATGTCGTCGACACATAAATCGAGAAAACGACCATTGTCAGACGAAGTGAATAAGTTTATTATGGATTCCCGGACTTAATATACGATGGCTCAAAAATTAAATGTTTAGTGTGCAATACATATCTAAAGTGTTGGTCAAAAATACATTGTAAAGAACACGTAAGCAGTTCGAAGCACAATAATAATAAAATTAATCAAGAACAGTTTGTACATGAACTATGTGTAACTATGATTATGGGTACACTGCCGTTTACCTTGTTAAGTAATGATTCATTCATTTCATTTTGGAAGAAATACGCGAATCAAACATTACTGAGCACGACAACGTTACGAAGGAATTTACCATCGGTGCGTGAACAGGAAAATAAAATCAAAGCCGAACAGAAAAATAAAAAAACTGTGGTTATGTGTGGACGAAACAACTGACAGCAAAAAAAAATCTGTAGTTAAAGTGATGGCGCGTAATATGGAACCAATCAACCAACGTCTTCAATTTTATTAGCATCCAGATGACTAGAACAATGTAATGTCGAAAAAATTTCAGAGGTGCTATTAGATACTTTAGAAAAATTTAAACTTTCGAAAGATCAAGTATTAATGTTTATTACCGATGGTGCCGCAACAATCTGTAGTTAAAGTGATGGCGCATAATATGGAACCAATCAACCAACGTCTTCAATTTTATTAGCATCCAGATGACTAGAACATTGTAATGTCGAAAAAATTTCCGAGGTGCTATTAGATACTTTGCAAAAATTTAAACTTTCGAAAGATCAAGTATTAATGTTTATAACCGACGGTGTTGCAACCATGCGTTCTGTAGGCCAGTCTATTAGAAAATATTGTCCTAACTTGTTACATATTACTTGTAAACTCCATGCTCTACACCTTGTGGCAGAACATGTTCGTAGATGTTATCCAGAGGTAGATGCTTTAATATCGAGTACAAAGGCAGTATTCCTGAAATCTCCAAAATGTATTCGGAAATTTCACGAATTGTGTCCCCATACCCATGAGCAAACACAGCCGATTCTGACACTTTGGGGTACATGGTTACGGGCGGGGTTATACTATCATGAACATTTTGAAAAAATTAAAGACGTAGTTTTATCATTCGATCCGAAAGAAAGTGCAGCTATCAATACAAGCCAGAAGAAATTTAAAGATTCCCAGATTAAAATGAATTTACAAAGTATTCGTGAGAATTACTTGGCACCAGAAGAAGCAATAACAAAATTAGAAAATTCGTCGCTGTCGTTAGAGGAATCACTGCAAATCTTTAAGGATGTTCACGCAGAACTGTGTGCGGTAGAAGACGCAAAAAGTGAAAGTGTTATAATTAAATTTGAAAGTGTTTTAGACAGAAATGCAGATTTTGACACCTTAACACATTTGTGAGGGCACGTCTACAGATGCGTTAAGTTGCTTAAAAAGGTACTTACATTATGCGAATGTAACATCACTAGATGTAGAAATTCCGAATATAAACATATTTTTTCCTCACGGCGGACATGTTTTTCAGAAATAACCTTAGAAACGCACCTGATGTTGAAAATATAAAATCGAGTTTCTCCAGTTTGTCAATCCTTTTAAGACGCTTATAACGCGGTTTTTGTGTTAAAGCGTTTTTTTTAAATCCTCTGTCGTGCACACAATCACTGATTTAATACATGTTTCATTTTATTTATAGGTACATACAACGCTGCTATAATATGTACTATTCTTATTTTTCGTGTGTTTATGCATATTACTTTAATAGCAGAAAACCAAATGTATATTTAATTATTTCTGATAGAATAAATGTCTCTACTTCTATATTTATATCTGTAACAAGCTCATGTTGCGTCCCTATTCTATCGCATATTCTAATATATTACGAATTACACTCCCATATCGGCGCTCATGGCGCGCACGGAAATTGGTCTGCTCTAGTTATAACTCTTTAGGGGAACATGCAAATCGATACAGTCATATAAAGCATTATAGAACGCTAAACTTGATTAAGATCACTGTAAGTTGAAAGAAAAGACTAGTCTATATTTTAGAATAATAATATTATTATTGGCAATTATACAGCGCAACAAAGTCGGCTCATCTAAAATTATAATTTTTAACATTTGAATTTCTGCGAATATTGGACATGTGTTTAATGTTATAGTTAAGACAGACTCTCAAGCGAGGATGATCCAAGTCTTCGCTAACAAAAGTTAAATCTTCTTTTTCAACAGATCTACTTTCATAATTAGACAGAATCGGATCAGATATTCGTTCTCTATTATTTGTTATTGTATTAAATTGTTTAAGATCCATAAAATATTAATATACAAGAAGAGTCATTATCAGGGATTAATATCATTGCTACGAAAGCTAATGTATTTTATAAGAACATTATTGATTATCCAAAAACACAAATACATTTAATTTACATGATTCGAGTCGTTAATAAATAATTTGGTTGAATCGAGCTGAACATAAAATTGAAGAAATATCGTGGAAAATCGACATAATTTTAACTGTCGTACCTCATTCCGTTCTTTACCGCTATCGAGTTAAAGTCAAGAAGACAACATTAAGTGTAATTTAATAATAAAGTTCGTATTTTCGTAAATTCTGCCTGCCGCATATAGAACTAACGAGGCAGTGTCAAAAACGGCACGCAACATTGGGATATATAGGTGAAACTGTCACGCATTTTCATGTTCTATCGTGTTCCTTGCTAAAAACGCTGACATAACATGATCGTAAATATTTTGCTATTGTGCCAGTGAATTATACAAAACAGTCGTTTACTTATAATTAAACGTATTATAATGGTATCCAGCTTTGCTTTCGCTCGCATCAACTTGACCCCTAACATATTCGGTGTTCATCCACTTCTTGAGTTCGTACATGGTGAAACGGAAATGATTATATATTGTTATGGTTAAAAAACACGAATATCTTTGTAAATTAGTCTAGTAATACAATACATTCACTAAAATACCTACTTAATATAATTATTTCCTACTATTTCATGGTATTCGAAGGATATTCGCTAATAGGCAAAAAGGGGAATTAAAGAGGTTCAATCAATTAGTATATGTTAACCCATTAGGACCACTATTAAACAAATCGAGGAAAACGCAAATCCTTTAAGGAATAAACTTTTATTTAGGTATTTATAAACATCCTTTAAAGTAAAAAAAAAAAAGACAAACCATTGATTCTTACGTATATTTTTTTTGCGTTGCGTTAACGCAACAATCGGACTATATGCACAAAAAAATATTACAATTATTAATTATGGTAGTCTTTGAAGCAGTGTGAATGTAATGGAACTCCACATTTATTACACATAAATACGGTTGTACTTTTCCATACTCTACAATGTCTCCTCCAATTTTCACGATTTCTTTCAATTAGGTGACCCGCATTATCTAAACGTGCACTGGATGATAGAGACGCACTGGAACCACGTCCTCGAACAGATTGTGTTTTACATTTGTTAGCACTAATGAGGCTTCGTACAAGTTCAGACCTGAAATCCAGCTGCGAAATGGGTTTCTCTGTGTATACAAATCTGTGCGGTTTCCAAGCATTCACCACAGTAGAATCTAACATATTTATAAATAACGGCCACCGCCATTTTTTTCCACGAATATTTATATAGACTTGCAAGTCTCTAAAGGGATTTCAGTATTCTGTTCTCACGTACAGTTCCAGTAGCAAAGTATCCTTGACGTTTCAGATGAACTAATAGCTTGTAGCTCGTAAAGTATACCTTATGAGTCGACTTATTTTCTAATACGTTCAAAAGATTGATGACCCCTTTTTCACCTAAACCAAATTCTCTTTTGGCATTTTCACCAGTTTTTCCAGCATAAGGTATAAATTGATTTAAATACCCATCGCTAGATGCCAGACACCACATTTTGAACCAGAAACGTACCGGCTTCCCTTTCAAAAACATTTTCGCTGAATGGCGGCTGAAGTAGGGTACCATTTGCTCATCAATTGATAAGTGATGTCTAAAAACACCATACTTCAAGAAATTGCTGTTCCCAAGATCCACTAGCGGTCTTACTTTCGCAAATTTGTCTGCCTTGTCTAATTGATTGTTATCTGCAAGATGAATGTTCTGCTTTATGTCGAGAAATCTGTCTCGAGACATCGCATTTTTCACAAATTGATCACCTTTATCTTCATCAGATGACCAGTAAAGTTTTACGTTTTACACCATTTGTCCCAATGTTGCGTTTTCGCAACGCTATTTTTCAAATCCGTTGGAGAAATATTTCCGGAAAAAAGGGGATTGTTTTTTTCCAAAATAATATTACGTGAAGTATCTTTTATATGAAACCCCTTAATGATAAATGAAAAAGTATTTAATTTAAACTTAGATACACAAGTTTTTTTCTTGATAATTCCATAGTTTTATTTTATTTTTATTCAAAATTGAAAATACGATTACCCGTTCCCAAAATGTTTATTAGGCTGTTTAAATATTTATTAACGCAATGCTACTGACAGTACATTCAAAATTATAACTTTTTAATACAAAAAAAAAAATGTTGCGTCAACGCAACTATGGGAATAAATGGGTTAAATTGGGAAGATATAAAACATAATTTCTGAATGAAACGAAAATTGTGTAGGTAAGGAAGCCAAATGTTATAAAATACAGATAAATAAAAAAAAATGATCTGCTATTTAAATAAAAATTCTCCAATTCTTTCCAATTCTCTCCTAAGCCAAATGTTGTTTTCTGAAAAAGTTTTCATATTATTGTACTTTTAGTGTTAATCATTGATGACATACATCCATTTTGAGTATTTCTTGGTGATGTTTACGCAAGTAAAAACTTGCAAAGATACATGCTGGAACTTGTTGGTGCGGGATTACTATATATTTGCGGATCGGTGGAATTTTAGATTAGTTCTCGGGCACACGTTCATAGGAAAAGTATACCTCAGTAAATTTCACGGTACTTCCTACATAAAAAATGTGGTCATCTTGCGGTGGAACACAGTACCAAGCTTTATATTATCTTACAGATTTATAAAACCTATCCGAATGTTAGTCTGAAAATACAAATGACATTCATAAAGACGTTTAATGTGATGAATACTTTCTTATTGGTAACGAAAGTGGAGAATCTGATATTAGTACCAATAATATACGTTTTGACCCCTTCACATCTGGTGACCTATAAACGATATTATAGGGCATTCAAAACGAAAAAGCTGTATATGTTTACCAGTAGGTAGCAAACAAACTTCAAAATCTGGGATCGTTTGGGAAGGTGTGAATCGAAGCGGACCTTCTTTGGGACGTTCAATAGGAAGAAATATAATCCGAAATACTCCTGGGCCAACTCCGTATGCAATAAGGAGTGTATCTGGTAGCTTCGTACTAAGTGCATTTCGATTATTTGTAGATAACACAATAATCAAACACATTGAAAAGTGTACTGAAACTTAAGCCAAACTGCAATTGGGAGATGACCAAAAACTGGTCGCTGTCTGTTCAAAAACTTGATGCATTTATTGCAATATTATTGGCCCGCGTTGTTTATGGCGAACAAACATTAGACCTTCACAGTTTATGTTCTACACAATGGGGATGTTAATTTTTCGGTGATTCCATGTGACGTAACCGATTTTCTGAAATCATTTAAATTTCAAAGATTTGACGTATGATATACACGAAAGCAACGTGATAGATAGATAGATAGATAATGTAGATAGGTAGATAATGATGAATATGGCATCTGAAATATTGAAGAGATTTATTACCAACTTTAAAGCTTGTTATGATCCGGAATTACGATAGACGAACAGCTATTCCAGACTAAAAACAGATGTAGATTTACTCAATATATGGCCAATAAGCTCGACAAATTTAGTATTTCGCTCGTTTTAATCGTTTGGACGAATACTTTAATTCACCGCAAAGTTCACGTCGATCGGACAATAAATGAGGGAATTAGGGCATTTTGAAAATTTCGCAATTTTTTTGAACCTCAGGCGGTAGAAATTTGAAAATTTCAAAAAATTAAAAAGTGTCGATTTTAGGCGTCCCGATACTTTTACTGTATGTATTTTGAGCTGCTGATTCCGATAAACACAACCGCGTCTGCCTATCTCTTTTAGATTTTGAGATAATCGCGAAAAACTGTGGGCACCTCGAAAACGCCAAATTTCGACGCCCCAACGTTTGTACAGTCTTCTTTGGCGCCTTAGAAAACCCCGGAGTGGTTTTTGAGTCGAAATTCGAAAAAACATTTTTCAAACACGCGAAAATCGCACGAAAATTGAAATTGCGATTTTGAGCCACCATCGAATCTCCGAAACTAAACCATGAAGGACGGTCATTCCGACGTCCACGGATGCGGATCGACGCGCCGAATCGACTGCTGGAAACCAGAACGCTCTACGCAACGACGTCCGGTTTCGGAGTTATGCCTGAAAACCCGAAATTTTCCCGGAAAAATTCGGAAGTTTTGCGAAAGTTCTGGCCGCTGTAGCAACCAAACGGATCGCCCAATGGGACCGTTCTTGGTATCTTGATATTAAATTTTGGCAGATTACCGACGCCAACTCGATATATCTACTAAACGGCTTTTCTTATTTAGGAAAAGACGCTACGCGTCTCAACAACCAACAACTTTTCGAGTAGCCAACAAATTCTGTCAGCAAAAGATATTACAATAGTAGGAACAATGAATCGAGCAAGAAAAGAAGTGCCAATTTGTATCAAGAACCAAAAAGCAGAATTATATTCCCCTATAGCTATGAGACATGATGAAATCATACTGACAATTTACCAGGCCAAATAAAATAAAAAATTAAAAAGAGTTTTTAATTTTATTTATATAATTGGAAAACAAACGGGTGGTGATCTACAAAATACGAAATTCATTTTTATTTGTTCATATTGCAGTTAAGTAAAGGAGTGTTAATATTAACTAGCAATATGTTCTCAAAGCTCTCTTGTGTAAAATTTGTTCTCTTTAAACAAAATACATCCTTGTAGATAGAAAAGTCCTTTCTACATCGCAGCTGGTTATAGGTGCACACTGGAAATATTCTATTTCAGCGCATTTAGCAGTTAGTGTTTGAGCATTGTCCCCATACACAATTGCCGCAATATTATTAAATATGGATTTCTATTAAAAACTGCGTCCAACTTTTGCCGAAGGCCACATCCGAAGTCACTTGGAATATTTTTCAAATTATTAATAGCCACATTTAATGTGGATATTCCACATTTAATTTGAGATTTTTATTTTCAAAATAATTGACTAGTTTTGGCAAATCTCTAAACTGTTCCTGAAGAAAATACAACTGATTTTTTAAATTTGTAATTTGTATTAGTTCCTTGCACTCAGAAATACCAGCATCCACATTTAAACATGTAACGAAATTTTGTAAAGTAATTCTCTGTATAAAAACTAGCAGCTTCCTACCATGTTCCCTATTTAGTTATTACTGGAGAGGGAGGTAGCGACAAAGATGGACGTTTTTCCCTGCAAAGGGCTACTCTTAATGATGCTTTTCTGAACATTTTTTTAAAAGCGGATTCAAGTCTATCAACTTCTGGAAAGGTGTCTCTGATATATTCACAGATTCTGTGGAGAGCATGTGTTACTCAAGTAATATGCAGCATATTAGGATATGTTTCCTTTAATAATCTGCCTGTTTTTAACAGTATATGCAGCACTGTCACCTATAAATAAAAGTATTTTTCTTTGTACCTGCCGTCCGAATGAAGCATTTGGTGCATATTCTCGTAAATGGTTTTAACTACTGTTTCTGCATCAACTGCACTTAGAACTTTTGTTGCTATTACATATGCGCTATAGGGAATAGTTGAATGTCGTACACCAGCTACAGCATTTACCACACAGCGTCCTGATTTATCGACAGTTTCGTCGGCACTTATTCATTGGTACTGATTTGAAAGATGGCTTCTAATGAGTTCTACTGCTTTCGTGTAGCACTTAGAAACATAATATTTGCAAGGTGAATTTATTAGGAACATTTCGACCAGTATATTTTTGGAGAAATCTTTTGAAGGTGGGATTGTTACGTTTATTTAATGGAATAATTTCCGCCATTCACAGAGTTCTTCGTTAAAATTGTCAGATTCCAGCAGGTCAAATTTTTTTGTATGTGTTTGCGATGCTAAGTGACGTTATACGTGCGATTTCTTGGAATTTCGTAACGATATTTTATAGACTTTGCAATAAATTTCGGAATCACTGGCAATGGATATACAATCAGTTTGACCCTTGCTGCAACTCGCCACTGTTTCACGATAACATTCTCGACGTTGTTCCATATCATATCTTAACTTAAACAATGTTCTAGATCTAAATACATGAAAATTAAAAATCTGTTCGTAAGTTATTGAAACTTAACGAAATTCACTGAACACTTACGTCTAAATAATGGGTCGAAGTGGATTCGATAAAACGATATTAAACAGGATCTATTACAAAAATTAGGAAGTATGTAATTAACAATTAAAACAATGAAAAAAAAAACTAAATCACCGTCTTTATTTATCGTAAAATATAAAATAATAAATAAAATAAATTATAAAAACTCCTCACCCTTCTATGAAGAAAATAATTTAACTGTAATATTTATGTAATTGCATCACAATTCAACTATAAAAAACAGATGTGAGGCAAACCGAATTAATAGTGCTATTCAATAACTACGTGTAGTACTTAGCGATGTTATAGACTATTTATATTGTCTATCGTAGTTTCGGCCGGATGCGTCTGGCCTCTAATAATGACACAAAGAAGAAACCCCAGACAGTGTTATATTACAACGCATCAAAATATGATGTGGATGTGGTAAATATAGTGCCAACAGGCTTAAGTTTTAGATAGTATCGATTATGTCGAAGATGAATCCATAAATATAGAGAGCAATGAATGTAGAAAATAAAATAGTGATTGTCCTAATTTTGCAGTGCTTGGCCCTTTATATCTATATTTCCACTCTGATATAATTTATTTCTATTTTATCTAATTTTGATACTTATTTAACATTTCCTTTACCCCTGTGGATTTTTATCTATCATAGGTAGCTCCGATTTTCCAATTTTCATGAGCAATTTATTTGTTTATATATTTTTCTCTTTCATCATAATTTTAGTATTTGTAATTTTTATTATGGAGTTTTAAAATCTTAATTTCATTGTTTCTTGGAACGCCACTTTGTTAGTGTTTGAACAGGAATGGTTTTCGCGGAAAATCGGCCTACGTCTAATTCAAAAATCTCGTGGGGTTTTCCTTCTTTTTGTTACTCCTTGATTGCTCGTATGGTATGTTCTTGTTCCTCTCTTTCAACCGCCATATTTCTTAAATGTATGTTTATATTGTCAACAAGCGCCTTTTGATGCTTTCCATTCATTTGACACATGGTTTTGTTTGTGGTGGTTTTACCTACTGATGATGACAACTTAGTTTTCGAAATACGTATTTAGGATACGATTAGTAATTGTGGTAAGGGGTTATATACCTTTCTTTAAATGGTTTTGTTTGTTGGCATTGATGGCTTTAATTGCCTTATTTGTATTTTACAATATTTGTTTATTTCTTGTCACTGATATTTTCGTTCATTTTAGATTTCCCCGTTGGTGTTCTTGCCGTTTGGATGGCTTATTTATTTGCTTTTCTTATTTTAAATGCCGTTAATATTTCATGTTGATTAGTCCATTTAGCAAGGTTATTTATAAAAATATAATGAATTGAAATTAAATGTGATTACTAACGTTACTAATGCATACAGAAGAGATTATTTTGTATTATTTATGTTTTATTAACGTACTTACATTCTAAATGTTTAATAATCAAGTTAACCTAAAATTTATTAACATATTGTTTAATTATTTACATATAAATTTTAGTAATATACATCTAATTTTTAATACTAAAATTGGAATATTATATACGAGGTGCATTTTAAAAGACACATCGATTAATTTTTAATTTGTTTTTCCTTATTCAGGTTACGTTTAATTTATTTATACATTATTAGTTTTATATTTATTTTATCTCCAAAATCAATTTCACAGTCTGTTTTATTTTCATAAGCCAGTAAAGTGTTAACATTAATTTTGTGTTTGATTTTGTGTTTTGGTTAAGTACGAAGTAGACTTAGTCTATACAATTTGTTTCGTGTACAATAAAAAATGCTTAGAACATTACATATACATATACAGAAGATAATTAATGGTTTTTGTTGTCTTCATTCGGTTCGTTAGAGATGGCCGAATTAGATGGAGCCTACTGTAGATAAAAACAATTTTTTAATATTGATAAACTGCGGTGTGTCTTCATAATTTTCTATTTCAGCACCCTGCATCTTTTTAACCTGAAACATTTTAATTAAGCATAGTAGAATCAAAATTACTATTTTTATATCTATTATCTCCAAATGCTGTACAACCTATAAGTTATGGGACAGCCTGTATAAGTTGTACCAGTTTATTTAATTGAATAAGTTCTTTCTTTGATAACGGTAGAAATACCGACGATAACAAGATAAAAACGAATTTTAAAAATTGTTCGAAAAACTACAAAAGTTGGTAAAACTCCATTCAAATCAATATTTCTTAGCTTTTTATTTTATTCTAACTTTTGTAATTGTTAGTAAGATATGTATCTTTAAGTACCTACTACTTTCTTGTTCAGATTTATTACGTAGGACAGGTATGCTCCTCGTCGTTCCAAGCATATTGTTACGAGACTAGAAATCTGTCGAACCAACTAGATTACTCGAAGATTCGCGAAACACTTAGGTATTATCCCCGATCAATGAGGGAGGTACTCGTATAAATACAACGCATCGCCCGCTATCTGGGCAGTTAAGTTTTAACTACGGACAAGCGAACGTTATATTATTTGAATTGTAATCTGTGAAGAATAAATATTTTGTTATTCAAACTTGGCATCTACCTACGCAACAATATAATATCAATTTTGATATGGATAAACCAGGCCCCAGTAAAACACGTAGTCTTAAGGTTGAAGATGAAAATCGACAGTTTCAAGATATTTGGACCGAAAAATACTTTTTTATTTCATCGCCTAACAAAAGTGTCTATTTAATATGAAAGAGTAGTGTTTCTATTCCGAAGGAATATAATGTGAAAAGGCATTATGAAACCCAGCATCATACTCTTACTAAATTAACAGGCGAAAGTCGATCGCAAACAATTTCCACTTTACAAATTGAACTAATAGGCCAGCAAGCTATGTTTACAAAACCAATTCAAGGTGCTGAAACAGCTACTGAAGTTAGCTTTGAAATATCTCGAATAATAGCGAAAACTTGTCGGCCTTTTAAAGATGGTGAGTTTGTTAAGCAGTGTTTAGATATCGCTGCAAAAAAAATGTGTCCGAAAGATGCAAAGAGGTTTGAGAAAATTCAACTAAATCGGATGACTGTTCAAAGAAGACTTACCACATTAGCAGCTAATATAGAAGAGCAATTAGCTACGAAATCGAAAAGTTTTAAGTATTTTCCTATAGCATTCGACGAATCTAAAGATATTAGTTCCCCTGCTCAACTCTTAATATTTTTACGAGGTGTAACGCAAAATTTTGAAGTGAGTGAAGAACTGATTGGTACGAGTTCTTTGACAAGTCAAACCAAGGGGAGTGACATGCTCAAAGCTCTTCTGGCAAAATGTTCTGTAATGGATATGATTTAACGAAATTATCTGGAATTAGGACTGACGGAGCACCTTCAATGGTTGGAAGTAAATCTGGAATAACAACTATGTTAAAAGAGTATTTACAAACTAAAAACATAGATACCAAGGAATTAATGCAGTTTCATTGCATTATACATCAAGAGGCCCTCTGTTCAAAATTATTGGGATTTGAAAATGTGATGAAAGTTGTAGTACCTACTGTAAACTTTATAAAATCACGGGGTCTCAAAGACCGACAATTCACATAATTTCTCGAGGATATTGAAAGCGAATATGGTGATCTCCTGTTTTACACTGAAGTAAGGTGGCTAAGTCGTGGGTTGTCACTAGAGCGGTTTTTTAAATTGATTGAAGAAATCAAAATATTTCTGGCGGAAAAGAAAAAGGACGTCCCCGAACCCGACAACCCTGATTTGCTGTGTGACTTAGCGCTTCTTGTAGACATCACAAATCACTTGAATGTCTTAAATACGCGACTCCAAGGTAAAGAACAATTGATTTCGCAGTTATATTCTCATGTTTCGTCCTTTCAATGCAAATTGAGTCTTTTCAGGATACAAATCAATTCAGCCAATTACACCCATTATCCGAACTACAAAAAAATTATGTAGAAATTCAATAAAACTGATGTCACTTTCGCTTATCGAAAAAATTTATATTTTAATACAAGCTTTTCATGATCGTTTTCTAGACTTCAAAAAAGTTAGACCTCTATTAGACATTTTCAGCAATCCCTTCAAAATTTCACCCGAAAATGCACCGGAATCAATACAGCTGGAATTGATAGACATGCAAAATGATGATAATTTACGAAACAAGTTTAATGAAGGTAATTTACTCAACTTTTACCGTTGTGTTGACAAAACCGCTTATAAAGAGTTGCAAATAAATGCAATTGCAATACGCAAGCTTATTTGGATCGACGTATATTTGTGAGCAAACGATTTCAGTGATGAAACTTAACAAAACAAATAATCGAAACCGTCTGGCAAATGAAAATCTGGAAGCAATTTTGCGTGTGGCGACAAATAATGTGGAGCCAAACATAAGCAAAATTAAGAATTAAGAAATACTGAAAAAACAAGTCAATCAACGGGAGGAAACGTACAGACGGCGTTTCGTTCTGATTGGAACTTTTCAATGCACGGTATTCCTCGAAGACGGACATTGCTTTTTCATTTCTATACTTTCTGTATATATAGTTAACATTTGGAATTTACTGCAAGTGAGAATTAATGAATATTAAATCACATTATTACATGTAAATGTCGACTTATATGATGCGTTCGTAACTACAATCCGACAAACTAAGTTTGTACCAGTATGCAGAACACACCCTTTCGCGACAACGAACTTCCTGGTAATTAGGTTAATTAAGAATTAAGAAATGTTCCAATCAGAACGAAACGCCGTCTGTACGTTTCCTCCCGTTGATTGACTTGTTTTTTTCAATATTTCTTAATTCTTAATTAACCTAATTACCAGGAAGTTCGTTGTCGCGAAAGGGTGTGTTCTGCATACTGGTACAAACTTAGTTTGTCGGATTGTAGTTACGAACCCATCATATAAGTCGACATTTACATGTAAGAATGTGATTTAATATTCATTAATTCTCACTTGCAGTAAATTCCAAATGTTAACTATATATACAGAAAGTATAGAAATGAAAAAGCAATGTCCGTCTTCGAGGAATACCGTGCATTGAAAAGTTCCAATCAGAACGAAACGCCGTCTGTACGTTTCCTCCCGTTGATTGACTTGTTTTTTTCAGTATTTCTTAATTCTTAATTAACCTAATTACCAGGAAGTACGTTGTCGCGAAAGGGTGTGTTCTGCATACTGGTACAAACTTAGTTTGTCGAATTATAGTTACGAACGCATCATATAAGTCGACATTTACATGTAAGAATGTGATTTAATATTCATTAATTCTCACTTGCAGTAAATTCCAAATGTTAACTATATATACAGAAAGTATAAAAATGAAAAAGCAATATCCGTCTTCGAGGAATACCGTGCATTGAAAAGTTCCAATCAGAACGAAACGCCGTCTGTACGTTTCCTCCCGTTGATTGACTTGTTTTTTTCAGTATTTCTTAATTCTTAATTAACCTAATTACCAAGGAAGTTCGTTGTCGCGAAAGGGTGTGTTCTGCATACTGGCACAAACTTAGTTTGTCGGATTGTAGTTACGAACGCATCATACAAGTCGACATTTACATGTAAGAAAGTGATTTAATATTCATTAATTCTCACTTGCAGTAAATTCCAAATGTTAACTATATATACAGAAAGTATAGAAATGAAAAAGCAATATCCGTCTTCGAGGAATACCGTGCATTGAAAAGTTCCAATCAGAACGAAACGCCGTCTGTACGTTTCCTCCCGTTGATTGACTTGTTTTTTTCAGTATTTCTTAATTCTTAATTAACCTAATTACCAGGAAGTTTGTTGTCGCGAAAGGGTGTGTTCTGCATACTGGTACAAACTTAGTTTGTCGGATTGTAGTTACGAACGCATCATATAAGTCGACATTTACATGTAAGAATGTGATTTAATATTCATTAATTCTCACTTGCAGTAAATTCCAAATAAACAAAATTGTTAGGTTAATGCAATGTTATGCAATGAAAATAATAAAACATGAAGTATTACATTGTAATGATTAGATTACATTACGATTACATAATAACAACAAACATTTTTGAATGTTCTTTTATTTTTATGATTTGTAGTAATTCATACTATTTAAAAATAAGAATATTTGTGTTAATAAGTATTCTTTGTAGTGGCCCGTACTTGGCTTATAATTTTACCTAGTGGCCCCTGTTCCATATAAGTCTGTGCATCCCCGATCTATAGTAACTTCGAGTAATTAATCACACTATTATTTTTAATCTTAAGACACCTTCACCTCTATAATCTCTATTATTTCCCATAAATCCTCTTTTTTTAATTTCTCTGCAGATTGGAGGTTACATAATCATTATCAAACTTTCATCGACTTTCAAAACTTAAAAGTTACAACACAAAAACCAGTAGAATAATATCTTTTCGCCTGGTGTTGTTCGAAATTCAAATTTGCAGTAAATTCAGACGAGTATCGTAAAATCACGTCGTGATTAACAAAAACACAAATTGCCCCGTTTACATTGTCACTGCGAAATCACGAGCGAATAAAACAAAACATAAATTGCTCGTCTGCCTGAAACGATGAGTTAGATTACATGAAACAAAACCGGGTGAAGTGGCCTTTATGTTTGTTGGTGCATTAAGATTACATTTTAGATAAGGTGAATCGAAATTAATGCTGACCGTCGCACATGAACTGTTAATAGTATTACAAACCCCATAGGTTTCTGGCGTAAAATGTTCCTAAATGTCTGTATTATGAGAGTGATTTTGCTTAAAGTAGGGAGTAAAGAAAATATCGTGAAAACTCAATGACTCGTTATGTAATTAGAATAATTTTGTTTAACCATAAGATGCATAAATAAGGCGTATAAGGCAGTAATATTCGATTGCTAATAATTGTATTAAGTATTCGTAAATTAATCCAATCTATTGGTACTTGCAAAACAGTTATTAATTCAACTGTTTCTCAGGTCAAACAATTTTTATTAATTTTTTAAATTAGAAAATATTTTTTTATTCGCGCTGCACCCGCCTTGCCACTGATGTTATTATCAGAGACCGGACTCATCGGGTTGAAATGACGTCGTTATTACGACGGACAATATAAATAGTCTACAACATCTGTAAGTATATCACGCAGTTATTGAACGCACTATTGATCTGGCTAGCGCGCACATCTGTTTTCATCGAGAATTGCGACGTTTTTGTTGGATATTTACAGTTAAATTTCTGTTTTCATGGGCGTAGATAGAAGCGTGTGGAGTTTTAATAATTTAGTATATTTAGATTATATTTCGTAAGATAAATAAAGTGCTGTGAGTTAGTTTCTTGCTCTCATAGTTTTAACTGTTAATTATATCGTAATTTTTGTGATAGATCCTGTTTAATATCGTTTGAATGAATATACTTCTCCCACTTATCTCGACGTAAGTGTGTATTGAATTTCGTTCAGTTGCAATAACTTACGCATACATTTTTAGTTTTCATTTATTTAGATCTAGAGCACTGTTTAAGTTACGTTTTCAGATATGACATGGAAGAACGTCGAGAACGGCGTCGTAAAACAATGGCGATTTGGATTGACGGTAATACTGATTGGATGTCCATTGTCAGTGATTCCGAAATTTATTGCAAAATCTGTAAAATATCGTGAAAATTCTATGAAATCGCACGTACAACGTCACTTAGCATCGCAAACACATGCATAGAAATTGGAATCTGACAATTTCAACGAAGAACTCTGTAAAACTTTTATGGCGGCTAATAAAACAAACTTAACAATCCCACTTTAAAAATATTTCTCCAAAAATATACTGGTCGAAATGTTCCTGATGAATCCACCTTACCCAAATATTATGTTTCGAAAGTAGTAGAACGCATTAGAAGCCATCTTTCAAATCAGTACCTCTGGATAAGTGCCGACGAAACTGTCGATATATTAGAACGCTTTGTGCTAAATGTTGCAGCTGGTGTACTACATCTAACTATGAAACTAAAATTTCATTCGATGTAACGTCATTATTCCCTTCGGTACCTATTCCAGTGACAATGAAATATTTAGAAGGCTTGCTCCATAAGAATAACATTGAACTTTCAAAAATAAAAGAATACTTGCGATTGACAACTCTGTTGATGACGCAAAATTGTTTCCAAATAGGAGAAAAATTTTATGAGCAGAAACAAGGCACAACAATGGGTAACTGCCTAACTCCTTTCATAGCCAATTTATTCATGAGTCAATTTGAAGTAGAATTTAAAAATAACGCTAAATATTTCCCGAGAGTCTGGATCAGGCACGTAGATGATATTCTCGTGATTTTTGATACACGGAAATGCGAATTTCCGACGATTAAATTTACGGTGGAAAAGGAAAACAATAACAGGATACCATTTTTAGATACATTAGTGATTAGAAATAAACACAAAATAGAAATCGATATTTTCCGAAAAGAAACCAATGTTAATAGATTCATCATCGCGGATTCAAATCATAGTTTTCAACATAAGACAGCTTCTTTTAATTTCCTAGTCAATCGGTTACTAAATTTTCCGTTAACAAAAGAGAGATATGAAATAGAACTGGATTTCATTAAAAATATCGCGAAATACAATGGCTATGACATAGAAATAATCAATAAATTAAATAAAAAAACAAAACTAAAAAATACAATCCGCATATCCACAAGTTTGATATCTCAAAGTAACCAGGAGAAAAAGTACATGTGTTTACCATACCACCCCATCACTAAAAACATTAATAAAGTTGTGAAAGAACGAGGTCTCCGAGTTGCCTTTCGGTCCGAAAATACTATCAAAAGTCTCCTAGGGAATACTAAAGATAGAGTTCATTTTAATTCGAAATCAGGTATATATGAAATTAAATGCGATGATTGTAATTTAAAATATTTAGGCCAAACAAAACGACCAATAATAACCTGGTTTAAAGAACACATATCACATATTAAATACAATAGATCAGAAAAATCTAAAGTTGCCAACCATGCTTTAAATACACTACACAATATGTCGATTAAATGGTCAAACTTGTCAAAGCCATCAATAATTCCCGCGATCTTGATGCATACGAAAGCATTCATATCACTAAAAACAAAAAGAACTCGATGAACGGAGACAAGGAACCGATCGCGTACAGTTGCCTCTTTTCATTCTTAGAAAAGGAGTCAAAAAGGTTGTAGACGGTTCAAAGAGAGTATAAACACATGTGGGTGCTGTTTCCTTAAGAGAGGTAATTTTGTCGTAATTTTTAGTCGATATATTTGTATTTTTAAGTTAGTGTATACGGGGACGCCGTGTAAAGTTGTTGCGTGATCAGTTGTGCTAGCTTTACTGTGCTCCATGTGCGACACGTAGTTGTTTTACCTACTGATGATGACAACTTAGTTGTCGAAATACATATTTAAGATACGATTAGTAATTGTGGTAAGGGGTTATATACCTTTTTTTAAGTTGCTATTTCTTGTTTGAATTTGATAATTGACTTTTTTAGGAGTGTTCCATTGGCAAAATACCTTTTGGGAAAAAACACATTACTGTTGTTGGTACACGAAATCAAAATAAGTGAGATATTCCAAAAGAGATGAAGCCATCGAAAATTCATTTTGTTACATCTACTTTATTTTGCTCCAAAAACAACGCAAGCATGGTAAATTATACACCTAAAAATAACAAAAGCTGTCAATGACAACGTTAGAAAGAAGTCAGAAATGATCTTCTACTACAATAAAACAAAAGACGGTGTTGACATTATGGTTCAAATTTTATCTACATACACTTGTAAAAGGCAAAGAAAGGGCTGGCCTTTTGCGTCTTTCTACGTGGAAGCAATAAATGCGTTTATTGTCTTTACAAAAAAAACTGCGTCTTTTGCTGTAGACATAAATATTCTACCATTTATATTAATATTTTTATTTCGCGTCAAAATCCCGGACACCTTTTTCAATGACTCTATATATATATATATATATATATATATATATATATATATATATATATATATATATATATATATATATATATATATATATATATGGTAAACTTAATAAGTCGGCGATTAAAGGTCTGGTTTATTACTTCAAAGTATATATATTTAAAACAACACTACATGTTTCGGCAATGATGTCTTTGTCAAGGATATAAAATATATATATATATTTTTTTTTTAAATATATATATATATATATATATATATTTTTTTAAATATATATATATATATATATATTTTATATCCTTGACAAAGGCATCATTGCCGAAACATGTAGGGTTGTTTTAAATATATATACTTTGAAGTAATAAACCAGACCTTTAATCGCCGACTTATTAAGTTTACCATATCATACCAAGGTCACGAAAATATTATATTTATATATATATATATATATATATATATATATATATATATATATATATATATATACTTAGACAAGGAGTCTTTGCCGTTAGAGCGTGTATGGAAAGGATAATCGTTCTTTTTGGGGAATCCAGGAAAATTAAACTCTATTACTTAAGTCAGTTCTTTACTTTTTTAACCCAATATTTCGCATCAAATTCGTATGCTTCCTCAGGGGATCAAAATGTGAACTTGTTTTTTTTTGGAGAAGTTACTCGTCTTAATATTCATATGTTTGTAATATTCTAAATTAATACAACCAATATCAACGGACGTACACATAGTTATTTCGAAATTACATTTTAAAAGCAGGACAAACACATATGTATTAACTTTGTGACAAGAACATGTGTTTGTGCGATTACTTCTCTTGTTCGTTCAATATTGGACATATGGCTTTCTTTTAGATGTGTTTGTCCTGATTTTAAAATTTATATATATATATATATATATATATATATATATATATATATATATATATATATATAGATATATATATAAATTATACAAATCTAAAATTTAATCCTTTCTTTGAGTCTGTGGTTCATTCCAATCACAAACATAAAAATATGCGTAAACTTCAAGTGTAGATATAACAGTTACAAAAGCAGACGACAAGCAAAACGAAACCTTTATCAGCCAATAAAATTTACTTGAGATACATTGAAAAAGCGGTGTCTTCTGTGTGATAAAATGGCAAATACTTAAACGCTCGTAGTATTTCTCACAACATTAAACATTTTCATCCCTAAAAAACCGATATTGTCAATGGCATTTGGGGTGAAAGTAATTAGGGTAGAGCGATCCTTAGGGAGGAGGTATTATTAACAGCTGTTTTGCTAAATATGTTTGTAAGTTGTTGTGGGGGGGTGGCTGTTCTTTTTTTGTTACTGTCGCTACTGCTGTTATTGTTGTTCGCGTCCTTGTCGCATTTACTCCAATAAAAAGGGCAGACGATACGATAGGTCGGGGCTGTTTTATATCGCTCCCTATTACTTGCCGCCATTTATTCGTTAAAAACGTTCATCGTAATTAACAATTTCTTTTTACGACGTATATAAAAACGTGTCCGAAATGTATTTTTTTGCCAAATTACGACCGTTTTTTCTTCGGACCTAAAATTATTTAACATTTAATAAAAAACAAACGACGGTCTTGTTAAAATTAACATTCGTATGTAATTTTTCGTTAGTTCTTTTTGTTTTGTTGCCACTGAGTTTTAATTTAATTTTTTGAAGTAGTATGACCTAGGTAATTTTCAAATAGGAATTTTTTAAAAATTTCCTCTAAAATTTATCCTTTAATTATGTGTATAATGTCATCTTATCCTACAACATTAAAGCTCCTTTAAATGTAATAATTTATCCTGCAATATTAATTCCTGTTTAAGTGTAATACTTTCTCCTGACCTCAATCCACTAGATTACTTCAGATCTGTTAAGAAAAGGTATAAAACCCCTTACCACAATTATTAATCGTATCCTGAATACGTATTTCGACAACTAAGTTGTCATCATCAGTAGGTAAAACCACTAATCAAGGTGTCGCACATGGGACAACGTAAATCTAGCACAACTGCTTACGCAACAACTTTACACGGCGTCCACGTATACACTAACTTGAACATGCAAATATATCGAACGAAAATATCGACACAAAATTACCTCTCTTAAGGAAACGGCACCCACATGTGTTTATACTCCAATTTGAAACGTCCACGACCTTTTTATTTACGATTATAGGAATGAAAAGAGACAGGTGAAGGGGATCGGTCCTTCATCTCCGTTCATGGAATTCTGTTTGTTTTTAGCGATATGAATACTTTCGTACGCGTCAAGATCGGGGGGGTTATTAATGGCCTTAACGAGTTTTAACCCTTTAATCCATATATTGTGTAGTGTATTTAAAGCATTGTTGGCAATGTTAGATTTATCCGGTCTATTGTATTTAATATGTGATATGTGTTCTTTAAACTGGGTTATTATTGGTCCTTTTGTTTGGCCTATATATTTCAAATTACAATCATCGCATTTAATTTCATATATACCTGATTTAGAATTAAAATTAACTCTCTCTTTAGTATTGCCTAGGAGACTTTTGATAGTATTTTCGGACCGATAGGCAACTCGGAGACCTCGTTCTTTCACAACTTTATTAATGTTTTTAGTGATGTGGTGGTATGGTAAACACATGTACTTTTTCTCCTGGTTACTTTGAGATATTAAACTTGTGGATTCGCGGATTGTATTTTTTAGTTTTGTTTTTCTAATTAATTTATTGATTATTTCTATGTCAAAGCCATTGTATTTCGCGATATTTTTAATGAAATCCAGTTCTATTTCATATCTCTCTTTTGTTAACGGAAAATTTAGTAACCGATTGACTAAGAAATTAAAAGAAGCTGTCTTATGTTTAAAACTATGATTTGAATCCGCGATGATGAATCTATTAACATTGGTTTCATTTCGGAAAATATCGATTTCTATTTTATGTTTATTTCTAATCAATAGTGTATCTTATCGATATTTTCCGGAAAGAAACCAATGTTAATAGATTCATCATCGCGGATTCAAATCATAGTTTTCAACATAAGACAGCTTGTCCTATGTTGAATTAAAAATTAACGTGAAATGTATTGAAACGAACGTTAAATTGGGCAGTAAATTAAATGTGAATTAATATAAAATAACGTCAGTATTGAACAATACACAGGTACCTTTGAGTTGCGAAGATGGTCGGCCACTATGTGTGCGTCATATACTTGGACAAGTATGAAGAGCAATACTTGCAAACCGACGAATAAATCCATTAATCAATTTGCATTAAAATGAATTAGCTTAAAAGAATAATATATATTGAACAATACAGATTACTTTCTAGTTGCGGAGATGTAGGGGCACGCGCATGATGGCCGGTACTTGAACAGCACGGCGGGTAAGATGTGTATCTTACGATGGTTCTAAGCAGAAGACCGATTCGTGTCGAAGTAACACTGGTCTAGAAAAAGGTCTGTTGCTTATGATCCCTAAGTCGAAGAGAGGGTCGATATCTTGAATAATAATTAATAAAAAGCGCGACCTGAAGATTCGTGATATCGATGCCGCAGATATCATTGAAACATCACTTGTGAAAGAAGCTTTCAAATGATATGAAACACCATAGGAGATGTACGTAATTAAATTAAATAACTTAATGAAATGTATATAGAAATTCCACAGTGAACATTATGGTTGTAAGCAGGTAGAAGACCGAGGGTCTAGCGCAGCGCGATAACAAAAGAAAGACTTTCTACTTGCAAACGAATATGTACAGAAAAATGTCTAAATTAAGTTAAATATTTTAATATTTAAAAAGGTAAAGAAATTTTCAGAAGAAATATTATTTAAAAATAAATTAAAATATTCTTATATATGCGAAGCGTAACAGACAGATTGGTTTACTGTCAGGAAGTAAGTGGCGTCCATTTTGAAAATCTCATAAATTAAGTTTAACTTTGTTTGTATAACCAGTTAGATTAGTTTATTTACTTTTCCCTACCAATTAATAAACAAAGAATACTTTAGACCCCAAATGTTATAGTTTGTAGATGTCGTGTTATGGAGGAGAATCCCAAAATATTAACCCTGGATAGGATATGAAGTATATGCGCATTAATGGATACATGGGGTATTGATAAACTCCACCCAGAAAGGAGACTATTATTCTTAAATAAATGTATATTGGAATATATAATTGTTTCAGCCTTTACTTGATGAAATTCCATTATAACTGTTATCAGGATAAAATAAAACAAATTTTAATGAATTTCACTTTTTAATTGACACTGCAACGATCGTTTCGCTCCAACCTGAGCTTCATCAGACATATACCTAACTTATTTACAAATTTTTTAACACAAGTATACGGTAACAAACACATGTTTTATTTTAAATAGTTGAAGGAATGTACTTTTTATTACTAAAATGTCTATTCACAAAACTTTTACTACGGTTTATACAATACTGTTCTTAAGTAATAAAACTAGGGGTTTACATTACATTACAGGGAGGTAAAGAAATTCTATGGAAAAATACAATATGTGACTGTCTGAGTATCAAATAAGTAAATTGAGTAAGGGTGAATTATTTGTTTCTAATTGATCATTTAGGATCTTCTCGGTTTTCTTTAATTTATTAATTTCAAGTGACTCTAATAAATTAAGTTTTTTGCCCTTATTTTCTACGTGTAATATTTTAAATTCTTTGTTAAAATTGTGGTTCGTTAAATTAATGTGAGACGCATATGAAGAGTCACTTTTATTATTTCTAAATGAATAAAAATGTCCTTTGATGCGTATTTCAAACGATCTACCTGTCTGTCCGTTATACGTCTTAGGGCAACTACCGCAGGTTAACTCATAGACTCCTGACATTTTATTGTTGTTTATTGTAAAATGATCACGTTTATAGGCTATTCAAGCACAAAAATTTGTAAATATTTAAGAAAGTTTGACATTAATACAGCGTATAGAACTAACAACAATTTATCCAAATTTATAAAAAACAATAAAGATTTAACAAACAACAATAAAAAGTCAGGAGTCTATGAGTTAACCTGAGGTAGTTGCCCTATGACGTATATCGGACAGACAGGTAGATCGTTTGAAATACGCATCAAAGAAAGTTTTTCTTCATTTCGAAATAATAAAAGTGACTCTTCATATGCGTCTCACATTAATTCAACGAACCACAATTTTAACAAAAAATTTAAAGTATTTCACGTAGAAAATAAGGGCAAAAAACTTAATTTATTAGAGTCACTTGAAATTAATAAATTAAAGAAAACCGACAAATCCTAAATGATCAATTAGAAACAAATAATTCACCCTTACTCAATTTATTTATTTGATACTCAGACAGTCACATATTGTATTTTTCCATAGAATTTCTTTAACTCCCTGTAATATAATGTAAACCCCTAGTTTTATTACTTAAGAACAGTATTGTATAAACCGTAGTGAAAGTTTTGTGAATAGACATTTTAGTAATAAAAAGTACCCATTCCTTCAACTATTTAAAATAAAACATGTGTTTGTTACCGTATACTTGTGTTAAAAAATTTGTAAATAAGTTAGTTATATGTCTGATGAAGCTCAGGTTGGAGCGAAACGATCGTTGCAGTGTCAATTAAAAAGTGAAATTCATTAAAATTTGTTTTATTTTAGCCTGATAATAGTATATTGAAATACCTTGAACATAATTATAAACTACATCTGGCTAATTGTGGCATAAATTGCAGACATCTATACTACATTTCAAATAAGAATGGACCGTTGAAAAATATAGGGCTTAAAATAAACGTTTGCGATTAGTTAAAATACAGGGCAAATTTACGTAGTCCAAATGAAGATTTTAATTTGTTGTGTCATACGTTTGGATACTGTTAGTGCAAGATTTTTCTGTACTGCAGTATTTCCGATTAGGGTATTTTATTAACTGTTTATTGTGTTTTACAAGTTTGAAATTGCAAAATATATGTTGTGTCAACTACATACAGATTTCAGTATCATCTGGTCCATTCTTATTTGGAATGAGGTATAGACGATGGTCAGGGCATACAGCTTTGTGACACTTAGCACATGATGTTTTTGATTTTCTGTCGCTTGACCTAGGGCACAGATATCATCTAGCGCTTTTAGCCAATTTAGGCGGTGATTCTAAATTATTAGCCTGCTCGCTAGGCAATATACGAGTATTATGTATGACTTGTCGGAGTTCCGGTGTCAAATTTGTTTGAAGCCTTCTTTCTATGTGTTGTCGTGCTGGAATCCAGGTTCACGCAGAAATTTTCTGCGAATAACTTTATCTTGTCTTTTAGCAAGCCTGAAAAGTATCATAGAATTCATACCAGTTTGATCCAACATTCCGAAATATATCGCAAAGGCCATCTTTGCGTTTTACGCGCTACGGTATAAGAGTGTGCCATTTGATCAAAAGGATCTACTTCACACTTCGTGGAGTTGGAAAAGTCAATTATTTCTGGCTTCTTTGATTCCATATTTACGGTTTTTGTATAATGAATAGTTGAAATAGGGATAACAGATTTTGACTTTTTAAGTGTAAAGGATACTAAAGCTTTTTTGTCATGGTAAGCAAACTATGATGATAAAACATCCTTACTTCTGCTTGGTAAAAACGATTGCGGATATTCTCTTTTGTTGTGCCGAACAGTGCCCATAATGGTTAATTTGTGTTTTTTTAGCATATCATCTGTCAGCTTGATGGACGTAAACAAATTATCCATGGTGATGTTACGAAAAGTCCCAGATACTGTTTTGACTAAATAGTAACCAAGAGGTTCTTGACTTTCCCCATTTTCTTTTCAGATGTAGGGAATCGCACTAACCATGTAAGAAGTTCTGTTATCATTCATTGAAACAATATTTATTCCATATTTGTCTGGCTTAGATTGTATATACACACGAAATGGGCAGTGCCCTCTAAATAACAACAGCCATAATTGCTGTATAGGTGAAAACTTGTCCTCACCATTTCTTTGCATTTTGTCATCAAATCTGACGCAGTTTCTCAAAATTTGAAACAAGATTCACTCATAATGCAACGATAAATTTAAGTACTTTCTTTAGAAAACATATCGCAAATCGAAAGATGTTCATCTTTGCGAGCACCTGATATGTATAGGAACTCCTATAAATGCTAACAATTCATATTTGTCAGTATATTCAACATACCTAGAATTTTTATAATTCTTCTTTTGTTTGTCTATTTCTGTGAGTTGGTATGTTTTACAATAATATCTATCATAGCATCATCAAGAAGCAGTTTTCCATGCCCCTCCTTCAGTGGTAATATTATTTTCAATTCCTTTTATACCGGGAAGCTTCAGTACAATATTTCGCAAACCTGTTTTGGTTGTAGTTGGTTCTTTTGTACCATTCTTGCCGGTAATTATAGCATAATTTTGAATTCATCATCATCATTTTCATCAGGAATCGCATCTGCAGACACTACACTCCCTTTATTAGACAAAACTTCTACATTATCTTCACATTCGCTGACTTTATCTTCCGCATCAGTTTCACACTCATCCAATCAACTTAGCGCTGTCTCTTCAAAATCAGGATCTCTGCTTTTTACAGACCTTCTCTGCGACATTTTCTAAACAAGAAAGCGATTTCACCAAAATATAGCAATCGTAAATGGATAGTGGGGTACGCGAAAACCCCAACTTACCTGATATTCACCTGCACAAACCGAAAAATGCCAAACGCTTGTTGTAAGATGTAGGACATAACCTCACATAAGAATACCTAGATGCGCAGTTCAGCCAACCGCAAAGTAACAAAAATAATGAAAAACTTAATTTATTTTGGGGTATTTGAATACCCCTCTATCCTATCCAGGGTTAAATTTAGAATTTAAAATCATTTTAAAAAATATTAGATCAGTACGTTACATTTTCTTTTGTACCCTGTGTAGGGGAAGGTTGCCACAAATGAACCGATTATTGCTTTTTATTTTTTACTGTTGAAACAAAAAATTTTTTATACAAACAAAAATTATGTGCATCCATTTTAGTGTTTTAGGTATCATATTTTTATTTTTTAATTGCAACATGCACGCTACAAATTTTTTTAAACTTATTTTTTTTAAAGCTTGCTTGTGGTCCATTTGGGGCAACCAGTTGCCACGATTGGACTTCTAGTTTCCTTAATTGGACCACAGCACAATAATGTGACAATAAACATTAATAAACTCATATAACATTCTTAAAAATTGTTTATTAAAAAAACCAAAGTACAAAATATTCTTAAGTAATAAAACCACATAGGTAAATCAAAAAGATATTTCGTAAAAGTAAATAAAAATTAGCTTTTGCAGCACCACTAAACATGTGGTAAGTTAATGCAAATAGGGCAAAAATAAAATTTTCGCAGAGGGCTTACATTTGCAAAAAGTGCATGCACCCATTTATTGCATTTTTGACATTGAATCATGTCACTTTGTTTGTCCTCCTTACATAGTAAACAATACCATGATGATGTGGAGCCAACATCTGCTTCATCATGATCAGGGCATAAACTAGTGGATGGTTTAGAAGATCGACAGTTTTTCAATTTCTTTTTACCAAATATACTTCTTGGCTTTGCCTCCTTCACTTTTTGCTTGCCAGCAAGTTCTTCTTTATAAGGGCTGCTCGTTATTTCGCAAGCTTGTTGGGCATATTTTCTTTTTCGTTTTTTGGACGTCCTCTCACTGTTGGCTGCATTTGGAATCGGGGAGATTGCTTCCACGGACACACACAGTGAACTGTTCCCAAGTGGAGATTTGAAATTGTCTATAAAAAAGTAGAATAATAAATTGAAAAACTACAATAACAAATTGTTTAACTTTGTGTTCCAGTCTGGATATCGCTTTGAATGTTTACAGTTTCCTCTTGAAAATTCTCCGCAGCAACAAAGTCTTTTTCACCAAAAACATTTCTGTCCACTGGCCAGATACCAGTGGTCTTGAATCCACTTGCTGCATTTTCAATTGTAGCTGCCCGTCCGTAGGCAGGTGTAAATATTGATGCAACATTGTACATCGATACGGGAACACTAAAATTGGTTTGCATCCATTTTTGCATTTCCTGAATATAAAAGGTGTCAAGGGGCTTGAAAACTGCTACATCTAGTGGCTGTAATTTATGGGTGGTGTGGGCCGGCAGTTGGAGCGTTATAATGCCCGAGTCACGAGTTAATTCCAAAGCTTTCAGGTTTTTGCTGTGTGTTGTATGACCGTCCAAACATAAAAGAATTTTTCGCTCTTTACTAGGATGTACTGTGGAAATAAAATGTTCCAACCATTTAACAAATAATGAGGAATCTATGTATCCGCTCTCAGATATCTCAACAATGCTGCCTTCTGGAGCTCCATTCTTTAATTCTGGTGCCATTCGAAGTCGTTTAAAGATAATCATAGGTGGAACAAACTGACCTGACGCACTGCAACAGCACACAAATGTGGTATTGACCCCTCTCTCACCACTTGAAAGACCTGCAATTTGCTTTTTGCCTTTGGTTGCGATTATTTTTTGACATCTTTTCTGAACAGTGGAAAATCCACTTTCGTCCATATTAAAAATTCGCGTTCCATCTAATCCGTTCTCATAACAAATTTTTTCAACCAAATCAAAAAATTTCGTTACGCTCTCTCTATTAAAACCTTTCGCACGAGCTAGTGAAGTACTTTCTGGGGTTCTTAAAGCCAAGTCCGGATGCCGCTTCATAAAGCTGTAATACCACTTTTTACCAGCCAAACCTTTCCCCTTGTTAAAAGAATGAGGTATACCATTTTTTTCGGCAATATCAAATGCCAATTGAGTGCCGTGAGTATCAACCCAAACATGCATTCTTCCAGTTTCAAAATATGAGATTTAATTTCATTTTCAATAGTTGCAGAAAATGTAGGAACCCCACCGTAAAATTTAACCCTGTCATTAGCAATCTTATTTTTCGAATCCAAGTGGCGTTTTAATGTTGCTTTTTGGACGTTATAAATTCTAGCACACTCGTTTAAACCATATACGATGTTTTTTAAAGCACTTAATGCTAACTCTAACTCTTCGCCTGTCCATTTTCCTTTTTTCCTAGCATCCGACATTTTTCCTCTTAAATTAAAAGAAAAACAATAATTGTAACTCAAAGAATCTTATTAGTTGCCTGAAATGAACCAGTTCATTTGAGGAAACCGAGCATGGTCCATTCAAGGAAACTGACTAATATTCGAAATACGAAGGCGTCAACAATATAAACATGACCTGAGAAACTAATTGGCGGAGTAAATTCATTCTGAATACCCACATTTTCTACGTAAAAATAAAACATGCAGCGAAATTCAAAATACTTACCTGCCAAAGCTTACGGTAGAGGTGATCAAAATTACATATAAATGCTTTCTTTTAGTTTTTTTTCCTTCAAAAACAAACACCGACCACTCACAGCACAACCGATTCGTTTCTGGCACGTGCTCATATTATCACACGCCATCTATTGTAGCCTCCTAAGACCTATATACCCTGTATACCTGTAAATTGACGGTGGTCCATTCGATGAACCGGTCCATTCCTAGCAAGTTTCCCCTATATCTGAAAAATACTTCAAATGATTCCTAATTTTTGTGTCTAAAATTCTATTCCAATATCTCTTTTAATTTAGCAGAGATTTACATGATTCCACATATTCGCCCATCACTGTATGTGGTTACAATAACTACACGACGACGAAGTTCTCTTACGCGTTTCATATTTTCCGGCAATCAATACAACAGACGCACATCAAAGTGTAAAGACGGCGTTATTTACATGCAAGAACATCGAGTTTTCCGTGTAATTGTATGTACACACAGATGTCTTAAAAGTGGGACAACTTGTCTTTTGTAGCCTACATCAAAGGCACTTTAGACATTTATCTTTGTTCTCTTGGAGACAATCCGCAGACGAAGGTACTTGTCTGAATGTCTGAACAATCCGTGCTCTGACCTGAAATGCTTGCTTGTTACGCTCTCGGGCATTCGTATCGGAAAACGGGAAACCTTATCAATTCCTCGCTTTTAGTTTACGTAATCCATATTAATTGAGAGGCAAAATCCACAATTATTCTGATAAGAAGTACTTGTTTATTAGAAATTATATAATAATATTAAGCGGCAAGAAATAGTTGCTTGCGAAATTAGATATTGTATTGAGTTAATGGATCAAGTTGGTTAATAGGTACGTAATGAATTATGAAGCAGTATTTCATAAATCTATAGGCAAATATTTGAATCCTGCAATTACCTCGTACTTGTTTTATAAAAGCTGTTTCTCAATAAATGTAAGAAATCCTAAAGTGACGATTACTTTGAGCAATAATCCTCATTTCCACGCGTTTCATCTTGTACTGATTCTAAGTAGGTGTCGATTTTAGTAATCAATCAGCCTTACAAATTCAATTAAATCTACTTCGTATAATTACCATAGTTATTGGTATAATTATGACTGGTAGCATAAGTCATGAGTTGGTCGATATAGATTTTATTTTTCACTTATGTATTATTTGTTCATTTCACCTTGGATACGGTTACCATAAACACCGTCACATCGCCTTATCGGTATAACCGGCTTTAATACCTTAATGATTTAAGGCTTTATTAGGCTTTATAACCGGGCGATATCGCCCATAACGCCCGCTAATTTATTCACAGTTTTTAATGTTGTGTGAGTATAAATGAGGCCTGAGAAGAAAGAAGATACATTTTACAGAACTAATAATTTGAATTTTTAAGAAAGTCTAAAGAAAGAAGCAAATCTTTAGCATTATTTGAGCCGTTGAAAGCGAAAGTGGTGTAAGTCTTTCTGTCATCGATTTGAGTATTTTAAACATAAAGTTAAAAAACCACTAAAAAATCAGGATCACATATTAATTACTGTTACTGTTACTTTTTTTTATATTATAATTTGCCTAACCCGGTCCAAAAATAATGAAAAAATTAGTGGCTGTTCTTATTTTTGTTGTTTGAATGACTTACACCACTTTACCAAGTTATGAAATAATAAAAAGGTTGTATGGTTTTTTTTGTTGAAATAAAATAAGATTTTAGATTTTACTTTATTTATGCAAAGAGAATATCAATTTTAATCAAGTAGGTACATAATACAAGTGAGAACTTATTATATTATTATTAATTCTTATGCTTCATCTTCATGTAGCTCTAACGGTGCTATATCTTCAACATATTCGTCAGCTGTTTGTAAATTAGTAAAGGATTGATGGTAAATAGGTGGAATAAACTGTAGCAATTCCATCATATTCTTCTTTTTCTCTTTAGAAACACGTCGATGATCGTTATATAGGTTTTCAAGTATTGCGTTGTTCATCATAACGGGCCTACCTTTTTTACGAGGCAACAAGTTGATACATTGAAAAGTCTTCATTTAGTGTTTCCTTATAAAAAATTTTAAACGGCTCATATTTTTTAAAACGAAGCCACTGTATGTGAAGCCAGTTTACAGGAATATTTTCTTCATTCACTTTTCTTTTTTCAATGAGTTCTTCCATTGTTTTTGTTGAGAGAAACTCTGTTTGCTGCATTTTGTATAAGGGAAAATGAGATTTAGTTCTTGCTTTTTGTATAATAGTGTACCAATCTTCCGCTACATAAATAATTTTTTCTTTTGCATAACATTCTATTGAGCCAAAATCTCTATTGTTGGGTAAGTACGAATGTCCTGCCTGATACCAGGAATTTATGGTCAATGACAGTAATGCTTTCTGAATCCGCCAATAATTTAAGCCACATTAAACTCATTTTAATATTCCTGTTTTGGCCTGTACATGCATCACTGTAGGCAATTATATGCTGACTATTTGAAGCATAAGTTGAAATGTGTTTTTTCAAACAAGACGCTATTTCTTGGGATCCTCTTGAGGCCATAGTTTCATCCCAAGCATACATGTACCCCTGCTCAGTAGCAAGGTTGTGACATCCTAAGTTATATACGTACATATTTCTCTTATAGTATGCTAATGAGCAAGTCAATTGTGGATATGCTAAAGCCTTCTCCAAATCAAATGTAAACGCATAGATTTTATTGGCATCAAGAACTGCTTTATATTTGTCCTCCTTCATGCTATTTCGTGCTTTCTCTGCTTTCCTCAAATGAAGCTCATGCTCAACTTCTTCCTGCCGCTTTATTTGTGGATCTGTTTCGGAGTTTATTTTAATTTTGAATGCATCACACCTTGTGCATGTATCTTTAGCAGGAGTGTGAAAACTGAGATTAAATTCATTGGTAAAAATCTTGCGATAAATAGCTTCGCTAACATTTGGTATGCTTTTTTCTTGACAATCTTCAATAGAAAGTCTGTACATTAACCGTATATTTAAATTACCTAATAAATATTTCTTGTTGGGATTATGTTGTCTAGTATAATGAGATTGGTAAGCAGGAAACATAGATATGTGTTCGCGGACTTTATTAGCCATCTCATCTGGTGTCTTATTAATAGGGGGGTGCTGTCCGCGTAAATCTTCCCCGGGGGATGTACACCTAGCCTTTTTAATTGCTCTATACAATCTTCCATCTGATATGTTAAATGTGTTTAAAAATTATGATTTGCACACTTTAGTGGAGTACGCACCAGCTTGAATATAAAATGTATTTGTGTGGGTCTTAGGCACTCTAGAATTGTTTCTTGGACGTACTTGTTTTATTTCTGTTTGTTTTACCAGCCCACAAATGTAAGCATTTTGTGTAGTAAGAGATCCAATTGCCCAAAACCTCTCGAATGCATCTTTTCTTTGATTTTCAGATATTTTACTAATACACTTCATGCGGCAATTGCAGTCTACGTGTTTAAAAGTTTTCGCTTCTACTGTATTGCCCTTTCTATTGATATACTGCAAACCGAGGTTACGATTTCTCTTTCTTGTAGCAGCTAGATGACTGTCAGGCTCCCTGTTTCTTTTCCTGCCTTTTCGTTTTGCTGATTGTTTATCAGCATTTGGATGCATATTGTTGTATTCTGAATTCAATGAAAAAGTGAGGTTATTATTACGGTAACAGAAAAAAAGGATATACCTGATTCACTGCTACTACTTCCCGACAATTGATATTCTGATCCAGAATCTAAGAAAGGTTCTGATGCTTCGGATTCACTATTTTCACTCATTTTTAGTTTATAATAGCACTTCGCTTACGAGTAATACGTATTATTTGTATATTCCTTCGATAAGTACTAATTTGTAAATTGGTGTAAGTCTGACTTGCGCCACTTTGCCTTGTAAACTTTAAAGTTAGTAGTTATTTGCATGAAGATATAGCGACGTCTGTAGCCGAATGAATTAGTTTAAAGTCACGAATTTTAGCTATTATAATAAATATTACTTCATAGTACCCATTTGTGAAGCAAACTTAAAATTTTTATTTTTTTGGCTTACACCACTTTCGCTTTCAACGGCTCATTTATTAAAATTAAGAGTATCTAAACATTGACAACTTGAAAACTTCGAAGTGTCAACAACTGTCATTTAAAATAAAATTAAGGTTAAATAGTTGATTCAAGGAGTCATGTTCGATGCGTAATATTGCGTAACCACAGTCAACGATATAACAGTTTACAGAAATCTCGGAACTTTTCCAATGCAATTTGAATTTTCCGCTTAAGAAATTAATTATTCATGAAAAATAAAATTTTGTATGAACCACTGGCGTTATGGCAAATTATATTGGCCTCGGTCGACATTCACCCCTTGGGCCAGAGGCCCTCAAACTGAATTAATGTCCACCTTGGAGCAATATAATACCCATAACGCCCTTGGTGCATAAAAAACTATTGTGTAAGGTCGAGTCAAGCGTATAACTATATTAAACTATATTCGTATGACAGTGTACATTGGCGAAACTAAGCGGCCAGTCGACTTGCGTGTATCCGAACATGAACGTTGTACTAGACTGTTAAATATAGCCGGTTCAGCGCTGGCAGAATACAAACTCAACTCCGATCATCAAATTCTATTCAAGGATGTCAAGCTTCTGTCCCGTGATTCGGATTATTTCCCTAGGAAATCCCGAAGTCTTAGTAGAGACGATCGCTATAGGTTACATCCAATGTGGCAAACTCTGTTGAATTCCACGCCCATATGACGCATGCAATTTGCTCATTGTGTGCAGGTAATAGCAGGCCAGCATCTGACCCGGTCCCTATATATCCTATATACGTTGTGTTGGTCTCCGTCCTCTCATTTTTATAGCTACTGTGAATCGACAAACATCTACGCACGGCCCTGAAGATGTCCCTTGTAATAGTGAACTAAACGTTGGCAATTACGCCTAATTCGACACGGTTCCAACCCGGAAACCGAGATCTATATAGGGTGTAACAGGATGGGGCTTATGTTAGCCGTATCTCAGCAACTAAGCAAGTTCCATATTTGTAAATTTGCAGAGGTATTTTGGGCATTGGGGCAAACTTTTAGAAGATATTAGTACATATTTTCTATTTCCGGTTTCGCCGGAAGCACAATCAACTTAATTTTTTTAAATAGATTACACAATTTTTTTCAAACAATTGAATTCAACAACAAATTTGGCGTATAGATCATTTATTTCGACTGGTGTAAACATTACAGTTTTATAGCTAACTTGTTTCTTATGTAAATTTTATCAAATGCATCGTAGTACTTAGTGACGTATTTCTTCGGTATGCAGAAGAGTTGATGAATGATTATTGAAAGTTAGACAGCTACTAAGATGGGCTATTGAAAATTGTTTTCACTTGTGTGCAAATACTATACAGGGTGTTAGTATTTACCGACTTAATATGTTAAATTTCAAACACTAATTATTTCGTAATTTTAAATGGAACAGCCTGTATATTTTTATCGCAAACGGTAGAAAATTAAATTCTTCATCAAATGATATTACATTTCCCTATACCTAAAATGAATATTTAAGGAGCTATTCGCAAATTATGTGAATGTATTCAGAAACTTCGTATGAGCGCTAAAGGTGGCTATGATAATTCGTCACAGTTTTAGTGTAATGTCTAATTTTCTAATGACAGTTCGATAGCGTGTTAATAAACTTTCTAGTATATCACACAGTTCCTAATCTAGTATACGAAAATGTCACGTTTAGAATTGACAAATCAGGATTACCTGAATTTATTGTTGATTTATGGAGAGTTCGGAAAAATTTTATGTCGAACATGTGCTTTATTTCGACAAAGGTATCCGGACAGACCAATTCCATCTAAAGATGTAGTGCGACGGTTAGTTAAAAACTGCTATTACCTGGACAGTTTAGGCCAAAATAAAAAAAAAAAAAATTGATGACGAAGTAGTTGAAATTGGTGTTATGGGATATTTCTATACCAACCCCACTGCATCTCTTCGAGAAGCAGCGACAACTTTGGAAATTTCAACAATGTCCATTCAAAGGGTATTAAAAAGACATAAATGGAGACCATTTTCATACCAGCAGGTACAGCACTTACATCAGCAGGATTTCTTAAATAGAGTCATTTTTTGTGAATTCTTCACCATAGCTTGTCAGGACGACGAAAATTTTATAAAAAAAATCATTTGGACAGACGAAGCTAAATTTACCAAAAATTGCTTCTTTAATAAACACAACAGTCATTTTTGGGCAGCCGAAAATCCCCATGTAACGAGAGAAAGGGGATATCAGGAAAGTTGGCAATTTAATGTTTTTTGCGCAATAAAAGATAATCGCATACTTTGTCTACATTTTTATAACGAAAATTTAAATGGCGAAAGGTTTTTAGATATATTGCGCAATATTGTGGAAGAAGAACTTGATACACTACCTATTATCGAATCAAACACTGCTTGGTATCAAATGGATGGTGCACCGGCTCACAGCACAAGAGATGTACACTTATTCTTGGAGAGGTTATTTGACGGAAAGTTTATTGCAAACGCAGGTCCATACTTGTGGCCTCCACGTTCACCAGACTTGACCTCTATGGATTTTTTCCTATGGGGCTATGTTAAGGACAAAGTTTACAGTACTCCGGTGACAACTGCAGAGGAAACAAAAGAAAGAATACGAGGAGCACTAAATTCATTAACAGAAGCGCAAATACAAAAGGTCACTAGTAATCAAGTGCTAAAACGAATTAATAAATGTTTGGAACTGAATGGGGCTAATTTTGAACTAAATTTGAAATAATTTATTACTTCTTAATACCTTATTTATTCATTCTTAACATAGATTTCTTTAATGTTACCTTGGTTACAAAATAAATTTTACTATTCTGTTTCTTCTTTACTCGAAAGATATATTTGTTTTTTATTTCTTTATTAACACGCTATCGAACTGTCATTAGAAAATTAGACATTACGCTAAAACTGTGACGAATTATCATATCCACCTTTAGTGCTCACACGAAGTTTCTGAATACGTTCAAATAATTTGCGAATAGCTCCTTAAATATTCATTTTAGGTATAGGGAAATGTAATATCATTTGATGAAGAATTTAATTTTCTACCGTTTGCGACAAAAATATACAGGCTGTTCCATTTAAAATTACGAAATAATTAGTGTTTGAAATTTAACATATTAAGTCGGTAAATACTAACACCCTGTTTAGGATTTGCACACAAGTGAAAACAATTTTCAATAGCCCATCTTAGTAGCTGTCTAACTTTCAATAATCATTCATCAACTCTTCTGCATACCGAAGAAATACGTCACTAAGTACTACGATGCATTTGATAAAATTTACATAAGAAACAAGTTAGCTATAAAACGGTAATGTTTACACAGTCGAAATAAATGATCTATACGCCAAATTTGTTGTTGAATTCAATTGTTTGAAAAAAATTGTGTAATCTATTTAAAAAAATTAAGTTGATTGTGCTTCCGGCGAAACCGGAAATAGAAAATATGTACTAATATTTTCTAAAAGTTTGCCCCCATGCCCAAAATAACTCTGCAAAGTTGCAAATATGGAACTTGTTTAGTTGCTGAGATACGGCTAACTTAAGCTCGTCCTGTTACACCCTGTATAATAATTTTACTTTTAAATGAAGTTTAACGTTCATTTACTTTTAATAACATTAATTGAATCGTCATAGGTTTGTCGACATATTCGACGTAAAAACTATTATGGATATTCACAAAAAAAAATATCGTCATATGTGCGGCCGAGTATGTTTTGATATGAAAACATTCAACGTTCACTATTCTTATGAATAGGGACTGTTATCGTCTAACAATGTCTAGGTGTAATAAAATGTAAATCCATTTAAGAAGTTTGTATTTAATTTACATTTTATTAAGAGTTCTATTTTAGATTATTCAAAATTTTGTTAGATTTAGGACCGCGCGATAGAAATATTCCACTCCTTCTTTTTCAAATTTATGTAAATATAACTTTAAAATATGTAGTTCCTATTGACGAGCGAGAGGTAAAGATACACAAAACGCAAAGGCCTTGTTAAATAGAAATCAACGAAGAGGCGCAATATGCAACAAATATGCCAATAAATTTAGTGTGACAATATCGGTAATTAACTTCGAAAGCTAATAAATTGCAATCTTGACACCTAAAAATACAAGTATTGAGAATCGTCAGGAAGTCGACCGTCGCTCATGGTCTATTGTGTAAATCGTAACAAAATAGGGATCGAGTCTCCATAAAGAAATAATTATTTATGTCTCGAGAATTGACCTAATGTGTAAAGGCCACACACACAGGTCGGTAGAATTCCTTTATTTGAACATACATAGTACATATCCATCACTGAAGAGTTGACATACAGTACATGTTATTCACGCTCTTTAATAATAGTAGATTTTTTCTTAGACTCATTGTCTTCATGAGTTGGGAGTATTTGCAAACTCCATCGTTTAGTTACGGATCATAAATTGACACATTTGCGAAATGAACTTTTAAAAGCCATATTGAACGGTCAGTAACAAAAAATATGGGTTTAAAAATATGAAAAGGGTAGTTACATTGGATGTATGAAAGGAAATGCAAAGAACAAATCATTGTATTGCGTTTGATAACGACAATTTTGAAAAGGTGTGTTCTGTGATATTCGAGTTGATAAAAAGTCTTGAAACACAGAGAACATGGGTCAGTCAGAGTCGGACAGAAGTCGGTTTGAAGTCAGTCATAAGTTAGTAGATTCGTAGGTATTAGGAAAGCAGCCAAGAGTGCTGTTCGAGGGAGTTCTCTTCCCGAATAAATATATATATATATATATATATATAAATATAATAACTTCGTGACCTTGGTATGATATGGTAAACCTAATCAGTAGGAGATTTTGTATTCTCTTGAAAAAGGCGTATACAGCCGAAACATGTAGAGTTTTTTAAATACATATATTTTGAAGTAATATACAGACCTTTAATCGCCTACTGATTAGGTTTACCATATATATATATATATATATAGCTTCGAGTACATATAATTTTCGTCGTTAACGCTGAATTAGAAGCAAAGTTTTAACTTAAATTATTATTTTATTTGATTGTGGTGTTCATATAACTTCAGAATTTAATTTGATCTTAAAATCATTTGAGAAATTTCGTCGGGTGTCAAACAATGTAAACTAGTGAGTTCTGTTAAAAAAAAAAAGGAAACGATACACACTTGCAAGACCGGTGAGTCGTTAGATTTTTATTTGGTATTTTATTAGCAACAGCCCTCACCTTTCTGATGGGAATTTTATATAGATTTACGTATTAAGTAGAACCAACACATTGTAAATATAATTGTTTTATTTAAATTTAAATTGTTACGGGTTTTTAATTGAGTTTCAATTGGCTATCTCGTTGCATTCCGACCCACGACGCTTTCGAAGAGATCGCTACCAGAAAATAAGATTCATTTTATTTAGTTGTAGAGCGGTCGTTGCATTCAGGCCTCTGATTGCTGGTGGCAGCGAAATCAAACACTTAATAGTTGCTTTAAGCATTAATTAAGACAAGCATTAAGGAGCTGCAGTATTGGCAGATTTGATTTAAATTGTAATCTAAACCTACTTTACCAGCTCAGGATATGTTACAAATTGTAACAGAGCGGCTGGATTGATTAAATATATTTCTGTAAATATAGAATAAACAAAGACCGACTTTAACTACATTTTGGTACCCAAAAAATTGGAATTTTTGATGAAAGATATTTCTTTTTTGATTTACAGTTATATATGTTCACTCCTGATATTCGAATAGCTTGTTAAATAGCCTAATGTGGGTAAACTGAAATGAGACAAAAAAGATTTCTAAGGCATTAATTTTACAAATAATTATTTTGATAGTTACAATACGATGCTTCAATGCTCCAGGAAAAGATATGCAAATACTCTCTACAAAATAAATAATTAGTTGGGCTGGTACATATAATTCGTTTTTGAAATGGTAATATGTCCGTACACACAAAGCAAATGAGAGGTGATTACGCAGTCAGCATACAAACCGGGGATTACTGAGAATAACAATAGGATTTATTCTGCTCTCAAAAATTTAATTATTTTTGCAAATTCACCTAAAAATCATGTTTTTTTTTGTATACCACCTACTAATTATAATTCGGGATATAATTAGTCTAGTTATTAACTACAGAAATAGCTGGGAAATTATATTTAACTTATGATTTCTAATAATTAATTTAATTATATCATGAAATTGGAAATAGAAGAGGAATACGAAAACGAAGTTACGGAGAGGAACATAAAATTTTTCAAAATAATGCATTGAAAATTTCATGAAAGGGATATACAGTGAGGCTCTCAGAATAGTCTACAAGAATAAATTCCATTTCGTTTTACTTTAAAATGTTAGGAGTTAAGAACTTTAAAGACTAACTCAATGTTATTACTTTGAATAACTTTAGCATTTATATATGTTTAGTTTCTTTACACAAGTAGTTGGATTCTTGGGAATCTTCTCACTAGGACGAGGATAACACTTTAGATTTGAACAACATATGGCCTTAAAGAAAGAATAATGTTCCAAGTGGCTTAAGTAGAAATACTATGGCATTTAAAGTGGAAGTTGCCGCATTGCGTCACTGCGTTGGGGTGTGATGTCGATCCAGCTAGCCACTGGCAGGATCGCCGTGTGATGTCCTATGGTCCTCGTTACGGCTTTATCTCCGAGGCAGACTCATTAGAAGGCGGTTTTATTGATGCAATAAATAATACGCTCGGCAGCAATATAAAATAACATTTAATAAATACATAACAACATTCCATATTACGGTGTTCACATGCACAAAATTGATTAGATTGGATTTACAAGACCGGCTCCTTCTCCTCTGTCTTCAGTATATATATATATATCATGTCTACTTGCTTAATAACATACTTACTTACTTAATGTTATGTTAACCTAGTTATTCAACTAAACTAGAATATGAGACATGCAGTAATTTCTGAGGACGTGTTTCGCTAAATAAGTGATACATTGAATATGTAGAAATAGGTGTCCTACTTTAGTTATTACAGGGGAAATTCAGAAAGAGGGTGGAACAAATCGTACCTTAATCGTCTTCTTCAACAGGCAAGCCATGTTAAAAGCACTGGATTCAGTACATGTTAAATCAGAACTTGTATGAGATTATGTATGTGTCTGTCGTAAATGAGCTCAGTGATTGCTAGAAAGTGACATTAGCCTGGGTTCCGAGGCTCGAAGACTAGAACTTTAATGGAAAGGCGGTCGAGTTGGCTCAACAAGCTCCGTCTACAGCCTTCATTGTTCAGAAGCATTTCATTACATCTAACTCTTTTTCGGCAAGTGAATTTGGAGAAGATCCTGTCTCTTTCCAACACTGAACGACATTAAGAAAATGTTTAGTGAGGAACTGCACGATTGGGAAAACATTTACGATATTCTTGTACTACAGCACGCCCGCTTCCATCACAATATCCACACAAAAACACCATGTCAGCGTATTCCGTGTTAGTGTACGTTCTAGGCATGGTTACTGTTAATATTTCGACAGTTATCACTTATCGATAAATGACATAAGCAACTAAGTTATTTATCATTTTAGAAAGAAAAGGCAAACATTTCGAGCAATTATTATAATATTAGTTTATTAGTTTGTTATGTAATTTCATAATTAAATACATTGCTGGAACAGTTTTCTTCTTTTGTTGAAATATAAAGAACGAAAAAGAAATTAAGCAAAGTGTATATGAACTTTTTTGTTTAAAATCACCTCTAGAATAGACTGTGTAAGTTTGTCGTTATCTCAGGGAACACCCTGTATATATATATATATATATATATATATATATATATATAAATATATAAATTTACGTAAAAGAAATGAAACATTGAAACATATTACAATAAGTAAATGAAAGTTATATGTAGAAGTAACGACAAATAAGTATTTAAAATCCGCAAATAAATTACAACAAAAAAATTGCAAATGTAATTGTAATAATAGAAATTAAGAAACACTGGATTTACTTGCTAGTGCCTTTCCAGGACGGATAAGTAGAACGCATGGGCAGCGTGAATCATTATATTCATTCGTTGGTCGATGGATATTGCTGAAGGCTTTTATTTGGAGAAGGTAGTAAGTAAGCCAGAGCTTGTTTCGAAAAAACTCGCCCTAGGAAGGAACGTTTCTACGATTTAGTTTAAAGTCAACCAATAATATGCAAATAGTGATGTCTAAAGAATTACGAATTAATTAAAGACGCGAGTTAAAGAGTTGTCAATAAAATATGCCAATTTTAATACGGGGTCGGTATAATTTTGGCATGTAGAAACAATAGCTCGATAATAAGTAAACTACTAACGAAAATATAATAAGAACGCAAGTCGTATGTAATTAATTACTAAATTGGCAAATATAATATAAATTCGATACGAAATTTCCAAAATATTAAATATTTGAGATGACCGTTCAGTCGAAGGTAGATAGATTTTAATAAGAGTGCCATTTATAATGCTACTCCTGGTGTCTGTCCTGATGTTTCTCCTTATTCTTGATGTTTCACGTGACTGTTAATATCGTAGCATTTAATTCATGTATTTCTGATATTATGCTATTGCAATTATATTATGTTATTGACATTCGTTTTTGTTATTATGTTGTGGTAACATTATTTGTTCAGACTGGTGGGGTTGTACATTACAATAATGCAAGTCAACACTTGCTTAATTGGGGATTGGGTACGGTCAGAATTTAGTCGGTGAGTTAGTTCATAGGCAATACTAGACAAATTAAATCAATTATTCATTTTAAGAGGAAACAGCAATTCGAATACACATTTTGTGGCTGGACCTTACCTTGAGATTGAATATATCCTTTGTAATTTATATTGTACCACATTATATAAATTTTGTTAAGTTTTATACACCTAACAAAGGCAATATTATTATTATTATTATTATTATTATTATTATTTATGACCAATACAATAATATAGAAGAAAGATTTTGCTCTTGAAAATATAAATAAACTGCCACAAAGTGTCTTATGAATTTTTTTACATTTTTATATTTGATTTATTTATAAATAATACATTTTAAAGCGGAATTGATAAAATTCTTGATACATGCTGAGTGTGCCAATATCTATAATTTCCGTATAATTCACCCAATTACTTAAAACTTTTACCTGACATACCACGGTCATTAGAAGATATTGCTTATTGTAGAGGACCATTTCACGACTTTTGGTACATTAATATACTGGTAAATTAAGACAAAACTGATACGTTTGCCTCAATATACTGATAACTAACTTCCGTCTATTGATGTTCCGTTATGGTGAACACAATACTACTGAACACATTCCTTAATTCCTCCCCCTAATTGGATTACTGCTTTCAAATTAATACACTGTATTAACTGCTTTCGTATCACATACATATGTAAATTAGTTTGTCGTGTATTGTCGAATTATACGCGGTTTCGTGTAAATTATTACTAAAATTTCATAATCAACTGTTTATTGTACTTTGAATAATATACACATATTAAGTGCAAAATAACTATTACGCAGGAGGTTGACTTATTCGTGCGATCGCCTAGAATAGGCCGTGAAATTAAAAAAATTAACATCATATTTTGACAATCAATACCTTGTCTGTTTACTGTTCGCCTGTTTAATAAATTTGTAACAAAAAGTGTTTAGTAGGCAATTTTTTAATTTTACTCTGCTACTAATTAAGTGTAAATGGATAATTTTGAACATCGTGCAGTGATTAGGTAGCTTTTAACGAACTTTTAATGTACTTTACCGAAATATATGATGATTTGTGAGATACACTGTCCTTCGTATGCAACCGTCAGAATATGGGGCAATGAATTTAAGCGTGGTAGGAGCATCTTAGAAAATGGTCCCCGCAGTGGACGGCCGAAAATTGCCACAAGTTCAGAACTGGTGTTAAAAATCCATATGATTTCTTGCTAAGTGACCGACGATTGAAAGCGAATTAGCAGACGCTAGGCATTTCAAAGGAACGAGTGCTTTATATTTTGCACGAAAATATGATAAGAGAAAACTTTCGGAAGGATGGGTGACGGAACAAAGACGTGTTCGCCATTAAATATCGATGAATACAGGCTTATTCATTTTCGGCCCTCACCATGGGGATCTCACTTATTATTGGAGATAGAGTATAGGTTTAAATTTGGCAAAGTTGTTAAATTTTGTGTTTGTTATAAATCCGTAAAGAAAATAGACCTGTGACAAATGACCTTCGTTATTAAAAAAAAAAACGCGAAAACCCCATTTTCTTCTTTTACCTGTAGCACCGACATTTGGCCTTGTAGAGAAAATATAAAAACACAACCTTTTGGCCATTTCTAAACCTTTATCCAGTGGTGTACTCTAAATTTTTATACGACGTTTCGTTTCTTTCTGGCCATCATCAACTATCTAATTTCTTATAGGCGCCATATTGGATTTAGACATCTTCAGAAAGAGTTTTTTTTTTCTGATTTCAACCATGTACCATATGTTGACTAAAGTTTTTCACATTAGGTTTTATTTGAAAGAATAAATTATAAGATTAAATAAGGTAGCCATGGAATTTCAATCTGTCAAACATTTCATTTATTGTTCATTAATAATACAAAAATATCATACACTAACGAAGAGAAACGAGATATGATAAGTATTTTTTATTCTTCGAACCGAAATTCAACAGTAGCGAGTACAAGATATCTACAATTACATCCAGAACGACAACAGCCTCATCGTACCATTTTTCTAGATCTCGACAGAAATTTGGTCGAGAATGGATAATTTACTAAGACGCGTAATGGTCAAGACAACCGGAATTTAAATGAAAATCGACAAGATATTTTACAAATGGTAAATAAAAGCGTGTTTTCAAATTTCATGTTAATCTTGTATTTTTACAGATAAATAATAATCCGTCAATTTCTACACGCGAAGTAGCGTCAGAATTAAATTTGTGCCAGTCCAGAGTTTGGAGAACTTTACTTAAAAGCAGGTTTAAACCATACAGGATCCATGTTAGTCACTCTTTACTGCCTGGAGATAATTTGAGAAGGCTAGAATATTGTAATTGGATAATGGGAAGGATAGAAAATGACGAAAATTTTTTAAGCAAAATCATCTGCTCAGATGAAACAAAATTTACAAATTCTGGAATGTTCAACAGAAATACGGAGCACTATTGAGCAGTACAAAATCCCCGACAAAACAGGGCTAGAAGACCACAACATCGTTTTGGAATAAACGTTTCGATGGGTATTTTGGCAAATCGTCTCTTAGGACCAGTTATGTATGAAGAACATTTAAATGGAGAAAGATATTTAAACATTTTACGTACATACGTATCTGACTATCTTGACGACAATATCCCATTAAATCAATTACAATATTTATGGTGGCAACAAGATGGCGCACCAGCACACAATGCAGCTGTTGTTAGAAATTTCTTAAATCAAGAGTTTGCAAACCGTTGGATTGGAAATAGGGGAGTTGTTGAATGGCCTGCGAGATCACCCGATTTAAGTCCGCTAGATTTTTTTTTAGGGGGATATGTTAAAAATAATATTTGTAAATTAGATGCGCCACAAAACATTGAAGAATTACGAGACAGACTTGAGAATGCCTTCGATGCAGTTCCTAGAAGAACTATACAAAGGGCAGTACAAAATGCCAGAAGGCGTGCCCAATTGTGCATTACCGAAGATGGCCAGATAATTGAACATTTACTGTAATTGTTTATTGTTTACTTTTCTATGTATTTTTATTAATGTTTTTGTTATCTTGTACTCGCCACTGTTGAATTTCGTTTCGAAGAATAAAAAATACTTATTATATCTCGTTTCTCTTCGTTAGTGTATGACATTTTTGTATTATTAATGAACAATAAATGAAATGTTTGACAGATTGAAATTACAAAGGCTACCTTATTTAATCTTATAATTTATTCTTTCAAATAAAACCTTATGTCAAAAACTATAGTCAGCATGTGGTACATGGTTGAAATCAGAAAAAAAAACTCTTTCTGAAGATGTCTAAATCCAATATGGCGCCTATAAGAAATTAGATAGTTGATGATGGCCAGAAAGAAACGAAACGCCGTATAAAAATTTAGAGTACACCACTGGATAGAGGTTTAGAAATGGCCTCAAGGATGTGTTTTTATTTTTTCTTTACAAGGCCAAATGTCGGTGTTACAGGTAAAAGAAGAAAATGGGGTTTTCGCGTTTTTTTTTAAATAACGAAGGTCATTTGTCACGGGTCTATTTTCTTTACGGATTTGTAACAAACACAAAATTTAACAACTTTGCCAAATTTAAACCTATACTCTATCTCCAATAACGAATAAATTTTTAAACGAATCGCAACAGTTGAATCATCTCCAAGGAAGGTCGGCGGGATTTGTCGGCGGGAAAGTTTATGGCATCAGTGTTTTGGAGATGCAAAGGGAATATTGTTGATAGACTACCTTTAAAAGGGCAAAACCATAAACTGCAAATATTACGCAAATCTTCTAAATCGTTTCAAGATAGTTATCGCTGAAAAGCGTCCAGGATTGACTGAGCACCATGATAATGCACCTGTACATTCCAATCCGGCTGCTGCAAAAAAAAATTGAAGAATTAAGGGTCGAATTAGTACCACACCCTCATATTCGCCAAACCCAGCACCATATATTCATCTACCTCCAAAATTAAAATATTCTGCACATATGCAAGAGGTAACTTGTTCAAAATATTTTGCTGGGTTTGAACACAAATAGACAAAATGTATCGATTTAAGAGGGGAGTATGTAGAAAAATAAAGTTTGTTTATTCAAATTATTCCTTTGCTTCTGTACAATCGCGCGAACTAATCAACCCTGCCTCATATATTTACAGCTCAGTGAATATAACGGGTGTTCATTTGAAAATTCAATCTAGGTTACTTTGAAATTTTGATAGAATATGACCCAAATATATTAGTATGTGTTTGTTGTTCCGTAAACGTAAATCCAAATGGCATTTGATAATGTCAATCACAAATATCAGTTAATGCATAAAATAATCGTGCGTCGATTCTGGTTTAAATAAAGAAATTTTGAATGGAGGATTTTAAAGTGCATTGATCTTGAAGGACAACATTTTCAACATTTGTTATAGTTTTCAATAAATACCTATTATTTATTATTTATTTGTATGTATGAAACTGTCAAAATATACGACTTCGTAGGTTAAGTAGTAAATTTTAATTTACGACATACTTCAAAATGTTTTCAGTAAATCACATGCTACTAGATTGACTTTTCAAATGAACACTTGTTACAACAAGATGACAATCAATGTAACTTTACAGGCGATTCTATACTTTAAGAGCAAATCAGATAACTTGCTAACTTGCGGTGAAGTTTTAATTTTATTCATTATACCTCTTTTTTTTTTTAAAACTGCATTCTAAGTGATTGTATTTGGCAATGGAACAACGACATTTTACTTTAGATGAAATGGATCGAGCAACAGGTTATCTTGAAGGTGGCGTGCGGCAAGTCGAAGTAGCTGAGCGGATAGGAGTTTCCCAAAGTGTCATTAGTCGACTGTGGAGGAGTTTTAGGAGAGCTGGTAGTCCGGCCGAACGACATTTAGGTCGTGGACGCTGTACAACGGCAGCTCAGTACGGATGTTTTGTTTCGAATGCTAGAAGACAACCTACAATAACAACAATTGGTTAGGGAACTATAGCGTGCGCATAATTTAATTGTCTACCGAAATTCTGTGAGAAATCACCAATCAGATGTCATCTCTCAAGAGGTAATCGCGGGGCAAGATTAGACTGGTGTCAAGAATTTACAAACTGGTATCAAAATTCTTGGGCTACAATTTTGTTTACAGATGAATCCAGATTTGGATTTCATCCTGATTCTCGACGGACAAGGATATGGAGACGATCTGGAAATATGGAACGTTTGAATCTTGTCCAGGAAGTACATAGTTACAGAAGTGGTACTGTTATGGTATGGGACTGACTAATGATTGGCAGTCGAAATGATCTAATTTTTCCAAATGGTTTTTTGACAGTTCGGCAATATTTGAATAATATTCTTCAGCCCATTGTGTGTCCATTTGCCGGTGCCGTTGGTCAAAATTTCGTTCGTATTGTAATGGACTGGTTAACAAACAAGGGAATTGATGTATTGCATCATGTATGGGACATGCTTCAGAGGAGAATTTCTCCACACATGGGCAATATTCCCAATGAACTAATTCATCAATAACTTATTAATTAATAGATAAGTAGAAGCGAAGTTGTACGTAAGTAATGATAACTAAATTAAACTTAAATATTAAATTAGAAGTACCATTCGAGAATATGAAAGAACTGGGTTTACCGTTCGGTAAATAATTTCTCGAATGGCTGTTATGATCATAGCGATACAAAAAGAAGATATTCTCTTGCAAATAGGAATTGTATCAATTATGCGACAGAGTGGATTTTTAATATTTTAAATTCGATTGTGAAAAATATAATTTAAAAATAGCATTAAAAACATCCTTGTTTGACATGTTGATATATACCAGAGGCTCCCAAACTTTTTTTTCTCATAGACCACTTTGAAAGTTTTGCTGGTTCCGGTGGACACCCTGCAGCTACATTTCTACCATATTCCCAAAACTCGACAAAAAATCTAACTATGGAAATATATTGGTTAATTAATTAATTGATTGTGCTGTGAGTGGATGTCAAAAAAGTAAAGTTAGCCAATCAAAGAAGTGATTCCATCCAACTTTACTCCTTTGACATCTACTCACAGCACAAGAAACCAATCAATTCTCACATATTTTATTTAGAAAACTCCCCATTTGGAGTGGTAAAAATAAAAAGAAAAATAGTATATTTCCTTGTGTTGTAATTATTACACTATTAATTATTATTGTTGTCACATTACATTGTAATATGATAACAGTCGTAATATAATTAAAATTAAATATTATTAACGTAACGTAACTTCTATAATGACAATCACAAAATAGTCATAATTTTAGTGGGAGGGATGTACTTGATGGATTGACAGCAAATTATCAATATTTGGCTTCAGTTTTGTTAGGAATAACCGCAAATCTCCCCGTTCTGTGATATTCAATCTGCTCCTTTTTTTTTGATAAAAGGTTTGTAACGACAATAAAACTTTTCTCGACAAGATATGTCGTGGGAAACGATATCAAAAGCTCTCTCGCAATTCCCCACAGTCCAGGATATTTTTCGGGTATTTCTGCCTGCAGCCAAAATGTTTGATACTCTCTTTTAAATTTCACGTTCAGTTCCTCATTAGTGCTAAGCTCGAGTAGCTCCTCTTGTAATATCACATTCTCCACTTCCGTTTCACCAAGTGGATTTATGATCCATGGTGGTATTTCCATCGTCAGAATATCTTCAAATCTGATTTTAAAGTCATCATGCAGGGCAATTAAATGTTGAACGTATGTGTGAATATCCTCATCAAGGCATTCTAGCTGTGACAAGTTTGAAAATTGGGAAAATTCGCGCCGACTAATATTTTGCTTCATAAATTTCAATTTTCCAAGAAAAGCTGAAATTACACCCTTTGTTTTTATTAAATTGAGGCTGTCCTCTTGTAATTGTAAGTTAATGTCATTAAATTTTTTGAAAAAATCTATCAAATACGCGATGTCTGCTTTCAAATTGATCAAGTTTTCTTTTAAATCTGGATCTTTACTTTCCAGAAAGTCTAAAACTGATTCAAAAAGTGAGAAAAATCTTGTTAAACATGCACCTTTCGACAACCAGTGTACTTCAGTATGTAAGAGCAATCATTGGAAGTCTTCATCATTTAATCGCACAATTGTGCCAATAAACGCGTATTCAATGCATTGCTTCTTATTTTGTTAACTGCATTAATCACAAATTGAAGCGATTGGTGCAATTTAGCACTCAAATTTTTCGCTACTCGGTGTTGTCGGTGGATGACACAGTAAATAGCAGTTACCTCTGGTATAATTATTTCAAGATGGCTTATAGACCCACGACATCGCCCGGCCATGGCAGGAGCTCCATCTGTTGCCACCGAATTATAACGTTTGTGAATGGAATCGATTTTTCTTTAAAAAAATCAGTCAGGACAAATATTGACTCACCTTTAGTGTCCGTCTCCAAAGTTTTCGCGAATAGTAGCTCTTCATGAATTTCTTCGTCCATAACAAATCGAACATATGCCAATAATAATGCTTCATTACTAGGTAAAGTTGACTCGTCCAGTTGAATAGAAAAATGAGTTGTTTGCAGATAATTACACAAGAAACTTTCAATATCAGAGCTCATTTCATCAATACGTCTTTGTACAGTGTTGTTACTCAAAGGAATTCTTTTGAGTATGTCAAATGGAGATTTGTGCAGAACAGGTTTTAAAACCTCTTCAACAGCGGGTAAAATTAACTGTTCTCCAATGGTGTGCGATTTTCCAGATTTCGCTATAAGTAACGAGATATTGTAAGATGCCCGCAAGCCATCATCGTTACTTTCCGACGTTGAAGCGAACATACTGTGCACGCATTGTCTCTTTTCATATTTTTCCTTCAATGTTTGAAAATATTTCAAATCATTACCTATTTTATCAGGATGACACCTTCTTAGATGATCTTCGAGATTCGATGGTTTCATAGAGTCATTGCTCAAAACTTTGTTGCATAAAAGGCATATGTGCAGTCGCTTGTCTGCCTTTAATGGAAGAAAACCAAATTTTAAATAATCAACACTGTACTGTCGACATTTCTTCTTAGATTCAGCCATGTTTCGTATCAGTTACCTACCTGTAAATAAAAAAAAAACTTTGTTGTAGTAATCTTAAGGCGGTCTTACTTAACAGGATATGGCCATTTTAACAGGATTAATTGATTATTGCAATGAAATAAACAAAGTACCGGCGGCAAACTGATTTTAATTATTAAAAGCAATAAATCGCTAGGATCAATAATTGAGTTTTATGAAAACGGCTGAACCGATTTTAATGTAATGTAAAACACTTTTTCATTAATTATATTTTGATATATTTCTGTAAATTCGATAGAAAATACTTGGAAATAATATTTTGATATCAAAACTTCGCAATTTTAATTATTTATTTATTACTTTGATGCACGTTACGAGTATGTAGTATATAAAGACACGTACAATTTATAAAAATATATTTAATTATGAGTGAACCGCCACACAGTCGGGTAATAAAAAAATTACTAATAAAGTAGGGACAAGAAGTTCAACCTTTCTCGGCTTTCTGTTCTTTTATGGAAGTATCTAATAATGGCTCTGTTCAGTATTTAATTTTTAATACGAACCTACTACACGCAAACATTACAAATATACTTATTACAACATAAATATATCTCCTATCGCAGGTGGGTTTGAAGAGATCTCTTTTAGGAATAAGCCTCACCTTTTGTACCTACGTATTTTTTTGTAATTTGTCCATTTTTTGTTTACTTACGTGTACAATAAATTGTAAAATAAATAGATAAATAATAAATAAAATAAAAGTATGTATAACAAATAGGCAGGTAAGTACTTACTTTTCCGACAGTGGCAAACACTAACATCGATTCACTTTACTTTACTTTTCGTTTTGAAATTCGGGAAACAAATGAGTAACGTTTATCCGTGGCATTCGTATTTATATTGGTGAAGAATCAAACAACTTCATGCAAGATTGCAAGCACACACACCACAAGTCGCACTTCGTCTCTTTGCACGTCTGAACAAGCATTGCTGACGGCGGCAGCGGCAGCGCTTTGCAAGTCTCGACACGTTGTACTGAATATGGAATATGCAAGTTTTTACAAGTAACAGTCGCTGAGCTTCTTAAAATATTATCTGCCTACATTGATAGGTGAACTCAAGCCAACATTTTAGTTCTTCACTATCGAAACCACATAAATTTTCGTGGACCCCCGTTTACGAATTGTGAACCCCCATTTTTTTGTCACGCCAACGTAGACCCCCGTCGAGTCTCCCGTGGACCCCTGGGGGTCCACCTGGACCACTTTGGAAATCAATTATATATACGAATTGTAACATGCCCGAAGCCTTCAAGTTCTGTGATGTGGTTTAAAAAAAATAATTAGTACGGATACACTTAATTTTTCAATTTGTAATATAAATCGAACACATTTGTTTGAAATTTTTGTATAGTGAGCGAAACAAGAGAAAATATATTTTTTCAAAGCAGGTGAATATGAATCCTTAATTACGTACGGTTCATATTTCGCAAAATATACCACAAGTTATTCGCATTTCCGGCTACATCGCTAATTATAAAATAGATGCATTTCTTGCGTGTATCGGCATCATACAGGCCTCGTTATTTGTTTGCATTAACGTGGGTTTTGTTGGCCGCTTATTTCGTGACTTACAACACTTTCGATACTGCCCGCCTTTAGTACTGTGTGTGAATGGAAACATTGTGCGTCGTAATTCCGGATCTTTATGACTTCCTATGAAACGTCCTTTGCTATATCAGTATAAATATGAAGTAGTAAAAATCGAGGGTCGATAGACAATCATGCAACTCCTATAGACAAACATTGACAAAGGAGGTTTTAACATTTTAATTTAAACATAAAGTTCGGAGAAAAAGACATCACTCTTATGTGAAAAGCTAAGCTTATATCTAAGTTTCTGGTTTTTACTTTGTGAGATATTGAAGAATTAGATATTGGAGACAACCAACGCATGGACACGTGTTTCGCACTGCCATTGGCCCCATCAGTGTACGGCGTGAAAGTCGTTGATGCACTGTTCACCGTATATGCCGAACTTGTTTCACGCATGAAAGATACCTCACGGTTTTTCTGTTACATAGTAAAATTCTTTCCTGTTATTTATTGACCTCTCCTTTCTTTTTTCCTTCGCGCCCTCCCCTCCACACCTTCTTCAGCTCCTCCTTCTCCTGGCCCCCTTCCTCATCGTTGTCGCATGGCTTCAGCGTATTGGAGAAATTAGAAAACACTGCGAAATAAATCGGATCGCCATTATCTCTACAGCTAACAGCTAACTATGTGGATTTGGTACGAGTTTAATATGGACTACTAGCTGCTCATAGCACGGAGTAGCTCGGTCACATTCTGTAGAAAAATTAAAACTTCCTTTGTGTTAACTGCTATTAACCGATATATAACTTTTGTTTATTCTGTAGTTAAACAAGGAATCAATGATATTTTATTATAATCAATCAATTAATCCAATGCTTTGGATGCACTATATCCTTCGTTATTCCATCTGGTGCATAAACAAACAGAGCAGATGGTTTTCCAATTTGCAAACATGCTACATATGCACATGAGGATTGAAAATTTCCAGCTGTTGTAATCACATTTAGCAACTTGCAGACAAAAATGCATCGCTCACAGTAATGTCGAGATAGTTGCCATTCTATCGAGACAATTGCTAAGAGACATCTCGAAAACAGTATACATACGTGCAGTTGAAGTCCTTGAAAACCTAAACACTTAAATACAAAAACATCTTATGCGGCGTAAACTTTTTAAACGCTACTCAAACCAGCTATTGTTGTAGAATGCAAAATGTATTGCAAAAATAATAAATTAGAAAAGGTTATTAACAAAACTGCAGATAGTGTTCTGCTTTACTGAAATTTCAAAAATATCATTTCGAATATCAGAATACAAAGCTTTACTTCAAAATTAATATTTAGTTTTGATACTAGATTTTTGTAATTCTGATAATTGCGACATTTTAAAAAATAAAACTGACTATGAATTTGTCAAATGTGACGTCATCAAAATGACTGATGAAAATTTAATTTAAACATTAGAAAATCTTAAACTTTTGACATTCACGTCAAAACTGAGTGTCTGAGTTTTCAAGGGCCGCAACCGTACATATACCTATGCACAGGAGATTTTCTTTATTTGGCGATTTAAAGATTGTTTTAATTGAATATTTATTTATTTAAGATATTTTAACTCTTAAGTACATGTTTCGCACTTATGGCATGTTTCAAAGAGTTTTTTTAAATATAAATATTCAATTACATATAATTACAATGTGACAGTATACGCGTATTATATTTTGTACTGCTATATTTTATACGTCTCGTTGTGATAGCGTTTATACAGTCCGTCCGTAAAGTATGGACACAAGCCCGTAATAACGTTATTTTGCATTATTTGGCAAAATGCAAAGATATGTCGAATAATGTTTTTTATTAGCTATATTTAGATGCTACCATTTTGTTTTTTCCGTGGACCTTGAATAAGTTATGACGTCATTGATAATTTTTTTAAATGTCAACCCCATTTTTTTTGTGGATTTAGAAACCTGTTACAATTCTTTATTTGATGATGTAAAAATTTTGGTATGTTACATTAGAAAATTTTTTCCATAAAGTATGGACACAAGCCCGTAATAACGTTTTTTTTTTCATAAGAAGCAGTGATTATTATATAATAACAGTACATAATATTTTGATATTTCTCATTGGATCCAAGAGACACATACCCAGTACCCGCACAAACTAAATGTGTGGGCAGGGATTATCGGCGATCGCATTGTGGGACCGTTTTTCTTTTATGTAAACTTGACTGGGGAAATATACTTGAATTTTTTCAGGAATTAATTAATACCCGTTTTAGCGATTCTTTTTCCAAATAATGAGGATCCACATTTGCCATATCATAGAATTTGGTATCAACAGGATGGTGCTTCTCCGCACTATACGCTACCAGTAAGGCAATACCTCAATAATACATTTCCTAACACATGGATTTGAAGAAGAGGGACAATTGAATGGCCAACTAGATCGCCAGATTTAACCCCGTTGGACTTCTTCTTATGGGGTTACTTAAAATCAAAAGTTTATTGGACACAACCGGAAAATTTGGACGTTTCACGACAACGCGTCATCTACGAAACCAGACTAATCACTCCCGAAATATTACAAAATGTGCGAAATGGAATTTATTATCGCTTAGGATTTTGTCAACAAAATGAAAGTAAACATTTTGAACATTTGTTATAAAATTGATGCAGAAAATGTCAAAAATAAAACTTAGAATTAGAACACAATTTACTCAAAAATTTGCTAATGTAACATACCAAAATTTTTACATCAACGAATAAGAATTGTAAAAGCTTTCAAAATCTATAAAAAAAACGGGGTTGACATTTAAAAAAATTATCAACCTGGTTTTCTTTTTTTGAATTGAATTGGCTACAGTTTTTCTTTAAGTAACACTATGCCTTTTAAAATGATGTGTTGAAACAAAGCCAAAATAAAAAACAAATAGATTGACATGTCCAGTTTTGCATTTAAATGGTGGACTTGTCGACATTTGAATCTAAAAATATACAAAAACAGGTACTAAGAGACAATAATAATTTTAATTTGAAGTCATGTTTATTGAACATAATAATTGAACACACTCTGGACATGAATAAAATATAATTTAGAGTTAAGTGTCCACTGAACATAATTCAAATTCTAAAGGAAATACAAACAGACTCATTAAACTTAAAGTAATAGTATCACAAAAACAATACACAATAATAATTAGGAATAATAAAGTTAAGCTTTAATTGCAAACTGCTCCTGCTACATCTTCCGGTTCTGAATTTTCGTCGATGGCAGCATCAACGATTTTTTTATTGCGTTCAAAAAGTTGAACAAGGTACTGCAATGCTGGATTTACTCTGTAATTCTCGCCATAATGGTTAAGCAATAAACTTTCAATACTTTTTATCTTTTCTGGTTTAGGTGGTACCTGTACATGTAGTTCTTTTGGCTTCATGCCTATAATTTTTAGGCCTCTCTTACAAACTCCCTTAGCATGCCCCATGTCACTTCTATACAAGGTTTCACCTCTTATTAAAACAGTATCTTTGCTCTTTTGAAAAATAAATCGTTTGCAAGGTTTAAATTCGAAGTGCCAGTTGGATGGACTTTTAAGGATTCTTCGAGTTTCTTTTTTCCAGTCAAAAACTTTAAAGTCTTGTCCCATCTTTAAAACTTTTGCCCGAGATTGTATGATGTTTATGTAACCTTCTGGGTTTAGTATTTCAGATTGTTTTCTCACAGCTTTTTCTATATTGCCGAACACTCTGTCGGGTGGTAGAAACGAATGACCTACCACAGGAAAAATAACTTCGCAATTATGGGGTTAAATGTGGTTATGCGCTTAATATGGGATGGAGCAGAATAATACAGCCAGTTGGAAAGCATTCCCATAAATGTGGAGTTCTTGTTCTGCCCACCGCACCCATCACAAAATAGACGAACTGTCGTTATGTTTTCAGAATATTCAAAATTTGATAAAACGTGATAAACTCCAGAGGCAATCTCATTCGAACTTTTCGGTCTGTCCGCTTCTGTCCAAACAAAACTCCAAACATTGTTATCAGAAAGCTTTGATTTTGAATTTCCAGCTACTACACTGAGATTATAGAAATTAATCTGCATAGAAAAATACGCTTGTTGATCTGGCAATTTAGGCAACGGCATATTCTTTTCACAGTCAAAAGAGAAATTGGCAATGTGAGGTTCATCTTTTTTCAACAGGTCATAGAAACTTTTAGCCTGGAGTTTATGTATCTTATGATTAGTTATTAATTCTGTTTTTGCAGTGGGATCGGTACAGTGCTTAATTTTTTCTTTAAACTGTAAGCATTTGGAACACTGATCTGTCTGGGGAGTCCCAAAACCCACATTAAAATGTCTGTTAAAATAAGTTCTGAAATAACAAAGCTTCACTTTCAGACTGTTTTCGGCCTGCTGATTATACATAAACCAAAGCTTCTTCAGATTCAATTCACAGGGTAAATAAACTCGATGAGGAGTATCACTACGGCAGTAATGGCTTTCGGTACATTTGAGAGATTCAACAAATTTCTTTATGCTTTCTTTTTTTTGTATCATTTTGATTTTTTACTCTATCTCCTCCTCGATTTTCTGTGGATGGCAATCCAGTTTGTCCAAATTTCTTTACTAATCGTATAACTCGGTCTTTTTTTATACCTAATACACCCAAAAATGCCTCTCGACAATCTGTAATTTTTAGTCCCTCTGTAGTTTTAATTGTATATGCAATGGAGATGGCGTGGGCCTTAGATTTTGCTCGGTGATTAACCCTAGGTCTCTTTCTTTTAGGGGGAGTTAGAGTACAATATGTAAGAACGAATGTGTCTTGAGCGGCTTTGTCTTTCGTACGATAGAATAACTCGTGGAACTTTTTTACATCAGTTATGTTTAGATGTGAAGTACATTGATAAGGCTGGTATGGTTTTCCTTTATGGCCGCATCGAGGAAATATGGGCAAAGATTTAGGGGCATACCTTCAAATAATAAAATAGATTTATTGTAAATTACATAGATACATAACCCTACTGTTATGCTTACCTTGCACGTTTTGCTTTTGTTCGCTTCCAGTCTTCTGGGTTGCAATGTCTTTTTCTTGCTCGATTTTCTTTATCTTCCACTATTCTTGAACATCCCGTTACCATCTCGTAGTATTTGAAAATTCACTTCACTTTTACTAAACAACACCTGTTGCATTTATCTAATAGCAACCACAATCCCGATTGTGGTTGCTATGCCCGCATGATATCAACAAGATCACATGAAAATAATTCTTTATTTCTATTGGCTACTGTGGACGGGTCGGTCTTTGCAACTGAACCGAGTAGACACATGTTGCACTTTGCATCTTATCAGATATTTCAACCTATGAAATTTCTATTAATTTGTTGGATTTTGCAGATAAATATATAGTAAAACCTTACAGAAACAGTTGACAAGTCTAATGATTTATATAACTCAATTTTCGTTCTTTTGTGACTTGTCGCGTTTTGCATATATACCCCTCATATTATGCTTAGTTTTTTTTATATAAAGTTACTCTTTTGTAACGTATACATTTCAAAATTTTTATATACAGAGTGATAATATATTTCGACAAGATATTTATTTGTTTCATGGTTGTTATATCTGAATACCATTTTCATTTTACGTTGACTGTTTTCTAGCCTTTTCTTTACCTTTCGTTTTCTTTAGTAAGTTTGAACTTTGAACGTAGTCATTCTCTTGTCTTTTCAGATTGCAGGTATCCGGTGGAGCATTTCGGCATTTTAGATTTCGCTTTTGGATTTAGTAGTCTGTATGCGCATGTGCCAACGATCGCGCGATTCCTCTTCTCCGTTTTCAGATTTGAGCTTCCGTAAGTAAAACCGTGCTACATACCACCTTCTATTTAGTCACCCACGCCGTCTCCACTGACTAGGGGTATATACAATAAATAGAAGCTTCCATATTGTTGTGCGATACGACTACCGGTTTCGATCTGTTTTCGGCCATCTTCTTAAGGCCAGCGCTGCGCCTGCGCGCCGTATGTAGCAACCTGTGTCCAAGCAACGGTCATTGAAATGGCGGCACACACAGACGTCAACCAGAGTGAAGGCCAGATGGATACTTACGGCACAAAAGTTATGACAACTGTGTTTTGAGATAGGAAAGGGATTTTGTTAGTAAATTTTATACACACAACAATTGATTCTAATTATGAAGCGATGAGAAAACTCCAGCGTACCATATAAAAAGTGGCGTGGCCTACTGTCTTCTGATGTGGTCTTGCTCCATGACAATGCAAGGCCACTTGTTTCTGCACAAACACAATAACTAATCAGGTCTTTTGAATGGTAACAACTGGAGCACCAACCTTACTGTCCAGACCTTTCACCTAGTGACCTTCACTTGTTTCGATACTTAAAGAAGTTCCTTGGTCGTTAATAGTACGACGACGAGGAAGAAGTGGAAACTGCAATCATGAATTTGGCTTATTCACAGGCGGTAGATTTATTTGAGATCGGAATTCAAAACCTTGTTGAACGGACGACAAATGTTTGAACAAAAATGAAAATTATGCAGAAAAGTAAATGAAAGTATATAAAATGTGGAAATAAATATATTTTAGTGATAGTTACAGTATTTAATAATATCCCCCGTATATTTTTTTAGCTCAGTGTTATTTTATTTTAACATTTGTTACATACCATTACAATTCGTTATTTAAATATTTATTTAAATATTTATTTACATATTTATATACATAGTGCAACTAAAACTCGTCAAAGTCTAAACAAATAAAGTATGAAAAATTGAAATTTTAATTGAAGTAGATATGAGAATTTAACGTAAAATTTAACCATAAAAGCGCTACTAGAACACTCGTACATCTGTCCACTTTCGAATATCACGCCATTCTTTACAATCGTTAAATATGCAATTTCGTAAATTCCCATCCATTTGCTAATTGAAATAAAAAAACAACGAAAGTCGTCATGCCAGAGTTGGTTCATTTATACCGCGAAAGATTATTTTAGAATAGCAGAAAAATGTTTTGTTAGATTTTTTTGTAATATTATTAACCCGGGTGTAATATGAAAAGAAGTATTCAAGGAGAAATTACGGTTCGTTAGAAATAATTTTCGTTTTTCTTTTCGTCTTTCTTAACATGTTATTACCTCGGAAATATAATCACATTTACCTGAGAGTTAACGTATTTTTCACCCTATCATTACTACTCCTATTAAATTTGTACTTTCCTTACATATTACTAAATGTGTATTTTAAGATATCAAACTACTTCAAAAATACGAAACCTAGCCGAAGAATATGCTTATCGCAAAGCACAGCAATAAAATCAATAGCGATGACGGATAACCTCTACATAATATCTGGCAAATCTTTCTATCACAAAAAAACCCAGCCATGCCTTTGGCGCTCCAATGATCCGGAGTAACTCCTATACAACACTCTCAAGACCAAAATTGTCTGGGATTGTCTTTAAGCTTACTTTCAGTATTTGTAAAATAGTCCTTATAAGCTGAAGATATTTGATTATTAATTAATGCTCTCAGATGGTTGAACAGTATTAGTGATGCAGCACTTTTGGTACTTTTAATAAGCTTAAAGTATTGATATTTTAATTTCAGGTTATAAATTATTTCGGGAAATGTCGGGGCGATTCACATAAGTCGGAACGTATTTTTCGAACACAGAATATAAAGAATCGTAGAAAACTTTACACATGGCATCAATAACTGAGACGTTGTCCAAAAAGTCCCAATTAATACACTACAGCGCATTATATTATTACAAACACGGGCTTTACACGTTTCTGGTTTCGGCTGCTGTGCTAATAATAATGAAATTATTCTATAATAAATAATTGTTGTGCTGGTGAAGTTTCAACAAAGATCCAAGACGTGTATGATAATGGTTAAATTAAATAAATATATTACAACTTACTTACTAAATAAAACACAGGAGCTTAGTCCTTAAAGTTTGTATTTATTATCATTTACACAAAAGCAATTGAACTTGGTATATTTAACCCATTTAGGACCACTATTAGACAAATCAAGGAAAACGCAAATTCTTTAAGGAATAAACTATTATTTAGGTATTTATAAACATCCTTTAAAGTTAAAGGAAAGACAAACCATTGATTCTTATATTTATTTTTGCGTTGCGTTAACGCAACAATGGAACTATATGCACAAAAAATATTACAATTATTAATTATCGTAGTCTTTGAAGCAGTGTGGATGTAATGGAACTCCACATTTATTACACATAAATACGGTTGTACTTTTGCATACTCTACAACGTCTCCTCCAATTTTCACGATTTCTTTCAATTGGGTGACCCACATTATCTAAACGTGCACTGGATGATAGAGATGCACTGGAACCACGTCCTCGAACAGATTGTGTTTTACATTTGTTAGCACTAATGCGGCTTCGTACAAGTTCAGACCCGAAGTCCAGCTGCGAAATGGGTTTCTCTGTGTATACAAGTTTGTGCAGTTTCCAAGCATTCACCACAGTAGAATAACATATTTATAAATAACGGCCTCCACCATTTTTTTCCACGAATATTTATCCGGTAATTTGTAACTGCGTTATCGTGTAGATCAACGCCTCCCATATATTTGTTATATTTGGCAATCATATTTGGTTGTGGTATAGAGATGTCTCTTTTTTCTCTACGATTGTACCGCTTCATAAACACATTAGGCAGTGCAGACTCACAATTGGTTGCTACTGGAACCACAGAATTGTCGTTCCAACGGATCACGCTTATTTCATTTACGTGATCGCAACGAGAATCCATTGTACCACGACGTTTTTTTCCTATAGCCTTACAAGTCTCTAAATGGAATTTCAGCATTCTGATCTCACGTATAATTCCAGTAGCAAAGTATCCTTGACGTTTCAGATGAACTAATAGCTTGTAGCTCGTAAAAAACTTATCAAAGTATACCTTATGAGTCGACTTATTTTCTAATACGTTCTAAAGATTGATAACCACTGTTTCACCTAAACCAAATTCTCTTTTAGCATTTTCAACAGTTTTTCCAGCACAAGGTATAAATTGATACAAATATACATCGCTAGATGCCAGACACCACATTATGAACCCGAAACGTACCGATTTCTCTTTCAAAAACATTTTCGCTGAATGGCGGCCGAAGTAGGGTACCATTTGCTCATCAATTGATAAGTGATGTCTAAAACACCATACTTCAATAAATTGCTGTTCAAGAGATCAACCAGCGGTCTTACTTTCGCAAGTTTGTCTGCCTTGTCTAATTGATTGTTATCTGCAAGATGAATTTTCTGCTTTATGTCGAGAAATCTGTTTCGAGACATCGCATTTTTCACAAATTGAACACCTTTATCTTCATCAGATGACCAGTAAAGTTTTACCTGTGGAAGAGTGTGATACCCACTCAAAATAAATATTCCCAAAAAAAATTCTAGGTCATTTTGATATAAGGCGAATTGAGTACGGTTATTATCTCTCGCATATTTTATGGAGTTTGAAATAATAAGCTGGCCAACATTTTTATCAAACATTTGCATAAAGAAATCTAGCAGACTTTCCATGTAGCGCCTCAACAATATTCTGTACATTCCCTTCCTCATTTGATGTAGCATCTTCGTCGTAGTCAACGGGCGTTTTACACCAAAAAATGTCTTCAATTCTTGCCGTTTTGCTTGGTGTAGATAAAGCTGCCTCATGATGTATACCATCCTCTCTATCTCAATTTCGATATTCGGACACAATATCTCAAAAGTTCCTGCTATATCTACATGCAAATTTTCTACTCCACCTATAACATTATCATCAATGTCCTCCTCGTCCGTTATATCATCGACGTCAGGTGGTATATAACAATCATCAATTTCCTCATTCAGATCAAGATCTTCAACAATTGCCTCAAGTTCTTTCAAAGTCAACGGTCTGGTAGGATCATCGCGATATTTCATGTGACTCTAAAATAATTTTATTATCAACATCAACGACCAACACATACTTCAGAAATTGTTGTACTTACCATTGTATAATATTTCTGTAATCCTCAAGATAACACTATTATTATCTCTAACTTCTTCAACTTCTCTATCCCACAGCGTAAGTGAATCGAATGAACTCGTATCACACAACGGTTACCCAATAAACTTCCCCCAGATGAGAAAAAGCATGTTCAGACAGGAATATTACTCATGACTACCATTACACCATTTGTTGGGACAAATGGTTTGTTTTCGCAACGCTATGTTTCAAATCCGTTTGAGAAATATTTCCGGAAAAAAAGGGGATTGATTTTTTTCCAAAATAATGTTGCGTGAAGTATCTTTTATATGAAACCTCTTAATGATAAATGAAAAAGTAAGCTGTATGTTATTGAATTTAAACTTAGATACACAAGTTTTTTCTTAAAAATTCCATAGTTTTATTTTATTTTTAGTCAAAATTGAAAATGCGATTACCCGTTCCCAAAATGTTTATTAGGATGTTTAAATATTTATTAACGCAATGCTACTGGCAGTACATATATACACGAGGAGCGGTAAATAAGCAATTAAAAATTAACACGAAATATACTGAAACGAACGTTAAATTGGGCAGTAAATTAAATGGGAATTAATATAAAATAACCTCTGTATAGAACAATGCAGAGTTACTTTTAAGTTGCGAAGATGCTCGGCCACGTGGTGCGTCATATACTTGGACAAGTATGGAAAGCGATGCTAGGCAGGCGGACGAACAAATCAATTAATTAAATCAGTTTGAATTAGCTTAAAAGAATAATATATATTGAACAATATAGATTACCTTTTAGTTGCGGAGATGCAAGGGCACATGCATCATGGCCGGTACTTGAACAGCACGGCGGGTAAGATGTGTATCTTACGATGGTTCTCAAGAGAAGGCCGAGAATTTGTGTGGATAGAACATTAGTCTAGAAAAGGTCTGTTTTATGACTTAAGTTGAGAGGGGGTCAATATTGTCGATATATTAACTAATAATTAATAAAAAGCGCGACCTGAAGAGGTGTTCTATTAATAACATAAATATTATTGAAATATCCCTTGAGAAACAAACTTTCAAATGATATGAAACACCATATAAAAGAAGATGTATGTAATTAAATTAAACAACTTAAGTTTAACATAGAAATGTATATAGAAATTCCACAGTTAAAGTTATGGTTGTAAGGAGGTAGAAGACCAAGGGTCTAGCGTAGCGCGATAACAAAAGAAAGACTTTCTCTTTGCAAACGAATATGTACAGAAAAATGTTAATTAATAAAGTTAATTTTAATATTTTAATATGAGAGATATTTTCAGAAGAAATATTATTTAAAAATAAATTAAAATATTCTTATATATGCGAAGCGTAACAATATAAAAGAGGAAAATTTGCATTGCGAAAGTTGAAAGACTCATTATTGTTAGTAGGAAGGTTGGCCGAGGTATCTAAGAAAATGGAAGTATTAATAATTAAAGGAGGTTGGTGAGCGTCCTCAGACACTCAGACAGATAAGACGAGATCTAGCAGTTTGTTGTTACAATAAGAAATGCTGCTGTATTAATTAAGATTACACATGATCATAAAAGATGTTGCAAGTAACGATTTAGTATTATTATCCGTGTTCAGGTTAAACTGAGAACAATTGAAGTCGCCTATGATGATTAAATTAGGAAAGTTGAAAACTACTTCTTAAAATAATTCCAAAAAATAATTCGATATTTCTAATCGAAATATAAGGCGGTATATAGAGAATAATAATATGGAAGGAAAAAAAAATTATGGTATATTTGCCTCCAACCATGTCAACATAAGGAAATTCACGAAACATATTCTTCTTCTTCTTTAGGTGCCGTCTCCGCTTCTAAGGTTGGCAATTATCATAGCAATTCTTACTTTTGAAACCGCAGCTCTAAACAGTTCATTATTATTGCATCCAAACCAGTCCCTAAGGTTCTTCAGCCATGAATTCCGGGATTTTTCCCTGCATAATTATTTGTAGTATTTGATATTTTTCTCCCCTCATGACATGTCCCATGTACAGCAGTTTTCTTCTCTTAATTGTCGGAATCACTTCTCTCTCCATATGCATACGTGTCATCACTTCTATGTTGGTTTTTCTCTCTACCCATGAGATCTTCACTTCTATGTTGGTTTTTCTCTCTACCCATGAGATCTTCAATATTCTCCGGTATACCCACATCTCAAATGCCTCCAGTCTCCTCATGTCGGTTACCTTTAGCGTCCAGGCCTCCATCCCATAGTATAGTTTAGACAGCACATAGCATCTCATCAGTCGTATTTTTAAGTCAAGGTTTAAATCTCGGCAGTAGAAAAGCCTTTTCATCCTTGTAAAGGTGCTTCTCGCCTGTTCTATTCTGACTCGTATTTCTTGGGAGCTGTCATTGTTCTCATTAATGATCGTGCCCAGGTATTTGTATTGTCTTACTCTCTCAATAGTCTGGTTCTTCACATATATCTTACGATTATCTTTAGTTGTTTTTGTTATCAGCATATATTTTGTTTTGCTTATGTTCAGCGTTAGTCCATACTCTTCGCTTACTATGACCATTCTGTTAATTAGCATCTGTAGGTCCTCGTGTGTTCCAGCTAAAATAACTGGATCGTCAGCGTACCTCAGATTATTTATTGTCATGCCGTTAATCTTAATGCCCATGTCCCGATCATCAAGTGCTCTATTTACTATGTCCTCCGAGTACAGATTAAAGAGGATTGGCGACAGTATACACCCCTGACGAACACCTCTTCGTATTTCTATTTCCTCTGATGTCGTGTCTTCTATTCGTACAGTTGCTTTTTGGCCATAGTATAGGTTTGAGATTAATCTTATGTCTCTGAGGTCTATCCTTCTCCTGACCAATGTTTCTATGAGTTGATCATGTCTAACTTTATCAAATGCTTTATTGTAATCTATAAAGCAGGTGTATATGTCCTGGTTTACGTCTAGGCATCTTTGTGATAGGACATTTAGTGCTTGCCTTGTTCCCAGGCCCTTACGGAATCCAAACTGACTATCGCTGATATCTACATCTAATTTCCTGAATATTCTATTATGGACCTTCGACAGGACTTTCAATGTGTGAACGATCAGGCTTATTGTGCGGTAGTCAGAGCAATGCCTGGCATTTTTCTTTTTCGGAAGGGTTATAAAAGTTGATAGCAACCACGCATTTGGTATTATTCCTGTTCTATATATGGTATTAATTACTTCTACCGAAACACATTAGATAAATTTAAATCAATAAAACTTAAAGTGTTTCTGTATGTTAGCAGAACGCTTCCTCCGCGAGACAGTCGTAGTTCGTCAAATCGTCGATCGCAGCGTAAGCTAACAGACTTTCATTTTCGTTACAGCAATATTAGTAGTGGATCTGGCGTCAGAATTTCCGCAAGGATCGAGTCTTGGACCAACTTCATACTAATTTCGTCCTAAGTTTTAGGTGCTGTAAACATGGATCAAAATGTCCAAAAATGTTCTGTGATTATATACGAGGGTAAGTCAAAATATAACGAGACTGGTGCTATAACTTCTTTCACAACTAGAATTCTATAACACAAAGAATATAACATGAAACCCCCATCTCTAACGTACCCATGGAAAAAATTACAGTGGAACAACAAAGATATCCGAAAAAATTTTGTGTTCTGTTGGATAAAACTCCAACTGAAGTTTTTACATTTATTAAAGCTGCATATCCAGGTCACAGTTTTTCACGATGTGGAGTATTTGAGTGGCATAAGAAATTCAAAGACGGTTGTGAATCAATGGAAGATGAAGCTCGACGCGAGCGACCACCCAACTGCACGGATTGATTCAAAAATTGCAGAAATTAACGACTTGATCGAAAATAATCGTCGGTTTGGCTTATATGGAATTCCAGACATTGATAACACAGGCCTGCATAAAATTTGTGATGACGTGATTTTTGTTTGTTAAGCTCAGTTTTTATATAGCAATAACTAATTAAAATACAGTTGGTCTCTACCACCCACAGATTTCTTTTTGCACAAAGGAAGAAGAAAAAAATATAAAAAGAATCTTATAATAGGCGTTTTAATACATTTTAAAATGAATGTACTACTTCAAATTCTAGGTATTAACCCAAAAATGATTTTCTGTCGTGGTTTTAAAGAAATTTGTTAAATAGGCTCTCATTACCTGATGTAAATCTTTTATTACATGTATTAATTTTGGACAAGATTTCCGGGAATTTTTACCTGCTAAATCCTATTTATTATGCTTTCACTTTATTAGTACTGCGAGGAAGGATTTCAAGTTTATCACTCCAAACAAAATGTATATTTTAATGTCATTTACTTCATTATAGCTCTGAGTGGCAATCAGTAAACAATTAAAATTAAAAAATTAATTTGTCTTTAGTGTTGTGCTTGGTATTTGATAAATAAGCATTGCTTAAAAATATGTCTAGCCGGTGTTGCAAAAACAAACCAGATGATTTCTGTTATATTTGTGGATATTTTGTCTTGAAAAAGTTTAAGAGACCAATTGGTGAATTTGTGAAGAATGCATATTATGCTTATTTCAACATCAAATTAGGAGATCAAGATAAAGATTGGGCACCGCACGTTGTTAGTAAGGTATGTGAAGAAGGTTTAAGGCATTGGACCAAAGGGAATAGAAAAAGCCTTCCTTTTGGAATACCGATGGTTTGGAGAGAACCGCAAAATCATCATGAAGATTGCTACTTTTGTCTTTGTGATATTAAGGGGCACAATAGAAAAACTTTGATACATATTTTGTACCCAAACAATATTAAATCAGCTATCAGACCAGTTCCTCACAGTGATCATGTACCTATACCCCCCAAAGTACTACAAGAAGATATTGAAACCCCTTCAACTTCCAGCTCCGTACAGATGGATAGTGATTTTGGACCATCAACCTCAGGTCAAAACCAACCTCAGCTATTTTCACAAGCCGAACTGAATAATTTAGTAAGTGATTTTGGACTTTCAAAAGATCTTTCTGAAGTTCTGGGGTCTAAGTTGAAACAAAAAAATTTGCTTTCCCCAGAAACTACCTTCAGATCTTCCTTTAGCTGAATATGACAGAATAACAACCAAGCGAAGATTTTCTGAAAAACGAAAACGTTTTTTTAAGAAGAATAAAGAATAAATATCTATTTCTAATAGTTTCTATGTGTACATTTTTGTATTCTTTTTTAATATAATATAAAACTAGCTTATAAATGAAATAAATCGTGTTTTTTCTATATTTCTTGATTTTACAGGTTTGAGAAATAACCTTACGTGATACAAAAAAAATAAAAGCAGATTTGAAATCAGCGCTACCCAATTACTAGAAAACAGTTACAATTTTTAAATCAACATTCAAAGAGTTGAAAAATGCAGGCCTGTGTAATTTATCTTATGGTTCCACTCAAAAAATTATTCATGAAGATTTAGAGAACAGAAAGGTCGCGGCATGTAATATGCACGTGTGAGGAACTGAAGGAACTCAGACAGAAATATTTCGGGAGAGATCTATTGGAGCCTTCGAGTGTACTCAAACTTCCCCTGAGGAGGATAGTGGCTTTTATCGAGGTCACAAGACTAACAGAGTGGAACTGAGAGATCTATTGGGGATAGTGCTCAAGTGCTTGGACATGGTGGCGTCCAACACCAAACAGAAGGACAAAAAGTCAAACGAGTGTCAATTTATCGGCAGAGGAAAAGGCAACTGCAACATAATCCACACTTTGTAAACAATGTGCTTACATGTGACGAGAGTTGGATTTATCCTTACAACCCTGAATTAAAATCTTAAAGTATGCAATGTAAGCACAAAGGCAATCGACGACCGCAGAAGGCGAAAAATGTGAAATCTGCCGATAAAGTGATGCACTTTATTTTTTTAATAAATGGTGTGTTGTTTATGATCACATTGTACCTAAAGAACATACACTAACTCAAGAGTAGTATTCTAATATACTTTGAGGCACCCTAAAAGCAAAATTAAAGAAAAAAATGACGGCTTTATCGAGACATCGGTTGGATTCTGCATCACGACAATGCTCCGATCCTCAGATTAGCGATTTGTCAACTAATACTTGAAGAATTGGCAGTGGAAACTATAGTTAATCTTCCCTACTCACCTGGCTTTGCTCCATGTAAGTTCCATTTGTTTCCTGAAGTCAGAAAATAATTGTGGGCTCAAAAATTTGAGTCAAATTTAGATATCGACAACGTGGTGATGGGTACACTAAATAGACTCTCAAAAACTAGTTTCACAGATGTTTATGACAAGTGGACAAAACGGTGAGACCAGAGTGGAGAGTACTTTGAAGGGTAGTTGTTGAAGTTTTCTAAATAAATGTTTCATTTTTGTACTACAGCACCAGTCTCGTTGTTTCCTGATATTTCCTCGCACATTACACGTACAGATTCTGTTAATTATAATTATGTTGCTGGGTCTGGGTAGCTTACAAGAAGGAATGAAACACGAGACTTAAGTATATCTTTCGACTTAAAACTTACTTTTTCGGAACATATAACCTCAATCTCTCTTTCAGCTTCCAAATCTCTAATGTTCCTTATAAGAAAATAATAAAATCAAATAAAACAGTAACTTTGTTATACCACTTTATTCACATGTAATAGTGACCGCGGTTTCGACATACAATGTTATTATCAAACAGCAAAAGTTACAGGCCTACATAGATCTTATAAATGACACAAAAATATATGGGGGTGGTTTATGATGTTATTTAAAATTACTACTATATACTTAACTATTATATACAACATTGGAAAAGAGGTGTATATATAAGATCCAACTGGTCGTTAAGAACAATATCTATTGTGTTGTTTCCGCTTTTAAAAATTTCTAGTGACTCTAAAAGATTTAATTTACGACCTTTCTCGGCCAAATGCAGTATTTTATGATGACCAAATGTATGCCTTTCTGTAATGAGATGGTTTGCCAATGTTGAATCTGTCTTCTTTAGTTTATATGACCTCATGTGTTCTTTTACACGTATAATAAAACTTCGATCAGTCTGACCTATATATACACTTTTACAATAATTACAATATAATTTGTACACTCCTGATTTATTATTGATATCTGTTTTAGGTTTTGCGTTAAAAAGGAAATTACTTGTTTTTACATAAGGTTTGTAAGCTATAATAACATTACTATTATTTCTTGAAATTATATTTCCAATTTGCTTGCTTATTTTACGGAAGTAAGTTAACGAGACAAATTGTTTCAAATTAGAACTATCCTTAGGATATTCTAAACTAAGGGCCACTTGTAACTGTTTTTTCTTTAGTATACTGTCAATTACGCTACTTTTATAACTATTGTTTACCGCTATTTGTTTTATAGTATTGATTTCACGAACAAAAGATTCATTAGACAAAGGAATATTTAATGTTCTATGTATCATAGAATTTAAAAATGAATGCTTGTGTGTCTTAGGGTGTAGTGAATCTTTGGGAATAATGCAATCTGTGAAAGTAGGTTTACGATATACACTGTGTCCTTAAAGTATGGACACAAGCCCGTAATAACGTTATTGTGCATTATTTGACAAAATGCAAAGATATATCGATTAATGTTTCTTGTTAGCTATATTTAGGTGCTACCATTTTGTTTTTTCCGTCGACCTTGAATAAGTTATGACGTCATTGATAATTTTTTTAAATGTCAACCCCATTTTTTTTTGTGGGTTTTGAAAGCTTTTACAATTCTTTATTCGATGATGTAAAAATTTTGGTATGTTACATTAGAAAATTCTTGAGTAATCATTTGTGTCCATAAAGTATGGACACAAGCCCGTAGTAACATTATTGTGCATTATTTGACAAAATGCAAAGATATGTCGATTAATGTTTTTTATTAGCTATATTTAGATACTACCATTTTATTTTTTCCGTCGACCTTGAATAAGTTATGACGTCATTGATATTTTTTTAAATGTCAACCCCACTCTTTCTTTGTGGATTTTGAAAGCTTTTACAATTCTTATTCGATGTTGTAAAAATTTTGGTATGTTACATTAGAAAATTTTTGAGTAAACTGTGTTGTAATTCTAAGTTTTATTTTTGACATTTTCAGTATCAAATTTATAACAAATGCTCAAAATGTTTTCCTTCATTTTGTTGGCAAAATCCTAAGCGATGATAAATTTCATTTCGGACATTCTGTAATATTTCGGGAGTGATTAGTCTGGTTTCGTAGATGATGCGTTGTCGGAAAACGCCCAAATTTACCGGTCGTGTCGCATAGACTTTTCTAATGTAACACCTAAATGTTTAAATCATCGAATAAAGAATTGTAAAAGCTTTCAAAATCCATTAAAAAAATGGGGTTGACATTTAAAAAAATTGTCAATGACGTCATAACTTATTCAAGGTCGACGGAAAAAAACAAAATGGTAGCATCTAAATATAGCTAATAAAAAACATTAATCGACATATCTTTGCATTTTGTCAAATAATGCACAATAACGTTATTACGGGCTAGTCTCCATACTTTATGGACGCAAATGATTACTCAAAAATTTTCTTATGTAACATACCAAAATTTTTACATCATCGAATAAAGAATTGTAAAAGCTTTCAAAATCCACAAATAAAAAATGGAGTTGACATTTAAAAAAATTATCAATGACGTCATAACTTATTCAAGGTCGACGGAAAAAACAAAATAGTAGCACCTAAATATAGCTAATAAAAAACATTAATCGATATATCTTTGCATTTTGTCAAATAATGCACAATAACGTTATTACGGGCTTGTGTCAATACTTTATGGACACAGTGTATATCAAATTTTAAGCTCTGATCTAATTTGTTTAATTTTTGATCCAGGAAGTTAATACTGTTATTCTCTTCTATTTCTACTGTAAAATTGATATTAGAATGGATTGAATTTATGTAGTTCAGAAATGTTTGTAGTTGTCTATGAGTATCCTTAAAGCAAGCTAGGATGTCGTCTACATACCGATACCAAAATTTAATATGCTTTTTACCTAGTTGTGATGAAAGATTTTTTTCTGTAATATGCTTCATGAAAATTTCAGCTAATAGAGGACTTAGAGGTGAGCCCATTGCCAGACCTTCTGTTTGTTTGTAGAATTTGTTGTTAAATGTAAAGTAACTTTTGTTGGTGACTAACTCCGTTAGAGATATGATTTCGTGTATAACAACCGGGTTTGTATTTTTCTTTACTAATATGTTTTCTATTAACCTTAAGCATTCCTTATGTGGTATTTTTGAAAACATGCTGGAAACATCAAATGATACAAGGATTTCTGTCTTTTGTACATTACAATCTTTTAATTTAGCTGTTAACTGTATTGCCTTTTTTATGGAAGAGCTATCTGTAAATTCGGTATATTGTCTAATTATTATGTTTAATTTTTCGGCTAATTTTTTATTGGGGCAAGAAATAAACGAAACAACTGGTCTGATGGGTGCTTCCTCTTTGTGAATTTTTACTAAACCGTATAAAGTTACGGCTAGAGTAAAATTACTTTCGGATGAGACTAGCGCAGAAACACATTTTAGTAATTAGAACGAGAGACACCTCATAAATGAGAGAAACAGCTAGTAGTATAAATGCGTGTACTATACGAGCCACAAACGTTTATCGATTATTTGCCAGTCGATACCAGGCGCTCGATCTGTGTATTTCGTAGTGGTCTTGTACGTACATTGCTCCCGCTGCCGATGCTGCGACTGCTCAATGTTTTTAAGGTGTTCAGTATTTTTGTAATGTCATTGCTCGCGCAGCTTCAGTCTCATCCGAAAGTAATTTTACTCTACCAGTATTAAGTTCCTTATAAGATTTGCTGGAAGTTTTTTCAATATTTGCACGATTAAAACTCTGTATTTCACTCTTGTTTGTAGCAAATTAGAGTATGTCGCTTGATCTGGCATCCTTATTTGGTGCATCATAATCTGACAGTTGAGCGGATACAAAGAAAATTCTTGCACTTTATGCAATCGTACGTAGAATAGCGAAAACTGCGCCGATCACGTTGAAATTTGTCAAACACACTCCGCAGACATATACGTCCCACCATTTATCGACGAAATGTTGGGAGGTATACGTCTGCGGAGTGTGTCTGAAAAGTTTCAACGTTTCAACGCTATTGTTTTGGGTTCGCTTGCTACAGCGTCAGACACAGAAAATCTGTATCGCACCTCGTATAGAAAATAAAAATCGCTATCGCCTTTCGTCGTTCAGCTCTGATTTCTCCTGCAGAGGATCAAATTTAAGAATCCAAAACTCTCTGAATGTCCTTTTTTCCTTTTGTATAATAATATAAGAACGAATATCTCTTTACCAGTGTATATGTTCTCTCCAACTATTATGAATATCCAACACCTTCATAACACATCGCGTATCGATTTGTATAAAACCCCGGTCTGTCTTTCTCCACTTTTGAATGGTAAACGTATGTGTGTATGTGTCTGTGTATGTACGGCAAGCAAGAACCAGGCAATTTCCTCTTATCTTTCGGTCACGTGACCCGGAGCCGCACCACCATTTCCAGTAAAATGGTTTGCGCGCGAAGCATGCTGTGGCATCGACGGGACGCTATCTAGGCACTGCAGCTTGAGGGCACGCTTCCATGACTAATTTTTTTTTTGGCTCTCGCAACCCTATTTCTATGTCTTCGACGTATATTGTTCCACGTAAGGATGAAGACATCTCTTACATTGTGGTTATATTCGTACCATATGTCGACTATGTTACTGTCCTTTTGCATGTAATTTCGTGCAATGCGCTCTCTGTAATTTGATTAGGAATAAATATGTAAATTCGTTGAATAGCTGTTATTGAATGCTTCTAAAGAAACAGATATTTATAATCAATGAATGAGTCTATTTACTGATTGGTAGAACTATATAATTCTGGAATTCTTTCGACCATGGGATAGTAAATTAAAGCAAGTGCACTTTTTTTATACATTGTGAGCAAAAATGATTGATGTGTGCCGTTCTATTCGAAAAGGGTCAATGCCGCATAATAAATATTATGGACCGTTACTGCATTCATTGGGGTAAAGTAAAAAATAAAGTTCACTATAATCACAATTGACATTTGAGATTAATCACAATTAAACGCTGTTCAATTAGGTTATTTTGTATTAACAACAAATTAGTTAATTATAAAACTAATTAAAGAAGATTAGATAAACACTTGAGTCGAATAATAAACAAGATACACATTTATTAAATACAAAACAAACAATATTTACGAACACCATCTTCGTCTCTTTCTCCAGTTACGGAAATAGTCTTCTAAAATAAACCTATTATGTTCGTCGGTGAACATTCTAACCTGAAAGTAACATATATTTATCATTTATTTTTACGCACATTAATTTTAAATTATTTCACATACCAATTTTTTTCCGAGCACGCACGACAATATGTCTTTAGAAAGAAAGGTTTTAATATGTAGAAAACTAAACAGCAAATTATTAATAAGAGAAACAGCAAATAGAGAAACATGTATAGTTTATTTCAAATTATAAGATTATAACTTTTAACGGCTCTAATGCTTTTATTTCACCACCTGCGGCAATAACTACCTGGCCGCTCAATACGATTATCTTTTACGCAAACAAACTGCTGAGGTCCGTAATGACAAAATTTAAGTAAATTGTAATTACTGCAATTTAGATGAAATAAAATTTAATAATAATATAAGTACCAACAGTTGTTAATTTGAGTATATAGTTATTATATATAGTTAGTCATGAAATTACAATTTAGATGAAATAAGTGCCTATATTTATTAAACAAAATTTAAGTAAATATACTTAGGAGAGTTGGTATATATTACATCTAATATTGAGTCTATTTATCATTTATTGTTAATCTTTACTGCTGTATACATATTTGATTTTTCTCTCTTTACTTAGCGAACATGTGGCGACCTTTTACTGAAAGTGTTAGTGATTATGATGTGGATAGTGATAATACTGTTGGAGCACGACAGAGAAAGCATATAGCAGAAGATGCAAAACAGATAATTTTCAATGTCTATCATACCCTGATGGAATAAAATAACGAACTACAAACCCAGAATATTCAACGAACGTCCCAATTAACCAAATTGCCTTTTGGAACAATATATAAAATAATTAAGAATAACGCAGGGCCTCGAAAGCAAAGAAGTGACAAAGGAGTACCGAGAATAATTGAAGAGTATGAAATTGATACTATTAGGCAGCAAGTATATCTATGAATGTCATTGTCAGATCACGAAAAAAAATGTAATCATAAAGTCAATAAAAACTGATTTTATTTAAAAAAGTTCAATTAATAATAATTTCGAAATGTCCACCTCCTTGTTGAATGCAGGCTTGTAAGCCAACAGAAGAAGTACTTATCCAAATGTCATACTTGTTTTGTCGAACCTGCTCGGCAGCCAGGTGAATACGATCCAACAACTCTTCTCTTGTGTTCGAAACTTGCGCGTACACTAAATTTTTCATGTACCCCCATAAATAAAAGTCAAGGGGATTAAGATCGGGTGATCTGGGTGGCCATGCAACAGGACCACCTCGAACAATCCATCTTGGATAATTAACGTTAACCCAATTTCGGACAGCAATTCCGAAATGTGGCGATGCCCCATCCATGTGAAACCACATGTCTCGTCGAACATTCAGTGGGACATCCTCTGAAAGATCTGGCAGTTCGTAAATAAGAAATTGAAGGTAATTGTCCGCATTTAACCTCCCAGGAAGAACGACAGGACCAACCAACAAGTCATCGATTAGGGCCGCCCAAACGTTAATAGAAAATTCATGTTGAAATTTAGAAGGGCGTATAGCTTTGGGATTTCCTGATGATTGCCTGTGCAGGTTTCTCAGATTTGTAACACCACTTCTCGTAAACGTAGATTCATCTGTCCAGAGGACTGTTCTGCAGAAATTAAAATGAAGCCGTGATTGTCTTGATATCCAGGTAGAATAAACTAGACGATAATAGTGGTCTGCCTCAAGCAAACCGTGTCCCCTGCGATAGTGATATGAATATAAGCCCTCACGTTTTAAAATTCGCCAAACTGTCATTCGTGGCACTCCTAGTTGTCTAGCGATTCGACGTACACTGAGAATTGGATCCCTTGTAACAATAGCTACTGCTTCTTCCTCTAAGTCTGCTGGCAAATTTACTCCTCGCTCGAAAAGATAATAACGCTGTCCGCATTCCCGAAATTGTCTGCGTACTTTCAGAAACGCCCTGTAATGAGCAATGCGCCTATAGGGAAACCGATGTCAATATTCAATAACTGCTTAACGTGCACTGCCGTTGCAGTAGCCATATACAAAATGCATGTCCGCATACTCTTGAGGAGAAAATCGGTAAGGCATTTTGAATAAACAAAACGTGTCCAGTCGCTAATAAGCTGTTGTATGAACTGCAACATAATGTATCCTTTATTAAAAAATGCAACGTTAACAGTCATCTGAGTATTTGTTTATTGTATGATATTCATGGTTCAACACTTACGAAATAAGTAAGAACCTTCTTTATCATAAATCAATTTCCAGTACTCTTTTTTGTAGATCTCCAAGAAATTACTGTATGCACTACGGCACGTGTTTATTTATTTTAGGATAACATTTTATTATGCGACGTTAACAATCACAGGCCTGTTATTGAGTCGTATAATTTTTTTTAAATAAAATCAACTTTGTATTGACTTTAGGATTACATTTTTTTTCATGATCTGACAATCACATTCATAGATCTGTAACTGTGAAACAAATAAAAATGGATAGACAAGTTTTGCGTTTTTGTTACTTGAAATGAAGTCTACTTTACACTACTAAAATTTGAACATAACGATATGGGGCACTTGTATACATTCAATGAAAAACTTTAATATAGATCATTCTTATTATTCTTAGATATACTTCGTATATTAAAGGCTTAGTAATGAACATATTTCGATGGAATAATAGTAGTTGAGCATTTTCTTCTTCAATTGCAATCATGAGAAATATACGTTGATATATCTTTTGGAAACTATGTAATTTAAACTAACCTACATACTCGAATAAAAAGAAATATACTAGAAGGAACGTAGTATTTACTGGTCATTAAATTTTGTAATTAAGATCTCAAGGAATAAACATATACATACATAAATTCTTCTATATATGGATTTAACCGCGGTAATCATAAGTAATTGTTTCATGCATTGTCGGTAAGAAATTGCGTGACTTCATTCCCGACCTAATATAAGTAGGTACATTTAATAATAGAGAACTGATATTGATTAAGTTGACCGTTTACAGCAAAGGTGCATTTTTTTGATTATCTAGATTCGAATTTGCTGATTTTAATAATATTTACCATACAGGGTTAGGGAAATATATGGATGGCTACTTAGATTTTAATAAGACTTTCCCCAATTAATTAAATGCAAATCGGCGATTCGATTATATTTATATCCGAATCAGATCGGTTTCGCCCGAAGAAAGGTTAACTTTTTCTTTCTGAATGAAACACTCTGTATATTTTTATGAATTTCAATAGAGCTCCGCTCTGAGAGTTCAAAAATAATAAGGTTTAACACGTTCTTGTTCCATAACTACAAAGATATTTAATTAAAGATGATATTTTAAAATAATGTTTATGTTTAGCAAGCCATGGAATTAAAATTCAGTATAGCAAGCGCCAATTAAGTTGGCGCGAGGAGGAGATGCGCAGAAGCCGTTTCTAGAAACGTCCACCCCCACTACTCAAGTAATTGTCAGAATACATTTGTCATTGACGTTTGACGTAACATAATGTCTTTGCTAGGGGATCATAAAGAGATACACGCTCAAACGCGAGAAGTAGTTTTTAATGTTTACAATTATTTTTATAAACTTATCGGGTGTTGTTGGAAACTGCACATAATTAGGAAACAAATGTTCAGCTACCACAGAATAAATTTCATTTAATATTCGACATACTGATGTTTGGCTTAGTGCTATCCAAGAATTACAACCTAATGAATTTTGAAAGGATCCTGTGTCTGTAAAATGTAATGTTGTTAAAAGCTACAATTCAAGACAGATATATACAACAAATTTCTAAAATTATAAAAACATTAATAATCACCTTCAGATGCAGTGGAATATGGCCACGCAAGTCCATAATTGCTCCAAAAGTATTAATTAAATTGGTAGCAGGCCTTTTGTCTAAACGAAATAACTGCTGGAAGTGTATTTCAGATAATTCAACAGGATTTATTATACGATTAATTACGATACATCCTTAGAATTTATAGGAAATCGTAAACTACGCGCGACTTCAGAATTGTATTTTGTACTTTCCCGACTTACGAGGCTTACAGATTTTGTTACGATGCTTATAACAATATTCTTAAAAACTTGTTTGTACATTACAATCTCATTATTTATATTAAATTTTGTGTTTTTATATTTTTTTAATCTGTTTAATTGTTTTTTTTCGAAGAGGTTAAAATTATCTGACATTTGATGTAAAACCAAATACAAATAATAATAATAATAATAATAATAATGCCTTTATTTTCCCAAACAATACATTTTCATATATCGAACAATATGGGTTAGAGAAAAGAAATTATAATAATAATACAGAAACCGGTGATAATAGAATAAACAAATAACAGGAATAAAAATTAAAATCAAAGTATTAAAATTAAATAATCAAGAAAGAAGTTGAGAAAACCTTAAGGGGCAGTTCAGCAAAATAACAATGTTATTAGCTGCTCTTCCACTGAACCCTTACTTTAATAACAAATGAAGAACGTTCTCCTAATTCTAATTAAATGCCTAGTAAACTAACCTAACCTAATCTAATTCTGTGTGTGATGTCAAATGAAAATGAAAGAAGTATATATCAAAGATACAAATCATGTAACAAATATATATATAATGCAACCGCATAAGCAACTTAAAACAAAAGATGCCCACGTATCATTCGCTTGTAGTAAAGAATTCATTGACGCAGAATGAGGTGATTGTACATTAAACGCCTAAACGTCGCAACATTTTTCGTTTTTAGTTCACCCGGCACAGAGTTATATAATAAATAGATATTATAAGAGAACGATCGCTCAAACAATGCCGTCCTATGAGCAGACGGTGTAATAAGATTCTTTTTCTTATATTGATGTTGTGGACATCCGTTCTGAAAGTAATCCTATCCAAAAGGTAGGGTGGTTTTCTGTGATACAATATTTTATGATAAAGATTAAGCGAATGCTGAGCTACTCTCCCACGCATGTTTAACCAATTCAAATCCTTTAGTTTATGTGAAACATGCTCATATTTTCTTATGCCAAAAATATATATTATACAAGCATTCTGCACCCTCTGTACCCTACCAGCCTCCACAAAATCCAAACATGGACCATAAACAACCAAACAGTAATTGAAAAGTGACAGGACCAGTGTTGACACAAGGACGCCTTTAATTTGTTAGTAAATATCGAACGATGCGGATACAGAGATTTAAGTTGATAGTAAGCCCTTCCTATAACATTAGACACATGTGCTCTATATCTAAATGTGTTATCCATAATTAGCCCAAGATTCATCACCTCCCTAACAACAGGTATATTTTCATCTGAAATCTCCCCAGTACTTCTAATCCTGCGCGAACTTATCCCTCCTCGCGCCAACTTATTTGGCGTTTGCTATACTTGACTTAAACTGTCACAATTAACTTTGTAGACGTCCAAATATTAATAATGGTCAATTAACCGAAAAAGAACGTTAGAATTTTGATAATTATTGATTTTGGTAATCGCCACGGAATTAATGAAGAAATATGCGATTTCTTTAACAATTTGCAGCAAGTTCGATGCCCAATATCACACACTGTCGTTGGTAAAACTTTGAGACGGGATAACTTGGCCGGAAATGTTAGAAATTTACCGAAAAGCAGACGATCAAAAGTCGCAACTAATTGAAGTTATTGCTCAATAGTATTAGACGAATTACAACAAACTTCTACTATATCCCTCGCACTAAACTATGATATAAGTTGCCGATCAGTAGCAAGAATTTTGAAGCACTAAAAATATCATCCGTATAAACCACATGTAATGCAAGAATTATTGGACGGGAATTATAATCGCAGAATTGAATTTTGCAAAAGAGCGATGGAGATTTCCAAAAATAACCAATAGCGACAAATCATGGCCATCGAGGGAGCTGCACATCCGCCAACATCTCACTTGTATTCATCTTTAAGAAAAGAAGTACAGACTGAGCCAATAAGTATGAGGACAAGTTGAATTTCCCTCTTTTTTTTTGTTATCTTAGGTTGGTCAAAGTGACTGTGAATCTTCGAAAAACATATTTCGACATACTGCATACTGCTTTTCATTCAGTTTCTGCATAAGTTTTTTGTTAGAATAAAACATTAGAGGCTATATTGTACTTCCTTATTGTCCTTTTAGTTGTTATAGACAACATGCATTTATCCGAGGAGCAAAAGGCATTAATTTTGAAAGTTCATTATCGAAGTAGTGTGCGTAACGAGAATGGAACATGGTCATACTCAATCATGTATTCAACAGTTTGAAGAAGCATTTCCTGATTTACATGTTCCATATAAAATTTTTGTACAGCACAAGGTTCGAATTATTTTGCGCTTTGAAAATAATAATTGTGTTTGCAAAAAGAAATCAACCGGTCGACCAAAAGTTCATGTCGAAGAAACTGTAAATGATTTACGACAGAGAACAGAACAAAGTCCAACTAAATCATTGAGAAAATTAAGTGCTCAATCAGGTAACCTTCACTAAACTTTCATTTAATATTACTACATTAAAGTTAGTTTTAGTAAAGTTGAAGATGTGTCTTTCAATATCACTAACATCTTTAATTATATTTTACTGTATACCAAATTTGTTCTATAGGTGTGGCTTTTTCAACTTGTCGTAGAGCTTTGATAAAGGATCTACATATGCACCCCTAGAAAGTCACACCTGTGCAGCAGTTATTACCCATTGATGATTGACTGCGTATTCAATATTGTGAATGGTTTAACAATTACCTGAATAATGACGATACTTTAAATCCAACATTTATGTCTGATGAAGCATGGGTTCATTTGTTAGGCCACATAAATAGTCAGAATTATCGAACATGGGCAACAGATAATCCACGCAGCTATGTCGGACATCGTCTGCATCCATTGAAGATAGGCGTATGGGTTACATTGTCACGGCGCAGAATAATTGGACTATATTTTTTCAATGACACAATAAATGCTGAATGTTATCGAACAAACATATTACAACCATTTATACAGGAATTACATGATGATGAACTTAGGAATGGGTATTTTCAGCAAGATAGCGCACAACCACATATAGCTTATTCGATTATGGAGTTTTTGCAACCATTTTCCGATGAAAGACTAATCAGTAGAGGAATCTAGCCACCACAATCTAGCCATCTAATTTGACACCATTAGATTTCATCTTGTTTAGATATTTACTATCGTGTTTTCAGGTAACACAACTGCTATCGTAGGGTGTTTTGACACCCCACTCTTTAAAATTAATTATTTCGTTAATTATCTTTTTTTTTCTACTTTTGAACTATCTGTGCAATAAACTAGTCTCTTATCTTGTGATTTGTTCAAGGAAAAACAAAATTTTATTCACAACAAAATAGAAAATTTACATTTATAAAACAATATAAAAAATGTTCCCTCGTACAATTTTTTTTTCACAAATGTATCTGCAATGTATTTTTAAGATGTCTTCACTTTTTCTACTGTTGGAAGCCATAATTTTATTCTCTGTAAAAGAAAAGTGGCATTAATATTTCATATAAAAATTCTGACAATGACGTTGTGAGACGTATATTTTTTATGACAAAAATCATGCCGTTTTTTCATGCACTCAGATTTATACAAAATTCTTACAATTTACCTTTCTAAACATTCTCTGCATTCTATGAGAATCTCAGAATGGTCCTTGCAGACAAGCTGACGACAATTATGACACGTGGTTTTTATTTTCTTGTCTCTGCTTCGTCCACAGATGTGACACCTTTTGTAGGTTCTTACAGGTCCTGCTTCTTGTGACTGTTGTGGTGTATCTAAACCTAGTAAATTTTTGATGATTGATTTTAGCCCAGATGACAATCCTTTTATTTCATATCTCCGTTTTACGTGATCATTGACGAGTTCTCTTCCTAAACGAATATAAAATTCTCTTCGTGTCATATTGACTGTACCGTCTGAAGTGGCTAAGAAAATTGTATAACTGTTGACACGAGAAATGTCTAACATTGCTCCGAATATGGCCATTGGCCATCGCCTGGTCCGCCTTTGGCAGGAGTACGTCAAACACTTCTGGTCCAAAGCATCGACTCCTCCTTTGGTACCATGGTATAAATTTCTAATTTCTGGTTTCTCATTTGCTTCAACATTTTCGTTGTGATGCATAGACGAAACCAACAGAACACAGTTGTTTTTTTTTTTGGTACAAAGGAAAACAACGTATTATCGTGTGTAAATCCAAATTTACAGGAGTTTATTGGTATCTGTTTAGTTAGTAAAAATGCAGGTGGAATTTCACGCTTATTCTTGCGAAGTGTCCCGACATATGTCAAACCAACCTTTTTCTATTCACTCAATAGTTCTATAGAAGAAAATCAATTATCTCCTGTAACATTTCGATTTGTGTTCATAATTGGAGAAACTAATTTCAGTACACTATGTGTTGGAACCGAAAGTTTGTTTGGATTGGGTTCGGTTGTCTTTCCGCTATAAACAAATGAATTTATCAGATAATGCGTTTGTGAATCACATAGGCACATAACCTTGATGCCATATTTTTTTGGTTTACTTTTGATATATTGGCGAAAAGAGCAGCGGCCTCGAAATCGAACAAGCATTTCATCTACAACTGCATATTCGCTGCAACTGAAATTGTTCGTGCAGTTTGTATTGAAAATTTCATAAATTTTTGAAATTGCTGCAAGTTTATCACCATTGTCAATTCTGTTCCTCCTAGTTAGTTGATATCAAATCTCAGCGTTAACAAAAGAAACAAAAACCGTTGCTCAGACATAACACCTCTAAAAATATCTCTTCCCATACCATCCGATGCAAAAAGACTTCTAGTGTCTTCGTGATTAGACTTGAACACTCCAGCCAGAATTAGTAGCACCAGCAATGCTTTTAATTCAATCAGGTCTGTGTGTCCTACATAACTAGCCGTCGGTCCATAAGAAAAACTTGTTTCCGTAATTTTTGCATTTGTATGTTCTAATATTTCATTTAGGATTTCTTCGGTAATAAAAAGAGACCATGCTTCAGAAGGTGTTCTAGGAGGAGTATTTACTGCCGGACTCTTTGCTCCTGGTCGATGACTGACTATATTAGAGGACCTGATACGCGAAGCAGCAGGAGGATTTTTGGACAACTTATACCGATTTCGTCCGTAAAAGTTACTTGCACTCGCACTTGCACTTGCACTGACATCATCCAAATCTTCAGTTTCGTCTTCAGAGTCGACTTCAACCTCTGAAGATGTGTCGTGATCACTATGTTCGCTTGCTGCATCACTCAAATCATTATCATGTTCACCAGGGCATGCACTTTCACTGATATCATCGTAAAAGTTTGCAGCAAGATTTACTAACTGCTCGTTAGTCAGAAACTTTGTCATATTGTTGTTACTATTCAATATACGTTTTATGGAAGAGAAACAACGACCAATATTGACAAACACTATAGTTTTTTTACGAACTGCATAAGAAATTTATTTGAGTCTTATATATATTGTACACAAACAGGGGAAATACAACTTTATTCAATGCTACATATAAAAAATCCCCCAGGTCGAATGTATATGGGTAAATCCCCTACACATGTACGACATTATAAAAAATTCCCGAAGCCGAATGTAAACGAATGAATCCCTTACACATGCACGACAAGTCTTAAACAAAAAGCCACAGCTCTTTCCATTTCCTCTTTTGGGCGAATCACAATTCGCCCAAAAGAGGAAATGGATATTATCACTATGAAATTCTAAACAATGGTTTAGAAAAAGTTGCGCTATTTTTGAAAAAGTCGAACGTAACTGCTATCTTGGGGTGTTGCGACACCCCAAAGGCTATTTTTTGCTATAACTGTAAAACATTGTAAATAATAGATTATAGAATATTACACATCTCATTCGTATAGGAGAATACCTGAAAGCCTAGAAAGGTAACAAAAATAGTTTCGAAGAAATTTAGAAAAAAGTTACCTCTGGGGTGCCGAAACACCCCACGATAGTACTTGAAGGTTAAAAATTAAATTTTTGAAAATCGCCTATATAATTTGGAAGAATTGCAAGATGCTATTGTTAGAGAAATAATAAATATTCAGAATAATTGAAACATACATGAGTAGGTAAACCCCACCAGTTTTGTATAATACAAAGGTATTTTTAATAATATAAAATATTACAAAAAATCTGGTGTGAAGAACACAAATGCAGGTTCACTATTAATATTTTCTGTGAACGTGTCCGAATATATCCTATCCCCAGAGACGTAGATACGTATTTCGCTTTTCTACAAGCTCATCGGTACGCCCCTGCTGGAGAAAGGATATTTTCAGACACATTCACAGAAAAGAACCACCTCGCCCTATCACCGTAATTATCCAGATCGAGCGCAGAAGTAAATTCGGCGCTACCTGTTGTCAGACCGCCGAAGTACCTCGCATACCGTCCACATAATTAATGTGAAGTAACGACGCCCTTCCTTCTTTTCTGTGAATGTGTCTGGAATTATCCTTTCTCCAGCAGGGGCGTACCGATGAGCTTGTAGAAAAGCGAAATACGTATCTACGTCTCTGGGGATAGGATATATTCGGACACGTTCACAGAAAATATTAATAGTGAACCTGCATTTGTGCTCTTCACACCAGATTTTTAGTAATATTTTATATTATTAAAAATACCTTTGTATTATACAAAACTGGTGGGGTTTACCTACTCATGTATGTTTCAATTATTCTGATACATCACACATGCGGTTAAGCCGTAGTATGAGTGAAGGCACAAACAAAATGCAGTTTTCTAGAGAGTTGGCTGTGCTAATCTTTGGAAGGGCGTCGTTACTTCACATTAATTATGTGGACGGTATTCGAGGTACTTCGGCTGTCTGACAACAGGTAGCGCCGAATTTACTTCTGCGCTCGGTCTGGATAATTACGGTGATAGGGGAGGTGGTTCTTTTCTGTGAATGTGTCTGGAAATATCCTTTCTCCAGCAGGGGCGTACCGATGAGCTTGTAGAAAAGCGAAATACGTATCTACGTCTCTGGGGATAGGATATATTCGGACACGTTCACAGAAAATATTAATAGTAAACCTGCATTTGTGTTCTTCACACCAGATTTTTAGTAATATTTTATATTATTAAAAATACCTTTGTATTATAATAAATATTATTATTATTATTTGAAAATATGAAAAGTAGTGTAAATTTGTGTTTAGCAAATGTTGGTGGTCATTTTGAACATTTATTATAATATTGTTTTAACATAAGATTATCCGGTTTATGTAAGAATAAATAAAAACCCTATTTTTCATGTTTAATGTATTTTTATTGTATTAAGTGTTATTTATTTATAAAAAATTGAATAGATGAAGCTGTTACTTGGTGAAGATCCATATTAGTACAATGTAAAATACAACAAAACAATTAATTTGTTTAATCTTCACTATATAAAACGTATATTTACTAAACGTTTACAAAGACGTCAAGCGTTTCGCTAACAGTGTAGCTTTATCAAACGACGATGGTATAATGATTATTCTAAAAATAAAATGAGTGTATGCACATAAATTTGGTAAATACATGTATATAAAGAACGAAACGATAAGCTGTTAACAAAGTAAGGAAGAGATTAGGCATTCAAACACAATAATCACATGGAAAAACCCTAATTAAATAAGTTTAGTAAAGGAGAACTATTTATATCTAGTTGGTCATACAGTAAATTCACAGACTTTTTATTTTTATTTATTTCCAGGGCTTCTAAGAGGTCTAATTTATGCGATTTATTTTGTACATGTAATATTTCAAACTCCGGATCGAATGAATGGTTTTCAGATAATAAGTGATTTGAGTAATTAGAATCTAGTTTTTTGTTATCATAACTACGTTTATGTTCTGAAATTCTAGTTTCTGAAAGTTCTACCAATATAAATTTTGTGACAATTACTACCACATTTTAATTTATATACCCCTGATTTATTAACTTCTGAAGATTTGGATTTATTGTTTTTAATGAACTTGGCTAAATTGGTGTCTGTTTTAAAGCATGTATTTAGGTCTGAAATTTCTAAACATTTTTTAATTTTAATTGAAGGTTTGCCTATGTACGAGGGCGTATTTATATGTTATCTACCTAGCCATGAAACAAAGGAGTGACGATGTCAAACAAATTATTGAAAAATTGCTGTCACTGTTAAAAGTACATGTGCTAAATTGTGTTTAGTTTGTGCTGTTTATAGAGATTTGAGGCGGTCTATTTCTCGATAAAATGAGTGAAACTAAGGTTGAACATCGCAGCGTAATAAAGTTCCTGACAAAAGAAGACAATGGTCCAAAAGCAATTCATGAAAGAATGGTTGCTGTGTATGGGGAAGATACACTATCTTATTTCCAAGTAAAATATTGGTCTAAACTCCTTCGATGGGGCCGAGAGTCAATCAATGATGACCCAAAGTTCGGACAACCCGTTGAAGCTCGAACTGAAGACATTGAAGTCGAAAAGTCGAAAATTTGGTACGGAAAGATCGGCGTGTAAAAATCTCTGTCATTGCCAATGAAGTCTGTATATCCGAAGCAAGTGTTCTCAAAATTTTGCATAACGATTTGTGTATGAAGAAGGTGTCTGCACGGTGAATACCCAGATTGCTTACACCTGAACGAAAACTGTACAGAAAATAAGTTTCTCAAGAAAATTTGGTCAAGTTGGAGAGGGACAAAACATTTTTATCTCGAATTATCACCGGAGATGAGACTTGGGTATATTACTGGGATCCTCCTACTAAACAATAATCCATGCAGTGGGTTCATAAGGGCTCTCTACCACCACAAAAGGTCAAGACACAATTTTCTGGAAAAAAACTGATGGCAGCTGTTTTCAAAGAAGCTCTTGAAGAATATTTTGCGGGGTTACCGAAGCAATTTTTTTCTGAGGGTATTGGGCAACTGGAAAAAATATGGAATAAGTGTATTAGTGTTGAAGGGAGTTATGTAGAAAAATAAATTTCTTTTGTGCTCTTATGTGCTTTTTTTCATGGCTAGGTAGATAACATAAAAATACGCCCTCGTACGTTAAACTTTTAAATTGATTATTTTTATTTTTACTCTTATCAGAAGGAAATACTTGTTCTAACGTTTGCTTGTACAATTTCTTAGCGATAATATTATCAATTAAATTTGGGTCATGGTCATTATTAGAGAACGGATGCAATTTCCATAAAACGCAATAGGCAATTGGAATTGTGTATAACGTCGCACAGTACATCCCGGCGTAGCTCAATGAAGTATTTGTTTGACTTACTCGGCCACCTGGTCTCGCACAATAACAATGGACAACTCAGCTATTGTATTCGGAGAATATAGTGTTTTTTTAAAGTATTTTCATGAGCGTAGATAGAAGCGGGGTTTTTATAATGTATTTTATTTATTAGCTTATATTTCGTCAGATAAATAAAGTGCTGTGAGTAAGTTGCTTGATTTCATAGTTTTAACTGTTCATTACATCGTAATTTTTGTGATAGATCCTGTTTAATATCGTTTGATTGAATCTATTTCTACCAATTATTTCGACGTAAGTGTGCATTGAATTTCGTTCGGTTTCAATAACTTACGCACACATTTTTAGTTTTTATTTATTTAGATCTAGAGCATTGTTTAAGTTACTTTTTCAGACATGATATGGAAGAATGTCGAGAACGGCATTGTAAAACAATGGCGAGTTGGATTGACGGTCATACTGATTGTATGTCCATTGTCAGTGATTCCGAAATTTATTACAAAGTCCGTAAAATATCGTCAAAAATTCGTCACTTAGGATCGCAAACACATCTGAACTCTGTAAAACTTTTATGGCGGCTAATATTCCATTAAACAAACTTAGCAATCCCACTTTAAAAATAATTCTACAAAAATATACTGGTTGAAATGTTCCTGATGAATCAACTTTACGCAAATATTATGTTTCTAAGTGCTATACGAGAACAGTAGAACGAATTAGAAGCCATCTTTTAAATCAATACATATGGATAAACGCTGACGAAACGGTGGATATGTTAGGACGCTGTGTGGTAAATGTTGTAGCTGGTGTACTACATCCAACTATTCCCTATAACTCATATGTAATAGCAACAAGTGTTATAAATAGAGTTGATGCGGAAACAGTTGCTGAAACCATTAAGGAGAATATGCAAAAAATGCTTCATTCGGACGCCACGTACAAAGAAAAAGTACTTTTATTTGTCAGTGATAGTGCTGCGTATATGTTAAAAACAGGCAGACTATTGAAGAAAACATATCCTAATATGCTGGATATTACTTGTGTAGCACATGCTCTCCACAGAATCTGTGAATATATCAGAGACACTTTTCCGGAAGTTGATAGACTTGTATCAGCTTTTAAAAAAGTTTTCAGAAAAGCACCATTGAGAGTAGCTCTTTTCAGAGAAAAATTTCCGTCTCTGTCACTGCCTCCCACTCCAGTAATAACTAGATGGGGAACATGGCTGGAAGCTACTAGTTATTATGCTGAGAATATCGATAGTCTAAAACATTTCGTAACACTGCTAAAGGCGGATGCTAGAAGTATTGGTGAGTGGAAGGAGCTCACACAAATCCCAAATTTAAAAAATCAGTTGTACTTTCTTCACGAACACTTTGGAAAATTGCCAAAACTAATCACTTATTTTGAAAATCGCAATCTCAAATTAAATGACGCATTAACCATATTAGATGTGGCTGTTAATAATTTGAAAAGTATTCCAAGTGACTTCGGATGTGGCTTTCAGCAAAAGTTTGAAGCAATTCTTAATAGAAATCCAGATTTAATTACATTGCAGCAATTATGTATGGAGACAATTCCACAAAATCTAACGACTAAATATGAAGAAATAAAAGATTATTTCCAGTATGCACCTATAACCAGTTGCGATGTAGAAAGGACGTTTTCAATTTATAAGGATGTACTTAATTCAAAGAGAACAAAATTGACAGAAGAAAACCTTGAGAAATTATTGCTAGTCAATATTAATACTCCTTTACTCAACTTGAACGAAAAAATGAACAAATAAAAATGTTCCAATTATAGAAATAAAATTAAAAACTTTAAAAATATAACTTTTCAACAAATACATATGTATTTCGTAATTTTATAGATCACCACCTGTTTGTTTTCCAATTATATAAATAAAATTAATTAATAAATATGTATTTCGTAATTTTAGATAGATAGATCACCACCCGTATGTTTTCCAATTATATAAATAAAATTAAAAACTTTATAAATACAACTTTTCAACAAATAAATATGTATTTCGTAATTTTATAGATCACCACCCGTTCGTTTTCCAATTATATAAATAAAATTAAATATTTTAGAAATACAGCCTTTCGCCAGTACTGCACTGGGCTTTGCGTCATGTGGTAAGCGTGTCCGTTCTCTAGTCATTATTGACAGCTATTTGTTTAATAATATTTAATCCTTTGTTGTAATTATTAGTCGTTAAATGAATTGTTAGAAGTCTGTGTATCATACTATTGTAACCTGCTTATTTATGGTTATATGGGTGGACTGAACCATTATGAATTGTTATATCAGTATGTAATGAAATATGGAAAATCATGTTTAATATTTGAAATAGTAAGTAAATAGTAAGTAAGTATTTGAAATAGTAAGGTCTAAAAAGTTGATAGAGTTATTTTGTTCAATTTCTACGGTGAATTTGATATTAATATGGATTGTATTTATATATGTTACGAAACTATCTAATTGTCTAGTGGTACCAGTAAAGCTGGCTGAAATATCATCCACATATCGGTGCCAGTAAATAAATTTGTTTCTCACTGGGTGTTTATGAATTAATTTTTCAATATTGTCTATAAAAGCCTCAGCTAGCAGCGGACCGAGGGGGTTAGCCATAATCAAACCATCATTACTACTGTAAATTTCCCCATTCAAATGAAAATAATTTCGGTTTAAACAGACATTTAAATGCGTCACGTTTTTGTAAAGGTTTGTAAATATACGTTTTATATAGTGAAGATTAAGCAAATTAATTTTTTTGTTTTATTTTACATCGTATTATTTATTTAGAATTTTTATCAATAAAAAGTATGCTAGATCATAGAATTTTTCCAGTTGTGTTATAAAATCTTAGGAGATTAAATATTTTCTTAATATTGTACCTTTAGCACCCCTTTAAAAACGTTCATTGAGACGCTTATGAGTTTACGACAGGTTGGTCAATTTAAAAGAAATAAAAACTGGCGGGAAATTCAACTTGTCCTCATTCTTATTGGCTCACCTTGTACTAAATTGCACAACGAATAGCAATTTTATCATTTCACATCTTTCACTAAACACGTCTACTATAGGTCAGACGATAGTCAGAATTTAAATAGCCTCGCGTGAAAGCATGATCAACTCGAAAATAACACAAATTTTTTTTCACAAACAAACACCGACAGGTGTTTGTTTGTTTATTTTTATTAGTGTCACCTTAGGTCAAGTTACAAAATGGAAGTCCTATATTACATTCGAATAAAGTTCTGTAAAATAAATAGTTTATTTAAGTTTATTTATAACAAGCATTGTAAATTTATGAAATAGTAAGTTCCTAAATAAAATAGCAGTTCACGTCTAGCAATTTTCCAACTAACTATCTAAAATTCGGTACGTCAAATTGCTAAATTGTTTCTACGATATCCTAAATTAATCAAAATATTTCATTTAAAACTTGTTGCCGAACATGGAGAGTTATAAAATGTTGTGCATAATAAACGAAGTTTTGAGCAATTCAATTAATTTTCCGCCGGATCAAATTATGTATTAATGTGTTCAGAGTGGCCGGCAATAATTGATGAACAAGTTTCCTATAATAATTTGCCGGAACATGAAATTGTATTTAGTTGAAAGGTGTTTTTCGGAGATTGTGTTGGTTATATAGTTTCCGTACATTCAATTTAGTAGTGTTGTAGTAAAATTTAAAAAAGTTAAAAGCTACTTGATACTAATATTTGCAATTATTTTTAAAATGAAACGAAAACTTTAGCGCGTCATAATTAAAGCTGGGATTATATGAAAATGCATTTTTTTTATTTATGATATGTTTATCAAACTTCTTGCAGATTTATACGCATCGCGTAAAAATAAAGCATTTGGGACTACTTTTGTGTTGCATATCTAGTATATAAATACTGATTTGAGCATATTTCATATAAAATGGCATATTTGTTCATATTTTATAATTTATTTCTAAAGTGCACCGTAAAAATATATAAAACCATTTATTCATAATTAGAGACCGAACGCATCAGCCGAAATTACGATGGACAATATAAATAGTCTATAACAGCGTTTCTTAATCTTTTTGATAAGTGGAACCCTTTTTAGTAGTTACTTTTATTGTGGAACCCCTGGTTTGTTTCATTAGTATGCTTTTAATGTAACATTCTGGAAATGGATTGATTTATATGCAACAAAAATGACAATTATTTCAAAAAATATTTATTTTCTTCAAAAAGTAATTCAAAAATTAACACAAAAATTCTTAAAACAACTTAAATTTACATTTACAGGACTTTTAAATTTTAATTTTAGTGGGATGAGTGATATTGCTTTTTATTATCACAAATATACTTAATTGATGAAAGTTGAATTCTTATGTCAGGTTCGGCATCAAGTCTGTTCCGGTATTTAGTTTTTGTCGACAAATAAGCTGAGAACCCCGTTTCGCACATATATGTGGTTACAAAAGCACCAACACGGCCTTTTGCGACAATTGAGGATATTCATCTTTTATACTGCACCAGAATTCCGTTAATGGCATTAATTTAAATTTATTTTGCAATTATGAATCAGATGTCATTTCAATAAAAGTTTCGTATTCTTCCGTTGACATGGTCGAAGGTCGTGCATTGAAAATAAATGGGTTTTTAATCCACAATTCATTTTGATATTTAATCTGCTGTTCATTTGGAAAATACTTATTAAAAGCTTCACTCAATCCTTTCAGATGTTGAATAATTTCTTCAATAAATGCCTCTGCCATTTCAACCCCTTCTTCTTCTATAAAGCCTTTTATTGTTGGGAAACAATCAAACTCCTTGGAGCACATACAAATTGTCCAAAATTCTATTTTTTTCTTGAAAGCAAGAATTTTTTCGTGGGCAATAAATATATTTACTTGTTTGCCCTGGAGGGTTAAATTAAGTTCATTTATCTTTGTAAAAATGTCGCTTAAATAGGCAATTTTAAGTAACCAATTTCTATCAAATAATCGACCTTTCAATTCAAAATTGTATTCTAAAAAAAAGCACGCACCTCGTCACTTAACTCAAGAAAACGGGTTAGTATCTTTCCTTGAGATAACCATCTGACTTCAGTATGTAAAAGAAGAGATGTATGTACACTTCCAATCTCCTCACAGAGTATTTTGAATAAACGATTATTTAGCAGTCGAGATTTTATGAAGTTAATGATTTTGATAACCTCATCAAGAGCATTCTTATAACTGCCTGCCTATGGATCATGCAGTGGCTACTAGAACAGTTTTTAGCTATATTTTTAATAAGCTGTACAGCCCCATTAATTATGCCACTCATGGCCTTTGCTCCATCGGTACAGATATCAATACAGTTGTCCCATGGTATTTTATTCTCTTCAAGAAAAGAATTTAGAAGACCAAATATTTCGACGCCAGTAGTACGTGTTGGTAGAGATTTGCATAAAAGAAGATCTTCCAATAATTCGTTTTCGTGCTGATATCTAACGATTACAATTAATATTGCGAGTTCAGATACATCGGTTGAGTCATCCATTTGTAATGAAAATTTGCATGATATGAGACGAAAAGTAAGTTTATTCTTTATATTGTCTGCTAAATCTCTGATGCGCTGAGCTACCGTGTCATTCGAAAGTGGAATCTTAGCCATTTCTTTTGCAGATTTTTCACCTAACACATATTTTACCATCTCCATACATGAAGGTTTAATAAGATTTTCCGCAAATGAGTATGCTTCACCGCGTTGAGCTCTCAGATAGCTGACTAAGTAAGAAGCCTCACTTGCTTTTTCTTTCACCGTTTTTGTGGTTTGAACCATAAACGTCTTTAATTTTAAAAGTTCGTCACGCTTCCGAATGAAGAATTCAACATTTTTTTCTTTAAGCTCGCCATGAACAGATTCTAAATGACGACGCATTTTAGCTGGAGCCATAGAGCTATTTGGTAGAACTTTTTGCATATAACACACTGCGGATTATCATTATCGTTCATGAATCCTAAACATATATAACTTTCATCATATTTCCTTAGTTTTTAGTAACTGCTCTGGGTTGATTACTTGTAGAGGCCATTACTAGCCTAATTTCGTTTGTGGTGATAACAGTTGCATCACTTTTATTATTACCACAGTTATCTTTAGCAAAAGAGCTAGTTGTTGGGTCCGAAACAGAAGAGTCAAGTTCTGCAGCAGAACGCTTTAAAGTGCCTTCTTTAAGCCACCTCTCCATCCTGCAACAAAATATCGAAAATGGTTTTAAGACAAAAATAACAGCACCAGTTTCCTTTTAAGAGGGAGTTCTCATTTTTTAATTAAAAAAAGTTTTTTTTTTCTTTTATTATCTTAATGCTATATGTGTCTAGAATAAGTCTAGAATAAGTACTCGGTTCCGTATAAAAGTTATAGCTTTATGTATCACTTGTATACAAGCTGTATACATCACTCGTATAAAGTTTAAGCCAATTTTTCCCAAAATGATGTTTCTGAAATCGGTAACAAGAATTTCTCAGACGCTAATTGACCAATCAAAATCTAGATCCTTTTGTATTATATTTGTAACGTGTCACCAGTGGGCAAACTAGAATCTTTGATTAAAATGCTATATTTCAGTTTTAATTCCACTTTTCCTAATCTAATAAGGTCGTTTTTTCAAATTTTTAGTAAAATGCGCGCCATTCTTATAATTTTTAATTTTTTGAAAATATCCTATTTTACTCAACAGAAGTAATCTTTGCTACCGTTTGGTATCTCGTTTTTCGGTCGTCAACTTTAACGCCCTCTGCTACAGAGCAAATTATGGCAAATTAAAACACAATTTGTTTTTGCAAAGATATGCGTAACGCATTAAAAAAAAGTTTCTATATATAAAAAAACAATCCTCTTTAAAAAAAATTATTAAAAATCGTCGTGTCTTTATTCAAAAAATGAGAACTCCCCCTTAAGACCGAATAAAGTTTAAAGGTTACTTACGTTGATATTATTTTTAACAGTGAAATATTAAACACAAACAATTACAATTTCTAGGTTTTAACACAGTTTTAGACAGTTTGGTTTTAAACAATTGGTTTTAGACAGAACCAATAAAGTTTATCAATAAACAAAATCACTTTATCAATAACTTTCAATCAGTTTATTTATCTTTCAATAAATTTATTTTAATTTTCAATCACTTTATTTATAAGACACACATCGGCAAGTGACTATTATGCCCGGATACTCGCAGTATAATGATCAATAAAGAATTGAGCCGGGGAATTACCGATACCGGGATTTCCCGTGATTATACCAAGGCGGCTGCTTTTAAATACCAAAAATTGTCCCGACGGCGCCGTTACAATTCGCGACGTCGGACTGTCGCATTTGCACCGACTATCCAGATTAGTAAGTGGAATTTAGTTGTGCCGTTAAATTGTATTACTTTTTTTTATGTTACTTCCTTGAATGTTATAAAAAAAGCACGTAACTTTCGCGGAACCCCTGAGTGATCTCCACGGAACCCCGGGGTTACGCGGGACACAGTTTAAGAAACGCTGGTCTATAACATGGCTAAGTACAACACGCAGTTATTGAATAGCACTGTTCACTCGGTTAACTGCACATCTGTTTTTGTTGTTTAATTGTGACGCAATTACTTCAATATTAGAGTTAAATATCTTTCTTCATGGGCGTAGATAGAAACGTGAGGAGTTTTTATAATTTGTTTTATTTATTATTTTATATTTTGTATGATAAATAAAGTACGGTAAGTTAGTTTATTTTTTTCATTGTTTTAATTGTTAGTTACATACTTCGTAATTTTTGTAATAGATCCTGTTGGGAAAAACAGTATTAACAATTATAAAACTCATAGAAGAAGGGTTAAATTCGAATCTAGTTCTCCCAATATCCAGTGAATTTCGTTAAGATTCAATAACTTGCGCTTGCATTTTTAATTTTCATTTATTTAGATCTAGAACATGGTTTAAGTTACTTTTTAAGAAATGATTTGGAACAACGTCGACAATGGCATCGTTAAAAAATGACAGGTTGGATTAAGGGTCAAACTGATTGTATGTCTATTGCCAGTGATTCCGAAATTGCAATGTCTGTAAAATATCCTTAAAAATTCCAAGAAATCGCACGTCAAACGTCACTTTGCATAGCAAACACATACACAGAAATTAGACCCGTTAGAATCTGACAATTTTAACGAAGCGTTCTGTGGAACTTTAATGGCGGCAAATATTCCATTAAATAAACAAAAATATACTGGTAAAAATGTTCCTGCAGAATCCATATGGATTGATTCACTTCGACGATTTTAAACTTGAGCGGCCAATCTCAACATCAAATAATTATAAATCCAATATCGGGAACCGGGAACAAAAAATCTACAGAAGTTATTGTATGTATTAGAACTAACGAAGCACGTAGATTGAAGCACAAAAAATATTACAAAGAAAATTAGCGGGAAAACACTCACCTACAGATATTCGAGATTACAATTTAACCGGCGGAAAGACAATAGCGCCAAACTAATCAATTATTTATGACTATAAAATAATGCCTGCCGCCATATACACCACCTATTTCGATGTACATTGAATATCGTTCGATACTCACATATTGACAACACAGCAACAAACAATCAAATACAGGTAATCTAGCCGAGGTTCTAATCCGTAATGTCCGAAATCACCCAGAAATATCCAACTCGTCTGCGACGGTAGGCATGCATGACCATTAAAGTTAGCAATGATGCATTGAATATACAGCAACCGCCAACTTATCATAGCACATTTGAAGTTTTAATCAAGAATAGGTATTTCGACAACTTAATCATCTTCATCAACTTACTTTCTAAAATACATATACAGTATTAAAACTACGTCGTGGTAAGTAACTATTCTTAATTGAGGTTTATAAAAATAGCCACAGAAGTAAAAAGGAATATGTTCATATTGGAAAAAGTGTATTAAAAAGGGGACAACTTAGTTTACAGAATACAAACACAGAATGAAGCCTGTATGTTAGTAACTATCTATTTTTAATTGACTTTTACAGAAATAGTCACAGAAGTAAAAATAAATCTAAACAAGTGTTCATATTGGAAAAAGGTTTTCAAGAAGATGACGATGTATCACTCTTTCATATACCTTTTAAACATAAAAATTATGGTAAATTATAGTTTTGCTATCTATGAAAGTGTGTTAAAAATGCAAGTATTAAGTAAATATATGTATAGGTAAACATACGAAGCAATCCACTTTCGTCTTTAAAACGTAATAATTGTAGTACATTTATATGAGCCTTGTGTCGACTTATAAAATTTACGATGAAGTTTATAGGTTATATTTATAAAATTTAAACATAAATATCACCTATAAACAAGATACTGTTGAATAATACGAATTCGACAGTATCACGTAAATGTTTTTTCATGATGACCAACATCTAATGTTAATATTCTTAATAAAACTAGTTGAAATGATTGTCAAAATGGTCAAACAGGAAGATCGTTTGAAAAATGCATTGCCGAGCATTGTTCTTCGTTTAGAAATAAAAAACAAGATTCCACTTTTGCGAATCATCTATTAGAAGAAAACCACACCTTCCATAAACATTTTCAAATTCTGCATTTAGAAAATAAAGGCAATAAATTAAATTTACTGGAAAGTTTAGAAATCAATAAATTAAAACACTCACAAATTTTACTTAATGACCAACTACATTTAAATAACTCGCCTTTGCGAAATTAATTCACTTAAAATCTGTTTAGACGATAATAGAAATGTACATTTAGTTTATTAAAACAAATTTTATGTGTAAATATGTTTAGTACCCTATAATATAACAGTTAGGGCCGACCAGATGAGCCATATTTTCTCACTACCGACAATACTTGTGTAAATTCATAGATTTCTTTAAAAACGTAAAATAATACCAACCTTGTTGATTTTATATGTATTTTTTTTAATTTAATTTGTAACGTACTCTTTAGCTGTAAGTACCTGAGGAAGCTACTGTGCTGGTGAAACAATTTTCGTGTTATGATTAAATATTAAAAAAGTGAAGATTCGAACCGTAGTTTTATTTCTATTTTAAATTATGCATCTTCATCAAGTAAAAGCCGAATCAATTCAGTTAATAATTTAGTTGTGTGATTATCACTTAAAACTTTACATATTTTTGTATATTTTAATAAAAGTTCTGCATATTTTCATCGAATTTTAAAAACATGTGCCCATATAACTTCAAGCTTTAATTATCAAGCAACATCTTAAAGTATTTAACAGGTCGATTGAATTTTTCTTCTATTTACTCCCTTGATCTTTCATCTCCTTGTCCTCAGACTATACTCTATTTGTTGGAAATGATGGTATATGTTAGTTATCGACTTGGTAAATTCTTTTGCTTCCATTATTATCTAAGTAATTTTCCATTAGATGCATTTTCTCTCCCAAAATTTGACAGATTTTATTTTTCCATACATTTTCCGTTTAATTAAAGATTCTCTGCTGATAATTTTTGTTGCTTTTTTTTACGAACCATTAGTAATCAACCTAGCCCTCGACGAAGATTCATAGTTTAATATTATTTCTAAATTGTGCTTTACCTAATTTGTAAGGTTATGGAATTGTTACTTTGAATTCCTATGCTTCTATCGTAACTTATTGAACTTGAAGCATCTCTGAACTATATTCTGTTAGAAAATTAAATATGTTTTGAAAGAATGCCACATATTTTCTTCTAATCCACACCAGCAAACTTTAAAAATTAGTTTAAGCCTAATAAAGGACAAAGAAAAATAAGAAAGAATTAATTAGTTATTTTGAAAAATATGTCAAGCTTACAGCTTTATAATTTCTCCAAACAGGTTTTTCAATTTTTTAATTACAAAATAATACGATGTGTACGAGATAAAGGGGGCCGCTATGGGGATCTCGGAAACCTTAAGAGATACAGATTTGGTTAAATGGGAGAAAAGTAGTGTAATCAAAGGTCTAAGAAATTGGCGTTTAGATTTTTCTGAAAAATTTTTTGAGAAATTTTGAAAAAAAAAATATTTCTATTTTACAAACTATTTTTCCTGGCGTTAACCCTTGTCCGGGCAAGACATTTTACTAACGTAACCGAGCAGTTCGGGCCTGGTAGGCCCGGTGCTTTTAGTATATGTTTTTACTTACAGAATTAATGAAACAAAGAGTTTATGGGAATTATATATTTAATACCATTTATAAATAACATTAATTACTTACTGATCTTAAATTTTATTCATTTCTTGCAATTATAACACAAAACTTTTGATGAAGAATGTTCGTTACAAATGTTTTGTTTGCACTCATCACAACATTGTCTTTGTTTCCTGTCTTTTGTTTTAGGACACATGTAGCACCTTCTTCTAGAATTTGCTTTAGTTTCAGTTCTTGCTCTCTTTGCCGGCGTTGCTTCTTCACCTACAAACTCGCTGACACAGTGTTGGATGGTACAAGGAAGTCTAGTCGCCTTCCTTCTTTGAATGTGCGGAAGAACTAGGTTTTCAGATACATCTACTAGAAACAATCTCCTTTTTTGGTGTTTAGCTTTATTCCAATTTGGGTTCAAATTTATCCAAGTAACATATGCTGCAATGCCGCTTACGTCGAGAAGGTTCATAAAAAATGTAAATGACCAACGATTTGTTCTGCGTTTACATGTGTATTTATGAGCCAATTGGTCTAACGTGTCCACGCCACATTTTGTGCTGTTATAATACAGAATTATTTCTGGCTTTTTTTTATCGTCATCGTTACAGTTATTAGTATGATGCATCGTTGACAGAGCCAATACTCTTTTGTTTTTCTTTGGAACGTAGGACACTAAAGACGCTTTTTCTGTAAATCCGAAAATGGACGTTTGTTCTTCACGTTTTCTATTGGGCAAAAATTCGGTTTGGATGAAGCGTTTATTTTTCCTTACGGTACCAACGCTCGTCAACCCATTTGTCAATAATGTTTTTGCTAATGATAAGTCCGTAAAATAATTGTCGAATGTGACATTTCTGTTTGTATTATAATACGGTTGTACGAGCTGCTCCACTACCTGTGTTGCGAGGACCTTGGCGATTTGATTTCCTTCCTTTCCAATATAGGGAATACCATTTAGAGGATAGTAGGTTTCAGAGTCACAAGCCCACCAGATCTTCATTCCATATTTGTCTGGTTTGGAAGGCATATATTGTCTAAATGGACATCTTTCTCGAAAGGGTACAAGTTGTTCGTCCATTGTGATGTTTTTTTCGGGGAGGTAGTGCTTTTTCAGATTGTTATTTACTTTTTCCCAAATAACTCGAACAGGTGCAAGTTTATCGTTCTTCCTTCTTTCGGAACGTGTACCTTTGTCATCAAATCGTATAAATCGCAACAAGCTTTTGAATCGTTTCAATCCCATCGTTGCTCGAAAAATTGAAGGGCCATATAATCGACTCCATAGCACATCGTAGCTAGTATCATTAGCACTTAGGTGACCGGCAGTTAGAAGCAAACCAAGAAAAGCGCGAATTTCGATATTATCACATGGTTTTCAGGGAACATCTATCAGTACCCTATCTGCCTCCTTGTTTGTATGTGAAGCAATTTCGGTAAGTACAGCTTCATCAATAAATAAGAGAAAAGCATCAATTGGATCTTCAACAATTTTTCCCGGCGGTAAGTTAACTTTATGCATTTGCGATTTTATTATATTGCACGAACGAACCCGTCCTGTCGAAGGAGGCTGGCTGCTCCACACTGAATCATCTTTAGCAACAAATTTGGAAATACTGACAACAGGAGTGTCACACAGTCCCTCACTGCCTTCTTGCACGTCTTCCGTTTCACTAGCATTAGAAAGGTCTCTTCGTCCTCATCATCGACATCCAACTCAAAATTTACAGGCGCCTGGTCATCGTCCGATAGGTTTTCAAGTATATCTGCGAGTTCGGCGTCCGATAAAAATTTTCTCGACATTGCTGAATAATTATAATACTTTCACTGTAATGCATAAACTAAAAGCAATGAACAAAAAATGATCGTATATATACAAATAGACAGGGAACCCCTACTTCACCTAATATTACTTTCCTCGAAAAATTACGACCTATATACGTCATCAAATGTATTTGCTGCACAAATGACACAAAAATGATCGGAAACACTAATTACGTAAAGAGGATTAGAAAACAAAAATGGAAAATAAAGTTACCATAATTGCCTAAAGTATGGGCCTGCTAAGCCCGGCTTGTCCGTTAATGGGATTTTAAGTACAATCCGTCAATTAACTAACGATTATTCATAATTTAACAAATATTACTTAACAAGAAAACAGTAATTAATATTTCTGAGGAATTCTAATTAAGAATTAAGTCGTACTAAAATTACTCATTAAGATATCGAATTTTTTATCGTCGCTCGGGCCTGGCAGGCCCCCCTTGCCCGGATAAGGGTTAAACACATCAGGGTCGTATTTAAAAAAATTAAGTTTATGAACGCCACCTTAAACAGTATAAAATTTGCTGTAGATAAGCGTCATTGGTTTTGCTCTAGGTCAAATATTAATGCCAGGAAAAAATAGTTTGTACAATCGAAAAATTCATTTTTTCTAAATTTCTCAAAAACTAAAAAAATTTTCAGGAAAATCTACACACCAATTTCTTAGACCTTTGATTACGCAACTTTTCTCCCATTTAACCAAATCTGTATCTCTTGAGGTTTCCGAGATCCCCATAGTGGCCCTCTTTATTTCGGACACATCGTATATTAATAGCCAACGACATGTTCTCTAAATCATACTGCTGCTGGCGATTAATTAATTTAATTTGACAAAATGTGTTTTCATTATACGCTGAATTGATGTTTGAATACAGGAGAAATTTATTTTTTATTTTATAAATGTATGTTACAAACAGTTAAAACTCAAACACATGTGGTGTGTGGGATTTATCGATCGATCTCATTATGCGATAAACGAATGCATAAATTTCATATTTTACGCGGTTCTGATTTAATTAATTAATCACAAATACGTCAATCATTTCGTCAAATATTTGTACATTTTTTGATGGTATAAGTAAAGGTGATATTAGCAAATTTACATATACTAATTACTATAGGCATTGTAAAGTCAACATTATAAAAACTACTTCCTGATAATGACGGGTGAAATATACATTGATGTCCACTATTATTACTATTACTAATTAAATTTTCACTGTAATTATAAATGTAGTAAAAAAATATTTAGTATTACAGAACCACATTACACTAATTTTATATTAAGAAAATAAAGGCAGTATACAAAATTTAATACGACAATTCCTATTATTTTATGTCGCTGCGTTTATAGAGACGGGTATGAACATGCATGTATGACGTCTACATACATGAGCAATTTACAAGTTAAAACTCGATGTGCACGTGCTCTTTGTAATTTGGTCTCCTTCTATAATATTTGCTGTGAGATGATTTTATGTTTGAACATTCATGTGGAAGCTTTTGAGCAAGTCGTGCTGTCACCAATATAAAAGAAGTGCTGCGATTGTACAACTTCAGTTAAGATTAGAATGCAGAGTAATTTCTTATGCAATATGGATAAGCTTGCGAAAAGACGAAGTGAGCCACCTACATCCAATGAATCGTTTGGTAAAAAGACAAGATTGTACAATGACAGTTATTAATATTATAGTTTTACTTCATTGGATGGAAAGCCACAATGTGTTGTTTGCTTTCAAGTTCTTACCGATGAAAGCATCGTTACTGGGACTCTAGATAGGATTAAGGTTGCATTGTATTTAAGCACGTGGGAGAGCCAAACTGTTGCAACATGGACGCTTGTGGCTCCTGTTGGTTCCTTTCGGACTGGCTGGAGCGTTCTAACAATACAATGTGGTGATGATGAGCATCAAAGGTCCAGAACGGACGTAGTGTAATGAAATATACTACAACTTATTAACTAGAAGAAAACACAAAAACGTTATCTTTGAAGTTTTTATTTAATTAAATACACTAATGGAAAAAAGTGACGAGCACACACTATATAATCTGAACGTGTCAAGATTTTGAAAGTAGATGTGAGTTATTGAAAGCAGATGTCAGTATTTTGAGAGCAGATGTCAGATTTGAATGTTGGAAATGCTAATTATTACTCCATAGCTATATGAGTGTTTAGATAATTTCTTAGCCGTTTATTAAATATAACAATTGATAAATTATTTAGCGGAGCATTAAGATTTCCTCTAGACGAGTTTGCGCAGCGAGTTTTGACTTTTTCTATCACTGCATTTTTTACTAAGTGCCTCCAACAGCTGCAATATGTTGTCCGGTTATTGTTAGTGTGGTGGAAGCGTGTAATTGTAGTCGTACTTTGTGCGTGATGGAAGGCCGTTCGCATTATCTGAGTGGGTTTGAGCGAGGAATGGTTGTGGGGATGCACATGACAGGAGTATCCTTCCGTGATATCGCGCGCCCTCTCGAGCGGTCATTATCGGCAGTGCAGCGGGAATGGCGAGAATGGATGGAGCAAAGACGTACGCGCCTTCAACCGCGAGCGGGACGGCCCCGCGCGAGCACAGCACGCGAGGATCGCGCACCTGTTTACAGCGCTTTAGCGTCGCATATGTTTTCCTCAAGGTAACTTGGAGCCGTTTGGCTAGCAGGAAGGGAAGGCGTACTCACTACACGAACTGTACTGGGGCGTTTTCTATAAAGTGGACTGCGAGCGCGCTGTGCGTTGCAGCGGATTTCACTGACTCGCGAGCATCGCCGTACACGGCGCCCGTGGGTGGAGGGTAGACATCAGTGTGTGTCAAGTGGAGGCACATTTTGTTATCCGACGAATTAAGATTCGAATAGAGCACCGGTGGTGAGCGTCACCTCGAGGAGTGCATCCAGCCACACCCTATCCACCGTCAGCGGGGCATTATGGTATGGCGTGATATTACACTTGGTGGACGTACACGTCTGCTGCGTATACAGCATACGATGACGACTCCCCCCTATGTAGATGAGGTGCTACGGCCCGTTGTGCTTCCCTACGTTCGACCGCGGCCACGTCTTCTATACATGCACGACAACGCCCGACCGCACACTACACGTGTTGCCCAGACCTTTGCGGAAGAGAACCATATACGCATACTTCCATGGCCGGCACGTTCTCCGGATCTCAATCTGATCGAACATGTCTGGGATATGATCGGTCGGATACTTCAACGTTGTCCAGCTCCCCCAGTTAACGTTGAGAAGCTATGGAGGCGAATTGAAGCAGCATGATTGGACATCCCTCCCGATACCATACAACGTCTTATTGACTCCATGCCCCGTCTTATAGCGATGGCACGGGCAGCTCGCGGGGATACTTCCGCTATTAATGCATCCCTTGCCAGCAGGACTGCGCCGCTCTCCAGGTGAGGGTAAGTTATGCTAAGTTCGTACTACTTTCATTCCAAATTTAATTGCGTTAGAATCACTTCTTCAGATTAAACAGAGTGTGCTCATCACTTTTTTTCAACAATGTACAAGTAACAATATATACAAGGATTATGCAATTAATACACAAACAATACCCTTATAAGGTATTTAAATTATATCGTAAACGGAAATTAAATGTGATTAACACAAAATAACCTCTGCATCGAACAATACAGTTATCTTAGAAACGTAGACACATGGCCACGTGGTTCATGGCCAGTACTTGACCAGTACGACGAGTTAGCTGTTAGAAAGAAGCAATGGTTATGGCATGGCAGCTGAACTAAGAAGAAGGGTGAATTTTTTTAAAGAGAACAGTCGTTGGAAAAGGTTTTTATGGACGAACTTTTCAGAGAGAGTAAATCGAAGATGTCGATGTCTTAAATAATGAAATAATTAAAAGCGCTATCGATGACATAAATATCATTAAAATATCCGTTATTAAGAAAGCTTTAACATGATATACGACATGATATAATTATAAAGAAGGGTACGTAATAAATAGAGAACGGACATGCCTACCACATGACGCAAAGCCCAGTGAAGTACTGGCGAAAGGCTGTATTTCTAAAATATTTAATTTTATTTATATAATTGGAAATCGAACGGGTGGTGATCAATAAAATTACGAAATACATATTTATTTGTTGCAAAGTTGTATTTATAAAGTTTTTAATTTTATTTATATAATTGGAAAAAGAACGGGTGGTGATCTATAAAATTACGAAATACATATTTATTTGTTGAAAAGTTGTATTTATAAAGTTTTTAATTTTATTTATATAATTGGAAAACATACGGGTGGTGATCTAATCTATCTAAAATTACGAAATACATATTTATTAATTAATTTTATTTATATAATTGGAAAACAAACGGGTGGTGATCTATAAAATTACGAAATATATATGTATTTGTTGAAAAGTTGTATTTTTAAAGTTTTTAATTTTATTTCTATAATTGGAACATTTTCATTTGTTCATTTTGTCGTTCATGTTGAATAAAAGGAGTATTAATATTGACTAGCAATAGTTACGTGCTATTTCTCTTACGAAATACGATAAACTTATTTATTTTATCTACGTACTCGACACCACTGAAAACACTATATTCTCCGAATACAATAGCTGGGTTGTCCATTGTTATCGCTGCGAGACCAGGTGGCCGAGTAAGTCAAACAAATACTTCATTGAATTACGCCGGGATGTACTGAGCGACGTTATGCACAATTCCAATTGCCGATTGCGTTTTATGGAAATTGCATCCGTTCTCTAGTAATAAATTAATAACTTAAGTTTTAAAAACGAAATGTAAAATATTTGTAAACGAACGTTGAATGTAAATTGATGGTTCCATCAGGTAGATTTCTTGGAACGGTCAACTGATCAGAATGATAACGAAAGAAAGAGAGAGATAACGAATATACACAGAAAATGTCTAAGTTTGAATTCAATATTTCGAGATATATTTGCGAAGAAATATGATTTAAAATTAAATTAAACTTTCTTATATATACACGAAGTGTAAGAACATTAAATTGTAAAAATCTAACAGTGTTGTTATTTAGTAGTTAAGATTTAATTAGTCATAGTAATTAGTCATATAAAAAATGACAATCGTATGTTCCAGAAATAACTTAATTCAATTATCAACTTTTAAGCAAACTCTTTAATTAACTTGAAATACTGATTATATTTTAAATAATGCCGATTCTATTCATCCATCGAACGCTAATTATAAACTTTAATGAAACACATCAACTTAAACATCGTTTGTCTTCCGGACGTGTAACGGCGGCCTTTCGTTGTTTATTCGCCTCGATAAGGATCCCAAATAACAATTTCTATGTATGTACCGTCGGACACGAATGCGTTATTATACACGGAGGCCAATGAAGATATTTAAATGGCATGACATTTTCGATAAGAATCGGGACGCAATTTATTTACAGAAAATCCAATAGGACTCGATGTTGAATAAAATATCTAGCTATTCAGTCGTGCGTTTAATACGAGTGTTTTGGGGATTGCGAAACGGGCATTATATCGGTCAAGTTAAATATGCTGGCGGTGCTTTTGCAATTTTCGCAAAATATCATACATACTACCAATAATTTGTATTCGGACAGGCGCTTTCACCATTTTTTCTGCCTTTTATGATGCTTGTTAGTTCACATTTATTAGATTTAATCTAAAATAATTTGTGGTATTTAGACAATTAAAGTCGAGTAGGTATATAATTATTTTTTTAACTCATTACTGTGGACAAAATTACTTTTTTTTAACTTTATTTTGTTCATTATGTCCCGCATATATTCACTCTCTGGGCAGTTGAAGTCCTATAAATTATATAAAACTAAATGCAGAGAATTTATGCATAGTTTATTAGGGAAAGAATATATATTGAACTCAAAAATTATTTACAAAATATTTAGCTGGCGTGATAAGCTTTAAAATATAATTTTGGCTGTGCCGCATTTGCATTTTTCACAAACAAGCTTACTCTTTTTCTAGCAATGTCCGCACCTTTTATCGTTCACATTATGTACCACTGTGTAATCAATATTATCAAATCTCACCTCGTCTAATGGAGCAGATGACCGACCTTGACGTGTTTTTACACCATAAGGATTCATAGAAGTTATGGTTATATACCTTCGGAAACTTAATAAATTTGCTGCATGTGGATTATCAAGTTTTAACTGCTTCATTAGTAATCACTAGAGAACGGACACGCTTACCACTCAGTGCAGTACTGGCGAAAGGTTGCATTTCTAAAATATTTAATTTTATTTATATAATTGGAAAACGAACGGGTGGTGATCTATAAAATTACGAAATACATATTTATTTGTTGAAAGGTTGTATTTATAAAGTTTTTAATTTTATTTATATAATTGGAAAACGAACGGGTGGTTATCTATAAAATTACGAAATACATATGTATTTGTTGAAAAGTTGTATTTTTAAAGTTTTTAATTTTATTTCTATAATTGGAACATTTTTATTTGTTCATTTTGTCGTTCATGTTGAGTAAAGGAGTATTAATATTGACTAGCAATAGTTTCTCAAGGTTTTCTTCTGTCAATTTTGTTCTCTTTGAATTAAGTACATCCTTATAAATAGAAAACGTCCTTTCTACATCGCAACTGGTTATAGGTGCATACTGGAAATATTCTTTTATTTCTTCATATTTAGCCGTTAGATTTTGTGGAATTGTCTCCATACATAATTGCTGCAATGTAATTAAATCTGGATTTCTATTAAGAATTGCTTCAAACTTTTGCCGAAGGCCACATCCGAAGTCACTTGGAATACTTTTCAAATTATTAACAGCCACATCTAATGTGGTTAATCCGTCATTTAATTTGAGATTTCGATTTTCAAAATAAGTGATTAGAGTTTTGGCAATTTTCCAAAGTGTTCGTGAAGAAAGTACAACTGATTTTTTAAATTTGGGATTTGTGTGAGCTCCTTGCACTCACCAATACTTCTAGCATCCTGCTTTAGCAGTGTTACGAAATGTTTTAGACTATCGAAATTCTCAGCATAATAACTAGTAGCTTCCAGCCATGTTCCCCATTTAGTTATTACTGGAGTGGGAGGCAGTGACAGAGATGGAAATTCTTCCCTGAAAAGAGCTACTCTCAATGGTGCTTTTCTGAAAACTTTTTTAAAAGCTGATACAAGTCTATCAACTTCCGGAAAAGTGTCTCTGATACATTCACAGAATCTGTGGAGAGCATGTGCTACACAAGTAATATGCAGCATATTAGGATATGTTTTCTTCAATAGTCTGCCTGTTTTTAACATATACGTAGCACTATCACTGACAAATAAAAGTATTTTTTCTTTGTACGTGGCGTCCGAATGAAGCATTTTTTGCATATTCTCCTTAATGGTTTCAGCAACTGTTTTCGCATCAACTCTATTTATAACACTTGTTGCTATTACATATGAGTTATAGGGAATAGTTGAATGTAGTACACCAGCTACACATTTACCACACAGCGTCCTAACATATCCACCGTTTCGTCGGCGCTTATCCATATGTATTGATTTAAAAGATGGCTTCTAATGCGTTCTACTGTTCTCGTATAGCACCTAGAAACATAATATTTGCGTAAAGTTGATTGATCAGGAACATTTCGAACAGTATATTTTTGAAGAAATATTTTTAAAGTGGGATTGCTATGCTAAGTTTATTTAATGGAATATTAGCCGCCATAAAAGTTTTACAGAGTTCAGATGTGTTTGCGATTCTAAGTGACAAATTTTTGACGATATATTACGGATTTTGTAATAAATTTCGGAATCACTGACAATGGACATACAATCAGTATGACCGTCAATCCAACTCGCCATTGTTTTACAATGCCGTTCTCGACATTCTTCCATATCATGTCTGAAAAAGTAACTTAAACAATGCTCTAGACCTAAATAAATGAAAAGTAAAAATGTGTGCGTAAGTTATTGAAACTGACGAAATTCAATGCACACTTACTTCGAAATAATATGGGAGAAGTAGATTCAATCAAACGATATTAAACAGAATCTATCACAAAAATTACGATGTAAATAACAGTTAGAACTACGAAAACAAGAAACTAACTTACAGCACTTTATTTATCTTACGAAATATAAACTAATAAATAAAATATATTATAAAAACCCGGCTTCTATCTACGCTCATGAAAACACTATAAAAAGCACTATATTCTCCTAATACAATAGCTGGCTTGTCCATTGTTATCGCCGAAAGCCCAGGTGTCCGAGTAAGTCAAACAAATACTTCATTGAATTACGCCGGGATGTACTGTGCGACGTTATACACAATTCCAATTGCCGATTGCGTTTTATGGAAATTGCGTCCGTTCTCTAGTAATCATCCATTTACCAGTGAAACGTCTAGTAAATAGGTTACTGTTATGTACTGATTTTGTGTTGCAGTCATTTTTAGCTCAGCGTATATATATTTTTGAACTGTCTGGGATATTGAAACCGTTTAATTAAGTTGTGTTAGTTGGTTTCCTCGTCGTTTATTTTTGAATGATTAGCTATGTACCGTGGAAATTTACATATGATAATTGATTTTCCCGCATCAAAGAGTGATTTATGCTTTTAATTTAATCTCTCAAATACCTATTGGGAACTGTAATTGTATTTAGATTCTGCCTTCGGTAACATTTGAAATGTACTCAACCAGAGATATTATTTCTACATTTATTTATTTCAATACGTACTAAATATAGATAGTTATTTATGTTATCGTACCGCAAGGATTTTGTTTATCATCGTGTCCTTTCTTTGGTAAGATTCGAATTACATATTTTCCACAGCGTAAAGCATCAAATTGCGTAAAGAACGTTTTTTTCTAGATATTTATCTCGCATAGGATTGTCTGGAGTTGTACCTTAATTAAAGGTTGGTTTGCCATTGTTTTATAAATACCTCAATTTCATTTCGATCATCGTACAGGATTTCCAGGTCATTTATAATAACGAGCCATCGAAAAAATTCATAATTGGAGTAGACTGTGAAATTGGGTTGGTACTTTAACCACTTCCACATAATGACACATTACTTGATGCTTGACAGTTTCATTTGGTTTCATTGTAAAAGAAGGTTATTATGGCATTGAAATGATACTACCACAAAAAAGGAAAAAAATAATTTATTCAATATCGAAATCATAATCAAAATTTACATATAGCTACAGAAGTTGTTGAAAATGTTCCATTTACATCTAAACAAATTTAATTTTCTTAATAAGAGTTTTTCTTCCATTTCTGTATAGGGCTTTAACAAACTGCTTCATCAAGCCAAATTTGATATGGAGAGGAGGTAGTAAAGCTTTTTTGGGGTCAACCAAGCTATCTCTTAATACATTTTTGCTGCCAGGTGTAAGGCTTGTTCTAGAGGGCCATTCTATTTGAGTCCAATGTCTATCCCTTGCTCGACTATCCCACTCACAAATAAAGCACGGAAATTTTGTATAACTTCCTTGTTGTCCTAGTAGCATGCACAGCACTTTAAGGTCACCACAAAGCATCCACTAATGTTCTTGGTAGTTTATTATCTTTAAAAGAAGTTCAAAATTTTCATACGTTTCCATTAAATGTACCGAATGGGCAACGGGAACCTAGGCCAGCTCGTTACCATTGTGCAATAAAACGCTTTTTAAACTACGCTTACTTGAGTCAATAAACAGGCGCCATTCTTCTTTACATACGGCACATTTCCTGATTTTGAAATTAAGTAAGGAATATTGTTGCAATACACTAGCGGTCCGTCTTGAGTAAAATATTGACATAACTCTTTTTCGCGATCCCGGTAAAAGCTTGATGTGACGCCAAGTGCCAGTAAATATTTCTCACGAAGTCGGGAGGCTAACAATTCGGATGCATCCTTTGGAAGGTGCGTTAAATCATTTAGTTCGCTCTGGTTAAACACTTCGGGCTCTCTGAAATCTGGTGTGAAATCTGAGTCATCTGGGTCGCAATTAGATTCCTCTGATTCTGACGATATGACGTTTTCTAGTGCTTTTGGGGCGGTAGGTATCGGTATATCTGGTCCATGAGGAACTGGTCGAATAACAGAGTCAAGATTGGGATACACAAATTGTTTCTTATTTTTTCTGTTGAATCCTTGAACATTACACGAACAAAAATAACAATCATCACTGTGATTTCTAGGCTCTCGCCATACCATAGGAAAACCAAAGCCTAAACATTTCTTCCTACCTTTTTGCCTGTTTCTTAATGCTTCAACGCAAACGGAACAAACAGTATGAGGAGCCCAGGACTTGTCTTGGTCGCCAATTTTTACACCAAAATAAGCGTGGTATACATTTATCACAAACGATGTTATAGTTTTCCTCTGCTTTACTACGACATAACTACCACAGATATAACAAAAGTTATTCGGATTGTTCACACAATGTCTTCTTTCCATATTTATACGTTATAGAACACTTAAAATACGCAACAACGAAGACAATAAGCGCGCGGACACAGTAGCACGACGACTAACACAACCAAACTGCACATAAGCAGGTTTCAACGTTGTATTGACGCTTCTGCGCCGACTCTGTTGCTTTGCTGAGAAATTTAATATTAACCAGTGTTTCCAAATCACATTTAATTTCATAAAAATCTATTCATCATGCCTAACAAGGAACAAACATATTCTTGTCATAGGTATGTATATTAATAAATTAACATTTTTAAGATATAGAGCACTATAAAAAAAATTTACGTGATAGAGCAAAAATATGGCGTTTTTTGGAATAAGGGCCCCCAAACATATACAAATTAGCAAACAGCTTTCAAACATCAAAATCACTGTAGACCCGTGTAATGAAAGCTATAACTAGGACGCAGGTCAAAGCACGACCCCACTTTTCTAAACTGATTGGGAGTATCTCGGAAGACAAAGATGTAACAATGCCTAAGCGAAATTAAATTTGTTAATGATAATGGGATGCTATGAAAACTAAATATACGACGAACATCGAGGTTCATGCAATAACTAATTATTGAACGAAAATGACATAAAATCAATCATGTCGTAGAGAAATACATGTCGTAAAACCAATATCATGTTTGTTTGTACAGTTAATGGAAAACGTTTATAACTACGCTGGTTTATTTACATATACGAACGAAAGTTATTTAAATAAGAGAGAAGTAATTTTAATACACACGAAATTTTCATGTTTTTCATGAAACTGAGGAAATGTACCTTTCAGTCGTGCATATTCATGAGGTTTGCAGTTTTATCGAAACAATCCCGCTTTTTTTTCTTCGTTACTCTCCCGTACAGAGAGAGTCGCACCGGCACACGTACATAAATGGAAATGTGGACATTTTGATGCCCGACTTTTTTTTTATAGTTCGGACCGAATTTTGCGCTTTGTGCTTTAATTTTTTTTTTTCACCGTACCTATCATACCTTATCGTTTTTCACGAATTTTAATCTAAAGTGTTATTTTATGATATACCGGTTATTATGTATAGCTAGGAATTAAGGTCATAAGCTCACTTTAAATTGAAAATGGAGGAATTTCACGCAATTTTTCGGCAATTCTTTTATAACTTTACATCCGTTATTTCGCAAAAAACGAATTTATTTCGACACGTTTCCTTACAAAAAGAATAAATGACTGTTTTTTGATTCATGCAAAACAAGGGCGGGTAATAAAAAAAAATAAAGGTCCTCTAGAAAGGTAGTTTATTATTTATTTCCATTATTTTGCAAAGAACAATTACTGGTGTCTAAATATCTAATTAACTGAAGAAATACATGTTGAGCTTAATTATAAATAACACAGGTCTACAGTTATTTTGATGTTTGAAAGCTGTTTGCTAATTTGTATATGTTTGGGGGCCCTTATTCCAAAAAACGCCATATTTTTGCTCTATCACGTAAATTTTGTTTATAGCGCTCTATATCTTAAAAATGTTAATCTATTAATATACATACCTATGACAAGAATATGTTTGTCCCATGTTAGGCATGATTTTTAAATGAATTAATTTTTACGAAATTAAATGTGATTTGGCAACACTGGTTAATATTAGATTTCTCAGCAAAGCAACAGAGTCGACGCAGAAGCGTCAATACAACGTTGAAACCTGCTTATGTACAGTTTAGTTGTGTTAGTCGTCGTGCTACTGTGTCCGCGCGCTTGTTGTCTTCGTTGTTGCGTATTTTAAGTGTTCTAGAACGTATAAATATGGAGAGAAGACATTGTGTGAACAATCCGAATAACTTTTGTTATATCTGTGGTAGTTATGTCGTAGTAAAGCAGAGGCAAACTATTACTTCGCTTGTGAAAAATGTATACCACGCTTATTTTGGTGTAAAAATTGGCGACCAAGACAAGTCCTGGGCTCCTCATACTGTTTGTTCCGTTTGCGTTGAAGCATTGAGAAACTGGCAAAAAGGTAGGAAGAAATGCTTAAACTTTGGTGTTCCTATGGTATGGCGAGAGCCTAGAAATCACAGTGATGATTGTTATTTTTGTTCGTATAATGTTCAAGGATTCAACAGAAAAAATAAGAAACAAATCGTGTATCCCAATCTTGACTCTGCTATTCGACCAGTTCCTCATGGACCAGATGTACCGATACCTACCGCCCCAAAAGCACTAGAAAACGTCGTATTGTCACAATCAGAGGAATCTAATTGCGACCCAGATGACTCAGATTTCACACCAGATTTCAGAGAGCCCGAAGTGTTTAACCAGAGCGAACTAAATGATTTAATTAGAGATTTGCACCTTCCAAAGGATGCATCCGAATTGTTAGCCTCCCGACTTCGTGAGAAACATTTACTGGCACCTGGCGTGACATCAAGCTTTTACCGGGATCGCGAAAAAGAGTTATGGCAATATTTTACTCAAGACGGACCGCTAGTGTATTGCAACAATATTCCTGACTTAATTTCAAAATTAGGAAATGTGCCGTATCTAAAAGTAGAATGGCGCCTGTTTATTGACTCAAGTAAGCGTAGTTTAAAAGGCGTTTTATTCCACAATGGTAATGAGTTGGCCTCGGTTCCCGTTGCCCATTCGGTACATTTAATGGAAACGAATGAAAATTTTGAACTTCTTTTAAAGAAAATAAACTACCAAGAACTACAGTGGATGCTTTGTGGTGACCTTAAAGTGCTGTGCATGCTACTAGGACAACAAGGAAGTTATACAAAATTTCCATTCTTTATCATTGGACTCAAATAGAATGGCCGTCTAGAACAAGCCTTACACCTGGTAGCAAAAGTGTATTAAGAGAGAGCTTGGTTGACCCCAAAAAAGTTTTACTGCCTCCTCTCCATATCAAACTTAGCTTGATGAAGCAGTTTGTTAAAGCCCTAGACAAAAATGGACATTGTTTTAAATATTTGTGCGAGACATTTCCAGCCTTATCCGATGCCAAGTTAAAAGAAGGTATTTTTGTTGGGCCGCAGATAAGAACATTATGCAAAGATAAGGATTTTCAAAACACAATGACCAATGTCGAGAAAAAACGCCTGGGTTTCATTTAAAGAAGTAATTGATAAGTTTCTTGGGAACTCTAAGGACGAAAACTACGAAAATATTGTTCAAAATATGTTACAACACTTTCATCGTCTAGGTTGTAATATGAGTTTGAAAGTGCATTTCCTATTTTCACACTTGAACTATTTTCCTGAAAATCTTGGAGCAGTTAGCGAAGAACAGGGAGAGAGGTTTCACCAAGACATTAAGGAAATGGAACTGCGATACCAAGGCAGATGGAGCATAACGATGACGGCGGACTACTGCTGGATATTAAAACGGGATATGCCCTTAAAAACATACAAACGAATGTCCGGGCAACACAGCTTTCTGGCAAGAAGACAAAGATTTCACTTAAAAAAGACTGAGTAAAGTATTTTTTTCCACTTTTTTAACTTGTATTCCACCTTTTTACTCAACAAACAAATAAATTTTTTTAGAAATATCGTTTTTTTTCATTTAATATTTGCAAAAAAACCTTTCGTGATACAAATAAATGCATTGAATTTTTGAAATCAGCCTACCAAATTTATATAAAATCAGTTTTCAAAATAAAAACATCTGTCAAAAAGTTTAATTTTGTAGACCTGTGTAATTAATTAACACAACGTTTAAGCTTCAAAATGATATAATATTGGCACTACATATTCCTATGACCTTTAATTATTTTTGTTGAAGTATACACTGTGTCCAAGAGAGATCTCGTGACATCTGATGGACAAAAAAGATCCGCCGGTAAAAGCGCTTTCTCACAAACGGCTAAGCCGCTTCTAGAAGAATGAATTGCATGGGGATCTTGGGAACGGTAAGAGATACGAAGTTGTTTAAATGGGAAAAAAGTTGCGCATTTTAACGACCTTTTACATAGTATATACGTAATTCAATTATGTTTTTTGAGATATTTAGGAAAATGTAGTTTTCAAAATTTTGGTATTTATTTTTTTCTGACTTTATCTTACAAGTTATGGAAAAATAGATCAGACTTCTTCATTGGCACTTTTAAAGCTCTATAAGATAGTGTTGTTGCATTTTAAGTCTGACGTTTCAGTTTTGAGAAACCATCATCAAATTTATTTTTTTATATGGACGGGGAAAAAAGTGCATGCTGTATCTGATGGAATTTTTAATTACGGCTTAAACGGTGTATCACACATCATATTAAAGAAAGTACTTTTTGCTGAAGAAGTAAATTTATTATTGGTTTGGTATTTTTATAGTAATTCTTGCCTAGTGACAATAACGCGCTATAACAGGTAAGTGAATTGGACCGAATACAATGTTTTAATGAGAATGATGAAATACAATCTAAGATAGTATTTTGAGAATATCGATTTTCTGTCACCATCCCTTTTTTTTTCTAGAAATATCACCTTTGTGTATTGTTTTAGCTAAAGTTTTGAGCCTAGTTTCAGTAACACCTACCGCAACCATCAGAAATTGACCACATACCAGGACTCTTTCAGTTCTCTTGCCTAAATAATAAGTAACGTTAAATTGCCTTGATTTCTTATTTTCTGTATTTTTCTTGGGCCGTCTTCTTTGTGTAGGGTAAACACTCAACCAACGACATAATTTGTGGTCCTGGGCTATTTTATCGATATTTTCGTAAAAATGCTTTCTCGTGGCTACAATATCCTTTATATCTTCCGAACTGCATTGAAATACCTTAGCATCATGATTGTGAGAGCAAGGCTGCTGAAAATTTTTGGCAAATTCTGGATCTTTATCAGAATACCTAAAAAAGAGAGGTTAGATAATTTTGTTGTTTTCTCCAACTGTTTTATCTATTATAACTGAAAGTATTTATTAATACATAAAGCACATTTGCAAACTTTTTCAGCCAGAAAAAAACAACGTTTCACAGCGCAAAGGTAGAAAACTATCTGACAGAGCAATCTGCAATTTCTACAGCAGTTTTTATGTGACATGTACTATATATGTTTTGTTACGCTTCGCACATATAAGAATATTTTAATTTATTTTTAAATAATATTTCTTCTGAAAATATCTCGCAATTTAAAATATAAATTGACTTGGATATTTTTTCTGCATATTCGTGTGCAAAGAGAAAGCATTTGTTTCGTTATATCCCTAACCGGGAGACCCTCGAAGTATACCTGATTTGAACCGTCAACAAGCCTTTAACGGTCCCTAAATTCTATATATCTTCTTTTATATGTGGTGTTTCATATCATTTGAAGGCTTGTTTCACAAGGGATATTTTAATAATATTTATGTCATCAATAGAACACCTTTTCAGGTCGCGCTTCTTATTAATTATTATTCAAGATATCGACAATATCGCTCCCCTCTCAACTTAGGTTATAAAAAAACCTTTTCCGACAGACTAGTGTTCTATACACAAATTCTCGGTCCTTTCTTTAGAACCATCGTAAGATACACATGTTACCCTCAAGTACCGGGCATTTATTTAATTTAACCATTATCACGCACGTCCTGGACCTTTAATAATACTTCAAAGGCACCACAATTATTTTATTTAGAATAATTTCATTATTATTAGCACAACAGGCGAAACCAGAAACGTGAAAAGCCAGTGTTTGTAATAGTTTCTGGTACTAAGACGCAGATGGCACCAACTACACTGGAATAAATTACAAAATTCGAACACATTAGTAATTGGATATGTCAGATTTTGCACGATAATCCCTTACAGTTTAAAGTACTATTAATTGGCTTTTGGAATTGCCGAGTTTTGAATGATATTCAGCCACAAATTACCAGCTGGAATTGTCTCACTTTGTATGACACAAGAAACTTTATATGACGTTTTCTCAGTTTTCTCAGTTCTGGTCGATTCTGAGTGAAAAAATCGAAAGAAACCAAGCTGTTCACCCTGGATCCACATGTAATTTATATATGGCAAATATTGGAGATGGCCGGTTTTGAAAGCCAATTCCTCATTCTTAGATTCTGATGTTGGCCCTCCCAACGTTAAGTAATTTTTCAAAGTGTTTGATTTGGCCCTTGTCGATAGAAAAAATATATCTAGATATTCTTAGTTCGACAGACAAGTTTATTATAAAAGTAGTGTGTTATGAACTTTTATTTTGCGGAAAACTTAGCCTCTACGCAACATAACATCCATATCTACACTGTATATTGTTTATTTATTCATTATTCTTTAATTTTTTATTGTTGAATTCGGTTATTTGCAGTTGTGACAATTGAAGTGAAGTCCTTTGCGGAAAAGGCGTTCCTACGCTGTTTCACAGATATCTTACATAAATGTGTTATTTCAAAATTGAATTTACAGTGAATTAATTCGAAATAATTATCCATATATGTGTCAAAAATGTTTAAGAGGTAATTAAGTTCTATAACGCAACAAAGGAGGGTGTTGATGTCCTTGATCAAAAATGTGCTCTTTTTCGTTCAGGTCGTAGATGTCGACGGCTATTAGTAATTTGGTATGCAATAATGAATATTGTTACAGTAAATAACCACATAATTTTTCATGCAGCTAATCCAGGATGTAGAAAAACTTCGATTTCATTAAAGAACTAGAAAAGAGTCTTTTCAAAGAGCATATACAAACTAGGTCCACAATGCTAAATCGATCCAGAGAACTACGCCTAATAATCTCTAAAATATTTGGAACTGAATTGACTTGGGAGGAACAGCCTAGGGGTCACATCAGAAAACGTCGATGCTACCTATGTCTCCGGGGTAAAGACACAAAGCACCCCAATGTATGCTCAGTGTGTAATACAACAGCCTGCAAAGTATAGTTTATTTCAAATTATAAGAATATAACTTTGAACGGCTCTAATGCTTTTATTGCACCACCTTCTGTGATGATAATTATTATACCTGGTCTCCTTATTGAACGGGTACGGTTTACCTATTTGCAACGTATGAATCAAGGGGCCGTATTGACTATTAATTAGGGCCCTATAATATAATAATAAAACGCTGTTAATTTCAAGTATATAATAAAAAATATCTGTACATTGGGTTTATACACAAAGAAAAAATTACAAATTGTGTGGCAACATGTGTAGTGGATACATATAGATATATAAAGCTAATTTATTTGTAATACACAATAAAATTTTTATGTGTCACCGCATTTTATAAATCATCTGTGATTGAGTCATCTTGCAAATCGGTGTCTGTGTCTGAATCGTATTGCAAATTTATAATCAAAGGTGCTACTATTTTGTACATGCGCATATATTCGTCCCCTTTTGCTATTGCGTGTTTAACAGCATTTTTCCAATTTACAGCAGTTATATGTTCCATAGCATTTTTTATGTGTTACACTGCTGTCACTAAATTTCGGTGTTTGATTTGTTCGTCTTATGGTATTTTTTAGTTGGGCCCATATCAATTCAATGGGATTGAAAATGCAATGGTATGGTGGTAAACGCAAAATTGTATGTCCTGCTTCTTTGGCTCTGTTATCCACATAATAATCCTTTAAATATTCTTTTGTCTTCATCACCTCTATTAATTGGCTTTTGTATAATGATCCTCAAAATATAAATCATTTGCTTCTAAAAATGTTTTAATATCTTTCTTATTATTAGATTTTGTAGGAACTTTGGTTTGCTATCGAGAATGATACGGAGCGTTGTCCATCACTATCACACTGTCTTTTGATAAATTTGGCAGCAAAGTGTCACAAAAGCATTCCTCAAATAAAGATGAGGTCATATCTTCATGGTAATCTAAATTTGAGGATTTACCATTTTTAGCAGATAATAGAGGCTGTCCGATCCATCCTTTTTCTGACCCAGCATGAAGAATGCTTATTCTCTTCCCTCTCGAAACCGGCGCGTCCAACTGACACATACTTGAACTATCCACCCAACCTTTGCAAATTGTGTCATGGGTATCATACTACGTCTCGTCTAAATAACATATGAATCGTCCTTCCTGTCTATACCTTCTAATTGCCGTTAAGTAGTCATATCGAAGTTTCTGTAACATCGGGCTTTCCATAATTGTGCGACGTTTGTCTATAGTGCCAAACTTAAAACCAGCTTTCTTTAGCGTCCGCCACAAGGTTGCTTTAGAACACTGAATATTTATAGGCTCATCACTGATTCTTTTATGTAAGCAGTCAAGTGTAGATACAACATTACCTCTGTAGAAGGAGTATACTTGCTGCCTAATAGTATCAATTTCATACTCTTCAATTTTTCTCGGTGCTCCTTTGTCACTTCTTTGCTCTCGAGGCCCTGCGCTATTCTTAATTATTTAATATATTGTTCCAAAAGGTACCTTTGTTAATTGCGACGTTCGTTGAATGTTCTGGGTTTGTAGTTCATTATATTCCTCCATCAGGGTATGAAAGACATTGAAAATGATCTGTTTTGCATCTTCTGATATATACTTTCTCTGTCGTGCTCCAACAGTATTATCACTATCCACATCATAATCACTAACACTTTCAGCAAAAGGTCGCCACATGTTCGTTAAGTAAAGAGAGAACAATCAAATATGTATACAGCTGAAAAGATTAACAATAAATGATAAATAGACTCAATATTAGATGTAATATATACCAACTCTCCTAACTATATTTACTTAAATTTTGTTTTTATAAATATAAGCACTTATTTCATCTTAATTGTAATTAAATGACTATTTAACTATATACAGTGAGGTCCTAAAGTAACGGATAAATTCATTTTCTACGTAATTATTAATACAAAAGGAAAATCCTGAAACAGGTCAATTTTTATATATGAAGCTACACTTTTTGAATAAAATTATCTATGTGCCCCTTCAACCCCCTCGAAGTAATAACTAACACTTTAAAAAAATTAAATGAAAAGGGGTAGCGTGTGTTACTGCGTTTAAAAGGGATTTTAATTCTCTATTCAGCAGTATATGCCTTTTTGATTTTAGGACGTCTATAATAGGAAAAATCAATGTTAAATTGTTTAAATTGTATAATTAATTATGTCGCAGAACGAAATAAATTTTAAAATATTTAACATTATTTGCAATAACTAAAAATAGTTTGAATCATATGCTCAAACTGGAGTCCTTAGGGCCTCACTGTATAATAACTATATATACTCTTCAATTTTTCTCGGTGCTCTTTTGTCACTTCTTTGCTTTCGAGGCCCTGCGTTATTCTTAATTATTTTATATATTGTTTCAAAAGGCACCTTGGTTAATTGCGATGTTCGTTGAATGTTCTTGGTTTGTAGTTCATTATTTTCTTCCATCAAGGTATGATAGACATTGAAAGTTATCTGTTTTGCATCTTCTGATATACGCTTTCTCTGTCGTGCTCCAAGAGTATTATCACTATCCACATCATAATCACTAACACTTTCAGCAAAAGGTCGCTACATGTTCCTTAAGTACGGAGAGAAAAATGAAATATGTATACAGCAGTAAAGATTAACAATAAATGATAAACGGACTCAATATTAGATGTAATATATACCAACTCTCCTAACTATATTTACTTAAATTTTGTTTAATAAATATAAGCACTTATTTCATCTAAATTGAAATTTAATGACTATTTAACTATATATAATAACTATATATTCAAATTAACAACTGTTGGTACTTATATTATTATTAAATTTTATTTAATCTAAATTGCAGTAATTACAATTTACTTAAATTTTGGCATTACGTACCTCAGCAGTTTGTTTGCGTAAAAGATAATCGTATTGAGCGGCCAGGTAGTTATTGCCGCAGGTGGTGAAATAAAAGCATTAGAGCCGTTGAAAGTTATATTCTTATAATTTGAAATAAACTATACTGTCGCGACAGCATTTTACTTGTGGTTCCTGCAAAGAATAGGTGTACTTCAAATACATTTCTTTATTATAAGGCTTTTATATTTTTTTTATTACTTAAAAACCATAGCTGGTAGATTTTTTGTATGCATCCAAAATTTGTGTTTCCTTTTTTACTGATAAATGTAATGTTTATGTTCTACTATAACATAAAGAACAGATCTGTCTAATTTCGTCTAATTTTTATTCAATAAAAAGTGTAAAGTTTTCGTTTTACATTAAACGTATATTATAGTTTATAATTAGTTAATTTTTTAAAATAAATATTTCAAAAACTGCATTTAGATTTTCAATATAACTACTATTTACATCATTGCGACAGAAATTTCCAAAGAAAGATTATTGGTGTTTCTATAGCTAATTAAACGTTGGGGTTGTATTTGACCCCACGATAGTAATTATGTTAGTCAAAATAAGCGATACTATAGTCTGTTTCACCCAAACTTCGAAGTATTGGGTCTTATGGAGAATAGCCTCTCTTATTAACTTATAGCGATGCTCATATAACTATCTTTTTTTAACAGTACGACGTTGCATTTATTTTGGCGCACTTTGTCTCTAGGGGAAAATTTTTATTTTGTGTTTGTTATATACTCCCTGTCACTTGAAATTTTCGATCTGTCATCTTTTGTTTATATTTCGTTTTGTTTGATTGTAAATGTCTCATATTTATAAAATAATCCAAAATAAAATTACATTATTGAATTAAAAAAAATGTCGAAACGATTTTGTTTAATTTATGCACATCTACCTATTTTTGCATTAATGATTTTAACTAAATTGAACGTCTTGTAAATACAGATTTAAGACGAGAGTTTTCTAACCTAAAAGGTAAACAACATGCATTTTGAATGTCAAATCGATAAATCAATATCTTATGTATAGCCAACCTATAAATGAAATAACCCTATTGTTAGAAATTAGGCACCAACAAATGCAATCTCCATAAGAGCAATACTTCGAAGTTTGGGTGACATAGACTATAGTTGAAGGTTAAATTTAAATATGTAATACGCAACTCCTTTCTTAATGATAATTGTTTTACTGGATTTGGTTCAATTTTAGGGTCATTATTATTTGTAACCTACATTAACGATATTCCTGAATATCTTGAAGCTAAATCATGATCTTATACAAACGACGATCTTATACAAAACCTAGACTTAATCTTAAAAAATTAAGAGCTGAGTTTCACCATGAAGCAAATCAGTGAAAGTCACACAGAAAAATATCTCGGACCTACTCGGGAATTTTTCCGGGACATTTTTTTTGGAAAATTTATTTAAATAAATAACAAAAAATAAGAAATTACATTGTAAAAGCGGTAGCCACCCACTATGCCCTGAATTAGCGTATCTCCCATCTAAAGTATTCTTTCCTGGGCTAAATCAATAAAAGCCATCAGATTATTTCTACTCCAACAACGAGTCATATAGAGACTATTTTATAAAGTGAGGAATAATGCTGGTTTATATATTTAAGACGCCAAAATATTTTTATTCCAATGTTTCAATAGAATCTCACCATACTGGAATTGCTTGTAATACGGTTCAGTATTCGTATAATTTTCCACTTGAATTATTAAAACTAAAAAAACGCAATTTCGTTTAATTACATTTAAGGGTTTCATTCGGGATTTTTAATTAAAAGTGCTTACTAACGCTATCAACTCCAATTCTTTCCTAACATATTTAAATGAAGTGAGAACTTACTATTGGATTTTAATTAAAGAAAATTGGTTTTAGGTCTATAATGCAATTTTATTTTATGAAATGACTTGGCAATATTTGGTATAACGGTGCATTTATGTATTTAGCTTTTGCCCAGTTAAAACTTTTCTCAAACTTCCTAGATTGTAGTTGTATATGTACTTCTAATTGATAAAGTTAATAAGTAATTAGTGTTCCTAAAGCTATTTGAATTATAATCATTTTAGAGACATATTATTTAAGAACTTTCTAACTTAAAACAGAATATTTTAAGATTATTATATTATTTATGAGTGTATATACAGTGCGTTCATAAAGTATGGACACAAGCCCGTAGTAACGTTATTGTGCATTATTCGACAAAATGCAAAGATATGTCGATTAATGTTTTTTTATTAGCTATATTTAGATGCTACCATTTTGTTTTTTTCGTCGACCTTGAATAAGTTATGACGTCATTGATAATTTTTTTAAATGTCAACCCCATTTTTTCTATGGATTTTGAAAGCTTTTACAATTCTTATTCTATGATGTAAAAATTTTGGTATGTTACATCAGAAAATTTTTGAGTAAATTGTGTTCTAATTCAAAGTTTTATTTTTGATATTTTTAGTATCAAATTTATAACAAATGCTCAAATTGATTTCCTTCGTTTTGTTGACAAAATCCTAAGCGATGATAAATTCCATTTCGCACATTCTGTAATATTTCGGGAGTGATTAGTTTGGTTTCGTAGATGATGCGTTGTCGTAAAACGTCCAAATTTCCCGGTTTTGTCGCATAGACTTTTGATTTTAAGTAACCCTACAAGAAGAAGTCCAACGGGGTTAAATCTGGCTATCTAGCTGGCCATTAAATTGTCCCTCTTCTTCCAATCCATCTGTTAGGTAATGTATTATTGAGGTATTGCCGTACTGGTAGCGTATAGTGCGGAGGAACACCATCCTGTTGATACCAAATTCTAAGATATAGCAAATGTGGATCCTCATTATTTGGAAAAAGAACCGCTAAAACGGGTATCAATTCATTCCTCAAAAAATTCAAGTATATTTTCCCAGTCAAGTTTACATAAAAGAAAAACGGTCCCACAATGCGATCGCCGATAATCCCTGCCCATACATTTAGTTTTTGCGGGCATTGGATATGTGTCTCTTGGATCCAATGAGAATTATCAGTCGACTAAAATCTTCAATTTTGTCTTTTCACAGTGCCATTCAATGTGAAAGTAGCTTCGTCAGAAAACAAAATGTTGAAGAGAAATAGAGGGTTTTTATCACAAATTTGCATCAACCGTTCACAATATTCCAAATGCTGATCGAAATCGTCTTCAGTCAACTCTTGAGCTAAATTTATTTTATACGGATAATACTTTGATTTATGCATAAGTTTCCCGACTCTACCCCTTGCTACGTCAAATTCTCGACCAAGTTGCCGTGTGCTTGTGTGAGGACGTTCTCGAACTGTTAACAAAGTGTCAACTTGAGTGTCTAGGGCCGTTGATGGACGTCCACTTTTTGGTTTATCTCGAACGAACCCTTCTTCCAAAAATTTTCTGTATATTTTACTTACAGTCGAAAAACCGATAGGGTCCAGTTCAAGATGCGTTTCATTAAACAACTCCGCTACTTCCCTAACATTTCGACGTCTATCTGCAAACCCAATCATCATGAGCACCTCAATGTGTTCCCGTTCAGATAAATGCATCTCAGAGAATGAATAATTAAAACACTTTACACCAACAAATAGGATTAAATAAAAATGTTGTGATTCGTATTATTTACAATCTGTCAAGAAAATTACCTTGTCAATTTGGGAATGACAGAAAGTTGAAAAATGATTACTCAAAAATTTTCTATTGTAACATACCAAAATTTTTACATCATCGAATAAAGAATTGTAAAAGCTTTCAATATCAACAAAAAAATGGGGTTGACGTTTAAAAAAATTATCAATGACGTCATAACTTATTCAAGGTCGACGGAAAAAACAAACTTATAGCATCTAAATAAAGCTAATGCAACACATTAATCGACATATCTTTGCATTTTGTTAAATAATGCACAATAACGTTATTACGGGCTTGTGTCCATACTTTATGGCCGCAAATAATTACTCAATACTTTTCTAATGTAACATACCAAAATTTTTACATCATCGAATAAAGAATTGTGGCAGCTATCTAAATCCACAAAAAAAAATGGGGTTGACATTTAAAATGACGTCATAACTTATACAAGGTCGACGGAAAAAACAAAATGGTGGCATCTAAATATAGCTAATAAAAAACATTAATCGACATATCTTTGCATTTTGTCAAATAATGCCCAATAACGTTATTACGGGCTTATGTCCATACTTTATGGACGCACTGTATATAAATTCACTAATATTTGGGTTATCGGTCTGCTTACATATAAATTCAAATGTTCTACCTCAATATTTCGTCAATTTATTAATGAGTTCATCAGGAGAAGCTAAAAAGTAGCAATATACACTTACTCTTATAACGAGCCATCGAAAAAATTCATAATCGGAGTAGACTGTGAAACTGGGTTGTCACTTTAGCCACTTCCACATAATGACATATTACTTGATGCTTAACAGTTTCATTTGGTTTCATTGTAAAAAAAGGTTATGGCATTGAAATGGTAGTACAACAAAAAAGAAAACAAATAATTTATTTAATATCGAAATCATAATCAAAATTTACATATAGCTACAGCAGTTGTTCAAAATGTTGTCCATTTACATCTAAACACAAACAATTTTTTAAATAAATTTGATTTTCTTAAGAAGAGTTTTGAAAAATTTGACACTATAAGTTTGTGTCAAATAATTATTAATACTGATAGTAATAAACAATTTCCATTCTTTCCGTTTTTTATTCTAAAACATTGATATTATATTTATTAATTATGCAAAATAAAAGTACTAATAGAATTGCCTTTATTAATTAACATAAAGCATATATTTTTCTGAATATAGAGTGATAAATATACAATGTTAACATTCTGAAGTTCTGAAGTTTATATATGTACTATAACCTATAAACCAAATGAAAGTTACACAGGCCTGCATAGAATTTGTGATGACGTGATTTTTGTTTGTTAAGCTCAGTTTTTATATAGCAATAACTAATTAAAATACAGTTGGTCTCTACCAACCACAGATTTATTTTTGCACAAAAGAAAAAGAAAAAAATTTAAAAAAATCTTATAATAGGCGTTTTAATACATTTTAAAATGAATGTACTACTTCAAATTGTAGGTATTAACCCAAAAATGATTTTCTGTTCTGGTTTTAAAGAAATTAGTTAAATAGGCTCTCATTACCTGATGTAAATCTTTTATTACATGTATTAATTTTGGACAAGATTTCCGGGAATTTTTACATGCTAAATCCTATTTATTATGCTTTCACTTTATTAGTACTGCGAAGAAGGATTTCAAGTTTATCACTCCAAACAAAATGTATATTTTAATGTCATTTACTTAATTATAGCTCTGAGTGTCGATCAGTAAACAAGTAAAATTAATTTGTCTTTGGTGTTGTGCGTGGTATTTGATAAATAAACATTGCTTAAAAATATGTCCAGCCGGTGTTGCAAAAACAAACCAGATGATTTCTGTTATACTTGTGGATATTTCTAATCAGCTATCAGACCAGTTCCTCACAGTGATCATGTACCTATACCTATACCCCCCAAAGTACTACAAGAAGATATTGAAACCTCTTCAACTTCCGGCTCCATACAGATGGATAGTGATTTTGAACAATCAACCTCAGGTCAAAACCAACCTCAGCTATTTTCACAAGCCGAACTGAATGATTTAGTAAAAGATTTGGGACTTTCAAAAGATCTTTCTGGAGTACTGGGCTCTAGGTTGAAACAAAAAATTTGCTTGCCCCAGAAACTACCTTCTCTTGGTATAGAAATCGTGAGGCTGGATTTGTGAAATATTTTGCACAAAACGGACCACTCGTGTACTGCCAAGCAATTGCTGATCTACTTTCCTCGGAGCTCCTGAGTACACACTTTCTGACTGCAGACTTTTCATCGACTCTTCAAAAAGGAGCCTTAAAGCTGTTCTTTTACATAATGGCAATGTTTTTGCTTCTGTTCCGGTCGGCCATTCTGTTCATTTAAAGGAAAACTATGAAAATTTATAGGAATTACTTTTAAGAATACAATATGAAAATCACAACTGGAAAGTGTATGGAGATTTAAAAATTTTAGGCCTTCTCTTGGGTCAGCAGTCTGGATATACTAAATTTCCATGTTTCCTGTGCGAGTGGCATAGCAGAAATCGAAAAAAGCATTGGATAAAAAGAGACTGGCCATAAAGGGTGACTTTAACACCTGGAACCAAAAATGTAATTCGCGAAAGTCTTATTGACCCTCAAAAAGTGTTACTTCCACCGCTTCATATAAAACTTGGACTTCTGAAACAATTTGTTAAGGCATTAAACAAAGAAGGAAATTGTTTTAAATATTTGTGTAAAACATTTCCGACTCTGTCAGAGGCAAAATTGAAGGAGGGAATTTTTGTAGGCCCGCAGATTAGGAGCTTAGTGAAAGATCAAGAATTTGAAAATGTGATGGAAGATAAGGAAAACCATGCATGGCATGCTTTTAACGAAGTTGTACATAAATTTCTAGGGAATTATAAAGACACAAACTATGTTGAGATCGTTGAAAATCTGCTGGAAAAATTCAGGATTCTTGGTTGCAATATGAGCATAAAGATTCACTTTTTACATTCACATTTGGACTATTTCCCAGAAAACCTTGGGGACGTGAGTGATGAGCAAGGAGCAAGATTTCACCAGGATATTAAAGAGATGGAAAAAAGATACCAAGGGCGCTGGGACACAAAAATGATGGCCGATTACTGTTGGACATTGAGAAGAGATCTTCCTTTAGCTGAATATGACAGAAAAACAACTAAACGAAGCTTTTCTGAAAAACGAAACTTTTTTTAAGAAGCATAAATAATAAATAACTATTTCTAATAGTTTCTATGTGCATATTTTTGTATTTTTTTAAATATAATATAAAACTAGCTCATAAATGAAATAAATCGTGTTTTTTCTATATTTTTTGATTTTACTGGTTTGAAAAATAACCTTACGTGATACAAAAAAAATAAAAGCAGATTTGAAATCAGCGCTACCCATTTACTAGAAAACAGTTAAAATTTTTAAATCAACTTTCAAAGTGTTGAAAAATGCAGGCCTGTGTTATTTGCAAGATGTAAATAGATAGGTAGATAAAATAGATTTGACAACGTTGTGACGCACATTGATGACGCAACTGCGTTCTAATAGTAACAATACTATAAAACGAGTATATAATTCCAACATTTTTGATGGTATTAAAAATCTATTACAATTCCTTTGATTTTGATTTATAATTAGTAGTTCCTTAATAAATTTATATTTTAATAAAGTATCTGATTTTGAGCACTTTCGCAATATTATTTTACTTAACTGTACAGTTATTAACTTGTTTCGTGAGTTAGACACAGCGACGGTAATTGCAATCACTAATTTCGCTTTCTAGAATCAATTATAGAAATTGAACGTACGGGTCTACGCAAAACGAAAGAAACACGAAACGCAAACACTTTACTAATCACTAATTACGTCTACATGTTGGCTGATGTTTGCGAAAAGCATTTGTATTATGACCAAATGCATACGTACGCTGTCTGTATTGCGGAGCTTTCGTGCTGGATTTCAGTGCAATTTGCGTTTCCATTCAATCGGTAACGCCGAGCCGGAGCATCAATTTCAATGCCATACTGATATTCAGTTGTTGCTGCGCACGGTATGTAAACATTGTCGACCTATGTATTTCAACTTGGCTAACGAAAACAATGTTATTTATGTTGGTGCTGATATCTGTGTGTGTGTCTAAATCGGTTTATATCTCGCAATCATCTGTAAATTATATCTACATACACGTGTGCACATTTTAATACATGAATTACTAGAAAACTTTATGTATCTGTTACAAATGAAATTCACTTGTTTTAAAATTAATAATTTTTTGTTGCACTCTTTTTTAAAATCTACGAGATGCTGTCCTGAAATCCCCGGAATGTGAAAAAACACAACAAATAGTTCTTACAATTTATTCACTATTCAAAGTAGGGGAGATTGTCCAACAGTGAGATACCTTTTTTTATAGGTCGCAATAAATCATTATTGTTTTGCCAAATTTACTGATTTTTGTGTCATAGTGAAGCTACAACCTTTGTTCAAATATTTCCGTCTCAATTTTTGAATTAATTGAAAATTTTATGTCAAAAAATGGTCGCAACGGCTTTTTTCTCAGTGTTGGTGACATATGTCCGCCAGTGAGACACTCTTCATCCAACAGTTAGACATAATGCATTTTCAAAACTATATACACATTTCTTAATGTTATATGTATTATAAGTAGAATGGACCAATTCGGAGCGAAAGCAGAGCCGTGACTAACGAATTGGTTCCCGCATGCGAAATATTATTAATCCAGAGATATACTATCACGAACGGTGCTGTTATTATGTTAGATACAAAAAAAATGTAAGACGGTTTTTCTAGATTATGAAACGTTCTCGATGATACGTATAAAAAATGAAATCTAAAATGTATGTAATTAGATGATTAAAAAAAAACTTACCGTCTTATGCGTTTTCCGTGACATGAAAATCTGGAGAAGCGCAATGAAATATTGTTAACATAAGATGCGTCTCCAAAGTTATTTGTCGAAAACGCGTCCGCCGTGAGGAAAATTTGTGCTTGTATAAAGAAAACGATCGATCCACATCTAGTGATGTGATGTTTGCATAATTAAAATAATCTTTGAAACAACTTAACACATCTGTAGACGAACCTACACAAATTTGTCTAAGTCTGGCAAAATCTAAATCTTTATCTAAAACACTTTCAAACTTACTTAAAATACACTCATTTCTAGCGTCTTCTATCGAACATAGCTGTGCTTGTGTATCTTTCACAACTAGCACTTTTTCCTGTAACGATAGCGAAGAATTTTGTAGGTTTTCAAATGCTTACACTATTCCGAAGTAATTGTTGTGAATAGTTTGTAAATCACTTTTAACTTGACTATTTTGAAATTCTTTCCGACGTTCTTCGATAGCGGCACTATCTTTCGGATTTAATAATAAAACCACTTTTTTACATCCTCAAAATATTTATGATAGTAAAATGCCACTCGTAGCCATGTTCCCCATCGTGTCATAATCGGCTGTGGTGGCTCAGGGATATGGGGACACAATTTGTGAAATTTCCGAATACGTTTTGGATATTTCAGGAATACTGTCTTTGTACTCGATATTAACGCTTCTACATTTGGGTAACATTTACGTTCTGCTACAAGATGTAGGGCATGGATTTTACATGTAATATGTAAAAAGTTACCACACTGTTCCTTAAGAGACCGACCTAGAGAAAGCATGGTTGCGGCACCATCTGTCACAAACATTAGGATTGATCTCTGGAAATTTCAAATTTGTCCAATGTACTTAACACCACTTTTGAAATTATCCGCGCAGTACATTCTTCTATTTGTCTGCTAGCTAATAAAATTTAGGATGGCGATTGATTTGGTTCCATTTTACGCACCATAACATTAAGTACAGATCTTTTTTGGTATCAGTTGTTTCATCCACACTCAACCACACTTTTTTATTTTTCAGATCAGCCTTAATTTTATTTTCTAGCAGCTCGGTAATTCTACATTGCCATATTTTTCAAGAAATGAAATAAACGAATCATTGCGTAACAAAGTAAACGGCAAATTACACACAACCATCATTGTACTCAAATCAAATAAGAACACTTCGTATTTAGTATCGGCACCAGTGTCTCTATCTTTATGTCTTGCGCTATGCACGTGGCGTTGCAAATTTGATTTTGTTAAATGGTTTATATATATATTGCACACTAAACATTTTACATTTACCCCACTGTAAGATAAACTGGGATGGTTCTCAATAAACCTATTGACTAACTTTGATGATAGCGATTTTTTTACTGTACGCTCCTTCAACATTATTAAATACACAGAATACACTGTCCTGCTGCTATTATACGTGTACACACGATGACCGTGAACAACATACTAAGTAATCGTATGTGCGATGGGGCACGCGGGAACCAATTCGTTAGTCACGCTTCTGCTTTCGCCCCGGATTGGCCCACTCTAATTATAAGAGATTGTTAGTTATTGAAAAATATATTTAGCCAAAAATGGGTAACATCAGATTAACACAATACAGGTACAAATAAGAACTTAACCCTAGGACTACTAGGAAAAGGCCTATCGCTACTTACCGAGCGGGTTCATTGGACCCGTATTACTTTATACTGGGTTTGAGCTAATATTCGGCGATTATTTTGAATTCAATATAGCGTAAGCATTATTATATTTGACTTTTATTTTATTCAACATAAGAAAAGATAACTAGAATAAACCGAAGCAGTAATAATAATAAGACATAAATATTGTAAACTAAACTATATAAATTACTTACATAAAGGTAAAAGTGGGTTAAACACCTTACATATAGCTACTGAGTGTTCATCGCATACATTGATTTTACAACTTGCACAAGTTGTTCTTTTCTGTCTTGGACCAACCAGATGGACCAACATAACATCCCTTTTTCTTTCTTGGAATCTCAGAACTAGTAGATGCTTCAGCTTCTTCTTCTGCTTCTGGTTTTTCGTGGTCCTTATATTCTGCTAGCTCCTTTCTTAGTTCAATTAGAAAGTTTCTTCTCTTTTTCAAATCAAAAGCTGAATTAGGTTTCAAGACCTCCCATAGTATGTATGCGTTCATAGCGCTGATGTCTATCATGTTATAAAAAAACTACAAGAGGCTATCTCTTCGTCATTCCTTTCACGGTGTATGATCGTGTCATTTTGTTCATGTTGTCTACGCTACCTTTTGTTTTATTTTAGTCCAGGATTTCCTGAGGTTTCTTTTTTGGCCATTATCAGTATTTTCCTCACTGTGCAGTACTCAGCAACGTTACAAGCTTGCGTTTCTTTTGGCAATACGAAATAATCATCGCATCGTCTGTAATATCAGACTGTGTGGAAAACACTTGACGATTTTTTGGATTAACAAATAAAGATGGCAATTCAGGCTTATTTTTACGGATCGTACTAACTAATGTTAGGTTTTTTAATAACAAATACTTTGCAAGATTGTACGAAGTAAGGAATTTGTCGCAGGTGACATTCCTGCCCAAGTTTTGAATTTCTTCTACTAAACGTTTTACAACCTTTTCGCCTTGATTCTTGTCTCTTTCCTCTCCCTGGATTCCAGGATATTTCCAGTTTCCGTGCATAGGTTGTTATACTATCACAAAAAGCCCAAAATTTTGTTCCACATTGTCCAGGTTTTGATGGAATATATTGTCTAAAGGAACAACTGCCTCTGAAAGTTACAAACTGTTCATCAACCGTCATACACCAATTTGGTACATACGCATCTCGCAAATAAGTATTCCATAACTCAAAGTATTCCCGTATTGGTGCTATTTTGTCGCCACTCCTTTTTCTTCGTCTTTCCGCTTCATCGTCTAATTTAAGTACACGAAGATTATTTTGAAATCTATTTCGAGCGATAATAGTACCTAAATTTTTCGACCGTTGTTTTTGCTCCAAATTTGTGTTACGTCCTCGTTATAAGATTTGTATATACCTATTACTATCAAAACTTAAATAAATTTCTTCAATTCTTGGACGTTCATTTTATCCAATTCTTGCCGAAAATAATATCTCCTTCTTCAATTCGTCCACTTTAGGATAATTTCAAAAAGAAGTGTTTACGAAGATAAATCAAAAATGAAGAAGCAGGTGTATCGATCTCGCGGTTTTCAAAACGTTTTGGGCGTGAACGTTCTCGTAAAATATTGCGTCGTGGTTGTCTTCCATAATGAGGTAAAATTGGATCTTGGAACCAAACAACTTGTTTATTCTTTGATGTAAAAGAATTAGCTCCAGCCGGATTTCTGTTGTGGTCATCATCGCTGCTCTCGGCAGATTCTTCGCTATCTGATTCTTCTGCTGTGCTTGTATCACCTCCATTGTTGAGGCTTTCGACTGCATCTACTTCTTCATCGTCGTCTGAAGCTTCATATCTGCTATTGTATTCAACGTCACTCATTTCGGCTACTATCACCTCTAGCTGTTGTTGTGTAAGGTATTCCTTATTTCTACGATCGATTTTCCGTAATGAGTAAAAGGCAAAATAGAAAATAGTCGCAATAAAAGATTCAGAAATAAGTACCTGACAATTGATAAAAAAATATGCTAAAATATGAAATCGCACGTCACAACTGAACAAAATATAAATTTTGTCATATTTACAGTTTCTTTATGAGACTTTGTCGAAGATACTGGGACTTATAACCTGAAATGTACATGAATTAAAAGATAATTTTTTTTCTAAAAGGTGTTAATGTAGCGTACCTCAAAAACTAGATGTGATGGACTAAATCTGACAGTTATTATGGATTCTGCACTTAAAAATTACCTAGAAATGGATAAAAAAGAACAGGCACCAGAATGTGTGTTGGGCTGTGTAATAATTGCATCTACGTTTCCTACTGTTGGAAAAATCTTGGTAAGCGAATGAAAAATACATTAAACTTCCTAAATAAATTTAAACTATAAAAATATAAGCATGCAATATCATATAAAACCTCCATTATGCGAGAATAATGGTACCGAAAATCTAATATTTTTATTTATAACGCATTCAAATAACTGAAAAGAAATTTTAAACTGTTATTTTTCCCCATGAAGATCGATTTATTAGTATACAATTACTTCGGTAAATTAACTTTATTCAAAAGTTTTAAAGGGGCGACTCGATGGCGTTGGTGTTGGCGAATTTAAATTGTTTAGAGAACCAAACAAAATACACAAAGCCGGAGAGTTGAGATTCGTATAATAGCCGTCGTAAGCCCGAGCCAAGACAACAATTTAAAAGTCGTTACCGCTGGATTTTCGGGACACATTAGGCGCAACTGTTCCTATCGATCCACTGAAAAACAAATTATAGTAAAAGTTGAGGCGTACTATAACACCGTTTCCTTATGTGACGATTTGGAATTTTTTTTTATACAGCCATTCGCCTACTCAGTGAATGTTTGGCAATGATTTTATTGTGATATAAGCTGAAGAAATAGCCGTTATTTTTCAAATAAAAAGGGAGAAAAAACAGAACTTCCAATATCGCGTTACCCTAAACTTTTATTTTATGTTATTGTTTCAGATTGTCGGTATCGGTAACATTTTGCGAATAATGAAGCAAATTTAACTTAGGAAAATCTGCGTTTAATTTTGTTTAATGACAGGACGCGGTAAACATCTTCAAATTTGTAGCTAAAGCGAGAATTATATTGTAATTTGTAGTGACAAAATAATAATAGTGATAATAATAATAAAAATAAGAACAACCCCGCAAAATTTTGATGATCAATGGATAAGGTTAATTTGGAAAATATACAGGGTGAGTTCTTTCCGATGCTTAGCATGGGGATCTCGGAAACTAGCGGAGATAGAGAGACAATTAAATGGGGAAAGAATTGCAGTTTCACGAACTCAATGTAGTGAGCTTTTTGTTTTTTTGGACAAAATGCATGGCTAGATGATGATTTTTTTGCTATTTTGTCCGGCGCCTATGTCTCTGTTATTATTGACTTTAGAACAAATATGTAAAGCAGAAAGTTATAAGTAATTATGTCCTTAATAATACTGTATAACTGAATTTTTCATTTAAGCTATAATTTCTTTCGACGATTTAAATGATGTAACACTTTACCTAGTTATTTTTATAAACAAACAAATTATGGCCGTTTCTTTCTTTTAATTTTCGAACTACTCCAGTAGTATGCTATGACAACAATGAATAGATACACATCGCGTTTGATAATAATGCAAATGACAATTACTGACATTCAATTTCTAATTATTGTCAATTGAGGTTTCGTCAAATATCAATATGAATTTTTCTAATCAGGAAATGATTGAGTGTTAAATTTTGTGCCATAAAAGTGCCCTTACAAGCTGCGCAATAGTATTTCAGTATTTCGAACAGTCTTTTGATCGTCGCTATTACAAACGGCGGCTTGTGCTGGATATCGGGCTGTAGATGTGCCCTGCTAATAATAATGAAATTATTCTAAGACTAGCTAATCCCGACCACGCTTCGCTGTGACTCAATCTGAAATGAAATGAATGAGAAAAGAGATAAATGTATTATAGTAAATATAAATTCACTGGGAAAACAAATCATCCAATTGCGTTGCTGTGGCTATGTGAAGTTAAAGGAAAAAAAATGTTTTTGACAAAAAAATAATTTTTTTAATTGTAAAGCTGATGAATTGATTACATTTTTTGTTTAGTCCATTTAGTTATTTAACATAACTTATAAACAATGTAACCCGCTATTTTAATAATGTTCCTGTCACTTGGTCGAAATTACTTCAAAAACGTCACCTTTCAAATGTCTCAGTGTTATTTAAATTCTTTTAATAAAATTTGTATCGTATATGTTCTCTTTTCTTCGATCCTATCTTGAATAAATACAATAGTGAGTGTATTCTCTTAAATATTTAATCTTCCTTTCTTGTGATCCTTAATTTTTGGATTTTATATCACTTTATGTTTAACTTCTTTCTATAACAGCTTCTCTGTGCCTGTTTCCTATTACTTTTCATTCTCATTGAACTCGTTATTAAATTCCTTCTGCCAATACTATTCTTATTCCAGTTATAATTTTTCGATTGTCAATTTATTACAAACAAAATGAATATGGCCATCGCTATACTACTACATTATATTATAACAGTATTTTCTTTAGATTGACATTTTTAAATTCGTTATATCTTTTGAATGGAATGTCCGATTTTAATAATTTAAAAAGTATTTTACTGGTATTGAAATGGTCTTTAATAAAATATCATTTAATAGGATAAGGAGTAATACAGAGGTATGGATAATATGGTTTGATTATTGTCGGCACTTTTATTAACTTTTAACATGTAAAAAAGTAGTTATAGTGGCATAACTACAGTAGTTGGACATATGGTTTCGCGGACTTTTTTGTAGATATTAATACGTTCTATAATACTGTAGAACATTTTTTTGTTCTATCAACAATAGTTTCCGCAGCGTACGCGATGGCAGATTTTTTGTGACTAATTTTTTCACACCTTGGGTTACATTAATGCATTTTTATTGGGGATCCCTTTTTTTTGAAAATGTAATATAGCCTATGCCACTCAGTGAAAATGCAGCTTTCTAATGGTGAAAGAATTTTTGAAATCGGTCCAGTAGTTTTTGTGTGAAAGCATTACAAACATACATACAAAAACACAAATGTTTCCTCTTTATAATATTAGTTTAGATAATAAAATAATTAGTGATGCTGGTGAAGTTTCATCAAAGTTTCAGGACTTGTGTGATGATGTTTAATTAAATAAATATACTACAACTTACTTACTAAATAAAACACAGCAGCGTTGTCCTTAAAGTTTGTATTTATATTTACACAAGAAAGAAATTGAAATTGGTATATTTAAAAGTAATTAAACAAAGTAATATATACACGAGGAGCGGTAAATAAGTAATTAAAAATTAACAAAAAATACACTGAAAACGAACGTTAACTTGAGTAGTAAATTAAATGTTAATTAATTAGGATTAATATAAAATAATCTCTGTATCGAACAATACAGAGTTACCTTTATGTGGCGATGATGGTCACGTGGCCTTCGAAGATATACCTGGTCAAGTATATGTAGAGCGGTTCTTAGAAGCCAAAGACGCCGGGCGGCGTGGCATCGTGGACTTGCACAGTACGATGAGTAAGATCTGTGTGTTACGAGAGTTCTAACGAGAAGATATCTGATAGTTTTTGTGTCGATAGACACTGGTTTTTGAAAACGGTCTGTTTTATGACCTGAGTCGAAGAGAGGGTCGATATCTTGATTAATAATTAATAAGAAGCGGGACCTGAAGAGTTGTTCTATCGATGGCATAAATATTATTAAAATAACGCTTGTGACATAAGCTTTCTAATGATATGAAACACCATATATCAGAGAAGATGTATAATTAAATTAAAACAATTTAAAATGAAATGTATCTAGAAATTCTACAGTACGGTTCTTGCCGGGTAAGGTAGAAAACGAAGGGTCTCGTCGGTCAGGATATAACAAAAGAAATGCTTTCTCTTTGTAAACGAATATACAGAAGAAAAAATGCCAGCCTCTTCTGCCTACCTTTAAGAGACTCTATAATAATTTTGGAGAGTATGGTTCTTTCTGTAAACCAATAAGGATTGCAAGAAGTATTAATGAAGCGGCAGAGGTAAACGTATTGGCATGTGTAATGCAAAATCCATGGATTTCAACCCGAGAAATTGAAACGGATGCAGGCACGTCACAACGTACTGTTGTACGAGTACTGAAAAAGCATAAGTTTCATCCCTATAAAATATCAGTTGTACAAACACTGCACCTTGATGATTACAATAAGCGCATTGATTATTGTACTTGGTTTGCTTACATGTGTGAAGCTGACCCACTGTTTAGGTTCATTGTTTTATACAGAGAAACACAATTTACAAACTACAGCATGTTTAGTAGACACAACGAACATTTATGTATGCAAGAAAATCCACATCATGTTGATCAGAAGACACCCCAAGTTAGGTTTGGATTTAATGTTTGGTGCGGTATCATTGGTTCAACAATTCTTGGTCCCAACATTTTTTATGGTACATTAACCGGTGATCGTTATCTCCAGTTTCTACAGAACGATTTTGACAATATGTTAGAAGAGTTATCCTTACAAACACGTGATATGCTCGAATGGTTTCAACACGATGGGGCCCCACCACATAATCAGCTATCATCTATATCATATATTCCCGAACAGATGGATAGGAATAAACACGCCGGTTACATGGCCACCCCGGTCCCGATCCGGTATTTATGGAAAATGGTAAAATATATGGTGTATAAAAAGACGTCCGACACATTAGATGACCTTAGAGAAGCTGTATTAGAAGTTTTTAATTATATTAACGCACAGTCCGTCAGGAAAGCAACAAATTCAGTTTTGAAAACGTGTGACTTGTAAATTAAAATAATGGTGGACCTTTCGAAAATTTTTAGTCTAAAATAGTTAACTAACTTTAATTACATTGTTTTAGTCCTACTTTATTTATATTACAATTTCCTTGTTACTTAATTTATTCATTTATTCATGGCGCTTAATTGTAATTAAATCTTCTCCACTATTAGTCAAATGTGTTACACTGGATCGTCTAAAGCAATGTCCAGTGAAAAGTTCAAGATTAAATAATTTCAAGTAAGTAGCAATACTTTTTGGTACTTTTCCTATTGTATTAATACCTATTGGAATATTTACACACAAGCCAGTTCTATATTGGAAAAAAGCGCCTATGTGTACCACGACTGGGCGAAGATGATAATATTTTTTCATTAAATCAATCCAAAACTTTTGACGTATAATAAATTGTCTAGGAACATAAGTTTTAGTTTTTAGCACGTCAACCATTATAACATAATTTTTAAACTATATATCATCTATAATCATGTTTGTTATTTCTTCATGATGGCAAGCTCCATTAAAGCCCATTATAAGAATTACCTAGCATAATTTTAATATGACTATTATAACAAAATAATGTACAAAATTAGTAATATACTACTATAATTATGTTTTTATTACTTACTTTCATTGCTAAATATGTTTTAATCATCGAGTTCTATTATAAATCGGTTAATGTGCTCTATTTCTAAAATCTTCGATTTTTTAGGCTCAAACCCTTCAGAGAATCTTTTTAAATATGCTATTAGTTTAGAAAATTTTGAGATATCTGTATTTTTATACAACATTTTTTAACATCGAATATTTGGACCACAATGAAGATGCCTTTTTTATTTTACTTTCTTTGTCAAAATAGGAAGTCATAATACTTTCTACAATAGTCACGATGATATTTTCCTTACACCAAGTTATAAATTGGTTATATTCCTTTTTATAAATGTGTCGAGATTTTTTTGGCAGAAGATTTTCTAAATTGTCTTCTGCAATTTTCCGAAGCTCTGGCGGCGTGGAATTATTTATTTCGTCAATTTTAATGTTAGATAGTTACATAAATTAGTCTAAGATTTAAATTTCAAAACACATAACAATATTTCAAATATTTTATATATGTTTAAATAATAAGTCAGTGTAACCAACGTCAAAAAAATTAAATATCTAAAATATTCGTGTTGAACATGACTATTATTTTAAATATCTTTTAATATTTAAAAGGCGGAATAGAAAAAATAGTATAAAATACATGTTTCATAAGACATTTTTGTTAGAAAACTCGCTTACGGCTCGTTTTCTATACCTTGAACTCGTGCGCAAAAATCATGAAACTCTCATGAAACTAGTATCTTAATATACTATTATAATTTCGAAATTAAAAGAATATTTTTAATAACTGAACTGGATTTTATTACTACACGCAATGTGAATCTATTCATTGTTTTCATAGCATACTACTAGAGCAGTTCGAAAATTAAAAGAAAGAAGCAGCCATAATTTGTTAATTTATAAAAATGGTTTCTATTAGAAGAAACACAAGTTTGTGTCATAACTCAAAAGTTATAGCTTAAATGAAAAATTTGGTTATACAGTATTATTAAGCACATAATTACTTATAACTTTCTCGTTTATATATTTTTGCCTAAAGTCAATAATAATAGAGATATAGGCGCCGGACAGAATAGCAAACAAATAATTTTTGCGATATATCTACTTAGCCATGCATTTTATCCAAAAAACAAAAAGCTTATTCAACTGAGCTCGTAAAACTGCAATTGTTTCACCATTTAATCGTGTCTCTATCACCGTTAGTTTCCGAGATCGCCATGCTAAACATTACAAAAAACTCATCCTGTATATACAGGGCGACACAGAAAAACAGGAGCTTTTGATTAACCCGATGAAAGTGTAAGAAATAAAAAAAAATTGTTGACAGCAATTGAGCCACTACAACTTGCCATTTAAGTAACAGTAATCCAAATTAACATTGTTCGAGAATTACGTCCTGTAAATGGCGTCCTCCTCTATATTAAATAACATTATTGTTTTTTTAATATTTTAGTTTGAAAATGTAATCATTTCTTAAGTTTCAATCAACAAACATTATGGATAAATATGATTAAAATTGAACAACTCCTAACTGGGTGTTTGGATTTTTTTTCGACGTGAGTATATAATACCCTTCAATATATCAGTTAATGGTATTACACTCCATGAGTTCTCTAAAGTTCTCAAATCATTACCATCCAAAGTTTAGGAATTAACAGACTTGTCGATTTGATTTGCGATTATTTACATATGATATTTCGTCAAGTCTCTAAGCTCAGACGTGACATATATGTCTATCTCAATTGTTCGTGGCCTACCTAGGAAACAAATCTTGTGGATTGCTTGATACATCAGTCGCGTACCACTGCGCTTATACCCTAAGATATGTGGGTAGAATAAAATGTTTCCCGGCTGTAGGCTGAGGAAGTTCGAGATAACTCGACGTCATAAGAATAATGATAATATTCTTTATTTGCGGTAACTATGTAAACATCTTGGAATATACTTAACTACTTTTTGAATTCTGAACTGAAGCTTTGGCTTTAAAATAGCTATAAAACCCCTTACCGCGATTAATAATCGTATTCCAAATACGTGTTACGAGAACTATGTTGTCATCCTCAGTAAGCAGAATTATTAATCGTGGTGTTGCACATGGCCGACACAAAGAAGCGCGAAACACATAACAAGGGGCCCAAGTATTCACTAATACGTATTTAGGATATGATTACACAGGCCAGCATTTTTCAACACTTTGAAAGTTGATTCAAAAATTTTAATTGTTTTTTAGTAATTGGGTAGCGCTGATTTCCAATCTGCTTTTATTTTTTTTGTATCACGTAAGGATATTTTTCAAACCAGTAAAATCAAAAAATATAGAAAAAACACGATTTATTTCATTTATAAGATAGTTTTATATTATATTAAAAAAAAAACAAAAATATACACATAGAAACTATTAGAAATAGTTATTTATTCTTTATGCTGCTTAAAAAAACGTTTTCGTTTTTCAGAAAAGCTTCGTTTGGTTGCTTTTCTGTCATATTCAGCTAAAGGAAGATCTTTCCTCAATGTCCAACAGTAATCGGCCATCATTTTTGTGTCCCAGCGCCCTTGGTATCTTTTTTCCATGTCTTTAATATCCTGGTGAAATCTTTCTCCCTGCCCTTCACTCACGTCCCCAAGGTTTTCTGGGAAATAGTCCAAATGGGAATGTAAAAAGTGAATTTTTATGCTCATATTGCAACCAAGAATCCTGAATTTTTCCAGCATATTTTCAGCGATCTCAACATAGTTTGTGTCTTTATAATTCCCTAGAAATTTATGTACAACTTCGTTAAAAGCATGTAATGCTTGTTTTTCCTTATCTTCCATCATATTTTCAAATTCTTGATCTTTCACCAAGCTCCTAATCTGCGGGCCTATAGAGATTCCCTACTTTAATTTTGCCTCTGACAGAGTCGGAAATGTTTTACACAAATATTTAAAACAATTTCCTTCTTTGTTTAATGCCTTAACAAATTGTTTCATAAGTCGAAGTTTTATGTGAAGCGGTGGAAGTAACACTTTTTGAGGGTCAATAAGACTTTCGCGAATTACATTTTTGGTTCCAGGTGTTAAAGTCACCCTTTGTGGCCAGTCTCTTTTTATCTAATGCTGTTCTCGATTTCTGCTATCCCACTCGCACAGGAAACGTGGAAGTTTAGTATATCCAGACTGCTGACCCAAGAGATGGCCTAAAATTTTTAAATCTCCACACACTTTCCAGTTGTGATTTTCATATTGTATTCTTAAAAGTAATTCCTGTAAATTTTCATAGTTTTCCTTTAAATGAACAGAATGGATGACCGGAACAGAAGCAAAAACATTGCCATTATGTAAAAGAACAGCTTTAAGGCTCCTTTTTGAAGAGTCGATGAAAAGTCTCCAGTCAGAAGGTGTGTACTCAGGAGCTCCGAGGAAAGTAAGTAGATCAGCAATTGCTTGGCAGTACACGAGTGGTCCGTTATGTGCAAAATATTTTACAAATCCAGCCTCACGATTTCTATACCAAGAGAAGGTAGTTTCTGGGGCAAGCAAATTTTTTTGTTTCAACCTAGACCCCAGTACTTCAGAAAGATCTTTTGAAAGTCCCAAATCTCTTACCAAATCATTCAGTTCGGCTTGTGAAAATAGCTGAGGTTGGTTTTGGCCTGAGGTTGATGGTTCAAAATCACTATCCATCTGTACGGAGCCGGAAGTTGAGGAGGTTTCAATATCTTCTTGTAGTACTTTGGGGGGTATAGGTATAGGTACATGATCACCGTGAGGAACTGGTCTGATGGCTGATTTAATATTGTTCGGGTACAAAATATGTTTCAAAGTTTTTGTATTATGCCCCTTAATATCACAAAGCAAAAGTAACAATCTTCATGATGATTTTGCGGTTCTCTCCAAACCATCGGTATTCCAAAAGGAAGGCTTTTTCTATTCCCTTTGGTCCAATGTCTTAAACTTTCTTCACATACCTTACAAAAAAAGTGCGGTGCCCAATCTTTATCTTGATCTCCTAATTTGATTTTGAAATAAGCATAATATGCGTTTTTCACAAATTCACCAATTGGTCTCTTAAGCTTTTTCAAGACGAAATATCCATAAATATAACAGAAATCATCTGGTTTGTTTTTGCAACACCGGCTAGACATATTTTTAAGAAATGTTTATTTAACAAATACCTCGCACAACACTAAAGACAAATTAATTTTACTTGTTTACTGATCGACACTCAGAGCTATAATGAAGTAAATGACATTAAAATATACATTTTGTTTGGAGTGATAAACTTGAAATCCTTCTTCGCAGTACTAATAAAGTGAAAGCATAATAAATAGGATTTAGCAGGTAAAAATTCCCGGAAATCTTGTCCAAAATTAATACATGTAATAAAAGATTTACATCAGGTAATGAGAGCCTATTTAACAAATTTCTTTAAAACCACAACAGAAAATCATTTTTGGGTTAATACCTGCAATTTGAAGTAGTACATTCTTTTTAAAATGTATTAAAACGCCTATTATAAGATTTTTTTATATTTTTTTCTTTTTCGTTTGTGCAAAAAAAAATCTGTGGGTGGTAGAGACCAACTGTATTTCAATTAGTTATTGCTATATAAAAACTGAGCTCAACAAACAAAAATCACATTATCACAAATTTTATGCAGGCCTGTTTTATTAATGCTTAAGAGGTTTTGTACATTTTTTAAGTTTTTATTCGACCAGAAGTCTCCAAAGAACACTTCGCAATGTTTTGGTTATAAAATAAATAAAAAGTTAAATTTTTTCATTCAGTTAATTAGTTGTATAGAATCACAATAAATATAGTGATAAAGAATTTATATCCGTAGACAGATAAATGTATATGAATAACACTGTAGTGTCATTGTTAATTAAATCGCCAGAGGGCGCTGTGCAACGACAAGTCGTCTACACTTGATCCAAGAGAAAGACTCGCTCGGTAGGAATTTACATAATTTAATAGAATGTTCAATTGAGGATGTGAGTGATTCAATCTTTGTCCTCTTTTTTCCGTACTCTCATCATTTTAAATATCGTCGGAATCACAACGGTTTTTCGGTCATTCGGTTTTCGTTTATTGAGTGTGCGGTTAATGCACGGCAATAAAATATTTATGGCGCATGTTGTAGTAAAAATTATGTGCGGTTTTGATATAAATTAATATGTTTGCGTATATTATAAATGTTATTGCGGGAATAGAATCCATTTCGACAACGAATGGTTTCGATATTTGCCGCTACGATTTTTTTTTATAAAATCATGAAAAATAGTACGTGTGAATACAGTAATATAATATATTTCCACTATCGGGGTGTTGGAAAGGTTCCATCGATATTTATTTATTTTAATTTGGCTTTTTATTTACCTGAGTAATTAATTGTGTTTATTTTAATTAATATTTACACAAACTATGTTATGTTTTGTTTTTAGCAACTGTATTCATATTAGCATATCTATGTGATACTATTCTGGCTGTAAATTTAAATATTTTTGGAATTATAATATTTTCAATTAAATTTTTATATTATTAGACAGGTTTCTGATAATCTTTTTTGACTCCTCTACCGATCTATCTTTTGTATTTTTTAAAATAAAGAATCAATTAAATATTTTAAAATAACAACAATTTTGTTTGCGTTGAGGGATTAAAGTCCATTTGACACATTGAAACTCCAACTAATACTAAGTTTCCCTTAAACTTCAATATCCCATTTTTTAATGAAATCGATAAGTGCTCTGTATACCCTTCCGTTATTGTACATGAGTAAAGTTCGGATTTTCATGCACAAGAACCGCTTTAAATATGCGCGTAAATATGTCACATTCTTCCCAAAAATATGTCAAGTATTTCATTTTTACCATTTATGCATTTTTATGGACTTTATTTTTTATGTATTTCGCTTACTGGAAAGCAAGGAAAGAGTCGAAAAACCAGCAAAAAGTGGTCTAAATCACATTTATACGTAAAAGATAATTATTATTACATAATAATAATATGATATACAGGCTGTCACACAAAAAACGCCCCAAGCTGTAACTCTGTTATTTATATTTAGATTTTCATTAGATAGGTACCAAATGAAATGGTTTTATGAGTACTATGTTTGAGGCTACATTTACTTTTTTCCAGCGCCATCTTCAATTCCTAGCGATTGTCAATTTTTTTTTTCAAATTGGATGGCATATATTTTTTTGCATAATTGAATAGAGATTTTTTTCCTTAATCCATTTATGTGCAATACATCAATTTTATTTAAGTTTCGAAGAAACAAATTATGAAAGAACTGTCCTTATAATGCTCTTAGTCACTTATGTTACATACTGTAGTGTGCGATGGAAAAATAACGCCTTACGCATATGTAACTGTCATATTTGACTTTTCTGTACTAAGCAAGCATATTTTGACAGTTTTGAAATAAATTATGAATTTCAATCAACTTACTGACATGCTACAAATTTATTTTGAGTGTAGTAAAAACTCTAATCAGGCGTTGCAAATTTACATGGAACGTTTTCCGGAAAGAGAAGTTCCAGAACGTCGTAAGTTTAGCCGACTTGAAGAAAATATAAGAAGATTTGGATGTTTCAAGAAAACGAAAGTAGTACGCAGGAAATTTTCTGAAAATGTAGAGCTGGACGTTTTGTTAGCTGTTGAAGAAAATTCCAAAACCTCGGTTCGTGAAGTGGCGAACATAGTTGGTACGTCTCGAAGTACTGCGTCTGCAGTACTTAAAGAGCACAAATTTAAGTCGTACATTGCCCAAAAAGTGCAAGCAATAAATGAAAATGATCCAATTCGGAGAACGCAGTTTTGTAATTTTTACTTAACAACTTTGCAACAAGACCCGTTGTTTTATCGCAAAATTATTTGGACAGATGAATGTATTTTCACTAATTATGGAATTTTTAATCGGAACATTCATCGCCAATGGAGCCAAGAAAACTCTAGATACGTCGTCGACCGTTATTTTCAACGTCGTTTTAGCTGTAATGTTGGGTGTGGCCTACTCGGAAACCGCTTGATTGGTCCATTTTTTATTGATGGTTCCTTAAATCAACTAAGATATCACCAATGATTAAGCGAAGATGTTGCAAGTTTTTTGGATGAATTACCGCTGGCGGAACTGCATGAAGTATATTTTCAACAAGACGGTGCTACTCCCCATAATGCACGAATAAATGTTCGTTGGTTGAATAGAACTTTTAATGAAAAATGGATTGGCACATGTGGACCTATTCGTTGGCCTGCGCGTTAACCTGATCTTACGCCTCTAGATTTTTTGTTATGGGGATATCTGAAAAATCGAGTTTATCTAACAGTGCCACAGAATGTAAACGATTTACAAAACCGAATAATTGAAACTTGTCGGGAAATTCCTAATAATTTCGTTTTAAATGCCCGTGGTGTTATAAGAAGATGCATGGGTTGCATTGAGCATGGCGGTAATCAATTCGAACAATATTTGTAAAATTTTTTAGTTTTTAATTTATTTTTTAGTTTTGTTATTTGTTTTTTTTTGTAAAATAAAATTAGTTACATATGGATAATGCGTTTTTTTTTAACATTTATTTTTTCATGGCGCACTTCAGTATAATACAAAGTCACTTTAAGAGAATGTTCGCAAAACCTTTTAATTTTTTTCTCTTCCAAATGTACTACTAAAATGGATGTATTGTATATCAATGGATTCGGGAAAAAAATCTTTATTCAATTATGCAAAAAAATATATACCGTCCACTTTGAAAAAAAAATTTGATAATCGCTAGGAATTGAAGATGGCGCTGGAAAAATGTAAATGCTGCTTCAAACATAGTACTCATGAAACCATTTCATTTGGTACCTATCTCATGAAAATCGAAATATAAATAACAGAGTTACAGCTTGGGGCGTTTTTTGTGTGACAGCCTGTATATATAATATTGCATAATAATATGGTAAAAGATTACAATTAATAGTATACATATGACTCTATGGATGTTACTTAATAACATAATAATTTATTATATTATTAAGTAATATATGTATAGCTATTAACGTTATTATTAGAGGCCGGACGCATCAGGCCGAAATTACGATGGACCATATAAATAGTCTATAACATCGCTAAGTACGACACGCAGTTATTGAATATTGAATATTGACATTCATTCAGTTAACCGAACATCTGTTTTTTGTTGTTGAATTGTGATAAAATTACTTCAATATTACAGTTAAATTTCTTTCTTCATGGTCATAGATAGAAGCGTGAGGAGTTTTTATAATTTATTTTAGTTATAAGTTTATATTTCGTAAGATAAATAAAGTACGGTGAGTTACTTTTCTTGTTTCAATATTTTAACTGTTAATTACATATTAGGCAATTTATGTAACAGATTCTATTCTATTCTATTTCTCCCAATCATTTTGACAAGTGTCCAGTGAATTTCGTTAAGTTACAATAGCTTACGCATGCATTTTTAATTTTCATTTATTTAGATCTAAAGTATTGTTTAAGTTACTTTTTCAGATATGATATGGAACATCGTCGAGAATGGCATCGTGAAACAACGGCGAGTTTGATTAAGGGTCAAACTGATTATATGTCCATTGCTAATGATTCCGAAATTTGCAAAGTCTGTAAAAATCGTTAAAAAATTCCAAGAAATCGCACGTTAGCATCGCAAACATATACACAGAAATTAGACCCGTTGGAATATGACAATTTTAACGAAGAACTCTGTGAAACTTTAATGGCGGCAAATATCCCCTTACATAAACTTAGCAATCCCATCTTCAAAACATTTCTACAAAAATATAATGGTCGAAATGTTCCTGATGAATCCATCTTACGCAAATAAAGGGTTCATCAATAGGAACAAGATCTTTCTTTGAAGAATTCCTTCATTTTGTAAATGTGATTGACATCTGTCAATGTCAATTTTAGGTAGTAAACTATTAAACTTAAATAATACACCTTATATTTTCACAAAACAATAGTATATTTAACTATATGTACATTTCTTGTGCACTGCACACATCATCAGTAGTTACTATTTAAACGTATTATTTTCGAGTACATGTATAGTAAAAATATCTATTTTGGGTAGGGGTGAAAAAAATTTTTCAATTACAAATGGTTAAAAAACATCCAAATAATCGGAAAGTATGGTCGTATATTGTAAAAACTAAACTCTATTGAAATTCTAAGGACAAATTTGGGAAGGACCGTTACATATGAAAAACAAGACATCTGACTGTGTTGGGTTATATTAAATAACAATATAGTAACGTGAAAAGGATCTATTAATTATTAGACATTGTTGGTATACAATTTAAAAGTTTATTATTAATAGGTGACATGTCATTGTTAAGGAGGTAATTTTTGTATTTTTTCATATGTATGGCTTCCCACATGTCTAAATTTCTGCTGTTACATTTTTTAATTAATTTTACATTATCTAAGCTGAAATTGTGTCCGGTATCTAAATGATGTACAGCTAATGCTGATTTATCTACATTGTGAAGTTTTACATGAGCTAAATGTTCTTTGAAACGGGTTTGAATATTTCTTCTTGTTTGGCCGATATATAATTTCGGGCAGGAATTACAGTTAATTCTGTAAATACCTGATTCTTTCAGTGGGTCTGTGCTAACTAATTTTGTTTAAAGGTATTGTTGTAACTTGTGAGTGTTGGAAAATGCAGGAGTTAGATTATATTTTTTTAAACAATTTAGTTACGTTATTCTGCCAACTGTTGTGAAAAGTAATTTTGCAATATTTTTTGGTATTACTCTTTGTATTTGGAGTTAATCTGATTTTAAAAGTTTTTAGCTTCTTCTTTTCTAGTTTGTTTTTGATTTTATCCACCAATTTTTTATCGTATCCGTTAGATTCTGCTACTTTTGTTATGTGGTCTAGTTCTTTCTTAAAATTCAATGGTGATAGAGGGATTGATAGTAATCTATTAATTAAAAAATAAAAACTACTTTCCTTATATTTGTTAAAAGTGTCTGATTGTTTATGTATGTAATTTTCAGTATGTGTTTCTTTTCTGTAAATGTTAAATTCAAACTTCCTGTCTAAAATAGTAATTTTTAAATCTAAAAAGGGTAAAGATTTGTCTTTATCCAACTCATACGTAAACTTGATTGATGGATATTGGGTATTTAATATATTTAAAAACGAAGCTGTATCGAAAGAATAAGGCATCACTGCCAGATCATCCACGTATCCTGTCCAAAATTTGGGAAAAAAATTGCACATGGTTTTGACTTTGTTTTCAAAGTTGTTCATAAATAAATTTGCTAGGAATGGTGATAAAGGGTTACCCATGGCTTAGGTAGAAAAGTTAACCATTTAATCATCAGGAAGTATTAACTACAACAACGTTTGGAAATTGTAAAAATTTATTAAAAAAATGCGGAATCAGTTCGAGCTACGTACAGAGTATTACGCCATACTTTTGGACGTCACAATCGGCCTAATGCGCAAGCGATTCGTACAATTATCAATCGTTTTGAAACAAACTTTACTTTGCTCGACCAAAAGACATGCGTTGATATAAGAATGGGCCGTAGGAACGAAAACATCGCTGCTGTGAAAGCCAGTGTAGCCGAAAACTCGAATTTATCGGTGTTGCGTCGTTCTCGGGCATTGGGGAATTCTGCAATGATAACGTGGCGTATTTTACGGAAGAATTTAATACTACACCTTTACAAAATTGTTCTTGCATAAGAATTGTAGCCGGCTGACTATCGCATGCGTCAGATACTCTAAGATTGGGTATTGGAGCAGCTGAAAAATGATGCCGATATCGGGAAGAAAATCATGTTTAGTGACGAGGCTCAAGTTTGGATGGGTGGGTTCGTTAATACGCAAAATGTGAGTTAGCAGCTGAGTGGGCAGCTGAAAACCCATAAGTGATTAAAGATAAATGTCTTTATCCCCAGAAAGTTACTGACTAGTGCGGCTTGTGGCCTCGAGGTATTTCTGAACCATATTTTTTTCAAAATGGGGAAGGAAACGCTGTCACAGTAAAGGAAGAAAGATATTGAGCAATGATAAGAAAGTTTTGTGGCCGGAATTGGAACAACTGGATGTGCAGGAGTTGTGGCTTCTTGGAAGAAAATTTCGGTGGTTGCGTTGGACCTTTCAATTTGCCAACTCGTTCGTGTGATTTAACTCCTACGGACTTTTTCCTATCGGGTTATTTGAAATTATTGGTTCACTCCAATATACCTCAAACGATTGACGACTTGAAAGCAAAGATCAAACTGGAAATTCGTCAAATTCAGCCGGATTTATTGGGACAAATAGTTGAGAATTGGATTCAGCGATTGCGTGCCTGCATACGAGGAAGAGGTGGACATTTACATGATGTCCTATTGCAAACATAATTGGCATACTCTCAGCTTATAATATATACAAAGTTAGCATTATATCTTACACATTAAGTTTTATATTAAAAAATAAAGTTCTCAAGCCCCAAGTGGTAGACCCTTTGTTATGTTTCTAAGTGCCACATTAAATCAGTAGAACACATTAGAAGCCATCTTTCAAATCAGTACCAATGGATAAGTGCCGACGAAGCTGTCGATATATTAGGACGCTGTGTGTTAAATGTTGTAGCTGGTATACAACATCCAACTACCTCCATATAACGCATATGTAATAGCAACAAAAATTATAAATACAGTGGATGCGGAAACAGTAGCTAAAACCATTTACGACAATGTGCACCAAATGCTTCATTCGAACGACAGCTGCAAAGAAAAAAGAATTTTATTCGTCAGTGACAGTGGTGCATATATGTTAAAAACAGGCAGATTATTAAAGGAAACATATCCTAATATGCTGCTTATTACTTTTGTAGCACATGCTCTACACAGAATCAGTTAATGTATCAGAGACCCCTTTCTGAAAGTTGATTTATGCGGCCCACCAACGAATTTTAAAAATTGTTCGAAAAACTACAAAAGTAGGTAAAAATCCATTCAAATCAATATTTCTTAACTTTTTATTTTATTCTAACTTTTGTAATTGTTGGTAAGATATGTATCTTCAAGTACCTACTACTTTCTTGTTCTAGGACAGGTATACTCCTCGTCGTTCCAAGCATATTGTTACGAGACTGGAAATCTATCGAACTAACTAGATTACTCGAAGATTTGCGAAACCCGTCGATATTATCCCGGAACAAAGTGGTAGGTTCTCGATTTTAGGTAACTCGTATAAATACAACGCATCGCCCGCTATTGTTTGAATTGTAATCTGTGAAGAATAAATATTTCGTCGTTCGAACTTGGCATCTACCTACATAACAATATAATAACGCATAACAAAATTGTCTGTTTAATATGCAAGAGTAGTGTTTCTATTCAAAAGGAATATAATGTGAAAAGGCATTATGAAACCCAGCATCATACTTTTACCAAATTAACCGGCGAAAATCCAACGCAAAAAATTTCCACTTTACAAAGGGAAATAATAGGTTTACAAAACCAATTCAAGATGCTGAAACAGCTACAGAAGTTAGCTTTGAAATATATCGAATAATAGCGAAAACTTGTCGGCCTTTTAAAGATGGTGAGTTTGTTAAGCAGTGTTTAGGTATCGCCGCAATAAAAAAATGTGTCCGAAAGATGCAAAGAGGTTTGAGAAAATTCAACTAAATCGGATGACTTTTCAAAGAAGACCACATTAGCAGCTAATATAGAAGAGCAATTAGCTACGAAATCGAAAAGTTTTGAGTATTTTTCTATAGCACTCGACGAATCTACAGATATAAGTTCCACTGCTCAACTCTTAATATTTTTACAAGGTGTATCGCAAAATTTTGAAGTGAGTGAAGAACTGATCGGGATGAGTTCTTTGACAAGTTAAACCAAGGAGAGTGACATGCTCAAAGCTCTTCTGGAAAAATGTTCTACAATGGATTTGAATTTAACGAAATTATCTGTAATTACGACTGAAGGAGCGCCTTCAATGGTTGGAAGTAAATCTGGGATAATAACTATGTTAAAAGAGTATTTACAAACTAAAACCATAGATACCAAGGAATTAATGCAGTTTCATTGCATTATACATTAAGAGGCCCTCTGTTCAAAATTATTGGTATTTGAAATGTGATGAAAGTTGTAGTGCCTACTGTAAACTTTATAAAATCACGAGGTCTCAATCACCGACAATTCCCACAATTTCTCGAGGATATTGAAAGCGAATATGGTGATCTCCTGTTTTACACTGAAGTAAGGTGGTTTAGTCGTGGGTTGTCACTACAGCGGTTTCTTAACTTGATTGATGAAATCAAAATATTTCTGGCGGAAACGAAAAAGAACGTCTCCGAACTCGACAACCCTGATTGGCTGTGTGACTTCTGTGCGTTTCTTGTAGACATCACAAATCACTTGAATGTGTTAAATACGAGACTCCGATGCAAAGATCAATTGATTTCGCAGTTATACTCTTATGGTTCGCCCTTTCAATGCAAATTAAGTCTTTTCGGGGCACATCTCAATTCAGCCAATTACAGCCATTTTCCGAACTACAAAAAAAATATGGAGAAATTCAATAAAACTGATGTCAATTTCGCTTATGTTGAAAAAATTGATATTTTAATACAAGCTTTTCATGATCGTTTTCTAGACTTCAAAAAAGTTAAACCTCTATTAGACATTTTCAGCAATCCTTTCAACATTTCATTCGAAAATTCACCGGAATCGATACAGCTGGATTTGATAGACATGCAAAATGATGATAATTTACGAAACAAGTTTAATGAAAGCAATTTACTCAACTTTTATCGTTGCGTTGACAAAACAGCTTATATAGAGTTGCGAATAAATGCATTGAAATGCCCAAGCTTATTTGGATCGACGTATATTTGTGAGCAAACGTTTACAGTGATGAAACTTAACAAAACAAAAAATCGAAACCGTCTGGCAAATGAAAATCTGGAAGCAATTTTACGTGTGGCGACAATTAATGTGGAGCCAAACATAAACAAAATTGTTAGGTCAATGCGATGTCATGCATCAAAATAATAAAACATGAAATATTACATTATAATGATTAGATTACATTACGATTACATAATTACACCAAACATTTTTGAATGTTCTTTTATTTTTATCATTTGTAGTAATTCATACTATTTAAAAATAAAAATATTTGTGTTAATAAGTATTCTTCGTAGTGGCCCGTCCTTGGCTTATAATTTTCCCGAGTGGCCCCTGTTCCCTATAAGTCTGTGCATCACTGGCCAATGCCAATACAGAATAATTAATAAATTTGATAAAATCATCGATGAAGATATTAAATAAGAGTGGGCTAAGATTTGGCCCCTGCGGTACTCCCGAAGTAGAACAGAAGAGTTGTGACCTGAACCCATTGTAATAAACATAATTCACTCTATTGGAAAGAGAGGATTGAAATAATTTCTGCAATGATATACCAATGCCAAAAGGATCTTAACTTTCCTAATAATATGCGGTGATCAATCAAATCAAATGTCCGAGAGAAGTCCGTGTAAATAGAGTCCAGCTGGCCACCAGCATCAACATTCTGAGCTATTTCCTGAGATATCAGTGCTAAATTAGTTATAGTAGACCTACGCGAAATGAACCCATGTTGTGCATTATCTGGTGCTATAAGATAAATATTTATAAATAAACATTTCAAGAACTATCACCCTTCTTAAAAATTGGTGAGATTCTGGTAATTTTCCAAGGGTTTGGAAATACAAACGTTTGAATCGACAAATTTTAAATCTTGCGCAAGAGGTCGGCAAAAATATAGGCGCAATTTTTCACCAAAAAACAAGAAATACCATCATCACCAGTAATCAGCGTGTGTTTTAGCCGCTTAATAGTATGAATAACCTCAGCCGGTGAAACAGCTATTAAACATAGCGGTGGTAAGTTAGATGTTAAATTAGGGAGAGCAGAATCTGCAGATTTTAGCAAGAAAACATTAGAAAAGGTTGTGGCAAAAGCGTTGACAATACAAGCTAAATCACTGTACTCGTTAATAGAACCATGAATAACTTGTGGTTAATAAATTTATTTGAAAAAGATACCAAAAAATATATTTTATGATAGATGTAGCTGTTGTGTATCTTATTATAAAATAGATGGCAGCAATTACAATAAGTAAGAAGATAAAGGATGCATTCTTGGTTATACATAAAATATAAATAAAGCTTGCTCAAAAACATTAAAGGTATTGTTCTTATTGTTATATATAAAGACATATAATACAGTAACAGTAGGGATTATACCAATAACTCAAAAAGATTTTCAAGTTTTCTTCAAACTTCGCAAACGATTCTTGTGTTTCATTCGAGACTTAGAACTCTATGTAATTTACGTTCATAGAAATTAGCAATGTTTATCTCAAAGTTAAAATTTTCTCTCGCGGAAATATCGAAGTGCGAAAATACAAAAAACAAAAACTGAAATAAACTGGAAGCGAAATGCGAAAGTTGAGAAAACGACATCGAGTATATTAACTCATTTATTTCGCGCGAATTAATTAAAAGTTATGGTAGACCTTTGAAATGAGCTTAAAAAAGTAATTTGGGATGGAAAGTTTTTCACATTTTCATTCAACTTTGATTCACGTACATTCGTTGTTTCTGCACAAAATAATGTCGTTAAAATGCAGTTACAGAAATGGATATTACAGCAAGGAAACTTCTTAGATTGTTAGACAACTAAAACAACTTACATTATGTACTTGGGCGCAGTGTCGTAACGGCGTTATTATAGTGCAACTGTATACTTTACAAACATTAATTTACGTAATGTTTATTTTAATGTTACTTTGTCCTATGTCTAAGCTGAGCTAAAAGTTTTTAAATTAAATATGTTCCGTTTTCTATTTCAAAGCTGGAGTTAATATAATACAGCTAAAAGTAAGCTCTTTATATGACTTTGTTGATTATTTTATCAATAATAACAAAAATTACCTCCAAACTGTTTAACCCTCATCCTCCCAGACGTGCAGCGTACATGATCTTTTTTATTTTGTGTATAAAGTGTTTAAAATTTTTTTTGGCGCCTGGGTGTTCGAATAGCTTAATTTAATTAATTTTTAGTTTAACTGAAGTTGCAAAATCCTTAAACCGTGAATGATTTAAAAAAAGGTTTATTTTTTTAAAGTGGGGTGCATGTGCACCCCTGTTGGTAGTTAATTGTTATTAAAATTGTGTATGTTACGTGGATATATACGTACGATTTCGTGTAATTCCCAGCTTCATTCCGGGGAATAGCCTTTGTATCCGAAGTATTGGTACATCGTCCAATACCCGATACAATAGCTGGTATCGATTCCCCGATACCTCAGATAACGAAGGTATCGATTCTAAGGTATTGATTCCAAAGTATCGATTCCAAAGTATCGATTCCAAAGTATCGATTCCAAAGTATCGATTCCAAAGTATCGATTCAAAAGTATCGATTCCAAAGTATCAATACCTATCGATACTTTACCGATTCCAGTACTCGCTAAGTATCGATGTATCGGGTTAGCGATGTATCGGGTAGCGATGTTTCGGGTAGCCATGTATCGGGTAGCCATGTATCGGGTAGCCATGTATCGGGTAGCCATGTATCGGGTAGCTTACCGTTGTGCATTTTCTTAAATGTACATGAAGAATGCAATAACTTTTTACGTAAAGAATTTTTAAGTATGTATCCATTATATATATTATATAATATATATTTAAAAGGATTTATTATTGTGCGTAGCAAATATCCTTATTATAACTATAATTTTTACAAAAAAAAGAACAAAATATTATAATATCGCAAATTTCATACCATAATTATGGTAGAATCGGTAAATTAATTTGATATCTCTTGAAACCGATATCAAACAATCGACACCAAGAAAACGGGTTATGAATACTGATTACTGATTCCTAGGTATCGAATCAAGTTATCGATTCCAAGGTATCGATTCCAAGGTATCGATTTAAGGTACCGATTCCAAAGTATCGATTCCAAAGCATCGATACCTATCGATACCTTATCGATTCCAGTACTCGCTAAGTATCGATGTATCGAGTTAGCGATGTATTGGGTAGCAATGTATCGGGTAGCCATGTATCCGGTAGCTTACATTTTTTTAAATGTACATAAAGGATGCAATAACTTTTTAAGTAAAGAATTTTTAAGTATGTATGCATTATATATATTATATAATATATATATTTAAAAGAATGTTATTATTGTGCGTAGCAAATATCCTTATTATGACAAAGCTAGAATTATTACAAAAAAAAACAAAATATCACAATATTGCAAATTTCATATGTAGGTATGGTAGAATCGGTAAATTAATTTTATATCTCCTGAAACGGAATATCAAACAATCGACACCTAGAAAACGGGTTATAAATACTGATTCCTAGGTATCGAATCAAGGTATCGATTCCAAGGTATCGATTCCAAAGTATCGATTCCAAAGCATCGATAACTATCGATACTTTACCGATTCCAGTACTCAGAATCGATACCGTGCATAGACCCGATACATCGCTAAGTATCGATACCTCGATTGGTACCGGTACCCGATACCGAAAACGTCGGTATCGCCCAGCCCTAGTCAAAACATCCAAAAAATATAAGAGTAAGGAGGTCTCGAACAAACATATTGAATGTTACTCCTGGTCTAACGCCCTGCAGTTCAGGAATTTCTAGTATCAGAGATGCATTTTGCTGTTTGTTACGCAAAAACTACAAATATTATTGTAATTGAAAAAATCGGAAGGCTACTGACTTCTATAAACGATAGAATGCTGGCAACCCACTAAAAGCAATAATATTTGTTCCAACAAGAAATCCTGAAATATTGGCATGCATTGGACTTTTAATTACAACAGATGCTCTTCAAAGTTATAACCAGACTCGGCAAAGAGGGGCAATTTCCAGTGCAGTGCCGAGAGAAACGTAGAGGGGAGAAGCGCACAGTACGGAAAGTCAAGCGTCCGTGTCAAAGCACACTTCTTCATAATTCCACTGATCGTTGTGAGTGCATGTTCATACACACATACTTAGAAAATGTCGCATTTTGGTACGTTTCGGAATCGGCGTATTTTGATGAAACTAGAAAAGGTAATAGCGAGTATGCCGGATTTAGATTACGAAGGCGATAGAATTAAATGTGCAAGGTGCGACGACTATTTGACATGTACCAGCAAATGGAAGTGTGAACGCCACCTAAAAAGTATAAAACACTGTTCTGCAATTCGTGACAAACGATAGAGCGAGCAATTAACATTTGATATAGGTGTTTGTTTTATTATATGTAATCTGTCGTTCACTTTGCTAGACCTAAAAGCATTTGTCTCCTTCTGGAGCAAGTATTCGGATTATACATTACCAAGTCGGACATCGATAGGAAGCGTTATGCCACCTGCTCGTGACTATGTTGAAAGAAGAGTTAAAGTAGAATTGAAAGATAAAAAATTGTGGTTATGTGTGGACGAAACAACCGATCGGCCAAAAAATTCGGTGGTGAATATGATGGTACGTGCAATGGAAGAATATCAACCATCATACTCTATCTTACTTGCTTCCAAAAGAGTTGCCAAATGTACTAGCGATGAAATTTTAAAAGTGGTGTTGAGCGCAATTAACAAATTTCAAGTTACAAGACATCAAATTTTAATGTTTGCGAGTGGCGGTGCCGCTAACATGCTTCCTTAGGTCGATCTCCTAAAGAAGAGAGTTCCAATCTGTTACATGTAACATGTAAAATCCATGCTTTGAACGTTGTGGCGCAATTGATACCTAAATGTTATCCACGAGTAAATGCTTTAATAGCTCATACGAAGGCAGTGTTTCTAAGGTCCCCAAACCGTACAAGAAAAATTCACGAACTGAGTCCCAAAGTGCCTAAACCACCACAGCCGATTACTACGCGTTGGGGAACATAGTTAGAGGCTGCATTTTACTACTGCGAACATTTTGATGATGTAAAGAAGTTAGTTTTACAACTCTATCCGAGACACACCGAAGCTATCAAGAAAAGCTAGAAAATGTTTCAACATAGTCAGGTAAAAAGTGATTTAGAAACTATTCGCAAGAACTACTATGGACTAACGAAGGAATTGAAAAACTACAAAATGATTCGCTGTCGTTTGTGGATTCTGTTCAAGTTGTGGATGATGTTCACTCACACCTGTGTGCGGCGGAATGCGAAGGAAATGAGTGTGTAATACGAAAATTTGAAAGTGTTATTGACAAGGATTCAGATTTTCTCATACTAAGACAAATTTGTGAAGGTGCGTCGAAAGATCCATTAAGTTGTCACAAGGATTAGTTTGAATTAGCAAATATCAGTCGATGTGGAACGGTCGTTTTCATCATTGAAAAATATTTATTCCACACGCCGTACTCATTTGACTGAAACAAGTGTGGAAACATATTTAATGATTTAAATATTTAATGGAAGCCATCCAGTTTGTGAATTGATGCAAGCTTTTTAAAACAGTAAGTCATTATTTTATGTGTAAACATTAATGCATCCGCATCGCCTATGGTCACTCATGAAAGTCACGAACATAAATGATGCGAGTACGTATTCGTTACTGAACGCTCGCCTTGATACGGCCGCTATTCCCCTCCACGTTGTTCTTCGCACTGCACTGAAACCCCTCTTTTCCCCTCTTTGCCGACTCTATTTATTTGATTTGACCTTAAAAGAACTCGGCGATTCAATGATATAGGATAATAAATGAAGAAATTTAATTGCCTAATAGGGTTTTGCCCAACGTTTTAGAAGTATTTTAATTCTACTATTAAATAGCTGTTGATTGAAAAAAATCAAGAGATACTTAGATTGTCTTCAATATCAAATCGTTTTCAACTAAAAAACTTCCGTAGGGTACGACGGAAGTAATAATCAAAGTAAAAAAATTCCTTCGGCTTTGTAAAACGATAAGCTGCAGTGAATTCATTGGCAAAGTACCTGGTTACAAGCGGCAAAACCATGGACTATTAATCACATATAATACGAAACAAGACAAGGTAATGTTGAACAAAGTGTAAGGTTATATCAACACTATTCACCCCAAAATAAATTTTACTATAGAAACAGAAATAAATAAAAGCATTAATTTTCTAGATTTAACCATATCACACAAAACTAATAAACACGAGTTCGCTATATACCATAAACCAACACATACAGATACGACAATACACGCTAATTATTTTCATCCTATAACACACAAATTATCCGCATACAAATCAATGGTATATAGATTAATTCATGTACCTATGAGTAAAAGTATTTCGATCTTGAACTAAATAGAATATGCACGATAGCATTAAATCCTGAATATCCAACGAAAATCTAAAACCCTTTCCCTAGTTTACCCAAAATTAAAATACAAGTTAATTAATTTTTACAATTCAATCACTTACTTAGGAAAAATTTCGGAAAAAATTGGTACTTTCATTAAAAAACTTAATAACGAATATATATCATTTAAAACAGACAATACTATACAGAACATTATTAAAAACAACAAAGATAAAATAGACAAAGAATCAAACTCTGGTGTATATAAGTTGCGATAACATGCGAAATTATAATAATGTATACATAGGACAAACGGGGAGGAAATTCAAAATAAGGATGAAAGAACACGAGAGAAGCCATAAAGAAAAGAAAACAGATTCAACTTTCGCAAATCATTGTTTAGAAATTAATCATAGATTTAATATAGATTTCAAAATTTCACATATTCAAGAAAAAAGTAAAAAACTTAACCTGTTAGAAAACTTAGAAACTAATAGATACAATAGTTTAGGATTAGCTGTAAATGACCAACTAGATTTAAACAACTTGCCTCTACTAAATTTAAGATTGTAAAAAAAATTTTTCCACCACCATTTCCCCAATAATTTGCACATAAATATTCAAACTTGTATTGTACATATTCAGTATTTCATCCACCTGATGAAGCCATTGTATGGCGAAACAATATTGTAATGTATTTACAATAAAAGAATTTTTGAAACTAGAAGTTTAATTACTTATTTCTTAGCGTTAAAGTGTAAGGTAATATATAATACGTCAAAATAGGGTTTCTATCTACTAAAATACTTTTGCAAAGCTATCGCGTTTTTGTTTATGTTATATTAACAAATCCTTACTCAAGCGAGCAATATTCCAGTAAACAAAATTAAATATTCATGGATAATTCGATGTGCTCTTATAGTTAATCGTGCAAGTTTGCTAATCGAGCTAGGACAATGGTACAATACAGAATGCATTTACGGTGCCTCTGGTTAATTAAGTATTAATAACTGTAAATGTATCCAACACTTAATCGCGTGACTTATTAATGGAATGTGAAATACACTGATGGCGTCCGAACCAAGAGCTTTTGGGCGCTTTGTATGAAATACCTGTCAACGGCCTATATAAGTAAATTAGTATACATAATGTGGGGTTTCTTGCTGAAAAATTCTTGTAATCTCTAAATTACATGTTTTGTAAAACGATAAAAGTACAATACCAGCCTTTATACAAGTTATTTCAACAAATTTCTACTTTTAATTAGTTGTGAATTGAAATGTAATATCTCAACCTTTAATATACAAATAAAATTATTTAATGTAGAAATAATAAATGTTGCTATTTATACCATGCCTAATTATTCGGAACCGTACATGATAGGCCGATGACTCATCGCCCACTGGCGTACTATTGAAAATTTGTATTTTTAAAAAGTTTTAATTTAATTTATGTAATTGGAAAACAAACGGGTCGTGATCTATAAAATACGAAATACATTTTTATTTGTTCATTTTGTACTAGTCTCCATGTGTCTCCATCTACATTAATACACTTATCCCATCGCTTTATCAATTCCTCAATGCCTGCTGCATAAAAGTGTTTGAGCTGGCGTCTGAACCACGTGCGTACCTCTTGTTGAACATCGTTGTCACCCTCGAAATGTTTGCCGCCAAGATGCTTTTTGAGTGGACCGAACAGATGATAGTCGCTTGGGGGCCAGGTCGGGACTGTAAGCCTGATATTCAAGAAGTTCCCACCCTAATTGCGCAATTCTCGCCTGGGTTAAGTGTGCCGAATGGGGCCTGGCATTATCGTGGTGCAGCAATATTCCTCTCGTCAGTAGGTCTGGACGTTTTCGTCGAATTGCATTCCGAAGCAACAACAAAACTCTACAGTATGATTCAGCAGTCACGTTCTCTTTTTTGTTCTGGAAATGGGCTAGGAGCACTCCCTGAGAATCCCAGAACACGGTAAGCATAACCTTACCAGCTGAGGGCACAACCTTAAATTTCTTTGTTGACGGCGAAGAAGGATGTTTCCATTGCATTGAAGCACGCTTTGTTTCTTGTTGGTAGTGGTGCACCCATGACTCATCACCAGTAACAATCCTGTTAAGCATGTTCTCCCCTTCCACTGTGTATCGAGAGAGGTGTTGCAAGGACAAGCTCATTCGAATTCTTCTGTGTTCCTCGGCCAGTTGCCTAGGTACCCACAGTGCGCAAACTTTTCGGAAATTCAAACGATCGTGCATCAGTTCGTAGGCTAAACCATGAGAACACCCTATTGCAGTTGCTATACTGTCTATTGTTACCCGCTTGTTAGTTCGAATCATCTCTGCCGCCCGTCGAAGTGTTGCATCTGTCGAAATTTGAACGGGACGGCCACTTCGCTGATCGTCAACAACATTTGAGCGTCCATCAGAGAATTTCTCGACCCAGTTATATACGGCTTTACGCCACAAACACTTTTCACCGTAAACAGGAGACATTTCCTTATGAATATCTTTTGCAGAAAGTCCTTTTGCCCAGAAAAAACGCACAATAGCACATTGCTCTTCCACAGTACAATCTTCGAGCACGGTCGCCATTTTAACACTGCCTGTGTTCGCGCGCATCAACTGTCATTTGAGAATTATAAAGCTGGATTGTGGTTACACCTATTGACAAATAGAGAAACAACTCACTCCTATTTTCAGCTTTCCTGCAGCAGTTTGTGACTTATTTAATGACTTTCCCTCGTAGTTCAAGTAAAGGAGTATTAATATTAACTAGCAATACTTTCTCAAGGTTCTTTTCTGTCAAATTTGTTCTCTTTTAGTGAAATACATCCTTGTAGATAGAAAACGTCCTTTCTACATCGCAGCTGGCTATAGGTGCATACTGCAAATATTTTTTTATTTCAGCTTGTTTAGCAGTTCCTGAAGAAAGTAAAACTAACTTTTTTAATTTGAAATTTTTATTAGTTCTCTGCACTCAGCGTGTTAATGGACTTACACCTATATGCGTATTTTCTTCCCTTTTGTACCGGCTTAGCCGGTCAAGGTAAGGGTTGCCACTTTCTGCATAGTCTCTTTCGTCCGTCAGATGTCACTATATTATATGGTGCCACCTGATAGGACGAGATTTGCTATACCATGTAGGCTATTTAAGCTTTTAAATTACTTCACTAGCTTAACTGACGACGCTTAATAGTAATAGCAGAAACATATGTCTTAAGCAGAAGTAAAAAGCTGGAAAATACGAGATGTGTTGTCCATGTTTACAGTTACAGATGTGTATTTTACATGTCTGTATCATTTATATATTTTTTGTACCTGTCGTCAGAATGAAGCATTTGGTGCATATTATCGTAAATGGTTTTAGCTACTATTTCCGCATCAACTGTATTTATAACTTTTGTTACTATTACATATGCGTTATATGGAATAGTTGGATGTAATGCAGCAGCTACAACATTTACCACACGGCGTCATAATATATCGACAGTTTCGTCGGCACTTATCCAGAGGTACTGATTTGCAAGATGGCTTGTAATGCATTCTACTGCCTTTTTGTAGCACTTAGAAACATAATATTTGCGTAAGGTGGATTCATCAGGAACATTTCGACCAGCACATTTTTTAAAAAATGCTTTGAAGGTGAGATTGTTAAGTTGATTTAATGGAATATTTGCCGCCATTAAAGTTTCACAGAGTTCTTCGTTAAGATTTTCAGATTCCAACGGGTCTAATTTCTGTGTATGTGTTTGGGTTGCTAAACGATGTTTTACGTGCGATCTACTGGAATTTTTTAACGATATTTTACAGAGTTTGCAATAAATTTTTGAAGACACTGGCAATGGTCGTACAATCAGTTTGATCCGTAATCCAACTAACCATTGTTTCACGATACCATTCTCGACATTAATCCATATCATAACTGAAAAGTACCTAAACAATCTTCTAGATCCAAATAAATTAACATTAATCCTGCAATACTACTATGTCGTAAATTTTATGACGCTCGGTTTTCTTCGTGTGGATTCGTAACTATATAATTTTAATTATTACTCCCAAGGCACAGTAGCTTCTTTGCGAGTCGTATGCTTACCGTATGCCTTTACATGTGAGAATATGGAAAGTGATTGGGAGGAGGTAGACAACTTGGAGATTGAAGTAAAGTTCAGTGACGAATACGATTTGGAACAGAACGAGAGCGGTAAAATAACTTTGGGAACATCCTCAGGTAGTAGATTTATACTAGACGAAAGAAATGTGATTCTTAACAGTTCAGAAGCAACAAATAATAAAATTACGTCATTTGGCGTACCACTGACTAATTTATCCGAAACCAGAAAAAGGAAAACGGGCATAATAACACCAAAATTCATAACTTTGAAGAGAAAAAATGGCTACAAGTGGTCTACTAAACTTCCGCAAAGATCAAAAAGAATCGCTAACCGAAATATCATTCATTTTGTGTCAGGTACTAAAGGTAGTGCCCAAAGATATGCAACTATATCTGAATATTTCCTGCATTTTCTTTCGGATGAAATTTTAGACATAATTATTAGCCACACTAACGCAGAAATTGACAGACAATGTAAAAACTTTGCCGAAAATACATTGTTCGTGTCAGCATTAGTAAAAAAAGAACTGTTAGCCTTACCGCAATTTTGGTCATGTCAAATATTTGCTACACTTTAAGCGACCAAAGCAAAATATAGCAAGTAATAACGAGGTTGCGAGATGTTCTGCAGGGCCTCCCTCTCTGACCCGACCCTACCTGATGGTGGTCGTCCCGAGGAAAATACTCTGCCGGCTAGCTCTAACGTAACGGAGAGTGTCGCGGGTTCCAAGGTCGCTTGACGGTGGATGAGACGCCACCGTATTCTACCTGCAAAGTACCCCCGTAAACGCGGAAGCGGGTGGGACTCTGGTAGCTTCAAAATAAAAAAAAGCCAAAGAGTATGCCCCTTTACTACTTGTTACCGAAACAATCAGAACTTTGCTTCACTCAAACACTTGAAGGTAAGGTATTAAGAAAAACACACGACGTCAGCAATAACAAAATCTAATAACAATACGAAGTAGGCTCAGTATAAATTTTATGACAAAAATTTCAGTAGGCGTATAAGAAGTTAACAGTAGCAAGTTAAATGGATATAGAAAACAATTTAACAATTAATTTAATGTAACGCCAAAAAAAAGAACAAAATGCGCCATGGCAAAAATTAGGCTAGTTTAAATTAAAAAAAAGACTCAAAATTACCCAGATAAATTCCCCTGATCACAAAGGAATCGCACTAGGCGCAGTACAGAGTTTACTGAAACAGGAATTCACCTGCCAAAATATCAACAGCCTGTATAAGCAGGTAGTAATTCTAAGATCAATAAAGATAAATTCGATTTAAAATTCCAAACATGAACGAAGTAGAACACAAGGTATACGTAATTGGTGGTTCTTTACATAACGTTGACAAAGTAAATAAGAAAGTAATTAGATCTATCACGTACCCCAAGTTAATGATAAATCTATACGAAGGCCCGACTGAGGGTTCTCAGCCTCGTACAATAACACTAGTCTATCTTTTCCTGGCTGCTGGTGAAGCTAGACAACCAGTTTAATAATAATATAAAAGCCAATGCTTGAATTCCGAAGATCGGACACCTATCTGCTAATATATAATGAAAATGCCTAGCTTGCTATCTAGGTTTACGATCAAAATTTAAGAGGAGGCACAGAGAAGTGAACAAACGCTGTTAAGTTAATAACAGCAAATAATAAATGTTTACAATACATCAGAAAGTTCGTGCCAAGGACGAACTCTACTTTCTAACCTGATTTCAACAATCTAGGTCTTACGATACTGTAAAAGATAAGAAGGGTTAACTTACATCGTTTGCCCAAGTTAAAGCGAATAACTTCTCTAATGCTTTACTTAAGAGTAATCAAACATCAAATTAGTTAAATATAATTATTGTTTGTAAAATGTTAAGCAATAACCATCTTGCAATCTAACCATCTCAAGTAATAGAAAATAACACCTACTTTAATATGCCCCTTACATCGACCCGTCTTCAAACTTATTTTGAGTTAGCCTTCACAGGAGAGCACAGGTAAGACAATTCCGTTGATTTAGTCGAAATATAGCTGCCATTATGCCACCATTAAACTAAGGAACGCCATTTTGGACGCGAACAAAATCCCTATAGAAGCTTCCTTTTTTTTTGTAGGCCACGCCGAAATTGAAATCTACATCTGAGGATGATATGAGGTTATTCTCCTCCGGAATTTCCTTCAAGTTTACGTGAATTAAATGATCTGTAACGAGGGAAAGTATATACACTCGTTCAGCCCTTCGCGTGGTCTAATTGAAGACTCCGTTGGTGTACAGCAGTAAACAGGAAGAATTCTCAACAAAATATGCGGTTCAACCAAAATAAATAATTATCCGCAAAAACTAAGTTCTTACACAGAAATAAAACAGAACCAGCGCTGACTAGGACCTCGGTCAAAGTCTGCTGTAAAAAAACGACAATCATTTGTATGCAAAGCAAATGTTTGATTCTACACTATCGGATTCATTTTATTAGTCGTGTATGAGCTGCGAACGTTTTATTTTCCTGATAAGCTGCTTTCGCTTTGATGATAAGACAACAAGAAAGGAAAGGACAAAAAACGAACTCATTTGCACTTATTCGTCAAGTATGGAATGCTTTTATTACAACATGTGGAACAGCATATACCCCCTCCTCATATCTGACAGTTAACGAACAACTTTTTGGGTTTCGATGAAGATCTTCATTTAGGATGTATATTCCTAATAAACCATCAAAATAAGGAATAAAAATTGTGATGCTTTACGACTCTTCCTCGAAATACATGATTGACGCCATGCCTTACTTGGGAAAATAAACAGAAACAAATGGTTTGCCATTGTCTGAATATTTTGTGAAAGAATTGACCGAAGCCGTCCGCGGAAGCAATAGAAACATAAGAATGTACGACTGGTTTACATCAGTTTCACTGGCAGATGAACTTCTTGAAGAGCAATACAAATTAACCATTATAGGTACAATAAGAAAGAAATGCCGTTGCAAATGCTGGAAGTCAAAAGACGGGAATCTCATTCCTCAATGTTTTGTTTCGAGAGAAACAAATAATTTGTTTAGTATGTGCCCAAGAAAAATAAACTGGTATTATTACTAGCAAATATGCATGAAGGAGCTGAAATATCTGAAAAAAATAACAAACCGGCAATAATTTTAAACTAAAATGAAACGAAATCCGGAGTGGAGACTTTTGACCAGATGTATTCGAACATGTCATGTAGTAGGAAGACCAGATGTTGGCCTTTTCGTGTTCTATGGAATAATCAACGCTTCTTGAATGAAGTCCTATGTCCTGTGTTGGTGCAACAGCATAAAAGAACATAAAAAAGCCCCTTCCTCAATTTCAATTTATGATTAACCTAAGTCATAAACTTTCTAGATCTTGGATGGAACACAGGATCACACATGGATCTTCGCCAAAATACAGGAGAAATTATTAAAATCGAAGTTAAATCAAATAATATCTTCTATGAAGAAGGTAAACGTTCCATATGCTTTTACTGCCTCAGTCGATTGCAAACACCCTGTTTGCGGTGAGCATCGCGGAAAATGGTGCATCGAGTGTTTAAACGAATAAACAAATTTTCTTATTAAAGTGTAAATGTTTTCTTAAAGGACCAATGTTATAATGTTCCTATTTGTGTTCACAAAAATAAAATGAAAAATTAGCTATTTTTTGCTTTGTTATAAAATCGTAAAACTTACGACACAATTGTATAACGAATAATAAAAACATAGTAGTATTGCAGGGTTAAAAATGTATGCGTAAGTTATTAAAACTTAACGAAGTTCCCTGGTCAAAATAATTGGGGGAAGTAGATTCGATGACACAATATTGAGCAAGATCTATTATAAAAATTACGAAGTACGTAATTATGTATTTAACAGTTAGACCAATGGAAAAAAGAAACTATCTCGCCATACTTTATTTATTTCACAAAACATTAAGTAATAAATAAAACAAATTATAAAAACTCATCACGCTTCCATCTACGTCCATGGAGAAAGAAATTTAACTGTAATATTCAAGTAATTTCGTTACAATACATGGACTAAAAACAGATGTGCGGTTAACCGAATGAATAGTGCTATTTAGTAACTGCATGCTGTACTTAGCGATGTTATAAATTATTTATATGGTCCATCGTAATTTCGTCCTGATCCGTCCGATCTCTACTAATTACAAATAAATGTTAGTTTTTTTACTTCAGATAATAGCTAGAAAAAGGCACATTGTTAGGATGTGCCCATTAGGCCCCTTTATTTCAGAGAAATTTCCGAGACGAAATAAAAAAAAAATGCATGTTCTTAATTATAGGTATTTATCTACTAACGTGTATGCGAACGTAGGTGTAGGTTCCCGTGGTCGCTTTTTAGGTATAGATCTCGGTTTCCAAGTTGGAACCGCGTCGAGTTAGGGATAATTGCCAACATTTACTCCACGGTTATACGGGCTGTATGTAGATGTTCGTCGATTCGCAGTAGCTTGAAGGCTGCTAGGACAGAGACCGGCATAACTTATATAGGGTAGATCGGGTCAGATGGTGGCCTGTTATTGGCTGGAGACAATGAGCCAATAGCATGCGTCGTATAGGCATCGGATTTCGTAGTTGACTTCAATATCGTTTGCCACGTTGGATGTAACGTATAGCCATCGTCTCTATTAAGAATGCGGGATGTTTATGACTTTCAATTGAATCACAGATTTTTCTAGGGAAATAATGCGATTCACGGGATAGAAACTTGACATTTTTGAATAGAATTTGATGACAAGAGTTGAGTTTGTGGTATGCCAGCATTGAACCGGCTATATTTAATAGTCTACACTAACGCTTAAAATTTGTTATCACGTTGATATTCGTATCCTAAATACGTATTTCGACAACTAAGTCGTCATCTTCAGTAGTTAAAAATAATAATTACGTGTTGAACACAGGGTACAGCAAAGCTAACACAGGAAGTGTGAAACACTTTTATAAGATGTCCACATTTACACAAGGGGTAAGGGTCTATATGACTTAAAAGAAAACTTAAAATGTAATTAGTTTGCACGCCTAAATGCACTTCATCAAGGAACAGAGCAATATCATTAATATGTAAATATAAAAAGAAATGGTCCCAAAGCAAATCCTTGTGACACTCGGTGCTGTGTGAGTTCCACGACTGTAGTACGACCATCATTGTCGCAATGCCCAATTAGGACACATTGTATTTTACTGTGAGAATTGTACTGTAAGAATTACGAAAACTATTCAAAGGCATTTACTCTAATTCTATATTGAATAGGCTAATCAAGAAGTATATTATGGTACACACACAATCGAATAACTTTTACCCTTTCGCATGGTTTAGTACTTCGTTGTGAGCTATATTAGATCAGTCACAGTTGACTTTCCTTTCCTAAGTCCGTATTGTGATTGGGATAACAGATAGGACGTGGAAATTTACAAGGTCAATTCTCTGCGATTAAACCTCTTTAATTCACTAGAATGGTAATGTAGTTAGTACTGCTTGTCGACTGCTTACTATTATTCCAAAGTTGATAAAATTCTGATAAACTTTACACATAATTTAAACCGAATCTGCTTTGCATTTATTTTGTTGTAAATAGTTAATTTTAATATCGATTAAAATTTCAAATCGGGAAAAATTATAAAAAAGCGGTACATAGTTGAAAGAAAACAATTTCGCATAATGTTTACATGTGCAAATTCTGTGTTTACGCCCGACGCAGAGATTGACGTCAATCAAATACCCGTATAAAACCATACGCCGGCGTCGAAAAATCAATCTACCAAATTAATTCAGATTTTAATGTGTTTTCGACGTTTCAATTTGTTATTTCAGCGGAACGTCCCATAATTCAAAATAACTTTTGATGCAAAATGGGTCATCGATAGCTATACAGTTATGCCGGGGGCCACAGTAAAATACGCGAAACGACGATCAAAAAGTAATTTATACATAACGCTCGGACAAATGTTACTAATAGTGGCATAAGTGGAAATAATAATTGCAGGAGGTTTTTAAAAACTGTTGAAAGCAAATGAAAAATTTATGATATTTGTAGAAAAACATATTGCAGTGAATTTTTCCACAAAGAAAAAATTTTAAAGAAACTATAAAAAACTATATATTTATGTGTATTTTATTCCAGAAAAATATTTGAAAATATTTTATATTTTATGTAAAATTTATTATAATGTGTATTTTTATCCACGACTGTAGATTGTTCAAACAATTGTTTGATGTATGCAGTCCAGGTCTAGTGGAAGTATATTGCAATTGCAGATCTTTTGATTTATGTTAGGCATGCGGATATTTTCCATTTTCCGGGAGCGGTAGAGGCAGAGAGATTAACCAGCCATCGTATAGATAGGTCCAAGTTCTTGTCGCTGAATAGAAACTTCTTTTTTATTCAGAAATTTTAGTTAAAATCGGTTTGCGTTTTAGTTGTGCTTTTATTTGATGTGTTAAAATTAATTTGCGATAATTACGAGTCTGTAAACTTATAATTTTGATTTATGGGACCTATCTGAAATCTCTAAATTTTTTGTGAAGTGACGTATACATTAATTAATGTATATTTAAAAAAAGGTATATAACCCCTTACCACAATTATTAGTCGTATCCTAAATACGTATTTCGACAACTAAGTTGTCATCATCAGTAGGTAAAAACTACTAATTAAAAGTCGCACATGTGCGACTTTTAATTACGTCACCACGTGCGGGTTGGTGTATTGTGGTGGTATAGGATCCAATAATTTTTGCATCCTCAGCAGGCAGCTTGCGTGGAATGTTTTCTCTTGGTCACTGAAGAACATCGCAATAAAATCGTCCATTCACTGTTTCACCTAATGGGATAAATTCTTTGAGCACGATGCCATCAGCGTCAAAGAAGCGAATTCTTCAGTCGTCGTGACGATGTCGTCTTCCACAGCGATGACTGCTGCTTTGTTTCTAGGTCATACACTGATTCGTCGCCAGTAATGATTCTAGCACTGAATTTCGTATCGCTTTCGGCAGTTTCTTTCAGCTCTGTGCACACATGAATATGGTATCGTTTTCGTTCAATGCTGATAACTTTGTCACAAACGTCGCACAATATGTCGCATGTTAAAAATATCCTAGATTGTTCTCCTTCAGTCTTGAGGATAGCATCACGCACTTTTTCGTGTTTTCCGTCGATGGATGATCAGAACACTCATAATCATCAACCCACATACGTCCATCTTTAAAACGGTTGTATCACTCATAAGATTCTATCTGGTCTATAGCATCCTCACCAAAGGCTTGTTTAACATTTTCAGAGCTCAGATATTGTATCGCAAAATAAGTCAAACATGACTCAACAAATATAAATAGAAAAACTGTTTGTTACTACCTAGAAAAGTCCCGTTGACCAACTGACTAAGTATAGACGTGGCTCATACCATCTACGGCTATATAGCTGTACTACCATCCCTGCGCGTGTCACATTCAAATTCCAAAAATTTTTAGGTAGCACCTCGTATATAGCCAGCAATTGATCAGAACACAGCTTCATTTCAGAACGCAGTTTCGAAAATTGACGAGAGTTTAGATCCCGAAATTTTATAAAATTCATCACTATATGTTTAAATTGTTCAGATACACGTTTTAGTGTTAAAGCTACTCATGTGTTGCAAAGACTGTAAGTACAATTTTCTAAAATCCATCATATTTTGCAGCAACACCTTCATATTTTCCCACCATAACCCAACGCCATCAGAAAATAAGACGGCGGATTGCTCCCAGTCCAGTTAATTTTCTGCAAAATAACTGAAAATGTCAATCAGCCGTAGTTCGGATTGACAATACCTTATAAAATACATATTTTTTTTTAAATTTTGCTTTGACATACATACCGCATGTATGAAGCATAGTTCGTTACATCTGAGCTCCCATAATGTTATATGGCAAAAAAATTGCTAAATGGTATCACCCCAATGATATAGTCTCTATTTCTTTAGTTGACAGTTAACCTAAGATATGTAAGTCACCATATCTTTCACAACAAGTACAAAAATTCTTTACCGATTGTATGGGCTTCTCCACATTTCGCTATTCTTAACCTTACTAAGAGAAATGCATCCTCTGCTTTTCCAGTATTGCCAGTAAAAGACGACATAACTCTTTTGTGCCCTATATTTCTGTTAACATTCCAATGAAATAAGCCTTATTCTCGATTACCTCAGGAATTCCAGGCTAGAACCAAGTCACAGCCACTGCAACCTTTTTGGTTTATGTTTTGTCTGCTGCAGCTAGGAATGTCTTCAAGGGTGCTAGCACGGTTGCACTGCACTGCAAATGATATTTTAATAATGAAGATTTCATACTCTAGTTTGGGAGAATTTCAAAGAAGATTCCGCATTGAGAGCGTGACTTATAATCTACGTCTGTGACCGTCAATCCAAAACTAGTATACACATGATCATATTGTTTTGTAACTTCTCGTTCTTTAGAAGTAATTTTCTTATCTTTAATCATTTAATCTACACGCATTTTGATTCTGCAGCAGGGCTGGATTGTACATGCACATTCTCTTCAGCAGATAGCTGTATGTCCGTTGTTATTCTAATAACCCTCTTATGCATGTCGATATGTTTTACGCCAAGTATACAATTTTAGAAAAATAAATAAGTTATACCGGGTGGGTAGAAAAAAACGAATCCTGTTTAACTCCTTACATATCCGGAAGGCTATGAGATAGCGATTTCAGTTTTTACTTTATAAGAGACAATGCACTGAAAATTGTTCCTGCTAAATTATAAAAATTTTTTTAATATCAACTACAGAAAATCAATTACACGTTATGGATATTCTTAAACAGACTACAATTCTACCTACATTTTGTACGCTGAACTCTACTTATAAACATGTTGTATGGGGCCTCCATTTTGTAAATTCCCAGTTCTTAATCTATGTTTGAACTATAAAGTAGCTCGCCTGGTCAAATTTACAGACACTTCTGGACACACCCCTTCCAGCTGTCGGCACAGATCTTCGAAATTTGGAAATGGTTCCGGTCTTCACAAATATACTTTTTCGTGCAATGGGTTCCACACTGAGTAATCTAAACGATTACTGTCTGGAGGATTAGGCGGCCACTGGTTTGCTTGAATAAAATATGGCGTATTTTCTAATAAAAACTGTTGTGTCCTTACTGCTCTGTGGGATGGAGCGCTGTCTTGGATAAAAACAATTATTATTCGGGTATAGTCGACGCATCTTCTGTCGTAAATCGTATCGCAAATGTCGTACGTAGCTATCTGAGTTTGTTTTGGCTAACTGAAGATCAGTAGAAAATAGGCGACCTTTTCCGTTCCAGGATATTATGTATGACACCATGAGCTTTAATCCTATTCATTTTGAAAAATTAGACGGCGTAAGTCAGCCTGTACAGTCGCAGAGCTCTTGATGATCGACGGTCTTTTGCATTAAGTGTAAGTGCTGAGGTTTGCAGCCTTTTATAGCATTTAATATCTATACGTTCTTTTACCTGCGACCTGCGACTAATTCCTAGCCTGGCTGTCATTTTACGCTGAGATAACTGAGTTCCCGGTTGATTTTCCTGTGACAACGATAATTCTCTTACGATTTCTGAATTTTCATCAGTTGTAGCAGTTATAAGTCTTCTGCTGTCGGCTTTTCTGTAAACAGATCCGGCAGCCATCTCTTGCCTGGAAACTCTCTCGCAATTCTTTTCCTGCGCCAGTTTCTTTTTCTCCATAACACATGGCAGTTATGTCTAAATCAGGTTTCGTCAAATGAGGTGCCATTATTTCGAGAAAAAGTAATTTAATTTGTACGAAATGCCAGTGTACAACTAACTATAGATGTTACTCAGAACTTCATTTGTTTTAACAAAAGGTTGGTTCGATTTAAGTTGCTCATTAAATTATCAACGTGTAATAATTATTTTTTAAGTTAACTTTAAACTTCTGTTATTCCATTATTGAAGTACATATACCTATCAAATATTTCAAGTATAATTCTCAGTCCTTTGCCTGCAAGGTAAAAGAAAATTACCTTGATATCTTTATGCGTTCGGATAATATAGCTAGGGAAACAGGATTCGTTTTTTTTTAGCCAACCGGTATTGCAGTATGAATAGAACAGCTGATTAATTCCATAGCATATTTGAGTTTGTTTTTATAAGAATAATAACAGATGACGCGCATGATTGTATTAAAAATATTCAACTGACTCGCTTATCACACCGCCGACAATTTATAAGGTAATCGATGGTTCTAGACTAGAAATATCTTGGACATAAGTGAACGCGTGCGTAAAGCCGCGGATGTTAGATGTAAACGTGTTACATTATCTTATCACGTCCCTGTTACGGGATTTGCATTTGCTTATGCTATGCTTACTACTATTGGAAGGATTATGTATCGCCAGTAGTACGAGTATCACAGTTTTAAAACCTCTGTTCTATGTTAAAAAGAAAAATCCATATTCATGAATACTTTAACAACAAATAATTATGTAAATTGTTCATTGTTATATTCAGTCTTGTGTGCCGTAGACACTCTTAAAGATTAGTAGAAGTATACAAAAAACGTTTAAGTATATCAATACGTTAAGCACGTATTACGCATTAGTAGAACTGCAAACTAAAATCAAATTCAATTATTTGTAGTTCTACAAGCCCTTATTCTATCAAAACTAGTTATTTAAATTACATTTTCATATATCCAACCATGGTTGCGCAAATTGATATATCAAAAATTGGAAAGCACGAAAGGAACAAGTCCGTCGTTATGTATTTACGTAACTACAGATCAATCAGTTCCAACCGATGCAATGTAAATTACACAGATATGGTCGCGTGTGTTCTAGGGGGACTGTTTCAGCGGTGAATTATTTAATCATAAGTTGGCTGCCAACATATTGCACGATATATGAAACAGATTGCTGCTTGACAGTTGACGTTTGATACGGTTAATTCGGATTTTGTTCCATTGACCACCTGAACAGCTACTAACGCGTGCTTTATGATTTTCCCATTTAAATGTATTGAGTTAGATAGATCTGTTCGATAAAAGTAAATTGTATACAGTGTGTGTACACATATATTAAGTTTGTTAGTTAATTGCTGTATATAGTGACGGGTAAATGTGTGCAACCATGTAAATATCTGTTAAATTGAAAAAGATATTGTAATAAAATTTTGGACACGAAAATTAAGGTTGAAGAACCATTATCTGAAGCATTTTTTAAATATACAGGGTGTTTAAAAAATGTAATGTACTAAAGTTATACTTTTTTAAATTTAAAGCCCTATATTCTTATAAATTTAGGGATTCTACGTTCTTTCTTTAATTTTGCCATTAGGATTCCGCGAAGTAGATTAGAATGGTACTCTTCAGGTTGTGTATGTTCCCCAGGTACAATGTGATCATAAAATAATTAAGTGTATCACTTTTCCGGCGTTGGTAACAGTTTTCGCCTTCTGTGGTCTTTGACTGCCTTGGTCCTTCCATTGCATACTTTGAGACTTTAATTCATTGTCGCACTGATAAAAACAACTCTCCTCAGATGTAACCACATTGTCTAAAAACTGTGGATTATGTAGCAGTTGCCTTTTCCACTGCCGACAAATTGTTACTCGATTGGGTTTTGCTCATCGTTCATCACTAAAGACGGCAGACTATGTGCCCACACTGTTAAATTTAATAAATAATACACATAAGGTGTATTAGATAAAAATGTAGATTTTACAAAATTAGGGCAACTTTTTACCAATACTGAAGATCCATTGTACAGATACAAAGAGCGCTTTAACTATGCAAATATAACATCCTTTTTACCAATACTGAAGATCCATTGTACAGATACAAAGATCGGTTTAACTATGCAAATATAACATTTCTCAACGTCGAACAATCCTTTTCAGTATATAAACATATATACAGGGTCCGGCAACGAAGCGGGGACGGAAGATTACACGCGTATTTGAAAGTTAGTCAAATATTTAGTCATCGGATATCCTTCCGTACCATCAAGCGCACGTTTTAAAAATATTTTGTTTTATACAGGCTGTTCCAGATGGAAATGTCAGACTAAAGTTGCATTTTTTTAAATGGAACACCCTATATATTAATAGATAAAAAGATCCGCGCTTGAAAGCTGGTTACATCGATATAATGTTGTATGGGTCTAAAGTTGATAGTTTCTGTGTAAATAATTATTTTACTTGTTAAATTGATACATTTCAGTAGGCTATTCTGCATAAGGAAAATCAAAAGATCCGAAACCAATAGAATGGAATATTTTCTACTAGTATGCACTTTCGTTGCTACGTGAAATAAATTCTGCAACAGCTCGCGTTATACAGCGTGTTCACAATTTCGCAAAATCGAAGAAATCTCGTAATTTTTAAATGGAACACCCTGTATATTTTTAGCTCATTGAAAAGCCCTTTTACTACGCTTTCTATTGATACCTCATTTGATGCACCTAGGATGGATCATTTGCTAATTATTTCTTTTTAGAATAGAATTAATGAAAAATGCTTGTATTTTTAGTAGCTAATTTGCGCTTTTAAACCTTCTGTAAGATCGGATATTCAACAAATTATCCATAAATGGTCTATAACAAGAAGAAACCCCATTAAGTACGAGAAACAGTTGATTTTCACTCAGCGGTGAAAGCAAACATTAAATTAATATAAAGTAATATAGCATTTTCAATAGATTCATTGCTGATCAAGTTATCTGGTGTCAGTTTTAAGCTTGTATACTTAATAACCAAGTTGTCAAAAATTTCTTTCCATCTTACACAGTATTTCGTTCAATCTTTAAAAGAAATTGCTATAATGACTAATTTTAGTATTCAAGAAATGGTGAATATGATATTTATTCTTGGGGAGTGTACAAGAAATTGTCTCCTAGCAAGTAGAGTATATGCAGAGAGATTTCCAAACCTTTAAAGAAAGCCAAGACCGGAAGCATTTGAAATGTTATTAGAGAGATTTACAGAAACTGGTAGTGTAACCTACAAGAAGAGAGAAATAAATAAGCCGGTAATCAATGAAAAAAGCGAATTGGCCGTATTATTAACAATACAGGAAAATCCACATATAAGTATAAGTATAGACGGTATTTCAAAGGTAAAAGCTATTGAAGATAGGAGCGTACGAAGAATTTTAAGAAGTCATTAGTATCATCTGTACCATATGGAATTAAATCAGGAATTGCATGGTGATGATTTCATTAAAAGAAGCTTTTGTGGTTGGTTGTTAAATAAAATGCGAGAAATGTCAAATATTTTAACAAAGATCTTGTTTAGCGATGAGGCTACTTTCAAAAGTAATGGGGCGGTAAATAAACATAACATGCATTATTATGCAGCAGAAAACCCGCACTGGATACGTCATGTAGACAATCAGAATAGATGGTCTCTTAACGTCTGGGGAGGTATACTTGGTCCATATATCATTTTTTCAACTTTTTCCTTTTTTTTCCTTTTACTTTTTCAATGGAACCGTTACAGGCGATACGTATTTGGCATTTTTGCAGAACGAACTGCCTAATTTACTTGAGCATGTGGATACTGACACCCGACAAATTTTCTGGTTGCAACACGATGGTGCAACTGCTCATTATAGTCTTAACGATAGGGAGTTTCTAGGGCGATGGAAGGAAGGCAAATGGATAGGACGAGGTGGTCCAATCGCTTGGCCTCCACGAAGTCCAGATCTTACTATCTCGGACTTCTACTTTCGTTTACTACTCTACTCTAGTTTATGTGGAAGTTCCTACAACAAGGGAAAATATGATGGAACGCATTAGAGAGGCATTTAGAAATGTTCGCCAAGAAACATTACAGCATGTTCAACAGAATTTCACCAGGCGGCTTCATTTAGGTATTGAGAGACATGGAAGGACATTTGAAAGTTTTCTTTGATTTATTTGCATTTACTATTTACATTTACTTTATTTTTATTTACTGTGCTACTACTTTTGTTAATTAAATTTGATGTTGTGGTTAATAATTAGTATTTATTTAAAATAGTGCAAATTTTTAATACTACTCGTACTTGATTCTTTCCTACATGATTTCGATTTATGTTAAGCTAATTAGGTATGTATTGTTTCATATTAGGTATTCGTAAAATAGTTAGTTTTTCAAAATTTTTTAAAAGACAAATTAATTAGTGCAAATTTTTTATTAAGCCAACACCAGATAACTTGATCAGCAGTGAATCTATTGAAAATGCTATATCACTTTATATTAATTTGCTTTCACCGCTGAGTGAAAATCAACTGTTTCTCGTACTTAATGGGGTTTCTTCTTGTTATAGACCATTTATGGATAATTTGTTGAATATCCGATCTTACAGAAGGTTTAAAAGCGCAAATTAGCTACTAAAAATACAAGCATTTTTCATTAATTCAAATCTAAAAAGAAATAATTAGGAAATGATCCATCCTAGGTGAATCAAATGAGGTATCAATAGAAAGCGTAGTAAAAGGGCTTTTCAATGAGCTAAAAATATACAGGGTGTTGCATTTAAAAATTACGAGATTTCTTCGTATTTGCGAAATTGTGAACACCCTGTATAACGCGAGCAGTTGCAGAATTTATTTCACGTAGCAACGAAAGTGCATACTAGTAGAAAATATTCTATTCTATTGGTTTCGGATCTTTTGATTTTCCTTATGCGGAATAGCCTACTGAAATGTATCAATTTATCAAGTAAAATAATTATTACACAGAAACTATCAACTTTAGACCCATACAACATTATATCCATGTAACCAGATTTCAAGCGCGGATCATTATATCTATTAATATACAGGATGTTCTATTTAGAAAAATGCAACTTTAGTCTGGCATTTCCATCTGGAACACCCTGTATAAAACAAAATATTTTTAAAACGTGCGCTTGATGGTACGGAAGGATATCCGATGACTAAATATTTGACTAACTTTCAAATACGCGTGTAATCTTCCGTCCCCGCTTCGTTGCCGGACCCTGTATATATATATATATTAAATTTATTATATTATATTAAATTTTACAGTGTGAGCACATAGTATGCCGTCTTTAGTCATCACCATCACTTTTGGAATACATGTTGCCACAATCTTACAATCGGTACTCTAAATTTCTATGAATAATCTTTTGAGTGGAACCATAAGACAAATTAACAATGGGAGAAATTCGATATATGCCAATCCGACCATTATTTTGGATCAAGTCGCTGATTTCTGCTTCATTTAGTAATTAATTTGTAATAAACGTCAAAAGTTAAATAACAGCCTACTTGAGAGTAAGTACATTAGAGATTGGGTTTCATGTTCAATATTCTTTGTGTTATAAAATTCTAGTTGTGAAAGAAGCTATTGCGCCAGTCTGGTTATATTTTGATACACCCTCATATTTGTATAATTGTTCCTATGTTTCTCATATGTATTGTTAATTTCGTTTGAGAATAACATGTTTTTAATGCCGAAACTGCATTAATGTTATCCGTTATAATAAAATTATAAAAAACAAAGTTATAGATTTTTATTAGTTATAGTTTAGTTATCACGTAGTGACGGCCTGCCCAAAAAATATTTATCCAACTTTCATTCCTGCTTATAAAAAGTTTCCAAAATCAATAATCCGAGTGTATTACATGTTTTCCAATAAACTTTTTATAATCCAAATTATTACGACGAAGAAGGCACTGCTAAAGCACGTTGCAAACTTTCCGCCGATGGAATGTCTGGCTCAAGTTACTACGTACCAGAGCGTTTGATGGCCGTTTTAAAATCTGAGGCGCCACCCTAATGCACTTTTCAGGAATTTCTACGTGTTTGTACTCGGAGCACGTAAAAGTAAGCCGATAAAATTACGGTAATACAAAAATAGTATTTATTATTGTTTGTAACTTCATGCACCTGATATAAAAGCAATAAAGTTAGGCAGAGAAATGGCTCTGATATTTGATTTATGAAAAATTAAAATAGAAATAAAACTAATGGTTAAACGTTGCGAACTAAATTAGAAATACAAAATAATAATAATAATTTATCAAAACATTAGAAACAATAAAGATAGAAGAGATAAAAATAAGAAATCTGGATTCTACAAGTTAGTATGTGGATGCGGTAAGATATATGTTTGTCAAACAGGAAGACCGTTTGAAAAACGCATTGCTGAACATTGTTCCTCACTTAGAACTAAAAAAACAAGATTCTACTTTTGCTAACCATCTATTAGAAGAAAACCACACTTTCGATAAAGATTTTCAAATTCTACAATTAGAAAATAAAGGTAATAAATTAAATTTACTGGAAAGTTTAGAAATAAATAAATTAAAACAATCACAAAATTTACTTAACGATCAATTAGATTTAAATAACTCATCTTTCTTAAACTTATTCATTTAAAAACTGCTTAGACGATAATATAAATGTACATTTAGTTTATTAAAACAAATTTTATTCGTGAACATGTTTAGTACCCTATAGTATAACAGTTACGGTTGAACAGCTGAGACATTTTCTCACTACCTACAATATTTGTGTAAATTCTTAGATTAAAAAGAAACGTGGTAAAATAATACTAACCCTGTTCATTTTATATTTTCAATTTAGATTGTAACGTGCTCTTTAGCTGTAAGTACCTGATGACGCCACTGTGCTGGAGAAACAATTTATTCATTTTACGATTACGATTTAGAAACTGAAGATTTTAACCATTAGTTTCATTTCTATTTTAAATTATGTGGATCTTCATGAAGTAAAAGCCGAATCATAGGGGACATCAGTAATAGAACGTCAAATGTCAAAATTAATCTCAATCTTTCGTCGTTAACTGAAATTTAAATTTTCCTGTGATTTAGTGATTTATTAATAGTGAATTTTTAATATTTAGAAGTTGGCCAAAAAATAGGATTGAGTCGAGGAAATTCTTGCGCAATATTTTTTTACAATTTTCCGAGAGGATTAGCTCTACGACGATGTCTTGCTGAGTTGGTTTCTGTTTCACATCAATTGACAATTTCAGGCTCGTACTCTGAATTCCAACGTTGACGCAAAAGTATCAGCTACGACCCCAGGACAGGTGCGCCAAGAACAGAAGTCACCCAGAAAAACATCGAAGTTGTGTGCCATCTGTTTAAGAAAAGCATATATGTGATATATCGTGAAATTGAGACATCTATGGGTATTTCAAAGACTGGGTGTAAAAAACTTTGTTTCTCGTTGGACTCCTCATCTTTTAACAGCAATAGAGTCTGCTAGCGTTAATTGGTGCCGAAAAGTTTGAAATGGTTGAATAACAGAAACTCAAAAAATGTCTATAGCATCGTGAGTGGCGATGGGTCAAGGATTTATTTCTATGAACCGGAAAATAAACGTCAGTTCGCTGTTTAGGTGTTTCAAGATTAAGAGATTCCGACAAAAGTTATGCGTTCGCAAAGTGCGTCGAAAAAGACGGTCACAACGTTTGTCTCAAAATCAAGTCATGTAGCTACAATTCCTTTGCAAGATCGAAGAACGGGTAATGCGGATTGGTACACAACCGTTTGTTTGCGAGAGGTAATCGCCATGGTCCGAGACACTAACCCACGACGGCGAATCATCTTGCATCATGACAATGCGAGTACGCATACAGCTAGAGCAGTAAAATATCGATTTATTTGATCATCCTCCGTATAGTCTCGACCTAAATTTCAATTTTGACAGTCCCAACTGAAGACTTGAATAACTGCTTTTAACAATTGGTTTGCACGAATGTAGAATTATATCATTTTTTGTGGAAAATATTTTGAAACGCAATTAAGCACCTTGACTCGATCCACTGTTTAATTTATAGCTGTATGCGACACTAAAGTGAAATTCCTCGTATATATATATATATATATATATATATATAAATATAATAACTTCGTGACCTTGGTATGATATGGTAAACCTAATCAGTAGGCGATTAAAGGTCTGTATATTATTTCAAAATATATGTATTTAATAAACTCTACATGTTTCGGCTGTATACGCCTTTATCAAGAGAATACAAAATATGAATGACAGGATATAAATGTCAAGTAATTAAGTTGCTATGGTTTAATTCATATTTTGTATTCTCTTGATAAAGGCGTATACAGCCGAAACATGTAGAGTTTTTTAAATACATATATTTTGAAGTAATATACAGACCTTTAATCGCCTACTGATTAGGTTTACTATATATATATATATACATATATATATACATATGAAATAGATATATATATATATATATATATATATATATATATATGAAGGTGTAGTTTCTCGGGTTCTTGGCCGCGTGTGAGTTTTGTCCTGAAAAGGACTATTTACTCTACGTTTCAACGAGATCATACTCTTCAGGAGCTAGTCGGTCTGTCGCTGGTTGAGCTGGAGATCGTCAGACGATCTCCAGCTCTAACCGGTTAGGAGGCAGGTGCAGGCATATACGGAATGTGCCCCAGAAGGAAGATATCGATATGTCTGGGGAAACATGCTACGGTTTTCCAGGCCGAATTGTTAGCAGTCGCAGCCTGCGCCGATGAAATTCTGGAAGCCGGCTGCGCAAGCAAAAAAATTAACATAATGACTGACAGTCAGGCGGCTATTAAAGACATTATGAACCCATCTACCAGGTCTAAGCTGGTGAAATATCGTAAACAGGTCCTCAATAACCTGGCACAAGACAATACAGTGTCGCTGATATGAGTGCCAGGACATGAGGGAATTAAAGGCAATGAGATAGCCGACAAACTGGCCAAAGAAGGTACTAATAGGAACTTCATCCGACCAGAACCTGTATGTGGAATCACTTAGGATTCCGCTAAAAGGGAGATCTGGTTATGGCTAGAAAAAGAACATAAAAATAAATGGAGGTTAACGGAAGGTCAACACCATACCAAAACACTACTAAGGGGGCTGGACGAGAAGTTTTCAGCCAACCTAATTCGTAGTAGCAAAAAAGAAATTAAAATAATTACCGAGTTAATAACCGGACATTGTCCTTTAAGGAAGCATTTGTACACCATGGACTTGGTTAGCGAGCCCTGGTGTAGGAGATGTGAAAAACAGGAGGAAACTAGCCTTCATGTAATATACACGTGTGAGGAACTGAAGGAACTCAGACAGAAATATTTCGGGAGAGATCTATTGGATCCTTCGAGTGTACTCAAACTTCCCCTGAGGAGGATAGTGGCTTTTATCGAGGACACAAGACTAACAGAGTGGAATTGAGAGATCTATTGGGGATAGTACAAAGAGCAGTGTGCTCAAGTGCCTGGACGTGGTAGCGTCCACCCCAAAACAGAGAAGAAGAAGAAGAAGACCGCTCGTAGGCTCTTTGGAGGTCTACATTGTCTTCATTGAGCATGCGTCTCCGCTGAGTATTCTTATTTTGACGTATTGTTTGTTTACATAATATTATTATCGTATTAGTTATTTTGTTTGTATTTTACAATGTTTGTTGACTTCTCGTTATTGATATTTTTGTGTTTCTTTTAGGTTTTTCTAGTCCTGGTTTCCCTTTTGCTTATATGATTAATTTACTTGTTTAAAATTGGCCCTGGACGTGTCATGTTTACGCATCTGTTTTAGCAAGGTTATGTTTATAACAATAGAATGAATTGAAGTTATATGTGGCTACTAACGTTGTTAATATACAGAGAAAAGACTATATCGTATTCTTTTTAATATTGCTGGCAGGTAACCCGTGTTTTTTCACTTTACTAAGATATTAAGAATTTAAAAATCAAACTATCCCAAATTTATTGACATAACGTCGCTTATTTACACATTAGTTCTTGGAATTATAAATCTAAAATTTGAATACTACATTTAGATGCGATACACGAGTTGAATTAAAATACACAACCTCGGTCGATTTCTTTTTAATTTTCTTATATTAGTGAATTTCATAGCAATAGCGTTGTCTTTTTATTTCAAGGACTCCCCGTATATGCAGCGGTGGGACTTGAGAAAATAAAGATATGAAAATATCTTTGAATTTCTCAATATTCCATATCTTTAATTCGTAAACAGCTTTTCAATAACATTAGTAAAAAATTCAATAATTAGAATATTATTTTAGTCCATTAAATAAAAGTGCTTTCACACACTATTTACTATTTACTTGAGTGATATGCGGGTTCTTTTTCTAGATACTTAATATATTGGAACGCGCAACTTCTATAATACACATTAGTGATATTTACAATTTCCCCATGTACTCCAAGTTATTTTCAATAACTCTCGCATCACTTACCAGCCCGTCGATAATTTCAAAAATTCCATTTTCGTTCATGGAGAAGTTTCATCGGGAATAAGAACTGACGGCATGAAGAAAAATAAAGTACCTATCCCGTAATAGCTCGACGGAAATTCTCCAGTATCGATTCTGCTCGACGAGCATTATAAGAAACCGTGAAAATAAATAAAAACATATAAGGAGCTATTAAAGGAAAAATAATGTACGGCATCGTATGAGAGTATATTAACGCTGTTGAGGCATCCTACCCTTAGCACACATCGTTGTCATACTACCAAGTAACGGAGCTGCATTTTCCGCAATAAGTGAAGCGGAGAATACGATGCACTCCGACGGTCGAACTACAAGAATGATTACCGCTTCCGTTATCTCCGCGGAGCGACCTAATTTTATTGTATAAGAAAAGAAGACGGATGAGAATGAGGAAATATTGTTTGTATACGATAAGGAATAAAGTAAAAAGCATCTACAATGTATAGTGTGTAAATGGAAAGTTTCGAAAGTTAAGCAAATGCGAGTATCGAAGGAAATTGAGGGTATATAGAAGCGCTTATCGGCCGAGGAGAGTAAATTATATTTACGAAATGCAGATGTTCATTAAGGATACGTTACAATTTTTCATTTCAAAAATCGAGACATTTTTCTTCTCTCTGTTTATACAGAGTGTCCCGTATCGTTATGTTCAAATTTTAGGAGTGCAAAGTAGACTTCATTTCAAGTAACAAAAACGCAAAACTTATAGATCCATTTTTATTTGTTTAAAAGTTACTGATTTACGAATGTGATGGTCAGATCATGAAAAAAATGTAATCTTATAGTTAATACAAATTGATTTTATTTATAAAAAGTTATACGATTTAATACCAGGCCTGTGATTGTTAACGTCGCGTAATAAAATGTTATCCTAAAAGAAATAAACACGTGTCGTAGTGCATACAGTAATTTCTTGGAGATCTACAAAAAAGGGTACTGGAAATTTATGTATTTATGATAAAGAAGGTTCCTACTTATTTCGTAAGTGCTGAACCATGAATATCATACAATAAACAAATGTTAAGATGACTGTTAACGTTGCATTTTTTAATAAAGGATTACATTACGTTTCAGTTCATACAACAGCTTATTAGTGATTGGACACGTTTTCTTTATTCAAAATGCTTTACCGATTTTCTTCTCAAGAGTATGCGGACATGCATTTTGTGTATGGCTACTGTGGCGGCAGTACACGTTAAGCAATCATTGAATACCGACATCGGTTTCCTGACAGGCGCATTCCTCATTACAGAACGTTCCTGCAAGTACACAGACAATTTCGGGAATGTGGACTGCCTGATTATCTTTTCGACCGAAAAGTAAATTTGCCAGCAGACTTAGAGGAAGAAGCAGTAGCTATTGTTACAAGGGATCCAACTCTCAGTGTACATCGAATCGCTAGACAACTAGGAGTGCCACGAACAATAGTTTGGCGAATTTTAAAACGTGAGGGCTTATATCCATATCACTATTGCAGGAGACACGATTTGCTTAAGGTAGACCACTATGCTCGTCTAGTTTATTCTACCTGGATGCTAAGACAGTCACGGCTTCATTTTAATTTCTGCAGAACAGTCCTCTGGACAGATGAATCTACGTTCACGAGAAGTGGTGTTACAAATCTGAGAAATCTGCACAGGTGGTCATCAGAAAATCCCAAAACTATACGCCCATCTAAATTTCAACATGAATTTTCTATTAACGTTTGGGCGGCCTTAATCGATGACTTGTTGATTGGTCCTGTCGTTCTTCCTGAGAGGGTAAATGCGAACAATTGCTTTCAGTTTCTTATTGACGAACTGCAAGGTCTTTTAGACGATGTCCCACTGAATGTTCGACGAGACTTGTGGTTTCACATGGATGGGGCACCACCACATTTCGGAATTGCTCTCCGAAATTGGGTTAACGTCAATTATCCAAGATGGATTGGTCGAGGTGGCCCTATTGCATGGCCACCCAGATCATCCGATCTTAATCCCCTTGACTTTTATTTATGGGGGTACATGAAAAATTTAGTCTACGCACAAGTTTCGAACACAAGAGAAGAGTTGTTAGATCTTATTCACTTGGCTGCCGAGCAAATCCGACAAAACAAGTATGAAATTCGGATAAGTACTTCTTGTGTTAGCTTACGGGCACAAGCAGATCGGTCGTAGTACGATAACAAAAGAAAAACTTTCTATTTGCAAATACTAAATGTACACAGGAAATATCTAAGTTTGAATTAATATTTTAAATTCGAAATATATTCGAAGAAATATAATTCAAAATTAATTAAAACATTCTTATTATATACGAAGTGTAACAGTATAAAATAAGAGAGTGCGGATATAAAAAAAATTTCAAATAGCTACGACCAAAAATAAAAGTTTAAAAATTAAAATTTATTGCTGAAAACCGCCAAATTCAGAGAAATAAAACCTACAATTGAAGAAAAATAGCACCTATTGCACAACTCATATCTAATTTGGTAAGAAAATCATTTATCCTAAAGCAACTGAAACAGTGATCCAGTCCAAGCGGCAAATGCAGGAAGAATCGTTGAAATTGCCGCCTTTCTTTTAAAGAACCAATCCAGGCGAAGCGTTCATGGGCCAATCAAGGCGAGGCCTCATTTGGAAGATAGAAAAGAATTGGATATAACCACGAAAACATTGAATCTATCAGATAGTTTTATTTACACATTACATGCGAACTTTTCAAATAAGTATAAACCACTAGTATTAAAATCAAATTCGTAAATGTAAAAGATTATTGTCAGTTTAGGAACTGTAAGCGTACATACCTCAATAGTCACAGCTTAACGTTTATAGTGCAGAGGTTAACGTACGGAATGCACCAAAGAACAATACCATCAGAAAATGTATTAGAATTTCTGAAAATATCAATTCGACTGCAAAAATTGTCAATAAAGGTTGCCCGCGCTCTGTTCTAAGCCAACAAACGATTTGCGGAAGTGAGAGTTTCAGTGCGTGAATATCCGTCTCAATCAGTTCGCAAACACAGTCAAGAATTTAACATTAAAAAATCGTCGTTGCACAATATTCTGAAGCAAGACTTACAATTTATAGCCTACAAAATTCAGTTTGTTCAAAACCTGAAAATTACCGACTATCCTCTCCGGTTGAATTCTGCAAACGTTTCCCAACGTTAGGAAGCATTCCGTTTAGTGACGAAGCGAACTTTTACTTAAATGATTATACAGTCCTGCATAAAATTTGTGTTGACGTGATTTTTGTTTGTTAAGCTCAGCTTTTATATAGCAATAACTAATTAAAATACAGTTGGTCTCTACCACCCACAGATTTTTTTTTGCACAAAAGAAAAAGAAAAAAATAAAAAAAAAAACTTATAATAGAAGTTTTAATACATTTTAAAATGAATGTACTACTTCGAATTCTAGGTATTAACCCAAAAATGATTTTCTGCTGTGGTTTTAAAGAAATTTGTTAAATAGGCTCTCATTACCTGATGTAAATCTTTTATTACATGTATTAATTTTGGACAATATTTCCGGGAATTTTTAACTGCTAAATCCTATTTATTATGCTTTCACTTTATTAGTACTGCGAAGAAGGATTTCAAGTTTATCACTCCAAACAAAATGTATATTTTAATGTCATTTACTTCATTATAGCTCTGAGTGTTGATCAGTAAACAAGTAAAATTAATTTGTCTTTAGTGTTGTGCGTGGTATTTGATAAATAAACATTGCTTAAAAATATGTCTAGCCGGTGTTGCAAAAACAAACCAGATAATTTCTGTTATATTTGTGGATATTTCGTCTTGAAAAAGTTTAAGAGAGCAATTGGTGAATTTGTGAAAAATGCATATTATGCTTATTTAAAAATCAAATTAAGAGATCAAGATAAAGATTGGGCACCGCACGTTGTTTGTAAGGTATGTGAAGAAGGTTTAAGACATTGGACCAAAGGGAATAGAAAAAGCCTTCCTTTTGGAATACCGATGGTTTGGAGAGAACCGCAAAATCATCATAAAGATTGCTACATTTGCCTTTGTGATATTAAGGGGCATAATAGAAAAACTTTGAAATATATTTTGTACCAAAACAATATTAAATCAGCTATCAGACCAGTTCCTCACAGTGATCATGTACCTATACCTATACCCCCAAAAGTACTACAAGAAGATATTGAAACCTCTTCAACTTCCGGCTCCGTACAGATGGATAGTGATTTTGAACCATCAACCTCAGGTCAAAACCAACCTCAGCTATTTTCACAAGCCGAACTGAATGATTTAGTAAGAGATTTGCGACTTTCTGAATTACTGGGGTCTTAGGTTGAAACAAAAAAATTTGCTTGCCCCAGAAACTACCTTCTCTTGGTATAGAAATCGTGAGGCTGGATTTGTATAATATTTTGCACAAAACGGACCACTCGTGTACTGCCAAGCAATTGCTGATCTACTTACTTTCCTCGGAGCTCCTGAGTACACACCTTCTGACTGGAGACTTTTCATCGACCCTTCAAAAAGGAGCCTTAAAGCTGTTCCTTTATATAATGGCAACGTTTTTGCTTCTGTTCCGGTCGGCCATTCTGTTCATTTAAAGTAAAACTATGAAAATTTACAGGAATTACTTTTAAGAATACAATATGAAAATCACAACTGGGAAGTGTGTGGAGATTTAAAAATTTTAGGCCTTCTCTTGGGTCAGCAGTCTGGGTATACTAAATTTCCATGTTTCCTGTGCGAGTGGGATAGCAGAAATCGAGAACAGCATTGGATAAAAAGAGACTGGCCACAAAGGGTGACTTTAACACCTGGAACCAAAAATGTAGTTGGCGAAAGTCTTATTGACCCTCAAAAAGTGTTACTTCCACCGCTTCACATAAAACTTGGACTTATGAAACAATTTGTTAAGGCATTAAACAAAGAAGGAAATTGTTTTAAATATTTGTGTAAAACATTCCCGACTCTGTCAGAGGCAAAATTAAAGGAGGGAATCTTTGTAGGCCCGCAGATTAGGAGCTTGGTGAAAGATCAAGAATTTGAAAATGTGATGGAAGATAAGGAAAAACATGCATGGCATGCTTTTAACGAAGTTGTACATAAATTTCTAGGGAATTATAACGACACAAACTATGTTGAGATCGTTGAAAATATTCTGGAAAAATTCAGGATTCTTGGTTGCAATATGAGCATAAAAATCCACTTTTTACATTCCCATTTGGACTATTTCCCAGAAAACCTTGGGGACGTGAGTAAAGAGCAAGGAGAAAGATTTCACCAGGATATTAAAGAGATGGAAAAAAGAAACCAAGGGCGCTGGGACACAAAAATGATGGCCGATTACTGTTGGACATTGAGAAGAGATCTTCCTTTAGATAAATATGACAGAAAAACAACCAAACGAAGCTTTTCTGAAAAACGAAAACGTTTTTTTAAGAAGCATAAAGAATAAATAACTATTTCTAATAGTTTCTATGTGTATATTTTTGTATTCTTTTTAATATAATATAAAACTAGTTTATAAATGAAATAAATCGTGTTTTTTCTATATTTTTTGATTTTACTGGTTTGAAAAATAACCTTACGTGATACAAAAAAAATAAAAGCAGATTTGAGATCAGCGCCACCAAATTACTAGAAAACAGTTAAAATTTTTAAATCAACTTTCAAAGTGTTGAAAAATGCAGGCCTGCGTTATTTATTATGGGGATACCTGAAAGACAAAGTCTATGCAAACAAACCACGAATTTTACTGCAATTGAAGCACAATATCCACACAGAAATGGCCGCTGTTCCCAGAGAGATGGTGCCTAAATTTCGTGTTCGATTGGAGGAGTGCCAGCAGCGCAGGGTCAAAATTTTGACAAAACAATCTTTAGCACTTAATTTGCCAAAATTTTGACTAAAAATTAAAAATTAAAAAAATATTTTTCTGGCTTGTAGTGATTTTTCTTATTGAATTTACTAATATCCCCTACTCTTTCTGGACACCCTATAATTGATTAAACGTTACAACACGAGTACGTAATAAATGGAGTTGGCTGTATTTAAAATGTATAAATTTCGCGTTCGAATATGAAGAAACTGAAACTTCTTTAAAGTGTAATTCAAGTTCCTGTTGGTAATAGATAATTTAAACCACCAAGATAAATAATACTTTCAGCAAAATCGACAATTAAGTTTATTTACATTAAGTACACACGTCCACGCAAACACCCTCTTGTATACAAAATGTTCTGGAAGTTTTGAAGGACGTAAACCAATTATTCTTCGTTTCGGGATTTAAGCAGCAAAAGTTTTAATGTTTTCCTAACATTTTAATTGCGGCGAGGCCGCATGATTCTGACATTATTTTGATTAAAAGTTATTCTTTTGTAAACAACGTGTATTTTCATTCACTTCATTAATTATGCGCTAAAAGTGGAGGCGATTCAATCGTTACCAAATGTTATTTTTGTTGAAAACAACAACAATAAACACTGCGTTGTTTTTCATCGAACTTGGCAATGTAATAATCTATTCTGTGAAAAAATATGAAATAATAAAGATCAACAAGAAACTGTACCGAAGTCTTGTATTAATTATCTTCCAACTAATAGAGCATACAATGTATTCAAATTCACCATACAAGAGCATGTCGTTTGAATTGCATTCACTAACATTATCTTCTGAAGTTCAAAGGGAGCTAATGATTCGCATAGTATATATTTCTGCATGATAAACCAAAATAGGTATGTCTTATAACGTCATGTTTTCAAATAATAGATATTAGTATGTTATCTATTGTATAATTGTAATGATAACTTTATTTTATAACGGAAAACTATTTGTACGACAAATAAAAAAAAACATATATATATATATATATATATATATATATATATATATATATATATATATATAAATATAATATTTTCGTGATCTTGGTATGATAAGGTAAACTTAATAAGTCGGCGATTAAAGGTCTGGTTCATTACTTCAAAGTATATATATTTAAAGCAACCCTACTTGTTTCGGCAATGATGCCTTTGTCAAGGGAATAAAAAATATAAATGACAGAATATAAATGTCAAATAATTGAGTTGCTATGGTTTAAATTATTCAAAGATACATTCCAATAATAATAATAAGTCATGCCATAGTATTCCAAAAAATAGATAGCAAGGTGTGAACATATGTGTTGTTCGCTGCCAGCAGCTTGTGTCTCTTTCTGGGTATGAACCTGTGTGTTGGTTGCTACTGGCAGCTTGCGTCTCTCTCTGGGTGTGTGATTTTGTATTTGTGTGACCTTCACTTTGTATACCTCATTTTTAAACCAGCCCCATGAACAATACTCTAATGGTGTTAGTTCTGATGATCTTCGAGGCTAATTAATAGGACCACCGCGACAAATCCAAACCTCTAAAAATCTTTCGTCCAAATATTACCTAACCTGACGAGCTAAATGTACTGGTGCTCCATCGTGCTGAAAATACATTCCCATTCTGATATTTAGTGGAACATCCTCTAGTGTTGGTAATACATTTTGCAGAAAATTCAAGTAGTGTTCTCCTGTCAAGCGATTCTCACAAATGTATGAGCCAATCAAATAACTATCGACCATTCCACACCATACCTTTACCGAAAACATGCGCTGAAAACTATTTTCAACAATTGCATGGGGATTGTCCTCTGACCATACATGGGAGCTACGAGTATTATTAATGCCGTCACGATTGAATGACGCCTCGTCGGTAGAAAGTATGCGCGATACAATTCGATGGTTATTATTTATTCACCGGCAAAATCTCATACGGCTAGCATAATCCTTCTGATGTAAATGTTATACACGCTGTATGTGGTACGGATGTAAGCCTTGCTGATGTAGTGTATCAATTACTCTTTTTTTGAGGAATGCCCTGTTGAGTGCCTACTATTCTTGAACTGGTAGTTGGATCATCTTCTACTAAGCACAGAATATTTTCTACTTCATCCAAATCTTGTAGAGTTTCACGTTCGGATGTAATCCTAGCACTGGGTAGCATTCCGGCCTCGCACAGTTTGTTGTAAACTCAAATAAATACATTTTTATCCGGAATTCTCGGATGTGGAAACCGTAGCCGATATTCTTCAACAGCAACTCCAACGCTTCCATTACAGTACCCATAAATGAAAACCATATTTGCATATTCAAGATTTGTATAAGTGCATTTTATCATAATCGTGTAAACTGAAAAATACAAATCACTTTGACAATTAACAGTCATTGACATGTATCAGAATAAACAAATTATTAAAACAAGTTGCCTCGAACGGATTGATTCAGTTAGTCAGTATATAATCTGTAATAAAAAACAGTAAATAACTTTTCATGGAAAACTACACTGAAATATATTTTATATTTGTAGTCAATACAAGGATATTTTTATATTATTTAAGACGAATTCATTAAAACATGTTGGTTGTAAATATTGTTATGTTGCTACAACTTGAAAACAAATGAAGATCGGTTAACAAGATATGAGTTTCTTTTAAATATTTTTATGAGTACCATACACTCCCGGAGTTTGGTACGATCCTCACAACTCACCCTACAATACATACAATATCAAAGACACGTTTTCATTTGTTAATCAGATACAAGGTCTCACACTTCCCAACAATTATGTGTTGATTTCGTTTGATGTTATATCGCTTTTTACGAATATACCATTACAACTAATGACAGATGTCATAACTAGTAAGTGGGACATAATCGATTCACACACTGACTTATCTAAATCAAATTTTTTGTCGTTAATCACTTTTATATTTAACAACACATATTTTTCGTTTAATGGGAAATTCTATAGTCAAATATTTGGAACTCCTATGGGTTCGCCCATCAGCCCAATTTTAGCTCAGATAGTTATGGATCAGTTGTTGGAGAGTGTGATGGCTAAGCTACCATTTCCATTACCGTTCTTGTACAAGTATGTTGATGATATTGTTTGCTCTGTGCCACAAGAAAAAATAGATCTAACATTAAATATTTTTAATAGCTACAACAAACATTTACAATTTACTGTGGAAAAAGAAAATAACAATAGCGTGCCCTTCTTGGACGTTCTAGTAATTCGTGACGATAGTAATTGTATCATTTTGAATTGGTGTAGAAAACCAACTTCATCTGTTCGGTTCATTAATTATCACTCTCATCATCCTCTCAATCAGAAGTATAACACCATTATAGGTATAAGAAACCGAATAGCACATATTTGTCATGAAACCTTTCTTAATGACAATCTTAAAGAACTTCTCAACATCTTCGTCAACAATAACTCTCCTAAGCACATACTTAATAAATTGATATATAGCTCAACCTTTTTTGATGGCCCTACTGAGGACATTCCTGCAGACAGTGTGATTTACAAATAACATTAAAATAGGTAAATACAACACCTATACCTTGAAGAAGTTGTATAGTAAGATCAAAGACATAACACCTTTCTTTTTAAATAGTCATGTTGTCTACAGGATAGCATGTTCGGATTGTTGTGGCGTTTATATAGGTCAGACATCACAGTGGCTAAAACAGCGCAGCACTCAGTATAAAGTGATGTCCGTATTGGAAAGAGATCTTGTGCATTGGTGGACCATGCACTTGATCGTGACCATACTTTCAATTTTGTTGACGTTAAGATCTTAGACGTTGAAAATAACCCTATAAAAAAGAAACATTTTAGAAATGGTCCACCTTAACAGAGACACAAATAACATAAATTATAGATCTGATACTAATGGACTAAGTATAATTTATTTTAATATACTCGGTTTGATGGTTAGTTGACCATCTTAAAATTGTTTTGTTATTTGGTCCATATATTGTTAAATTTATATTGCATTATATTTTTTATTTTTCATGTTTTAACTTTTACATATATATGCTTTTTAAAGGTTTTAAAGGCTTGTTTCTATAGTTACTTTAAGTTTTAAATCTAATCATTTTTATTCTTTATTGTACGTCAATTTTATTATTTTTCAACTCTACATTTTGTAAGTATTTTTACTACTGCTTTATACTCTTATTTATTTTATGATATTTTTCTCATTAATCTTGTAGTATCCCCAGAAGAAACAACAAATTTGTTGCGAAATATAGGGTTACTTAATAAAGGAGATTTTTAATTGACAGACCGCTTACCCGATTTTAATTTATTTTATCTACATACTGACTGACACAAAAAACGCCCAAAGCTGTAACTCTGTTATTTATATTTCGATTTTCATGAGATAGGTACCAAATGAAATGGTTTCATGAGTACTATGTTTGAGGCTACATTTACTTTTTTCTAACGCCATCTTCAATTCCTAGCGATTGTCAATTTTTTTTTTCAAATTGGACGGTGTATATTTTTTTGCATAATTGAATAGAGATTTTTTTCCTGAATCCATTGATGTGCAATACATCAATTTTATTAAATTTCGAAGAAACAAATTATGAAAACACTGTCCGTATAATGCTCTTAGTCACTTATGTTACATACTGTGGTGTGCGATGGAAAAATAACGCCTTACGCATATGTAACTGTCATATTTGACTTTTCTGTACTAAGCAAGCATATTTTGACAGTTTTGAAATAAATCATGAATTTCAATCAGCTTACTGACATGCTACAAATTTATTTTGAGTGTTATAAAAACTCTAATCAAGCATTGCGAATTTACATGGAACGTTTTCCGGAAAGAGAAGTTCCAGAACGTCGGAAGTTTAACCGACTTGAAGAAAATTTAAGAAGATTTGGATGTTTCAAGAAAACGAAAGTAGTACGTAGGAAATTTTCTGAAAATGTAGAGCTAGACGTTTTGTTAGCTCTTGAAGAGAATGCCAAAACCTCGGTTCGTGAAGTGGCGAACATAGTTGGCACGTCTCGAAGTACTGCGTCTGCAGTACTTAAAAAGCACAAATTTAAGCCGTACATTGCCCAAAAAGTGCAAGCAATAAATGAAAATGATCCAATTCGAAGAACGCAGTTTTGTAATTTTTACTTAAAAACTTAGCAACAAGACTCGTTGTTTTATCGCAAAATTATTTGGACAGATGAATGTACTTTCACTAATTATGGAATTTTTAATCGGAACATTCATCGCCAATGGAGCCAAGAAAACCCTAGATACGTCGTCGACCGTTATTTTCAACGTGGTTTTAGCTGTAATGTTTGGTGTGGCCTACTCGGAGACCGCTTGATTGGGCCATTTTTTATTGACGGTTCCTTAAATCAACTAAGATATCACCAATTATTAAGCGAAGATGTTGCAAGTTTTTTGGATGAATTACCGCTGGCGGAACTGCATGAAGTATATTTTCAACAAGACGGTGCTACTCCCCATAATGCACGAATAAATGTTCGCTGGTTGAATAGAAATTTTAATGAAAAATGGATTGGCACATATGGACCTATTCGTTGGCCTTGCGCGTTCACCTCATCTTACGCCTCTAGATTTTTGGTTTTGGGGAAATCTGAAAGATCGAGTTTATCTAACAGTGCCACAGAATGTAAACGATTTACAAAACCGAATAATTGAAACTTCGTGGGAAATACCTAATCATTTCGTTTTAAATGCCATGCGTGGTGTTATAAGAAGATGGAAGTATTGCATTGAGCATGGCGGTAATTAATTCGAACAATATTTTTAAATTTTTTTAGTTTTTAATTTATTTTTTAGTTTTTGTTATTTGTTTTTTTTTTTGTAAAATAAAATTACTTACATATGGATAATGCGTTATTTTTTACATTTATTTTTTCATGGCGCACTTCAGTATAATACAAAGTCACTTTAAGAGAATGTTCCCAAAATCTTTTAATTTTTTTGTCTTCTAAATGTACAATTAAAATGGATGTATTGTATATCAATGGATTCGGGAAAAAAAAATCTTTATTCATTTATGTAAAAAAATATATACCGTGCAACTTGAAAAAAAAAATTGACAATCGCTACGAATTGAAGATGGCGCTGGAAAAAATGTATATGTTACTTCAAACATAGTACTCATGAAACCATTTCATTTGGTACCTATCTAATGAAAATCGAAATATAAATAACAGAGTTACAGCTTGGGGCGTTTTTTGTGTGACAGCCTGTATATATATATATATATATATATATATGTACGAGGCCTGATCCCTTTGCCCATTTATAAGCCAAAACTATTATTTATCTTCACGTCGCATTGTAATCTGCCATGTATAGACTAACGCTAGAAACTTACAAGTCTGAATCTATTAAAGTGACGTCCGATAGCGAGAGAGACCTTATTAGTATCAAAACCGATCGTGTCGAGTAACGAGAGGTGATTAAATACTTACGTTTGAAAGCGATGACTCCAGCGCAAATTCATCTAGATTTGGTGGATAATTTACGGGAATCTCCAGGATCATATGACATAGTTAATAGGTGGTGTCGTGCGTTTAAACATGGTAGACAATGTGTACAGACGAACATGCTGGTTGAACGCCCACAACCGTCACTACCCAAAAAAACTGTTAAAAAAGTTCATGATCTTATGCTGCAAGATCGACCTGTGACTATTGGACAAATAGTTAAAGATACTGGTCTCTCATACCATGTGGTAAATAATATAATTACAGCCAAATTGAACATCAAAAAATTGTCTGTAGGTTGGGTACCACGAATGTTAACAAATACTGTTACATGTAGAAAATCATTCTGCGTTTTGTTAGAATATAATTTATCCATTTACTTCATTTCTAAGTCCTTCAAGACAACTTGGAGCATTTATTTTGCATTATGTTCGATTCGCTCTATTTTACCTTAATAGCTTATTAATTTTCACGTCTTTTAAGCTTTTCAAAACATTAATTCCTCCAGTTAATTATTCCATGTTCATATATTTTGACCGAGCCTGTTCTTCATTCAAATAATTATTAACTATATTTAGTCTACGCCATCTATTTTTACTAATGCGTAGCTCCGAGTAAGGCATGCTTTACATACTTAGTTTGGTGCTTAAAATGGTGTGCTGACCGTCTTAAAACCCCTCGTAATTTGTACTCTAATTTTGGGTTTTTATTAAATAGACTTTACGTTGTTTAAGAGCGTTTTGTGTTTAATTAATCCTTATGTGGGAGACGCCCTCTATTCGTCTCTTACGTTAACTTCCGATTAACAGGTTTCTTTTCCTATTATTTCTAAATATTTAATTTTCCCTGTTTTATTGCTTATATCTTCCGTATTTTTAGTTTGATAACCTCAGTATGCACCCCTCTAAATTTTGAGTTGGGTTTTGGAAATTATATCGCTTCTTTTGTTATTCCGAGATTGGTAGGGTCTTGCTCGACGGCCATTTTCGTTAAGAACGTGAGACTCCATTATTCGATCTTCAGTCATCATAGCGCTTGCTTGTGTGTTTCTCTGAAACGGTGCTTTATTGCGGTAAGTTTTACTTGGATTTACTGAAACTTTACTTCTCGCGACTTTTCGTCATAGGATTTCTGTGATTAAGGGGAAAATTTCGATAACCTACAATCGGCGTTGCCGTCAAATTTTCCGTTAATGGTTGAAATGTAAAGATGACTAAATTTGATGCTGAATGATTATTTATGTTAAACTTCGAATAATATAACCCTAATTTCTTCGAACTGAGACAATTCTGAAGAGGTTATCCATGTGACTTTCGCCGTCCGTGTTGGACCAGGGAGAAAGTGTTCTCAAATTCCCTCGTGGAGGATCCATTGGAGGACCTTACACCCCTTTAGGGTTATCCAGCTAAGTTAAAATTTCATTAATAGTTTCTCCAAAATGGAGCCTATGTAAAGTAACCCGAACTCAATTCTGATATTAGTATTCTGTGATAAAGTTATTCTATTTAATGCTTTTTAAACACTCGAGTACTCCAGAGTGGGGCTACACTAAATTTGAGACTATTGACAGTGATAGGGCTTCACCCTACAACTGATTCCGAGAGGACATTATCATAGTATTAATTTTTACCTCGTAATTATAACTATCTTATTTGCACGTGTCGGTTGTCTGGCTTCACCAGCAATCACCTATATATTTTTAAGATACAGGTTTCTGAGCCCTCAGCAAGGAATCCTTTTTAAACAATATTCTGTGATTACGTCAAGGCCTAGTATAGGATTGATCAATATTGTAACTGTTCATGTACAGAACCATCGTTAGAATTCTGAACAAGCGTTCTATTTTCTTAATAAATTGTAATTTGACGTAATTTTTGTAATTTTCACCATTTTATACATATCTCAGTGTTGTATACAGGGAGAAGTCAATTATAACAGGTGAACCTGTGATATCAGTATCATTTGTTAATTTCTAGAATTAATTGTTGCTCTAGCAGTTCTTTACCACTTAGGTAAAGTAAGGTTTTCTTGAAGATATACCCGGTGGCTCATCCACTGAGGGGTATTATATAGCTATAAGTTAGAGTCTTTTATTGCTTTTGTTTTATATAATCTTTTGGAACACCATATACAGGGTGGCGATATTCCCGCTGTATACAGGTTGATCTTAGTCTGTTTTGATTTAACATATTTAATATTATACTACTCACTTTAGATCCTTGTAAATTTTGTTAATTTTCTTGATCTGTGTAATACTGGAATTTGTAACATATAAAGATTTGCGAAACCTAATCGATCTGAAGATCTAATTATTTTAACGCATATCCTGGTTTTTCACATTCTCAATCTTCTGCAATAAATAATTTTGTTACTGATATTATTGTTTTGTGTTTGATTACCTTTGGTCCCTGACGGGCGGAAGAGTTTATGTATTTTATTGTTGAGTAGCCGAACACCCCTTGTGTTACGCCCTTCAGGCCGTGGGTGTTCTACGTTGGCCAAAGTCTTGCCAGACAAAACGTAGTGGTGCCCGCCCTAACATCGATGCGTTGTGTGACCCACGACGCCTCCGCTTTTTTTAACGTTCTGAGCTAGTTGGCAAGTCTTTTCGAAGGGCCTTTTGAGACCAGGGGCGGAATTAGGACCCGTCCTAGTTCCCACTGGGGTTTGCTGCCAACGCGGTTTAGAGGTAGCAATACACACAAGCAAACCAGAAAAGATATTTGCAGGCGTCTTTTAACGCGGTATAGACACGACAAAGATTTTTTCTTGCAAGATTAGTGACAATGGATGAGTCCTGGATCCATCATTATTATGTAGACACCAAAATACAGAGGAGGAGGCGGACATATCGAGGTTCACTACCGCCGAAAAAATTCAGGGAGGGTTATGCAATTCGTATTTTGGAATGCTCACGGCATAATTTTAGTAAATTGTTTCTTATATCGTATGCAGAAACATTTCCTGTAGCATTCATATATTAGACAACTTACGTTTTATTTGTTTATAGTAGTTTAACAAACGTCTAGTCCAGACGAGGTAGTTTATTATTGCGTACAACCAAACGGAAAGAAATCGCAAAAATTTAAAATGCGAATATAAAAATAACAGCCTTGTAGAACTCTAACATGCATTTGTACATCGACTCTTCCTGGAAGATATACGGTATTCAGAAAAGTACATTTGTATGGTACTATCTACCTGAAATATACAACCTTTGCCGTCGTTGTAAATCATCGATTGGCAATTTAGATATCCAGCGCGGAATTCCCGCTGCGACTTGAATATTCCTCCATAGGCCAGGGACCCTCACTCCATCTATTGGCGTCTTCATCCTCCCTTGGTTGTTTATTTACATTTCAAACTAAAAATATTGTCTTGACGTTTGATTGTAACAACCGAATCATGTAAAGGAGATTTACTTACTTCGAAAACACAAAACGAATCCGACTGGAACGTTAGATCGGTGCGACGAGCGCCTGTAGACTTATTCGAAAATGCGAGATAGGTACATGCAGATATGATGTAAAAGGAACATATAGATACATGATGGAAGCTTTACGTTACACGAGTACGAAGTTATATATGTATATACTAGGACTTGGGCGTCAAATACGTATATATAGATGTACTTCTTGCAGTTGATAGCGTTCCAACGCATTTTTGATATTTCGCTGGAAACGAAACGGATTGAAGTTGACAGTGTTCTTTAGGGAATTCTCAGAATGACGGCCAAAAATTGATATATACAGAAATACGATACGAATATTTTATTATATTCTATACGCGGTGTGCTTTCGTGAGTGGATTATTTAATATTCTTTGATATAACTCGATGTTTTGTCGTCACGTCGCCTTCACTTGGATGTGAGGTATGTGAATTGAATTTACCTGAATTCATTAACCATTAGATTTCACGCATTAAAAATCTCATAAACTACCTCGTGGGGTCTTTTAGGACCCCAATGAATATGTGGATATATAGTGCTAATTTTCTTTGTAGGTTAGAGTTTATAATTACAAGCATAAATATTATGTTTAAATTATTTTATTGAAAGCAATTATTATTATACAGAGTACCCCATATTAGACTAACAATTTTGATATGCGATTAAAATCGAAACGAAGTACTATCTCTCCGTTCGAGGTTTTGACTCACGTCATCAGTTGCGTGGCGTTATCACGGGCACCTGTAATGTATGTATTTTTATTTCGTTAGAAGCCCAATGATTAAACAAGAATAAAACTGAAACGAAAATGTGGGATTGCCTTCGTCGTAAGACCAATAAGATAGACAGAGACAACATGCGGCGATCCGACCGCCATGACACCTGTATTACGATAGTCAAATAATTAAATGTTGACGTTTGACATCGTACTTTGGTTTATTTCCGTTTTATTGCTTTTCTAATTAATTTTCTTTCTATCTAGCAAATAATTCTTCTTTTTAAAACATAAAGAACTGTTTTTAATACATTTTCAGTAAGTATTCTTATCACCAAATTATTTATTGGTTATAGGTTGAGTATTGATAACGTGGAACGAAGCATTAGAGAATTGCACTGCAAATACCAGGGAAAATTGTGTTCGACGTACAAATAATTTGATTAGTAAATGATATGACCGAGAGAGACACTTGCCAGACGTTGATATTCAGCCAATTATCATAAATCCTAATGAAACAATCTATTATGCATTCCAATTAAGAAAGGACCAGTGGGGCGGCAATCTGAGTATAATTTACACAGGAACTAAAAAGAGTAGATAATTTGTATGTCAAGTTATATACCTACTAACCTATATAAAAGATTATTTTTTGAAGTTTGTTTATTAACATATTTATTATTAAGAAAGCTTAGACTTTAATAATTTTATTCAAGCAATAAGCGGCAAATATATACCAATGCATTAGGTATTAGACTTGTATAAAATATTTCACGCAAAGAAATAAGTAATTAAACTTCTTGTTTCAAAAATTATTTTATTGTAAATACCACTACAATATTGTCTCGCCATACAATGGCTTCATCAGGTGGATGAAATACTGAATATGTATAATACAAGTTTGAATATTTATGTGAAAATTATTGGGGAAATGGTGGTGGAAAAATTTTTACAATGTTAGATTTAGTAGTTACATATCTAGTAGCCCTGCATCACTTAATTTATTTTGGCAGCTGACAGGTAATAACTATTAAGTATCGTTGAACGTAAAATGTACGAGTCGGTTTGGGGAAATTTCAACAAATATCAAAAGACCAATACCGCAATACACGAGAAATACAAAATCGTCAATATGGAGACAATTTAAAAAGTTTTATTCATGTCGTTAATTTATCTTGCCAAACAACACTCGAGCTTTTCTTTCAATCGGATAAATTTCTTTTTAACTCAATATTTTTCCAATCAGTAATTTCGCTCGAAAAGATTACATTAGAAAAAATCGCTCGACCTTTCGGTCTCGCGATTTTTTCATGTAAGTTTTTCTCGTCAAATTACTGATTGGCAAAATAATTTCGTTACAAAGAGAAATTTATCCGATAAAAAAAAGCTCTTGTGTTTTTACTTATGATAAAATATTTTCAGAAAATGAGGTTTTCACTTTATAATCTCTATAAAGAACTATCTTTAACGAATATTAATAATAAATAGCACAATAAACAACTAGTAAAACACGCAATTGACTAGCACTGACAAAAATACCGGTTAGTACTGACAGCAGAACGCCAATTTGGCCAATTTTGCCTGCATAAAAGCGGCCTCTATTTTAGCCAATCACAAGCTCTGATTTTAAGCACTATCATTCCCAACGGTTTGTTCTTACTTGGAATGCTGTATAGTTCAAATTCAGATTTAGAATCTGACTGAATTAAAACAATTATTTTCGTGTTATTTCTTTCTGTGACTTTTAAATCATGAAATTTATAATTGTTGTTTTATAAAATTCTATAAATAAATTTAGTTTTTGTATTTCCTCTGCTTGAAAGTTATATCTAGATTTGTTTGTTATTGTCTTGAAATAAATTAATTAAAAATTTCAAAGTTTTTTTTTATCAAAATACAAAAAAAAAATCAGTTGCTTACAAAAGATCTTGGATTAGATATAGTTGCTCAAGATCAAACTCAGACATAGAAAAAAAACATTTATTGAAAGTAAATAAAAGCAGATGGAATTGTCAAAATTTTACACAGCATCTAAATATAAGGCTAGATAAAATAATGTTAAAACACTGTCAGGAAACATGAGTAAAATCTATAAGTTCTTCTGAACGACTGAAAATTATAGGTTGTGCTAATTTTTACAATATGCAGGCTGAATTTTGTTAGTGCATTTTAAAATATTATTTGAAGGATATTTGTTCATTTTAAATTTGCCATAGTTCTTCTATATTCAGATATTCAGATTTGTTGTTGAATATTTTGGTCCTTTGAAAAATACATAACCTACATGTTGTAATGTGGGCCGTTTGTGCAACCACATTGTTGTGCAGGTTCGTGGCAGGATGAAGAATCAAACAATACAAGTACGAAGTTTGGTTAACATTCTATAATTAATTAACTAATATCAACTAAGACAGGGGTAGAAAGGGGTACTATGTTCGTACACAGTTCGTACCACTGACCAGTTGCGACTCTCCTCTCTAACTTAATCTATTACCTTATATACATAAGAAGATCCTTGTGTTACTTACAAGTTGTTCTAGATGCAACTGTATAACCCTGATGCATAGCCTTGTGTATGTAGTAAATATGGAGTAAGGCCGTGTTTATATAATACACTAACGTTTCGTATTAAAGTCGAGGCTATCGCCTTGCTAAAGTGTTACATGCACATGACCATGTACTGAGTTATTACAATGTCATTAGATGAATGATTGACATCAAGGAAAATTTCGTTCATAACCATGTTGTTCTTGATGTTATATTAAAAATCATTTTACTAAATATAGCTAATTTTAGCTAATGAATAAAAAATGTTATAAAATTTAGAATATTTAGGATATAAAACATAATCCTAGAGCAGTTTACTTTTAAATACAATTCTATTTTATAAGTAATTAATTTTGTGCCAGAAGTGTTGATTTGGTTCAACCTTTATTCGGTGGTTCTTCATCCAATTCTCTGGAAACTTTTCTTTTAATTTTCCATACCTGCTCCAGTTGAGTTATATACGCATCTTCATCAAGTTCGTCAGGAACATAGTCACTATCGGCTTCACTATCATCGCTATCGAACGGATTCTGTTCCACTATGTCTCTTTCATTGTCACTAATATCACTAAAATTAGTTGCATTTACAATATTTTCTAGTTCCTTTTCGGTATGGACGTGTTTTGTATTCTTGGACATTTTATCACTCGTTAAGTAATGACACACGTTAAACTGACGTACAAATTTTATAACGATTTTACTAAGCACACGTAAATTTTACGTGTAGCACTTTAGTTTAGTCAAAAGCAAAACCTAGACTAACCTTAGAACCAGGTAACCCTACTTCGTCATCGTAGTAAAAGAGTGGGAGAAAGCACTGGCGGTACTATAGATTTCTACATAAAATTCAGCAAATGCATTAGTCATTCTTACAAAATGGATACGTAAAACTTACGTGCGTTATTATTAGAGAACGGACGCAATTTCCATAAAACGCAATCGACAATTGGAATTGTGTATAACGACGCTCAGTACATCCCGACGTAATTCAATGAAGTATTTGTTTGACTTACTCGGACACCTGGTCTCGCCGCGATAACAATGGACAAGCCAGCCATTGTATTCGAAGAATATAGTGTTTTTTAAAGTGTTTTCATGAGCGTAGATAGAAGCGGGGTTTTTATAATATATTTTATTTATTAGTTTATATTTCGTAAGATAAATAAAGTGCTGTGAGTAAGTTTCTTGTTTTCATAGTTTTAACTGTTAATTACATCTCTAATTTTTGTGATAGATCCTGTTTAATATCGTTTGATTGAATCTATTTCTACCAATTATTTCGACGTAAGAGTGTGCATTGAATTTCGTTCAGTTTCAATAACTTACGCACACATTTTTAGTTTTCATTTATTTAGATCTAGAGCATTGTTTAAGTTACTTTTTCAGACATGATATGGAAGAATGTCGAGAACGGCATTGTAAAACAATGGCGAGTTGGATTGACGGTCATACTGATTGTATGTCCATTGTCAGTGATTCCGAAATTTATTACAAAATCCGTAAAATATGGTCAAAAATTCGTCACTTAGGATCGCAAACACATCTGAACTCTGTAAAACTTTTATGGCGGCTAATATTCCATTAAATAAACTTAGCAATCCCACTTTAAAAATATTTCTTCAAAAATACACTAGTCGAAATGTCCTGATGAATCAACTTTACGCAAATATGATGTTTCTAGGTGCTATACGAGAACAGTACAACGCATTAGAAGCCATCTTTTAAATCAATACATATGGATAAGCGCCGACGAAACGGTGGATATGTTAGGACGCTGTGTGGTAAATGTTGTGGCTGGTGTACTACATCCAAATATTCCCTATAACTCATATGTAATAGCAACAAGTGTTATAAATAGAGTTGATGCGGAAACAGTTGCTGAAACCATTAAGGAGAATATGCAAAAAATGCTTCATTCGGACGCCACGTACAAAGAAAAAATACTTTTATTTGTCAGTGATAGTGCTGCGTATATGTTAAAAACAGGCAGCCTATTGAAGAAAACATATCCTAATATACTGCATATTACCTGTGTAGCACATGCTCTCCACAGAATCTGTGAATATATCAGAGACACTTTTTCGGATGTTGATAGACTTGTATCAGTTTTTAAAAAAGTTTCCAGAAAAGCACCATTGAGAGTAGCTCTTTTCAGGGAAAAATTTCCATCTCTGTCACTGCCTCCCACTCCAGTAATAGCCAGATGGGGAACATGGCTGGAAGCTACTAGTTATTATGCTGAGAATTTCGATAGTCTAAAACATTTCGTAACACTGCTAAAGGAGGATGCTAGAAGTATTGGTGAGTGCAAGGAGCTCATACAAATCCCAAATTTAATAAATCAGTTGTACTTTCTTCACGAACACTTTGGAAAATTGCCAAAACTAATCACTTATTTTGAAAATCGAAAGCTCAAATTAAATGACGGATTAACCACATTAGATGTGACTGTTAATAATTTGAAAAGTATTCCAAGTGATTTCGGATGTGGCCTTCGGCAAAAGTTTGAAGCAATTCTTAATAGAAATCCAGATTTAATTACATTGCAGCAATTATGTATGGAGACAATTCCACAAAATCTAACGGCTAAATATGAAGAAATAAAAGAATATTTCCAGTATGCACCTATAACCAGTTGCGATGTAGAAAGGACGTTTTCTATTTATAAGGATGTACTTAATTCAAAGAGAACAAAATTGGCAGAAGAAAACCTTGAGAAACTATTGCGAGTCAATATTAATAGTCCTTTACTCAACTTGAACGACAAAATGAACAAATAAAAATGTTCCAATTATAGAAATAAAATTAAAAACTTTAAAAATACAACTTTTAAACAAATCCATATGTATTTCGTAATTTTATAGATCACCACCCGTTTGTTTTCCAATTATATAAATAAAATTAAATATTTTAGAAATACAGCCTTTCGCCAGTACTGCACTGGGTGGTAAGCGTGTCCGTTCTCTAGTTATTATTCTAGGGTTACGACTAATTTCTTTTCTCAAGATATTTCCAAGCTCAAAAATGCATTTATAGTCTGATATCCCTTCTACGCTGCTCAGATTAATCGCCTAGAGCGAATCCAGCGTAAATTTTTGAAATACCTATGTTTCAAGTGTGATGGGTGCTACCTAATTTATTTGTTATAGTTTCTTGTAGATCTTTAAGGCATGAAGTCGATTTTGAAAAGCTTTAGTTTTTATATAACCAAATAGACTGAAAACTAATGATGTTATGTCAGGTGAAGTCAGGGGCGCTTACAGCCACCTTCAATATACAAAATTTGCTAAAAGACGCGTCGAGAATTTTAAACTGCCTTCAATAATTTAAAATCTCATTATATGTACCAGGGCTATTCGTAAAGTAAGTTCTACGGTATGCGCCAAAATAAACAACACTGAAATGCGTGCCATTGTTATGCGCATGTCTGCTTTTTGACGTATGATACTAGCAGCGTTATGTGTTTTTAGTAGTGCAAAGAACGTTGTTATGTGATGTTATAGTTGAGAATGGGTCTCACGACTGAGGAAAAAGTGTTTATCGTCGAGCATTATTTTCGATCGTACGGAAAAGGTAAACAAGGTGGACCGAGTTTGAAGTTAGTGACGGAAACATATCGCGATCAATTTCATAAAGAGGCACCTACCAACAAAGTTATGCTTTCTATTGTTGAGAAATATCGTCGTTCTGGCAGTGTGTTGGGCCAACGGAAGGGAAGGTCTGGTAGGCCAGTAACTGTGAGAACGAATGGGAACCATGGACGTGTCCTCAATCAGGTTTTGCAATCACCGAACCGAAGTCTTCGGCGAACGGCATTTAATTTGAATATCAGCAGTACGTCGATTCGGCGTTTGTTCAAAGATGTAGGTGGATTTCCGTACCGAATTCAAGTTGGACAACGATTGTCAAACCAAGATATGAATGCCAGGGTTGCGTATTGTGGACAATTTTTGGCTATGTTGTACGAGGATCCAGATTTCTTGAATAATGTGTGGTTCTCAGACGAAAGTCATATTCACTTGGAAGGTTATATCAATAAACAAACAACTCGCTTCCTTGGTTTCGGTAAGCCAGATGTGATTATCCAAAAACCGCTACATAGTGCCCGTGTGACGATATGGTGTGCAGTGTCAGCACACGGTGTGATTGGTCCGTATTTCATTGAGGATGATGATGGCACACCTCTTACTGTTACCCAGGAACGTTATAGAAACATTGTGGTAACGCCATTTGTCCAAGATCTCAGAGGGTTTTGTCGTGCCAGGGACCTTCGGATGGAAGAGCAGTGGTTTCAACAGGACAGGGCGACCAGTCACACTGCTCGACAATCGATAGAATTGCTGCAGGAAACTTTTGAAGGACGCATCATTTTCCGCAATTCTAATTTCAACTACCCATCACATTCCCCCGATCTTACACCACCGGAAGCCTACGTATGGGGTATGTTAAAGGAGCAAGTCTTCAGCGGTACAGACCCACCCGGAACTGTTAATCATTTACGTGAGAAGATCGTCTCCTTTTTCAGGAATATGCAGCAACCTGTGTTCTCGAATATGTTTGACAATCTGCGTAACCGTTATGAGCAGTGCCTACAACGCCATGGCGCACATTTTGAACATGTATTCTATAGACATAATAATGTATAAGTAATAAATAATATACTTCAGTAATTTCAGTGTTGTTTATTTTGGCGCATACCGTATTTCCGCCAAGTAAGTAGAGTAGTGGGGATACCGGCGCGATCCCACCGCTACGGTGTGTGAGTCAGATAGTCTTATTGAGAGAATCGCTCGAACATTCTTTCGTGTTATTTTGGTTGTTTAAAATGGCTGCCGCAACTGAAAATACCGCCGACTGTGTATCGCGTGCCGTTTCGATTTCTGTGTGCAAAGGACGTGAACGCTACGGAGAGTCATCGCAAATTTTGTTTGGTTTATGGTGAAAATGACATGAGTGACAGCATGGCTAGCATGGTGGTGTATCTTTCGAAAAGAACGAACTAGTGTTTTCCAATTTACAGCAGTTATATGTTCCATAGCATTTTTTGTGTGTGTTACACTGTTTCACTAAATTTCGGTGTTTGATTTGTTCGTCTTATGGTATTTTTCAGTTGGGCCCATACCAATTCAATGGGATTGAAAATGTAATGGTATGGAGGTAAACGCAAAATTGTATGTCCTGCTTCTTTGGCTGCGTTATCCACATAATAATCCTTTAAATATACTTTTGTCTTCATCACCTCTATTCATTGGTTTTTTGTATAATAATCCACAAAATATAAATCATTTGCTTCTAAAAATGTTTTAATATCTTTCTTATTATTACATTTTGTTGGAACTTTGGTTTGCTGTCGAGAATGATACGGAGCGTTGTCCATCACTATCACACTATCTTTTGGTAAATTTGGCAGCAAAGTGTCACAAAAGCATTCCTCAAATAAAGATGAGATCATATCATCATGGTAATCTAAACTTGAGGATTTAACATTTTTAGCTGATAATAGCTGCTGTACGATCCATCCATTTTATGACCCAGTATGAAGAATGATTATTCTCTTCCCTCTCGCAATCGGCGCGTCCAACTGACACATACTTGAACTATCCACCCAACCTTTGCAAATTGTGTCATGGGTGTCATACTACGTCTCGTCTAAATAACATATTAATTGTCCTTCCTGTCTATACCTTCTAATTGCCGTTAAGTATTCATATCGAAGTTTCTGTAACCTCGGGCTTTCCATAATTGTGCGACGTTTGTCTATAGTGTCAAACTTAAAGCCAGCCTTCTTTAGCGCCCGCCACAAGGTTGCTTTAGAACACTGAATATTTATAGGCTCATCACTGATTCTTTTATGTAAGCAGTCAAGTGTAGATACAACATTTCCTCTGTAGAAGGAGTATACTTGCTGCGTAATAGTATCAATTTCATACTCTTCAATTTTTCTCGGTGCTCCCTTGTCACTTCCTTGCTTTCGAGGCCCTGCGTTATTCTTAATTATTTAATATATTGTTCCAAAAGGTACCTTGGTTAATTGCGACGATCGTTGAATGTTCTGGGTTTGTAGTTCGTTATTTTCTTCCATCAGGGTATGAAAGACATTGGAAATTATCTGTTTTGCATCTTCTGATATATGCTTTCTCTGTCGTGCTCCAACAGTATTATCACTATCCACATCATAATCACTAACACTTTCAGCAAAAGGTCGCCACATGTTCGTTAAGTAAAGAGAGAAATTATAATAAAACACGTTTATACGTTTGTTTCAAATACGTTTTAATATCACTACAATTGTTTCGCCAAACATTGGCTTCATCAGGTGCTGATAGTCTGATTATACAATTGTATAATCATTGTGTAATCAGACTATCAGCACCTGATGAAGCCAATGTTTGGCGAAACAATTGTAGTGATATTAAAACGTATTTGAAACAAACGTATAAACGTGTTTCATTATAATTTATAATGGAGTTTCAACATGTATCTGCCATGTCAATTAATTATTTAAAGAGAGAAAAATCAAATATGTATACAGCTGAAAAGGTTAACAATAAATGATAAATAGACTCAATATTAGATGTAATATATACCAACTCTCCTAACTATATTTACTTAAATTTTGTTTTTATAAATATAAGCACTTATTTCATCTTAATTGTACAAAAAAGGGGATATTTATCAATACGTTTTTGCCGTATTACGCAGTTGTTATATAATGAAACAGATATGCAAAATACATATCCGTCACTGTAAACATGGACAAACACCTCGTATTTTTAGCATTTACTTCTGTTCAATACATATGTTTCAGCCATCTAGGCCTCATCGGTTGAACTAGTGAAGCAATGTGTATACAAATTAATACAGATCTGTTAAACAACGGATCTGTATCTGTATCTACATTTACGTCATCTTAATTGTAATTAAATGACTATTTAACTATATATAATAAGTATATATTCAAATTAACAATTGTTGGTACTTATATTATTATTAAATTTTATTTGATCTAAATTGCAGCAATTACAATTTATTTAATTTTTGTCATTACGGACCTCAGCAGTTTGTTTGCATAATAGATAATCGTATTGAGCGGCCAGGTAGTTATTGCCGCAGGTGGTGAAAGAAAAGCATTAGAGCCGTTCAAAGTTATAATCTTATAATTTGAAATAAACTATACATATAGAACAAAATATTTTAGTTGACAACGAGTGTTTTATTCGGAAAACTGTATATAACAAACCAGGGAGCCTTCAACAACTGCATTTATCAAGCTCTTCACTGCTCTGAAAAACTAAGACTTTGGTTGAGTACAGCACTTCTTATTAGTTGTAATATACTAAATTAGCTCAATTAGTAACTGTCATATAATCTACTGTAATTAATGTAATGCAAATTAAAAAATATCGTACATTTGTTCAAAAATAATATTTAATACTTTAGCTCGATGTTAGTTCAAAGGAGGTACTTTTACATTTTGATTTTTAATACAAAAAACATCATACGTACATCAAAGCATTTCGTCGACTTTAAATTCCAAATCTGCGTTATCAAAATAAGCCGCAACACTGTCGTACAACGTAGGGGGACTTATTTTCTGATCCGTGCACTTCCTTACAGAACCAACTCCACGCTTTTTCATTCAATTATTTTTTAATACAGGGAAGAAAAAAAAGAAGTTTAAGATTCTTGAAAACTTTTAAGAACCCCCATCTATTGAAGTTTGTTTTTCAGCGAGCACCGCTGATAATGTATATTGATTTTGTGATATTTCGTGGAAAAGTCGTTTTCTTGCGAGGCCCGGATTAAAATATCATCAAGTTATATTGGATTATGGATATTAATGTAACGCTTATTCTAATGGCACTTTAATACTTTTAGTGATTCTATTTTCCCTGTAATCCGTGTAAATTTGTTTAAATGGAGTAACATTCACGACTACATATATCGTGAACATATTTTTTCATGTCAAAGTATACTGAAGACATGTTATTTCGGGCACAAATTACACTGCTTCATTTAAACTTGAATTCATGGCAAACTAAGACCGAAGTACTTAATTTTTTAATTTAGGGAAGCTCTAATTTAGACAAGTTAATTTGACACATACATGAGTAGGTATAACCTCACAAAATTTTGAAAATTACTTCTTCCTCTAAATCCAACTAGCATCTCATCTACACAAATGTTCACACTAGGAGAAAAGAATTGTTTGCAGTTTGTAAAAAATATATCAAATATTTCACTAATTCGAACTAGGAGATTTTCCTCAGTCTTCCATTCCTAGTTTCAGGATTATCAAATCTAAGACTCACTAGCATAACACACCTGAACACGCCTCTTCCATCCATGGCAAACAATGAATTAATATCTTCATCATTAGATTTGATAATAGAATTGTACGCAAGCAGTCCCAGAAAAGCCCAAATTTCAATAACACTGGTATCGCTTAAGTCTACCCGGGTCTGATCTTTATAAGTTTGGCGCATAATTTTCAACTTTTTATTGGTACAAGTTATTATAATATCTATTATTTCTTGTGCGAATAGAAGATCCCATATTGCGACTGGATCAGCAATGTTTCCTAATGTTCGCGCTTCGCCTATTATTCCTGGCAACGAAACGACTAAATCATGGCAGGGGTTCTAACATTTCTAATGGGTTCCACAAGTGACCATTTACGTCGGTTTTACCGTAGACATACTATTTTTTAATAATATTCTCGATATTGCCGTTTTAACTTTCATGCGAGGATATTTCCTGAGTAACATCCATATCCGATACAGATTCATCACTTTCAGATTCTCCCCTTTCCGTTTCGTAGCATCTTAGAATATCATCCATATCTTCTCCACCGGACGCAAGAGATTCAATCTCGTCATACCACCTCAAAAGAGTTTCTTCAAAATCTTTTTCGGTTGGACGGACTCTAGTTTTTAAGGTACTGGGGCCTAAATTCATTTAAAAATAGGAAAAATTAGAACAGAACAATATCACTTACGGAAAATAATTACGTTAACGGTGACGTTGATTCTGTGAGACTCTTAAAATTTCTTGTTCTTGCTCGTGTTGCAAGATACACTACTTCTATTGTGCCTGTGAACACGCGTCGTATTCAACGAAAGGTAGAAGGGAGGGCGCCGTTGCCACCTATCTATAATGGACTCTACAGGAAATTTAAAAAAACACCCCACCGGTTGAGGGCTAACGATCAAGAAAGGAAAGAAATATATACATTCTCATACTTTAAGTACACCTTAATTTGCTAGTTTTCAATAAAAAAAAGGAGATATACCTATTCGCAAAAAAATATCATAAATTATTTCAGTGCAACGGCATAAGAAAAATATTAACGAATTAAAAGTCTATCTGAATGTACTCAGCAAATACTCCCACAAAGTGAAAGTCTATCCCCATCGACTATAAATAAATATCTCCAGAAATCTTGCAGACGTTACACTAATGGAGATCAAAATGTATAAGGGTAATAATTAAGACTTCTCCCCCTTAATCTTCATTATATTAAAAGCTAATAAATTTAAAAATTGTTCGTGGCCGCGCGTGAAATTCACTGCCGGGGAGTTTTTTTTTTCGGGCTCCCGTTTTTTTCTTCTCGTTTTCAAGAAAGCGGCAGAAACTCCTCCGAGCAGATAAGTGAATATGCCGTAAGATAGTTTACGAACAAATTACTGTTAAGAATGACAAATACGTTAAGCAGATTTAAAATTCTCTGAAAAATATTTTCATTTAAAATTATAATTTATAACTCAAAATGAGGGTCGAGAAAAATGGCGCGGCCCCCTTCCCATCCGCCCCCCTCCTTCTTTCGTTCCTTTGCTGCTACCATACCTCCCGGTCGGAAGTGGTGGTTTTACATTAATCAAGTAAATGTACTGTGTGGCTTAGTTTCTTTTTCTCCTTTTAACTTTTGGCCTCGGTAAACTCATTTTTTAATATGAATGGATGGGTAAATACACAGTGACTGACTATATTTTTTTCAGAAAAAATTTTTGATAATAATAGCTTTAGGCGGATGTCACAAATTATAAATATAAAAAATTTGAAATAAACGTCTTCACTTATTCTTACTCCAATACGGATGTAGCGTTATACAAAGTATGACAATTTAATTCTCGAAATTTGCTTTTAAAAAATGTAATCGTGTAAAGGCGACTTGAACACTCCTAAAGCCTTTAAAGTGCTCTCCTTGTGAATCTACGCGAGGGCATTTTTATCTTGCTGGGCTGGGCATGAAAACATAAGACTATAACATCAATAAAAATTTATTTTTAAATATAGTTTAGTACAAGTATTACACCGTTTCAATAAAATCTTTAATCCATCATTAAAATATTCCTTTTGTCACTCTGCAAAATGATTCTCTACAATCGCTATAAGTTCGTCATGATCTCTAGATTTTGTCCTACTAAAACAAAACTGGAAAACAAAACTAGTCACAGAATCTATACAATAATGATGTTCATTTTCTACCTGAGTAACACTTTAGCATTTTTACGTTTTGGTTTATATTCTTTTATTGTTTCGACCTTTGCTTGATGTAAATCCATATCACAAATAAATAAAACACACATAAGATGTTTTAGATTTACACTTTATTAATAAAATAATGACAGCTGTTTCGCTAACACAGTAGCTTCTTCAAATTCAACTTAAGACTAAAGATACATACAATATACAGCGTTAAATCAGGTAGTTGACCCAAGTTAAAATTCTAGGAACTATTACATTTATATTTTGCATTTTGAAAACTATACCATGTCCTACTTGTGTGAGGTTTAAGTTTAATAATATAACATAAGCAACTAAGAAACAATATTTCAATGGGTGAACAGATTTAACAGAACTTGAATTCATCCCCACTGTTAAATCTGTTCACCCATTGAAATATTGTTTCTTAGTTGCTTATGTTATATTATTAAACTTAAACCTCACACAAGTAGGACATGGTATAGTTTTCAAACAGCAAAATATAAATCTAATAGTTCCTAGAATTTTAACTTGGGTCAACTACCTGATTTAACGCTGTATATTATATGTATCTTTAGTCTTAAGTTGAATTTGAAGAAGCTACTGTGTTAGCGAAACAGCTGTCCTTATTTTATTAATAAAGTGTAAATCTAAAACATCTTATGTGTGTTTTATTTATTTGAATTATATTATAACACGAAAACTGAGAGTTTCCTTCTAATAACACAAGTTTACAAATTTTAATTTGTTTTAGTGCAAGATGTAATATCAACTGTATTTAGTGTATTTTGTGATGCCTAATTCGAATCTGCCGCTAGAAAAATTCCAGTAGGTCTAGTCTCATAGTTATAGCAAGGTGGCGCCACCGAGGCTTAGTTATAATTCAGCGTTTATCATTATTGTTTATCTGTGAAAGTGTCGTGCAGACGTGTTCATTTCATTCATAATATAGCAAAAAAATGTCGAGTCGAATGTGTAAAACTTGTTCGGACAATTTTTGTTATGTATGGGGGTAATATATTTTTGGGAAAAAAATGGATGCATAATTACAGAATATTTTCTATTCGCTTATTGACATTATTTTAATTTCCCAATCGGTAACCAAGTTAAACAATAGGCACCGCAGTTGTTTTGCAGTAGTTGCATAGCCATTTTACTCAGTGGAGAATAAGTTTATTTGTCTTATAGTATACCAATGCTTTGGAAGGAGCTTGCAAACCAGGGTGACGATTTTTGCGCGACTTGTTGTTGAATAGAATTAATGCAAAACACAAACACTTCATAAAATACGCGGGTTTTGTATCAATAACAAAAACAAATATTCTATCAGATGATGAACCATTACCAATTTGGTCCTGGTTACGTGGGTAGGACTTCTGAATCGGAAGGATCGACAGGCGAGCGATCTGAATCTATTAAAACAACATGCAGTGCTTTTAGCGTCGCGCGTACAGCAGTGGAACTATATAGCGAAGGGAATCAAGGCGACCAGTTATAGAACAGGAGTAAGACATTTGCTAAGTATTTTGAAAAAAGATAATCTATTTGTTTTTGTAAAGACACCTCAGGTTTACTTGGTGTGATGAAGCAACCATGTGGTGCAAATGAGTGGCGCTTGTTCATTGACACTAGCAACTATAGTTTGAAGGCCGTTCACCTCCATATTAGAAATGATGAGCCATCGATTCCAATTGGTCATGTTGTCAACAAAGAAACACATATTTCAATGAGTGCATTGCTTAAATTTGTCAACTATGAACAGCACAAGTGGAAGGTGTGCAGTGATCTGAAGGTTGATTTATTGACTGGTTTACAAGGTGGTTTCACCAAATATTGTTGTTTCTTGTGCCTGTGGGACAGTTGTGCGGCTGCACATCACTACATAAGGAAAGCGTGGCCTGCCAGACAGATCCATTCACCGGAAATAGAAAACGTTAAAAATCAACCGTTAGTCGATCCCAAAAGTGTGTTTCTTCCACCGCTTCATATCAAGTCTTATGAAAAATTTTGTAAAAGCCTTGGATGTAAACGGTTCTGCATTTAAACATTGACAACCACATTTCCACAATTTTCGTATGCGAAAATTAAAGAAGGTTTACCTGTGGGCCCTCAAATTAGAAAACTTCTTAATAACAGAGAGTTTGACAAGTTCCTATTACCAATAGAAGCGTCATTATTTCGACGTATTGTTGACTATTGTTTTCTAGGTAACAAGAAAGTGACAATTTTTAAGGAAATTGCTGAAAACTTATAAAACACTAACTGCACGTATGCCCTCAAAATCCATTCCTTACGTTCCCACGTTGATTTCTTTACAGAGAACTTGGGCCCAACAAGCGACGAGCAAGGTGAACGCTTTCATCAAGATTTACTGACAATTGAGAAGCGTTACCAAGAATATTTGTATGAGAATATGTTCGGGGATTATTGCTGAAAGCGACCACAAGTCATATAAAAACAGAAGCTCAATGCTCAACATTTCTAAATTGTATTTAATTTATTCAATAAAACACGGGCAATAGAACAACTAAAGGCTGCATTATATGCAAAAAAAACTGAAAATATGCGCATAAATATGCAGATGTTTTAGCCTAAATATGCACTTCCTTATGAAAAATATGCAGGTAAAAAAATACGAGGAATGTTAGAGAATGGAATACTGTAGAAAAAAAATTCCATTATGTTTACTACAAGTTTATTTAGAACATTTAACAACGTAATAAACTATGAAAACAATTTACAATCACATATTTCTCAAAGTTTTCAACAGAAAAATTGTGACGCTTGTCTGAAAACACGTATTTATGTATTTATGTATTGAAAAGGTTAGTTCTACGTCGACGTTTATTATAGCAGCATTTTTCAAATTAGAAATATCATCTATTGTCAACTCAATATTTTCTATTGAATTACCACACAAGATTTTACCAATGTCTTTTAGCTTTTTAAAATCATCACTTTCTCCCATTAAAGTCAAAAATTGTTCATACATGGACTGTCCCAATCCACCTATAATATCAAAACATTACTTTTCAACTTTGTTTATTATTTCAACGCTCTCGATTATCCACATAAATTGTTTTTCCAACTGCAATATAGAAGTGTAAATAAAACTGTAATTGGCTTTAATAAACGCCAACTGTTGAGGTATCCCTATCAAGATCCATAATAATTGTCTTTATTCCTTCATAATGATTTGCATGAAAAATAGCAGCCTGCAAGTACGTTCCACATCGTGTGATTATTGGTTGAGGAGGAAGCGGAACACCGGGTAGATGTTTGTAAAACTGAGCTCGTAATGGTGCCTTTTTAAAAAATAGTTTCTTAACACTACTAATTAAAGTATTTACTAAGGAAAAATGGTTTCTGACTTCTTCTGCAACACGATTTAGTCCGAGTTGAGTGAATTAAATTTGGGTAAAAGATTTTCATGTTTAAAGCTACCTTCACCATGTATGGTGCAGCATCCGTCAAAAACAATCGAATTTTACCTGTTGGAATCGATTCTGTAAGAAAAAAGTTGCCAGTTCTTCCTGTATAAACCTTGTTATTGTAAAATTATTTGCCTTTTCCAACTGTTTGGATGAAATTAAATAAGATTTTGCTGGAACTGATACGTCAAGGATCAATCCTTAATGAACTATGCATCGGCCCACATTATCGTTTCATCTACATATATAAAGATAATTGTTTGCAACAACCTTCTTAATGCGATTCAATGTTTCTGCATAGATACAGCGAATATAATTTTTTCTTAACATGCTCTAGTTTGTCGGGAATGTTATATTTGCTATTGTATTTTTGCAAATATAACTTGACCTTTAAATTGTTTAATTTATGTAGTGAAAAATCTGCCTACACAAACATTTAACACAAATCTTCATTAAATTGCTCTTGTTCCGATTTTTTGGAAGTTGATGGCAAATATTGCGGTAATGTGTGCTAGCTCTTCTTCGCCAATTTCATCTTTGTTAGTTTTGCAAAATGAGATGGAGTTTTCATATGTTGGTCGACTTGGAACTTTCTCTGACTTGTAATCTGCAAAAAAAAATATCACATTATCGGTTGTTTTCTTAAAAAATAAATATTAGTGAAAGATAAAGGAATAATTAAAAACTTAATTAATTAATTAATAAGAGGAAATAAACTTAAAATTTTACTCATAAGCACTTCTTCTCCACCAGGCACTATTTTGAATAAAGCGCAATCCATCCAGGCACAGTCTATATTTTCGGCATTTTTGCTATTATATATGACAAGTCACAACTCACAAGTTTACACTTCAAAAAGCCAACGTAAAATGACTTTAAAATAAAATTACTTTCCAATATGGGAATAAATTTCTCTGAATAGCAAAGAAACACATATACTCCTAATTTTCTGGTAAAATGTATTTTTGTATTTATTTAGATGTTTCAAGGTATTAGCTTTTCGTGGAATTTTGTCTCGGCCTGGGTGTATGGCAAGAGCATTAATAGTTCTTGGAGACGCTTGTCGGAAAAATAACTGGAAGAGGTTTAATAAAATGCTATTTTTAATTTAAAGAGTTTTGTTTAATTTTTGTTTGTTTGTTATATCCACGACATATTTTTAGTAATGCCTAAAATAAATTTGATTTAGTAAATAAATAAAACTTGGATACTTAAAATATGCGAAAATGCTGAATTACTACAAAATATGCAAATAAATGCTGAATTACTACAAAATATGCAAATAATACACAAAATCCATACAGGGTGTCATTTTGAAAACGTACCACCCTCTATATTTCGGCCCCAATAGAAAATCCCAAAAATATGCAAAAACACGTCAAACTTATTTTTAAGGGGCCATTTTGTAGGCTGGTTTTCAATTAAATTACATCAACCCTCTAGCGGGGGTGGACATAACCTCTAAAAATTTAAAGGGAAATTGGGGTTGAGTGATACCTCATTTTAAAGGTCGTTTAACCCGCTTTTCAAAAATGCTAAATTCTTGTCCTTTATTTTTAATACTTTTGAAGAAATCAAGTCAAACCATGAACATACAAGTATCAAGTGTTTTGCAATAAAACATTAAAAAACTAATAAAAAGTAACTTATTTTATAAAATTTTCGAAATGTTGTCCATTATTTTCTAAACAGTGATAAAGTCTACTCTCAAACTCCTCTCTAATATTTCGAAACACTTCTGCCTGAAGTTCTCTACATGTAGCTGTTATTCTTCTCTTTAAATCTTGCAAATCTCGAGACGATGTTTTATAAACAATCGATTTTAGATGCCCCCATAGCAAGAAATCTAGAAGCGATAAGTCGGGTGATCGTGGTGGCCATTCTATTGCTCCTCTTCGACCAATCCATCTGCCAGGAAATCTATTATTTAGCCACTATTTAACTGGAAGATAGTAGTGTGGTGGAGCTCCATCTTGTTGGAAGTGTAGAAGATCTTCTTGCAAAACCATGTTACCAGCCGCGTCAATTTGATTTTCCAAACTAGTTGTTATTAAGGAGTGTCTATTATTACTTCAAGCAAATTTAAGTAGAGCTCAACAGTTAGATTTCCTTCAATGAATGAAGGTCCAATAATAGTATTCCCAAGGATACCAGCCCAAACGTTTACTTTTTATGGATACTGTGTGTGACCTTCCCTAAAAAGTCGCGGATTTTCATCGCTCCAGTAGCGACAATTTTGCTTGTTCACATGCCCATTAAGAAAAAAAGTACACTCATCAGTAAAGCAAATATTGTGCAAGATATTTTGATTTTCATTTATAAAAGTCGTCATTATTTCACAAAATTCAATCCTTCTGTCGAAATCGTCGTCAAAAAGCTGTTGTAGAATTTGCATTTTATAGGGGTGAAACTTATTTAACTTTAGTGCTTTTCTTACTGTTTCGTGAGACATTCCTACTTGGCGTGCCACAATGCGAAGTGATGCGGTTCTGCAGTAAAGGTGCCTAATACTTCTATTTGTGCTGCTTCATCCAAGACACGGCTAATATTTCTTTTTTTGTTAGCAACGGAACCAGTTTCACTAAACTTAGCGACTAATTGTAGAACATACTTATGATTTAAATTACTATTCGGATACCTTTCATTAAACATTCTTGACGTTCTTCTTTCGCATCTTCCACATTCCCCATAAATAAGAATAATTTCAATTCTTTGTTGAAGTGTAAACACCATTTTTAAAAATAATGTAATAAAATCTCAACTTTTACCTCGCAAAACTAAGTTTACAATAAAGTAATTTTGGCTAAAATAAATGGAGTGACAAATAAAGAAAAATTTGACAAGAATGTCAAGAATGCTTAAACCAGGGCTCTTTTTTTTCTACGTTAAACTACCTGTACGACTATCACAAGTACTAGTTTAGGTAAATCACATTCTTTCCAATAATAATGTTTAACTGAATAGTATGCGTCTTTATTATTTCGATGGATATTAGAAGTAAAAATAGTTTAAAAATTTACCGTTATGTAATACCTCAATTTCATTTATTTTAGTTCATTAAAGCAATATCACAAAGTGTTTTTGGATACCTAAACTTCTTTACAGTTTTCACCAAATATCTCGCGAACTGCTAAAAAGAAAAGGCAAGAATTTAGCATTTTTGAAAAGCGTGTTAAACGACCTTTAAAATGAGGTATCACTCAACCCCCATTTCCATTTAAATTTTTAGAGGTTATGTCCACCCCCGCTAGAGGGTTGATGTAATTTAATTGTAAACCAGCCTACAAAATGTCCCCCTTAAAAATAAGTTTGACGTGTTTTTGCATGTTTTTGGAATTTCTATAGGGGCCGAAATATAGAGGGTGGTACGTTTTCAAAATGATACCCTGTATATCATGCAAATATACAGATTTGTGCAAACTGCATATAATCCGGCCTTTAGTGATATCAAACGGCACACCAGACATTTACTTTGACAAAATACTGGCGACCTTTTAAAATTCTGAAATGTGGATTAACATCGCTGAAATATCTTACATGCTGTGAGGCAACTGTCCCATTGATAAACAATGTTGCCTCATCAGAAAACATTATTTTGTAATAAAAGTGTCGGTGTCTCAATATTTCATCTCGCATCCACAAGCAAATATATAATTGTTTTGCAACATTCCCCGTTCCAATGTGTGACTAAATATCGGTTTTGTATGGGTGAATTTTATTCTCTTTCAAAGCTCTTTGAATCCACATTCAAAGAATTTTGAAAGAGAATAAAATTCACCCGTAGAAGCCGATATTTAATCATACTTACTAATGGTCAGTTGGAGTGAGCGCCTCCTTAGTCAGGTTCTTGGTTGATCCCGCACAGATTACAACACCAAAAGGATGGCAACGTCATCTTCATCGTAGGATTTCTTCTGTTTCTTTAAATTTTTAGCAGATCCAGTTGTTAAAAACTTTTTTATCAGTTTTTGGGACCCATGCGTGAAACTTGAATATTCGGAAATTTCTCATTGAACCTTTCAATAACATAACACAGTACAACATTTTTCAGGTCATTCGTTTTGTCAAATTGGCTGCATTAATAATTTAATGGCTGTGGAATAAACAACCCTTTTGTTCAGAGTGAATTACATTTTAAAACAAGAAGAACATTGAATATATCAATATGGAAAATAACAAGTGCCCAAAATTAGATTATTTTTATTACGTTTGTGGTCATATCGTCCCAAAAATAGGCAAACAGGATCGAAAAAACTTGTTTACTGAGGAATTTAAAACAGCGTATTGTCATTATTTTGATGAAACAGATTTAAGTGGCGCAAATTTTACGCCGAACACAGTGTGCAAAAGTTGTTATAATACCCTTATAATGTGGATACATGGAGAAGATGTACAGTTTTCTTTTATGAAGCCAGTAATTTGGGTGCAAGACCTAACTGGACATGATGAATCCAGGTGCTACGCATGCATAAATTCCGGTTATGGATTGAACAAAAAAAAAATTGAAAACAAAAGTATACATTCCCGCTTTTACTGCGACACTTCCAGTACAACGCGCTGCTGTTACCGATCCACCTAAACCTCCGAGTCTGGATACTGTGTCCCTGCAAGCCGAAACCGTTTTCACCAATCCGACCAATGTGAATGATGCAGATTGGACACCCGATATTGAAAATAATGCACCACAACCGGTAACACAAATCGAAATTGATTACATTGTGGCTAAGATGGGACTATCAGAAAAAAATTCAGAATTTTTGACATCTTTTTTGAAGCGTAAAAAACTGACAGAGCAAAATGTCAGCGGAACATCATACCGAAAACGCTAAGCTGATTTTCAGAAATTTTATTCCGTTGACGAAGCAAATACGTTCACTTATTGAAATGATATCCCAGGTTTAGTGAAAAATATGGGAATGGATTATATCGCTGGCGTTTATTCATCGACGGTTCAGTTTCAAGTTTGAAGGCTGTGCTGTTGCACAAAACAAACAAAAAACCGTCCATTCCATTGGGATTTAGCACAATTATGAAGGAAACGTATGAAACATTGGGCGAAATTTTAGAGAAAATCAAATACAATGTACACAAATGGAAGATTAGTTGTGATCTAAAGGTTGTCAACATAATACAAGGCATAATATTAAAGGGCGGGTTTCCAAAATACTTCTGCTTTCTTTGTAATTGGGATTCGCCATACACAGGGAATCAATATCAATGTAAAGATTGGAAAGCAAGAACTCCCGTGCTCGAGAAACAATTAAAATTACGCAATGAACCTTTGATAAAGGATGTAGATGATATTTTGTTGCCATCGCTCCACATGAAATTAGGAATAGCTGGGAAATTCGTTGAAGTGGTAGTCAAAGATATTGAGGACGCCTATGACTGTTTGAAATCCATCTTTCCAAAACTCAGTGAAGCTAAAATTAGAAAAGGTACGGATCGTTGTCTGTATTTAAATATTGTCACATCTAAATTTGTTCACTTCGATATATTCGCATTATAATTACCAATAATTTTTTCGCACCTGATTTTTTTTTTATTTCAAACTGGTACTCTGAATGAACCTGATATACAAAAATTAATGAAAAGCGAATCTTTCACAAATATGCTTTCGAACCATTATAACCACCTATGTGCATGGGACGCATTGAAACAAGTCATTGAAGGCGTTTTAGGAAAGAACCGTGTACAGCGAGCTGACATACAGACACGAGTGGACAAGTTGCTGTATTATTTTGAAAAAATCAATGCATCCATGACGTTAAAATTACATTTCATGCATTTCCACCTTGATACCATTTTGGCACAATTACCTCAGGAATCGGACGAACAAGGAGAGAGGTTCCACCAAGTGATCATGCCAATGGAAAAGCGATTCAAAGGTAAAAAATTAGATGCATTGCTTGCGGAGGTTTGTTGGTGGAGTTCTAAAATTATGCAGTTTGAAGATGAAATCACCGTAGATGAAGATGACACCGAAATTGCTGGAAAACATGCCCTTGAATATTATGTCTAACTCGGATGATGATGCAGACTCAGAACATGAATATGAACAACCGACGAAGAAAACAAGATTATCAGAATCACAAGCGTCAACTTCAACGTGGATGGATATTGACAATAATTGAAAATGTTCTAAATTTTGTTTCCATGCATAGATAACAAATAAAAATCTCATATTTTCTGTGTAATATAGCTGTAATATGAACCGGAATTTTTATTTTCATGCAAAATAAAGTTTATAAAGAAAAAAAACAGCATATTTGTGGATTTGTAATCCAGTTATTGAGAAAAAATGGTGAAAAATTGGGAAAGAATGGGCATTTTTGCGATTTTTAAGGCACTGGATACACTTTTTTCGAGTAGGTTTGTTCCGCTTTTTTTCTCCAATTCAATATCTACAACTTTGCGTCAGACACAAATAAGATATTCCGTACGGTAAAACGAGATATAACCGTGTTAAAATATAGAAAAAGTGATCAAAATCCACCTTGAGCAAAAAAATTCGTATGGCCATTAAATTATTAATGCAGCCAACTTGACAAAACGAATGATGCAGAAGTTCTTATTTGTGGGGCTACTTTCACGTGCAATTCTCAGAATTGAGTCCCAAAAACATGTGTTGTACTGTGTAAGGATAACTTTGCTCATCCATACTGTAACATTGAACCAAATAAATTTTGTGCTGGGAAGTCAACATTTTGAAAACCTTTACGACAGTAAGCTGTCGCATAGTTGTCAAAACAAAGCGAGCCTACCTACATGATAAGAAAACTTTTAGATTAAAGTTAATTTACCGAGTCCAAAATCAAGAGAGAAATATACTTTTCTTTCGGCTCAGTCATGATAGAGTTTTACATACAGATTTGTTGGTTTCAGGACAAGTAGTAAATGTTAGTCCTTTGAAATTTTGGCGTAAAATCAAAGATATTTTTTTTCCTTTTATAAACTGAATCCGGGGACACACTGTATATTTACAATATCGTATTTTATTAAAGCGTGACTTGCTATGTTGCCAAAAAAATATGTATTATGTGTAAAATTTTCCCCTCTTCTCTTGCCTAACTAAACAAATGCTAAACTTTCTGTTAACTGGCTGATCATATAAATAAATAGCGCTAATATTGTAAAATTCCAAACACAGTTACGAAAACAGGTTTAACTTAAAATTATTACGTTATCAATATCTAAGTAATATAATCCTTTTCACACTTATTCAAATAATCTGTTATTGCAGACAAAGCAAATTGTACAAGTCCCACGTCTCTTGCTAATTAAGTTTTTCCTTTGGTTCCTAATCATGCGGTATGCTCGTCTTCCTGTCAGTCACGAAATGGGAATATCTTTTTGGTAAATTTTACAAAAAAGATGCAAGAACCTCCTAAATACGATAATATTTATTTTGCATTTGCATTTGTGAAAAATTAAAAAAATTGATGTATATTTATGCATTTAATATACATTTTGTATAAAATTGAGCCTCTACTAATTGACATTTGTCTCTAATAACTTAATTTTCAACCTATTTGATTCCAGAGTTTACTGAAATAACATATTATATTAAACGAGTGGAATTGAAGTACACATCTATATACCTTGTATATACTATCGGTGTGTAATGTATATATTTTATGTATAGCATTACATTTCGTATATAGCCAAAACATTCCTGATTTGTAATATAAAGCACCAACTTCGATATCCCCTTTGCCGGATTCAATCAGCGAACTCAGGTCATTTAACCAGAAAATTCACGGTCTGTCGATTTGTATAGAAGACTTCCCAACAATGTTATATAAACTTTCTTTTTGCAATATGAATCATAACTTGTCGAGAACTCTGTGTCATGCAAGGAGAGACGTGAATGGGATATATATCCGAATGACATATTTATTGGAACATGTAATACTTTGCTTCTTTAAGAAAACTATGTTTTCAAGAATTGTGTGCGGTTTCCTTTTTTGTATGTATATTTACGTAAGGCTACCTAATGTTGGTTATCACAGTAAGCTTAAGTATATAGTATACTGAACTTCCCTTGTTTGTTTTTATTATACTGTTTGGAAACTACTTATGGAATAAATCCAGTAACTTCTAAAGTAATTATATTTGCCAAAAACCCTGAAACAAATCAATTCGTATTTTTTATAATTAGAGAAACCAAAATATGCAAATGGAAAACCCAAAAATAAGCGCATAAATTACAAATCATTTAGTCAAAATATGCACAAAAATTTTGAAGATATGCAAACAAAAAATACTTATAATACGTAAATTTATTTATTCACTTAAAAATAAACAGACATTTCATTTAGGTTGTCGTTATTTGTAAAAACATTAAACCACTAAATGTTTCTCGAAGTTCTCAATTAAAAAATTTTGTCTTCTGTCTGAATATAAAAATTTATAAATGGAAAAACTCCTTTCTACAACAATCGATTTAATAGGGGCGTTTTTAAAATCGCTTAATATTACAGGATTCAAATCAATGGATTCAGCTAAAATATTAGCAACTTAGCTAGGAAACCGAACTCCACAATTTTTTTCACCATCACATTTTTTAATTTTTGAAAAATTTTGTCCCCCATTTTGCCTGACACGTTGAAAAGTTGCCTTATATTGTTTTGCTAGTTCTACACTTCGGGTTAACGGCAAATTTAATTCCTCCATTTGTCTAACTGTTTTAGAAACAAAGCTTTAATTGATATTTATAAATGAAAGTTGTTTTATTTCTTTGTTTTCGAATAATTGCTTAACATTAGTCAGGGATTGGGAAGATTCGTATATACATGTACATTAGGATGGTCCATATTTCTCAACTTTGCTGTTTAGACCGTAACTCCCCCTCAAAATGTTCGCTATAGTATAAAAATATGGTGCGCAAAAAATGATTACGACTGGGCCAGGTGGCGCATCGCTCTTGAAATTTGGTTCAAAAATATTAAAAATAAAATTTTCTTGGTTGTAAAAAATATATTTATTTATACTTAAAAATATATTTTACTTTAATTTTAACATATTTTAAATTTCCTTGATACGATGTCGTCTTAAAGCTTCTCTGGTTTTGATTTAAAGCCAAATTTTTAAAGACTAGCATACAAAGTAAAGTACAAAGTAAAATCTACATATATGGTGACATATTTCTTAAGAAAATAAATGAAAATTAATAAAAAGATAGAAGAATGGTTTACTTTTGGAAAACCCATTTTCAGGCTAAGACTTAAAATGTTAGACGCTGCAACTGTCAAGATTTTAACAAAATTTGCAATAAAACCAAAACTAACAGTTTTTAACAGTAACAGTAAGTGCTTTCATGCTAAGCTCCGCCGACACACTATTGCCGCACCTGGTATATCTCATTGCCTTTATTACGACTCTGACGAAATATATTTCACAACTCCATCTGTTTGCATTAAAAGACGTACAAACGGACAACTTTGATATACATGTTAAGTTGATCGATTGTACATTGTCGGCACCGATGAATCACACCCGATATGGGATAGCGCCGTTTCCGTAGTCTAATCGTAACGTTCTCGACAGTGTGTTTTGTGTTTATAAGGATGTCAACTGTTTTATCTCTTTCTGAGCCGTTGCTTCTATCGTTAATATGATACTGCAGTCACACCTTTATTCAAAAATAATGTTTACAGTGGTACGCCCATTAAAATTATTTTATATGCAACGACGAATCTTTAACTCACTGAAAAGGTGTTTAGAAACATAAGTTTACATACTTCAATAAAGCATCAACTTACCTTTAAAAAATATTTGTAATTCACGATTCTTTTACCCAACTGACTCCCATTTTTGGACCGATGTCTTTCAATCGGAAATTAAATTTCGTTTAAAAAAGCGCGCTGTCCATATAGGGCTTTTTTATGGGATCTAAATTGTAGACTTAGGTATTATTCAATACATTTATTCCTAAACCAAAGGAAATATGGTGTTATGGATTTTTTTTAATAGAAAAAACGTTAGACTTTCCATATAAAGACAACTACAGTCAAATACTGCCAAAAATGGACACGCGTCCATTTTATTCCAAACCACAGAATTATAATTTCATCCTATTCCGACACAAAAATGGAAATATTGATTTCAAGAAATTAATTTTGTATTTTTACGAGTCTAATCGATTGGTTTAATATGAAATAAATGACACGCCTCCTAATTTAGCTCAGAAATCGACATGTTTCTTATTGAATTTCTATCTGAATGAAGATTCTTTAATTACGCTGCCTTTCTATATTTACTAGTTAAAATAACAACAAGTTCTTCCTTAACAGCTGAAGGCACAGGTTCGTAATTCACCCAGCACATTTCCCAAAGCTATTTGTAAAAGTGGCCAGCGACATAACATCGTGACTGGCATATTTTTTCCCATCACGGACGAAAAATAATTCCGCTCGAGAGAAAAAAGGAAGAAAAATAACAATTACATCCTACGCGTTGTCCTGGACGTATTTAAGGACAACAACAAGCGACTACGACCTTAATAACAGACTTTCAATATGAAGTTTCATTTTTTTCGCAGGGATGCTGGGGGCGACCCCCGATCCGGTCGTAAAGTCAGAGGATCAGCGGGGTTTAGAGGGAGAACGGGAGACTGACATGTCTCACCGTGTCTATGGAGAACGTAAATTATGGCAATTTCGAAATTGCCAAAATGAATTATTTAAATCGCGCTTGGCTCGCGTCAAGGGAGGTTGACAAATTTAATTAAAAACAATTAATCATCTTTACGGGAGTGTATAGCCAGCTTCTCACTCCTCCGATGCCGTGATCTTTCTCTGCGCCGTGTCCGTGTAAGATACAAAAATGAAAAATTACGGGATATCTTCTATGTGTGTGCCCGAAAAAAAAAAATTCTAACTGAACCGGGGTCACGCTCTATATGAGACAGCGATATTTCACTAAAAATAGCTTCTGGAGTAAACGCCGAGTAAAAGAGAACCAGAAGAGAGCCACACGGTATAATTGTGTTTGCTTTCTGAAGGCGCTGGGTATATAATTAACGGCCTAGAGGACGCTCGCAAGTCATTCTTTATGGTCTTGTATGCGGTGTATATTATCCTGGCCACATTTTCCACTAAACGACCAGCGCTGCCCTATTCAGTACGTTCTCCTGCAGTTGACTTTCTTCAAGTTCTTGGTTATAAATTACAGTCACATAGAAACTACTAAATCAACTCTAATATAATATAAAATAAATAATTGGTTTAAAAATGAAACCATTTAATTGGGCGGGTATTATACGTTGAGCGATTAATAATTGCAAAGTAGACAGGTGGAAAATCGATAACGAAACATTATACGATTGCATCAATTGCGGTAAACTATACTGCAGTTTGTACGAGGGACAAGCTGAAATTCTTGAGAATAATAAACACGGTTAATACGACGGAAGATCGGAAAGTTTCTAGAACGAACCAGAAGATGGCGCTGTGCGCGCGTATCGGGCATGTGTTTTGAGTGCCCCATTTATTATACAGGGTGGGGCATAGGAATCAAGTGTTTTTGAAATGATAATAAAATTATTAGTTTTTACTCTAAAAAAAATTTATTGGTAGTACAACATAGCTAATAATAAAGCATTTTGAAATATTCAAGTACGGAAAATTACATCTGGCATATGATGTCCGTTTTCATTGATACACTGTTGAAGCCGTTGACGAAAATTGGCCTCCACTCTTTCCAGCATGTCTCTGTCGATTAGGGAGATTTCATAACGAATCGATTCCTTTAATGCGTCTAACGTACGGGGTTTGGCCTCGTAAACACGTGACTTGAGGTACCCCCATAGATAAAAATCACAAATCGATAAGTCGGGAGACCGAGGATGCCACAAAACGTCACCAAATCTCGAAATTAGACGATTTGGAAACAGGTGGCGAAGAACAGCCATAGATGCTCTGGCGGTGTGTGCCGTGGCCCCATCTTGCTGTAACCACAAATCTTGAATATCCACACCTCTTCTTAACAATTCAGGTATGAAAAAGTTATTCACCATATGAATGTAACGCGCAGATGTTACTGTAGCGGTGACCCCATTTTCTTCAAAAAAATATGGGCCAATGATGCCAAATTTTCCCACCGCACACCAAACTGTTACCTTAGGACTATGCAATGGCATCTCATGTAACTGTCGTGGATTCTTGTCAGCCCAGTACCGGCAATTTTGTTTATTGACGGCCCCCGTAAGATGGAAAAGAGCTTCATCACTCATGAGTAACAACATGTTTTCATTCTCCTGAACAAGTTCAAGCATTTGTTGTGCGAAACTCAAGCGTTGGGCGTAATCTCTTACATTTAATTGTTGGGCAACCAGTATTTTGTATGGGTGAAAATGTAAGTCACCATGCAAAATCCGCCGTACAGTGCGATTGCTGATTTGAAGTGCAGCTGAATGTCGACGTGCAGAGCGGCGTGGACTTCGCAGTAATGCTTGTCTCGCCCTTTCAATATTCTCAGGAGTACGCACAGTACGTTGACGACCGGGCGGCTTTCTTTTCATTATTGAACCTACTGTTCGAAGGTTATTGACCCAGCGTAAGATGGTGTGTCGGGCAGGAACAGAGTCATTACGATGGATATTAAATCTTCTGCGAAATTCACGCTGTACTGCAGTCACCGACTCGCCACTTCGAACAAAACAATCATACGCGAACACGCGTTGCTCTAGCGTCCACCTCTCCATGATGGCAAGTGGCAACTGAGAAAGTGAAATGCTTTGAGTCGAGGAATGGATTGTAATAAACCGCGCGCCCCTCCCTTTTCTAATGGCCGAGTACTATCCAAACCAAAAACACTTGGTTCCTATGCCCCACCCTGTATAACTGGTGTCAAATTTTCAGACAGATAGTGCATAAAGTTAAGTCGTTATAACCAAAAAAAGTAAACTGTGCGCGCATTTTCTTAATCATGAATAATGCAGTTATTAAACATTTTTTTTGAAAAGCTTAAATGCTAAAGAAATAAAAACCGAATTAGAAGTTAATGGCGAATATTCAGCGTCGTATGCAACTTTTGCGAATTGGATTGGTGAATTTAACCCTAAGACTACACAGCGGGTCTTAGGTACTATTATCGCTCGAAATAGATTTCAAAATATACTTCGTGGACTTAGATTCGACGACGCAGCGGAAAGACGAAGAAAAAGGAGTGGCGACAAAATAACACCAATACGGGAACGCTTTGAGTTATGTAATACTTATTGCGAGATGCGTATGTACCAAATTGGCGTATGACGGTTGATGAACAGCTTGTAACTTTCCATCAGAACCTGGACGATATTCAATAAAATTTTGGGCCATTTGTGATAATGTGACAAACTATGAATGTTAACTGGAAATGTATCCTGGATAGCAGGGAGAGGAAAGAGATAGAAATCAAGGCGAAAAGGTCGTTAAACGTTTAGTAGAAGAAATTGAATGAAAACTCTGGAAATAATGTCACTTGCGACAATTTCTTTACTTCGTACAATCTTTTGTATTTTTTATCAACAAACTTAACATTACTTGGTACAATCCGTAAAAATAAGCCTGAATTGCCATCTTCATTTGTTGTTTCAAAAAATCGTCAAGTGTTTTCCGCACAGTTTGGTTTTACAGATGATGTGTTGACTATTTCATATTGCCCAAAAAAACGCAAGCTTGTAACATCTAATTGAGCTAGGAAAGGAGTTAGCAGAATACAAGGACCACGAAAAGCCAGAAGAGGTTTTGAGATTTCAAGAAAGAAGAAGAGTTGTTATGTTTGTCCATCTTCAAAAGACAGGAAAACAAGAACAGGTTGTGCACGTTGTAAAACCAATGTATACGGGGAACACTCAGCAGTTATATGTACTCTCAGTACAGTATATGTCAGTAGTTATATGTACTTTTACTTTTATGTAAGTAATTTATATATTTTTTTTCCGATTGAAACAATATTGAATAATACTGCCTTGGTTACGATATATCATAACACACTTATATTTCCCAAGGGATATATGAAACGCTCATATTGTCCCAAGGGAAATATGAAACGTCACATTTCACCATAAAAATGTTATAATTTTTAATTTAAGCAACAAAAATAATCAGAAATGTTTTATTTTCTAATTAAAGCAACAAATGAACTAAGAAAGTCTTTGCATTAGTAACACTACTTTTCAGAACCAAAATAAAAATTGCAATTCTCAAACCTTCCGCTTAAGCGATTACAACCATATACAAACGATGAAGAATCTTGTTCGCAATTCGTCATCGACACACCAGGAACCGTAACAGATGCTGCAGATGGCTCTCCCTCCACACCCGCTATCATCTTTGCTACCTTATTTTTCTGCAACATACTGTCAGCCAGATAGCCTTCCGCAACAGATGAACTTTTCCAACCACCGTGTCTCTTTAGGGTAGTCATTGAGGCTCCCGCATCGGCCACCAAAGTCGCGGATGTTCGTCTTCCACAATGGCCTGTATACGCCTTCGAATTATCCAAACCCAACCATTGAGCAACCTTACTCGGAATCTTTCCGAAGGTATTTTTGCCGACCGACTGAAGAGTACACTATTTATTTCGATAAGCCACGAAGAACCTAAGAACACCTTGCGGACGCAACGCCGAATATTCTCTCACCAAACGAACAGCACCCAGATCTTCTTCTTCAATAATTGTAAATTTCCTATTTACATCATTCTTCGTCTTTGAAACGTTGATCACGATCACCGACCCACGATCTTCGATATCGGAAGAGAGCATATTCACCAATTCCTTCATTCTGCAGGCGCCAAAGATTTCCATAATTAAAGCGACCTTTAAAATTACGGTTGTAACAATCTATTCAACAGAGGAGAATCACAATGAAATTTTTACCTTATACATCAAAAAAATTTCATTAGGAGCTTCTCGCAAGAATTTTTTGAGCTGTTCTCGGGACAACACCTCTGTTTTTTTAGAAACGCATCCTTCATATTTATTTTTCACAAATGCTTCTACTTCATCGAACATTTTAACATTAATTTTTTCCTTTAAATGTAACATTGACCTTAGCATCGATAATTTTGGCCACAACGTGTTTGGTGGATATTTATGCGACTACGGATAGAATAAATTAGTCATACGTCAAAAATAAAAAAAATTATAGCAAAATACCAAATCTTCAAAAAACGCTAGCAAAATATTTTCGTCGACACCGTTCACCAAATTTTCTCTTCTCCACTCTTGAAAGTCTTCATACACTTTAGTGTAAGCAGCTTTGGATTTCGCCGTGAACCAAACATTCACGGGCTTTCGCCGCTTGTGTTAGCACATTGTTTGACATTTCATCAATTTTATTTATAACAGAACGCGAAAATCAAACCAGTCAACCATGATATTTACAAACACGGCCCTTAGCAACGTCACCAATCCGATAAATTCAAAAATATACAATCCAATATTTTTCCATTTTCACAACAATATTGTTTCAATAAGAAAACAACTATTCATTACAACACGGGGAATATGAATACATTTCCCTTGGTTGTCTATACATCCCTCGGGTTTCACCCTCGGGATGTAACTAGCCAACCACGGGCAATATACTATTCATATTCCCCTAGTTGTAATAATAGCTATTATTTTACAATATTTATATATTATTATTATTACTGCTTCGGTTTATTCTAGTTATCTTTTGTTATGTTGAATAAAATAAAAGTCAAATATAATAATGCTTACGCTATATTGAATTCAAAATAATCGCCGAATATTAACTCAAGCCCAGCATATAATAATATGGGTCCAATGGACCCGCGTAGTAAGTAGCGATAGGCCGTTTTCCTGGTAGTCCTAGGTTAAACGTGGTGGAGAATAAGGATAGAAGGTGCAACGCGTTCTGGGAGACCAAAAACATACCGTTAAAGAAACCATGGAAAACTTTAGGGAATCGTGATGAAAGATCGCTGATTAAAGTTCAGAGAGATAGCAGGGGCACTATGTATGCCATATAACCGCGCACGTTACATTTTACATCAACATTTGGACATGAGGAAGCTCAGTGCAAGATGGGTGCTGCGTTTGCAGTCAGACGGTCAAAAGCAAGCTCGTGCGACCATTTCTCAGCAATGTCGAGACATGTTCAAGCGTAATACTGTAGATTTTTTGAAAAATTTTGTCACTTTTGTAAGATTTTGTAAGATTAACCCAATCAAAGCAGTTGACAGTACGCGGTGAACTAACTCCAAAGAAGCCCAAGACGATGCCGTCAGCTGGAAAGATGATGCCTACCGTCTTTTGGGATTCCCGAGGAATAATTCTTACTGACTACTTGGAACACGGAAGGACAATAACAAAGCGCGAACGAAGAAATCAAAGTCAAAAGGTCTCATATGGTAAAGAATAAAGTCTTGTTTCACCAAGACAATGCCCCATCCCACAAGTCGGCAATTGCGCACGAATTACGTTTCCAATTAATTGAACATTCATCGTACTCGCCAGATTTGGTCCCTTCGGACTTCTTTCCGGCCCTCCAGAAATGGTAAGCTGGGAAGCAATTCTTGTCGAATAATGAAATAATCGAAGCTGTAAATGAACATTAGGAAGGTTTTGACAGTTCTCATTTTTCTGAAGGAATGAGAGGTCTTGAAAAACGTTGGACTAAATATATAGAGTTACTAGGAGACTATGCAGAAAAATAAATATGATTTTACCCCAAAAAGTGGTGTTGTGTGCTTCGTTCTAGAAACTTTCTGATCTTCCATCGTATTTCGTAGGATTTTGTTTTAAATATGTTCAAGGTAATTCCCTTCAACAATGATACAATTGACCATTTTTTCTTTTCACTGTTTAAAAGCTCCCAACCGATCTTCTTTCGGAATACCTTCAAAATAAGCGTGATCTGTGGTATCAATCTCTTGTTCCTCGCAAAAAACTTGAGTGTTAAAACAGCCGTATGGGACGATGCATTATCGTGGTGAATTGTTTGGAACTCTACTAAACGTTTCAGGCAAACCTTTTTCAGTGTAACACATAGTTGTAATTGTCTTTTCTCGATCTAGCTTAATTGGATTTACTAAGCTTGTACTTCTGGAGATTACCGCATACATAAACTTTTCCATAGCTTGTTTTTCTTAGTCATTGTAGGCTATTTCCTCATCTTCGTGAATCCATACACGACTCTCTTGGCAGATAGAAAGGTCGAAAAAGGGAATATAAATTTTGCCACTTGTCACTATTTTGGAAAGAATTTGAAAAATTTCTTTCTTATTACTTTTGAGTCATTCCTCGTATATTCTTCAATTTGCAAAAACTTCCGCTGGAGCTAATTCTCCCAAAATTACTCGTCAGTCGTCGGTGGGCATTTGCATAAACGCAAACCATTGTTTCTAATCAATATAACGAATATTGGAGAACTAACGTACTTTCACTAATTGCAACTATTCGACGATTAATAATAAAGAGACATATCTTATCTGCGATTACTCTAGTAACAAGCACGATCATCAAATTATCGAGGAATGCGATGAACTTATCCCCCTCTTACTTTAATTTAATGTTATTACCTATGCTATGTATAAGTTGTGTATGGTGTAGGACCCTGCGTTCCAAAGTAAGCACTGAATTCCTGTCCCTTTGTGGTATGCTCGGGATAAGTGGATTGAAATTCTACCTAAATTAAACTGTACACTCCGTAGTATGAAAATTTTGCGGTATAAAGAAGTATTTGCAGACTTTTAACATACTTTTTCTTCCTACGAACCTGCTTCTGCTAAGTGTACAAAATACAGGGTGTAAGAAGTATGGTTGCCATGTTTAAAAAATATAATTAATAAATTAAACAAAACGAAAGATTGTTTTATTTAATTTAATTAATTGGTCATCTACAACGAACTGGTACCAAGTATTTTGAACGCGAAGTAAGAAAAAGGTCGATGCCGCACTTTCTCACGGCTATGAGTTTTCGCACAAATCCGATTTTATAAAATTTACAGACAAATTAAACCATTCTTATCCTGTCCACCAACATGGATTCATATCTGAACGATCAACGACCACAAATCGTGTGAGCATTATTCAATTCCTTTCTTCCGCCATTGGTAATCGGCAAAAAGTTGACGTCATATCTACGGACTTCTCTGAAAACTTTTGATTTTATAGATGGCAGTAACCTTCTTGCAAAGTTGGATTACTATGTTTTGTCTGTTTTACAATGGATTTTGGTCTAAAATATTTTCATTAGCTTCAGGGATACCTCAAGGTTCAAATCTTGAGCCCATTCTTTTCGACATATTTATTAATGATCTCCTATATAAATTAAACTGTGAATTTCTGGGATATACTTATGATCTTAAAATCTACATTATCCGCACACAACCGATTGTATCAAATTACAAAGTAATATATCTATTGACATGCGATGGATAGTAAATAAGCTTATTATAACACTTTTAATCCAAGTAACGGTGAAATCGAGAGAAAATTCTACGATATAAAAGAAATATTGGCCAGGAGTTAGCATAAGATAGGACATTTCAGGATTTTAATTAGCAAAATCCTCTTTGCTTAACCCTAGGACTACCATGAACATGGCCTATCGCTACTTACCGCGCGGGTCCATTGAGCCCGTATTACTATATGCTGGATTTGAGCTAATATTCAGCGATTATTTTGATTTCAATATAGCGTAAGCATTATTATATTTGACTTTGATTTTATTCAACATAGGAAAAGACCATTAGAATAAACCGAACCAATAATAATAATAATATGACGTAAATATTGGAAAATAAAACGTATAAATGACTTACATAAAATTAAAAGTGGGTTAAACACATTTCTTATATATAACTACTGAGTGTTCACCGCATACACTGGTTTTACAACGTGCACAAGCTCTTCTTATTTTTCTGTCTTTTTAAGATGGTCAAACATCACATCTCTTCTTCTTTCTTCGAATCTCAGAACTCAGATGCTTTAGCTTCTTCTTCTGGTTCTGGTTTTTCGCGGTCCTTGTATTCTGATAGCTCCTTTCCTAGCTTAATTAGAAAGCTTCTTCTCCTTTTCAAACCTTAAGCATAGTGTGTATGCGTTCATGGCGCTGATGTCTATCATGTTATAAAAAATTATAAGAGGCCATCTCTTCGTCATCCTTTTCACGGTGTATGATCGCGTCATTTTGTCCATGTTGTCTACGCCACTTTTTGTTTTATTGTATTCCAAGATTACCAGAGGTTTCTTTTTTTGGCCATTATCAACATTTTTTTCACTGTGCAGAGTACTCAGGAACGTTACAAGCTTGTGTTTCGTTGGGCAATACGAAATAATCATCGCATCGCCTGTAAAACCAAACTGTATGGAAAACATTTGACGATTTTTTAGATCAACAAGTGAAAATAGCAATTCAGGCTTATTTTTACTAATCGTACCAACTAATGTTAGGGTTTTTGATAACAAATACTTTCCAAGATTGTACGAAATAAAGAAATTTTCGCAGGTGACATTTCTTCCAGAGATTTCAATTCCTTCTACAAAACGTGTAACAACATTTTCGCCTTGATTTTTGCTTCTTTCCTCTCCCTGCTTTCCAGGATAAATTTCAAGTTGCCATGCATAGGTTGTTACACTATCACAAATGGACCAAAATTTTATTCCATATCATCCATGTTTTGATGGAATATATTGTCTAAATGGACTTCTGCCTCTGAAAGTTGCAAGCTGTTCATCAACCGTCATATACCAATTTGGTACATACGCATCTCGCAAATAAGTATTCCACAACTCAAAGCATTCCCGTATTGGTGCTATTTTGTCGCCACTCCTTTTTCTTCGTCTTTCCGCCGCATCGTCAAATATAAATACACGAAGTATATTTTGAAATCTATTTCGAGTGATAATAGTACCAAAGATTTCTCGATCATTGCTTTTGCTCCAAAGTTGTGTTACGTCCTCGCTATAAGATTTGTATACACCTATTAGTATCAAAACTCCAATAAATTTCTTCAATTCTTGGACATACATTTTTATATAATTTTTGCCAAAAATAATCTCTTCATTCGTCCATTTTAGGAAAATTTCATGAAGAGGTTTACGAAAATAAATAGAAAAAGAAGAAGCAGGTGTACCGATCTCATGATTTCCAGAACATGTTGGGCCTGAACGTCTCCGTAAAATATTGTGTCGTGGTTGTCTTCCGTGATGAGGTAAAATAGGATCTTGGTACTAAACAACTTGTTTGTTCTTTGATATAAAAGAATTAGCTCCAGCCGGATTTCTGTTGTGGTCATCATCGCTGCTCTCAGCAGATTCTTCGCTAATCACCTCCATCGATGAGGCCTTCGACTACATCAACCTCTCCATCGTCGTCTGAAACTTCATATCCGCTATTGTATTCAACGCCACTCATTTCGGCTGCTATCGCCTCTAGCTTTTGTTGTGTAAGGTATTCCTTATTTCTAAGATACATTTTCCGTAATGAGTAGAACACAAAGTAGGAAATAGCTGCAATAAATAATTCAGAAATAACTACCTGACAATTGATAAAAAATGATGCCAAAATATCAAATCGCACATCACAACTGAACAAAATATAAATGTTGTCTTATTCACAGTAACAAAGTAACACCAAACAGATTCGGCAAGCACTAATGCATTGTTCTCGGCGTACTGCTATAAATATGCTGAAACACGTAAAGTCCCCAAAATCCGCATGATAAATGGATATACAACAGGGAATACCAAGAAAGGTTTATCAGTAGCGGCAAAATTCCGAATTTATAAGCGAGTAACTATCATTGTAAAACACACTCGCTTTACCTACATTTCTATAGTAAACGGCATATGAGTCCAACGGAACCGGTTGGTAGATCGCGAAAGTATTTTTATACTGCCAAAACCATTCTTTCTCAAATATTTTTTTGCAAAAAAAGCTATAACTTGTGATTTGTCTATTATTACCAGTAAAGTAGCCCAACCATAAGTACGATAAAACAATTGTTAGAAATCGTTTCGGATCCATTGGACCTGCTCGGTAGTCCTAGGGTTAATATTAAAACTAAAAAATTACTACTATAAAAGAATACAACGAAGAAGAAAAATACATTTTCATTAAAAAAAAAACCCCCGTAATATAATAATTCCAACTTCATTAAACAGAATAATATCTATATCTACCACTAAATGACGAACAAACAGTTAATTTAAGTGAAAGAGGGAACCAAAATATACACTAACCAGCGAATCAAATTAACATTCGAACAAAATTAATAGACATCGGGATTCTGAACACCAACTGAAGGAAGATTTTCACCTAAAAAACAAATAAAATGATACAATAATAGGCTTAAATTACTCAAGAGGAGCTCAATTTACAAAAACAAATAGAATAACGAAACATAAAAGAATTTATTTGAAATTTTGGAAAATATGACTAGTGTTACGCTCCGCATATAAAAATATTTAAATTTATTTTTAAATAATATATTTCTTTAATTATCTCGTTTTAAAATATTTAACTTAAGACATTAATTAACATTAACTAAAACGCAAACTTGCCTAGTACGGGTTTCCAGGTTTCCCCGTACGCCATACGTAACATGGTGTGGGTACAGTATGCACAAGCCGCTCCTGGTGCGCTTTTTTTATATTTTGTCCTTAAAAATCAAACTTTAGAATTAATTAACAATTTCTTATGCAAAACACTCATAGACATAAAAATTCCTTTGAAAGGGTGGGCGAATTGTTGCGCTCCGCATATAAAAATATTTTAATAAATTTTTAAATAATATATTTCTTTAAATATCTCGTTTTAAAATATTTAACTTAAGACATTTTTCTTCTGTATATATTCGTTTACAAAGAGAAAGCCTTTCTTTTGTTATATCCCTAACCGGTACACCCGTGGACTACCTGACCCGGCAACAACTGTAATGTGGAATTTCTATATACATTTCATTTTAAATTGTTTTAATTTAATTACATACATCTTCCTTTATATGTTGTGTTTCATATCATTAGGAAGCCTATGTCACAAGCGTTATTTTAATAATATTTATGCCATCGATAGAACACCTCTTCAGTTCGCGCTTCTTATTTAATTATTATTCAAGATATCGACACTCTCTTCGACTTAGGTCATAAAACAGACCGTTTTCAAAAACCAGTGTTCTATCGACACAAAACTATCAGTCTAGCTTGTCGTTTGAACCCGCGAAAGTGCAACATCACCCGCCGTACTGGTCAAGTACAGGTGGCATGATCCACGTGCCCCGGCATCTCGGCAAACAGACGCATCGCTCTATATATACTTGTCCAAGTATATTCACCGCTCAAAGGTAACTCTGTATTGTTCGATGCAGAGATTATTTTATATTAATCGTAATTAATTAACATTTAATTTACTACTCAATTTAACGTTCGTTTTCAGTGTATTTTGTGTTAATTTTCAATTACGTATTTACCGCTCCTCATGTATATATTACTTTGATTAATCACTTTTAATATACGAATTTCAATTTCTTCTTATGTAAATATAAATACAAACTTTAAGGACAACGCTCCTGTGTTTTATTTAGTAAATAAGTTGTTGTACCGGGTGCGCTAAGTTTTATGTCCACCCCACTTTTTGACCTTTAATATTATAGGAAAGGAACGCAATTTATACAGTATACATAGTGGATATTAGCCTTTCGAGAGTGCATATTAGTTTTTTAATATTGTTTGTAGAAGGCCATAAAATGAAAAAAAAACTGCATTCACATTAGATTTGCAAATTTTATTCGCCACGTTATGATGGCCATTTCAACTTCTAGAACTTAAGATTCTAATCAGAATTGAAAAATATTAATTAGATTTCAAGTAAATCGTGGTTTTACACATTGGATACACATTTTAAAATTCAATTTTTTTATCAAATGTTCAAAATGCCTTCCTTCCTGTTCGATGCATCGTCGAAGTCTCCTTTTAAAATGTTCTAACACTGTATCAGCACGGTTTAAATGATTAATTTCCTCAAACGCCAACCTGATTCTTTCCCTCATATTTTCCATTGTTGTTGGTTCTTCTCTGAAGACCATTTGTTTTCTAGTTCCCGACAAATAGAAATCAGGCGGCGTTAGATTTGGAGACCGTGCTGGCCAACTGATGGGGCCACCCCTACCTATCCACCTCTCTCCTAATTGCTGATCCAATTGCGCCCTTGCAATTTGGCTGAAATGGGGAGGTGCGCCATTTTGTTGGAACCACATACCTTAATCAGCAGAAAATAAAGTAAATATTTTTGAAATTATTTAATAGTTTGGTTACTTACGTTGTCTTACGTCCAGAGGTATTTCCTCTAACAATTGTCCCAAATTTTCTTGCAAAAAATTAGCATACGTGTTCCCATTTAGATGCCCATTAAAAAAAAGGGACCCACTAATTTATTATTAATCACCCCTCCCCAAGCATTAATGAACCAGTAATTCTGCGTGACTCTTTCTCGCATCCAATGGGGATTTTCTACTGCCCAATAGTGCATGTTATGTCTATTAACCTGTCCATTATTCTTAAAGGTACACTCATCTGTGAAAAGGACGTAATCAAAAAAGTGTGCATTCTGTCTTAATTGCTCTTCAGCCCACTGACAAAAATTTACCCTATTTTCATAATCTTGACCGTGCAATTCTTGGTGCAGTTCTATGTGATAGGGGTGATAGGCGTATTTCTTTAAGATGCGACTCACACTTGTCGCACTAATGTTGGTTTGTTGACTTAAATCGCGAATGCTTATATGATGATTATTTTCTACCGTATTAAGAACTCGTGCTTGATTTAATTCATTAGTAATAGGTAGATTGTTGTAAATTTTCTTTTTGTGCGTCACAGTTCCGGTCTCTCTTAATTGCTCAAATAGCCTGATAAAAATTTTTCGGTGTGGATGTTCCAGATCGAGAAATCTTTCCGCATACACACGTGCAGCTTCTGAAGCATTTTTCAGACACTCTCCAAATAATATGAGCACTTCAGCTTTTTCAGCGACTGAATATTGGAAAGGCATGGTTAATATAGGAGGTCGAACCACTAAAGAAAAATATGGTAGTTGTTTTAATGTATCTAATAATTGTTTCCTCAACTTACCTTCTTAAGTATCTGCTCCTATAAAGCGAAAAAAACCCGTAATAACCTAAAAAATTATTAAAAATTAATTAAATTTCAGGATAAGAAGCTTCATAAACATTCAATTTAGTATGTGGAATGTGGCCACCCTCACGTAATTAGAACTTTCGATTTTAGGGGTGGAGATAAAACTTGGCGCACCCGGTATATTTATTTAAATTAACCAATATCACGCACGTCCTGGCACTTTGATGAAACAGCACCACTAATTATTTTATTATCTTAGAATAATTTCAATATTATTAGCACGGCACATCCACATCCAGATAACCAGCAAAGCCGCCGTTTGTAATACTAGGTATTTTGAAAATTTTAAAATAAAGTAAAATATAATTAGATATTTGCTGAAAGGGAATAAATCACTAATAACATTATAAAAAATAATCATCAAATACAGCATTAATTTAATAATAAACTGAAATTTTGGAAAAATATAAAAATTTTGGGTGATTAATAAAAATGTTTAATATAAATATATTAATTAAAATAATTACCTGAATAGTTATAGGAAAAATAGGGCTAATTTCCGATATTAATTTCATTAAATCCCAAGAAGGTATTCAAGAACTAAGACGAGGTACCTAGAATAAGTATAGCTTTTGTCTGAAATGGTAATGTTATAAAAGCCAGAGAACGAAGTAAATTGAGGATTGATTGTTTCGACACCGATTACTAAACACGTACTTCGTGTTGAAAAAGTCAAATAGGGATACGTACTTCGTATTGTCCATGTTAAATAGGAAATACGTACTTCGTGTTATTCAAGTTAAATAGTAAACACCTACCTCGTGTTGTTCAAGTCCAAAAATATACAAGCACTTTGTGTTATAAATAAAAATAGTGTTAATCAAGTGCAGAAGAAACGAAGGGAAGAAAAATAGAAATCAAAGAAGATAGGTGCTGCTTAAAAAACATAACAAACACGAATATTAAGTAAAAAGGAAATTTCCAGAAGAGAAAGAGCCATCTGTCATCAAATAACTGAAGGTCAGATAAATGTCAGTTTAAATATACCTATTTTATAAATATCGAATAATAAATATTAAATTAACAAATTATTATAAAAACACACTTGGCTATTTCACAATTTTTTATTAGATCTATTTCTAACATATGTTTCGGCTGTTATGCCATTGTCAAAGAGTATCTTAAAACTAACTTACAATACGTGTCCTTTTAACTTTTATACCTATTTTTTAATGCTAGGGTGCTGGTTGGGACATATTTACAATCGCGTCTATTATGGGGGTGTTAACAAATTCTAACTGTGTATTCGTAATTATTATATTTTGTTTTTGGGCTTTTTGAATATATAATAATATATTAAAATATAATATAATAATTGCGAATACAAAGTTAGAATTTGTAAACACCCCCATAATAGACGCGATTGTAAATATATCCAAACCAGCACCCTAGCACTAAAAAATAGGTATAAAAGTTAAAAGGACACGTATTGTAAGTTAGTTTTAAGATACTCTTTGACAATGGCATAACAGCCGAAACTTATTGCAGTGAATTGTGGTGTTAATTGCTTAGTTAACTGGTCCACAACACACAGTAGCTTGGCCGGACTAGCTCAAATCGGGTACGCCTTCCAGGAACTCTTGGATCTTCAGGGGTTACCCTCACAGGGTACGTGTACAATAATGAAACGAAAGGTATTAGAAACGAAAACAAAGATACACCCCACGAAATTTTTAATAACAATTAAAAAAAGAAAAGAAAAAAAAATTCCACTTTATCTAATATAAAGCAGTGTTGAAACACCTACTGTGTCCCAAAATGAGGAAAACTTGTATAAAATTTGACTGCTACTCTAGACAAAAAACCTCACTAATGAATCCCGAGCAAATTACTAATTAAATATTTAAGAAAATTGTCAGACTTTAAATTACGTTATCCTCACTTTAAACGTCAAAAAGCAAAACTATCTGTTTTCGCACGCAACCAAAATTTTAATTCATGGACATCTAACATGAAACAAATAAATTTTCCCACCAATATACCTGACCTAGAATCTTTTACTTCTGAAAAAACTTCAAAAGAAATCTGAAAATTTTCCTTAATATTCCTCTGATTACAAAATATTTTATAAACTAAAAATTATTGACTATATTGAGCTCAACTATCTTACTAAACTATTTCTAAATACATAAATATAATTGCAAAAATATACGTACATTCATTAATGTATACGTCACTTCACCAAAAAATTAGAGATTTCAGATAGGTCACATAAATCAAAATTACAAGTTTACAGACTCATAATAATCGCAAATTAAATTTTAACACATCATATAAAAGCACAACTAAAACGCAAACCGATTTTAACTAAAATTTCTGAATAAAAAAGAAGTTTCTATTCAGCGACAAGAACTTGGACCTATCTGTACGATGGCTGGTTAATCTCTGCCCCTCCCGGAAAATGAAAAATATTCGCATGCCTAACATAAATCAAAAGATCTGCAATTGCAATATACTTCCACTAGACCTGGACTGCATACATCAATACAATTGTTCGAACAATCTACAGTCGTGGATAAAAATACACATTATAATAAATTTTACATAAAATATAAAATATTTTCAAATATTTTTCTGTAATAAAATACACATAAATATATAGTCTTTTATAGTTCCTTTAAAATTTTTCTTCGGGGAAAAATTCACTGCAATATGTTAGAAATAGATCTAATAAAAAATTGTGAAATAGCCAAGTGTGTTTTTATAATAATTTGTTAATTACAAAATGTTTCACCAAGAAGTGTCTGCCACGTCAATTAATGAAAAAAAAATAAATAAATATTAAAATAAAGAATATAATTCAAAAACCAAATTCAAAATTAAGAAATCATATTACAAAGAGTTCATAGAATTCTAAATACATCAGCTGTTCTTTGTTCTTGTTTCTCTAGAATCCACGAACCCAATTTTAGAAAAAGAACAGTTTAGAAATACAACTTTAACAAACTTTTAATGCTGCTTGCCATCGTGAAAAAATAACAAACATGATTATATATGATATACAGTTTAAAAATGGTGTCATAATCGTTGACGTGCTAAAAACTAAAACTTATGTTCCTAGACAATTTATTATAACTCAAAGGTTATGGATTGATTTGGTGAAAAAATATTATCATCTTCGTCCCAGTCATGTTACACATAGGCGTTTTTTCCTGCAATATAGAAATGGCTTGCGTGTAAATATTCCAATAGGTATTAATACAATAGGAAAAGTACCAAAAAGTATTGCTACTTACTTGAAATTACCTAATCCTGAACTCTTCACTGGACATTGATTTAGACGATCCAGTGTAACACATTTGGCTAATAGTGGAGGAGATTTAATTACAATTAAGCGCCATTGAGGATGGAAATCTTCCGCTGTGGCTGAAGGTTACATTGATAATTCCATCAAGAAGAAATTAGGCGTTGCTGAAATACTATCTAATACTGCACCTAATACGTCTACTAAAATCACAGAGAATCCATCAACCTATAATTCAATGGACAGATTAATTAATGTGAATCAGCAGGGATTAAAAAAAATATAGTATGTTCCCAGAATCTGCCTGGAATATCTATTAATGGCCACGAATCTTCTAGTGTTACAGTAAAAGTATATAACAATTGCAGTATTCATAATGATAAGTAATCTCAATAGAAGTATTTATAGCGTCTAGCTTTTTAACGAATTTAGAGACACACTCCTTTAGCAAGAGTCTATCGAACGCCTTTTATTATGTATAAGTAGTACTAATAAAGTTTTAGCAAATGTCTCTACTATTTTCTATAATTTTTATTTACATTTTTATCACTGTCAAACGTTCATATCTAATATCTAGCTTTAAAACGATTTAGTTCTATGATTTAGTTACTTATTACACTTGTGACCAACTTCGAAAAAAAAACTAGAGTGCGGTAAAGTAATACATTACGATACTGTGTAACCAAGCAACGGGGTATCGTAATCAGCACTTTACGACACCGGAATAGAAAATAGTCTTTTGTAGTGTCATGTAGTATGCAATCTTTATCTTGTCGTCAGGAGATCAATAGAGGCAAATTCTAAATAAATGTCAAAGAAAATCTATTGTCCAGCCATATTAGCTTATATTGGTTTGAATATACCCAGTTTTAATATTAGCAAAAGCACTACCTTCAGATTATAGTCTATCTGTACCTGTATACCGTATCGAAATATCGTCAACATATCTAAACCAAAACAAAACATTCTTAGTTAGTGTTTCGTTGTCAAAAATCTTACCTTCTAAATTGTCCATGAAAATTTCCGCCAATAATGGTGAAAGAGGATATCTTATAATTAATACATCATTACTTTTGAAAGAGTTATTATCATTGTGTTTAAATAGTTGTACCTCGTTGAATAGATGAGAGATTATTTTGAAAAATGGCTTAGCATTTATTATACATCAATTTTAATATATTTTTCAGTTAGTTTTTATAATCCAAAGTATTTAATAATGCTTCAAGTATGCCTTTCACGACATATCATTAACTATTAGAACATCCATTAGTCCATTGTGCGCTATGATAATTATGCCCTGATATGTGTATTCGAATCTATTATGCCACATATGACAGGATGATATTTAGTGGATGGTTATTCAAGATAATGATGATGTACGTGGTAATATCCTTTCTCTCTAAATACGCAAGTAAACTGAAATGTATTTCGATATTAATATTTCAGTACGTGCTTCATAAAGTTATTTACAAAACCCGTATTGGAAACATGTTTAGTACACGTTTATTATCGTTTAACATTCTACGGTAAATACATTACCTATATATTTTCCATAATTTAATTGTCAATATTTTTATAGATTAAATATAACGAAAAGCTCTGTAATATACTATACGTGAACATAATAAGTCCAGATTAATTTATGAAATAAAATGGTCACAGATATCCTACAAGCCATTTTCTATCTTTTATGCAGGCGATTAATAAAGAGTTAACAAATATACTTGGCCAGTAACCATTAACAGCTGGGGCTTCTCCTTTATAACGTCATAATATAGGAAATTCTCTCAATTTTTCAATCCTTTACAAGAGTTATATCGGAAAACCAATTGTTTTCCATAATATTGCGCCCTAACTTGAATAAGCTGATCGCCAAAAGTTTAATTATTGCCTCAAAATGCGTCTAATTTTTTGTCAATATCTACGTTGTCATCAGGTGAATAGCACTTTAGCAGATTTAGGCAAATTTATTGAATACTCGTATATCTGCCACTGGTGGGTAGTTTTCAATAAAGACCGGATATAGAAAATATGCTTTGGCTTAAAATTTAAGGCATGGAAAATATATTTAAAAATTTGTACGAATCAGATAAAAGGATATAAAATAAGTGTAAGTTTTTTACACCTTTTTTGAATTTTAAAACTTATTGTTTTTTATGCCTATTTAGAGTATTTTTTCTGACTTTTTGACACGTTCAAAAATCGTGAGTTTTATTTGCATTTAAAATTGTAAAATGTATTGACGTTACCAAATTTCTTTTACCAGATTAAATGTGACAAGAGATACTAGATCATTCAACATGTCAGAACGTCATTGTAGTAGGAGAAACTAAAACTAACTAAAAATCAAACCAAGAAACAACAACCAGCGTGTAACGGGCTGAAATCGTCGCTTGGTCATTTCTAGGCGTTTATTCATTAATTATGAATGGACTTGTATATGGTATAATTTTCGCTCTTATTTTTGAATTTCGATCTTTAAAAATTTGTATAATATATTCTTTTATGGATATCTATCCTATTGTTAGTTAAAATTAGAAATTTCAATATAGTAATTTTCTAAGTTGATTTAAATTTAATTAAAAATTACGATATATTGTACGTTGATGTAAGCAACTTTGTTTTCATTATAGTTTTGGCTTGATATCGTTCATCTCTTACGCGGTGGATGGCGTTAGATTTGTGGATAAAATGGTTGTTTTCTAGTAGGCGATCGTTTTCTAGTACATGGTAGTTTCTAGTACGTGGTACTTGTACAAGTATGAGGTTAAATGCAAGCATGTGGTACTTTTACAAGTATGAAGCTTTAGATTTATGCACCAGGTATTAAAACTTATGCACCAGGCATTTGTATTCGAGCACCAACTAGTAAAATTTAATCACGAGTTGTAAATTTCAAGCTCGAGGCTACAAATTTAGCAAGAAACGTTAAATTCCTTTTATGAAGTTAGATGAAAGCTGTACTGAGGTATTCCATTGTCTAAGAACCATTACATTCACTAAGGTAGGAAGTACTATTCTATACCGTGTGTCCTAATTTCGATGCTCACCATTGGTATCTCGGTTATTAGAAGATATAGAACAACGGCTAAATGGGGAATGTTTTGCAGAATTCAATACTCGGGGCAAATCCCATTTCAAATTAGACCTAACTTTTTAATTTTTTAAAATATTTTGAAAAATCAAAAATATTCCGATTTCGTTATTCCTCAATAACTCGATAACGCTTGGTCTGACCTCTTTTAAAGTTTTACATTGTTCAGACACTTTCTTAAAACAAATTATTTGATACAAACAGAAACGTATCAGAATAATTGAAACATACATGAGTAGGTAAACCCCACCAGTTTTGTATAATACAAAGGTATTTTTAATAATATAAAATATTATTATTGGTGTTCTTCACACCAGATTTTTAATAATATTTTATATTATTAAAAATACCTTTGTACAAACAGAAACCCCCGATTGTCATTTGTTTTTAAGTTATTACCACTATCTTTCGTTCTTCATATGGCGGCCATATTTGATTTTGGGTTTGTTAGGTAGTCCTCAAAATGTGCTTTTCAACGATGTATAACATGCCTGAAAAATTTTTATTTATAAGGAAAATATTAATAAAAACGTAAATTAATCTTTAATATGAAATTAGTAGGCTGAAAAATTAAACACCAATGTCAAATGAAAGTGAAAAGATATTCTAAGTATAGCAAATGCCAATTAAGTTGGCGCGAGGAGGGGTAAGTTCGCGCAGGATAAAAAGTAGTGGGGAGATTTGTATTTGGTTTTACATCAAATGTCAGATAATTCTAACCTCTGAGCGTGTATCACTAGCAAAGACATTATGTTCCGTCAAACGTCAATGACAAATGTATTCTGACAATGAAACAAAACGATAACCTGTCAAAGTACAATTAGTGCTGCAGAGATAAGTTAATTAAAACTACTTGTAGTTAGTGATAAGTAATTATTGTCAAGTATTAAGATTTATAAGTATTGATAATGGCACATACATATTCAAACGAAGAAAAATTTGATATGTTGGAAGTGTATTTCAAAGCAAATAGAAACACTGAAAATGCGTGCATGAGTTATGCAGAGCGTTTTCCAGAAAGACAACAGCCACACAGGACAATTTTTAGAAGACTAGTTAGCAAATTAAAAAACTTTGGAAGCTTCGAATAAAAACGAGCTAACTATGAAGTTAATGATGCTGATACACGTCGAAATAATATTTTACAGAACGTTAGGAACAATCCCAGCACATCAGTTCGTCGTGTGACACGAGAAACAGGGATTTCAAAATCTACTGTTCACAGAACCTTGGCGAAAAGCAAGTATCACACTTACAAACCAACAATTGTACAAGGTTTAAGTGATAATGACAATCACCGACGATTACAGTTTAGCAGGTGGTACTTTCAAAAATGTGAATATGACGCTAATTTTCCTAGGAAAATACTATGGACAGATGAAACACGATTTACCAATTGTGGAGTGTTCAATAGGAATAACTATCATCATTGGTCTACTGAAAATCCACATTTGGTAAATCAAAGAAGATTTCAAGTTCGATTTGGTTTTAATGTCTGGTGCGGTTTAATTGGTGTGACATTTTGTTTACTTTTTTTTTGTTTTTTAAACTCTTTTTTTCGCTTTAGATAATCAGTTAATAGGTCCTTTCATCTTTGATTACAATTTAACTGGTAACAGATATTTGGAGCTACTAACAAACGAGATAATGCCTGCTTTGAGGCAAATTATTAATCCCGAGAACATGCAAAACATTTGGTTCCAGCAAGATGGTTGCCCGGCCCATAACACTCGTAACATGCAACATTTTTGAGAGAAAACTTTAATGAGAGAGTGATTTCAAATAATGGACCCGTGCAATGGCCTGCGAGATCACCCGACCTTACCCCGTTTGACTATTATTTATGGGGTACCACTAAAAACGAAGTATTTTATTTTGAACCCCAGAAACTCGGGAAATTTTAGAACAAAGAGTTCTAGATGTGCTACGATCAGTAAACGGAAACACGCCATGTAGAGTTTGTAAGTCTACTCGAACAAGGTGTCAAAATTGTGTGGAACAGAATGGTCGTCATATTGAACAATTTCTTTAAGTGAATGTGAACTTTAAGTTCTGTATCTTTACTTTTTATTTCTATAATTTTTTTATCGTTTCGTTTGTTTACAGTATTACTTAGAATATCTTTTCACTTTCATTTGACATTGGTGTTTAATTTTTCAGCCTACTAATTTCATATTAAAGATTAATTCACGTTTTTATTAATATTTTCCTTATAAATAAAAATTTTCAGGCATGTTATACATCGTTGAAAAGTACATTTTAAGGACTACCTAACAAACCCAAAATCAAATATGGCCACCATATGAAAAACAAAAGATAGTGGTAATAACTTAAAAACAAATGACAATCGGGGGTTTCTGTTTGACTCAAATAATTTGTTTTAAAAAAGTGTCTCAACAATGTAAAACTTTAAAAGAGGTCAGACTAAGCGTTATCGAGTTATTGAGGAATAACGAAATCGGAAAATTTTTGATTTTTCAAAATATTTTAAAAAATTAAAAAGTTAGGTCTAATTTGAAATGGGATTTGCCCCGAGTATTGAATTCTGCAAAACATTTCCCATTTAACCGTTGTTCTATATCTTCTAATAACCGAGATACCATTGGTGAGCATCGAAATTGGGACACACGGTATATTCTTCTGGATGCTATAGCCAGTCAAATTAAGCTCACTACGAAGACTTGTTGATGTTAACTGCAGATATTATCGTAGTTTGTAAAGTCATAGTATTTATGAAATTAGTAACTTTAGAATCAATCTATAACCCTTAATTTTGTTTGCACCAGGTAATCCAAATTCCATTACGCACTAGGGTCATGTCAATAAAAGCTGTACTAAGGTATTCCATTGTTTAAGAACCATTGCATTCACTAAGGTAGGACGTATTGTTCTATATATTCTTCTGGATGCTATAGCCAGTTAAATTAAGCTCACTACGAAAACTTGTTGATGTTAACTGCAGATATTATCGTAGTTTCTAAAGTCATAGTATTTTTGTAATTAGTAACTTTAGAGTCAATCGATAACCCTTAATTTTGTTTGCACAGGGTAGTCGAAATTCCATTAGGCACTAGGGTCATGTCAATTTTTTTATTCGATTAATTGTTGATAACTAAGAAACTTTTCTAAATTTGAAATGTTAATTATCATATTGTAGAATGCTATAGACCAACGTATATCTAAAATTTATAGTATATTTTGACTGTTCAATTTTCTTTATTACGATTAGAAATTGTAGATTGATTTTTTTCTAATAGTTAATATTCTAGTTATTATACTAAATGTATAAGAATCTCGATGTGAGATTTACCGAAAGATCTTTAGATAAATTACAAACCAATTTATTATCTAGACTAAGCATACCATTTACTTATTTATGGCTTAATGATTTATACATTGACACCTTTCTGTTTATGTTACATTACATTTAATTTTATTTTTCTCAGTTCATTAATATAATTTTACGGTTACTTCAATTAATTATGGCTTTTTATGACAATATTGCATTATTAGTTTTTTAAGTTAAATATTTGTTACTTTTGTATTAAATAAACAAGTACTAGTAACTGCAATTTCTTTCCCTTTTTTAATACCTCGTGTCATATTGACCCGAGCGGTACAAGTGTATAGTAAATGTGAACATTAGTGCAGGATTAATATAAATTATAAGAAATCATATATTACTTTAGGCCTGACTGGCCTGGTTTATGTATCTTAGAGTTAAATCAAAATTAAGCGAAGTAAACTTTTTTTAAGCAAATTTTAGTAAAATTTGTTTGATTATGACAAATAAAAGTAAAAAATTTCAAGTAGTTTCGATGAAAATGAAGCGATTAAGCGGACCGAAAATCATATTGGTCATAAGACGTCGCGCTGCGTGACTGACAGGGAACACGCAACAATTTCGCACCACTCACAATCTAAGAAATGTTATTAAAAATGTATTTCCGTTCACGTTAGGTATAAGTTGAAGAATGTTGTATGGCACTGCGTTTTCTTCTGTGGTAGCTTGTACTAGATTACTTCATAATGCAAAATGACAAATCTCGTAAACAAACAGTTAAGGATATATATTTTTCGCTTGATTTCGTTCTCTACGTTATTAAATTTGATCTTTCTGCCAATATGTTATAACTCTAGTGATTTAGCGATCTACACTAAAGTAATAAACTATTAATTTAGCAATAAACGATCAGAGTGGGTCGATTCCATTGAAGCAATCTCTATAATACGAGGGCGGATTGATATACAGGCTGTCTTTGAAATAAAGAGACTGCGTATGATAAATGGAAAGATGCGATTATATAGAACATAAATCTAAATTATTATCAATTACAACGCAAACTCAAAAATTAAAATCTACCGAAATTAAAAATTACCTTGAAAATTATATTGGGTGACGCCTAAAATACTTAAAATGTTTATACTCGTACTCGTTTTTGTTATTGACGGTCAATTCTATGATATGGGCTTTTATAATATAGTCGATCACGCAGTGGCGTAACAAAAATCTTTTAAAGAAACCTTTGTATGGCCCAAAATTGCTTCCAATTCGAAGGCACGTTCTTTGAACAGCAACAGGGACAGCCATGGGTAATTGCTTATCTCCATTTATCGCGAATTTATTTATGAGTCACTTTGAGATTGAGTTTAAAAAGTCAGCCAAATATTTTCCAAACATATGGGTGAGGTATGCAGACGATGTGTTTGCAATTTTTGATACCAATAAGTGCGACTTAGATTATTTTGTAACAGAATTAAATTCAAAATTTCCTAGTATTAAATTCACGGTTGAAAAGGAAAACAACGGAGGTTTGCCATTTTTAGATACCTTAGTAATTAGGAATGACAAAAACTTAGAGTTTGATATTTACCGAAGAGAAACCAACGTCAACAGATTTATAACCGCAGATTCAAACCATACTTTTCAGCACAATTTTCAATTTTCAATTTTCTTATCAATCGTTTGTTAAGCATGCTATTGACAAAGGATAGATATGAAAAGGAATTAACTTTAATTAAGAAAATCGCGAGTTACAACGGTTTCGATTCAGAAATAATAAAAAAGCTAGTTACAAAACATAAAGTAAGAAAAACAATTCAGAATTCCACATGTTTGCTACCTCAAATTGATTCGAGCAAAAAATTTATTAGTTTACCGTTTCACGAAACTACGAAAAATTTAAGTAAAACCTTTAAACAGTATAATGTTCAAGTAGCATTTCGGTCGAATAACTCCCTAAAATCTCTCTTAGGCAACGCGAAAGACAAAGTTGAGGTAAACAACAAATCTGGAATCTATAAAATAAATTGTAAGGATTGTGATAAAAAATATGTCGGCCAAACAAAACGTTCGATTCTAACTCGTTATAAAGAACATGTTTCGCATATTAGATTCAATAGACCGGAAAAATCAAATGTTGCCCGACATATTCTTGAATCAGATCACAACGTAACATCTGACTGTCTGAGATTAATAAAAAACGTCACACGCCCCCGCGAATTAGATAGTTTTGAGGGCATTTTTATCTTTAAAAATAGGAATAACGTAATTAATGCAGATTTGGGTCCTATACCAGGTTCTTCTTTATTTGAGTTAATTGACAGTTAGATGTTATTAAAGCAAGAAAAATAGAAAAATCATTAAAAAATATTCGAATTCATGGAATTTATTTTTAAATTCGTTTCATTACAATATTTGCCAATAAGATATTCTGACTCATGATACACCTGTCCTAATAAAAAAAAGGCAAACCGCCTATGTTTGTAACAGTTGTCAAAAACTAATTTGCTTAGAGTGTTCGAAAAATTATGTTTTGATTGTACTGAAAATATATGTCTTTTGCGTGTTGTAAATATTTTCCACCGGAAATATTTTTAGTTTTTGGTTCGTTTTTTAAGTAATTCTATCATCTGATATTGCAATAAACATATATATATGTCATGTATGCCACAGAAAACTAAAGAAAATTTGAGTTTAGTTTGTATATGTAAACTTGATACATAAAAAGAAATTTTTTTTTTATTTTATAGAAACGACTTTTTTCTCTTAATTTATATTGGTGTGTGTAAAATGCATTATATAAATACTTAATAAAATTTATTTTGCTTAAAATTTGATTTAGTGGGTAATTCATAGATGCTAAATTCATATGACAGACGTCATATTAGGCACCCCGTCCTAAAATAGATACGTCGTGCTACTGACGATCAGTAATAATATAGATGTGTAACTTAATAGTAAACTAGATCCCTATGTACAGCTTATGGATTGGATATAATAATACAGGGAAAAGGGATAATTGTGTATGCAACCAACACAGCTGTAGTTAAATTACTATTGGGTTGTTCAAATTTTATGTATGAAGGAAAAATAATATTTCGTTCGATTAACTTCTGTATTGAGAAGCCATTATATAAACTTCTTAGACACATTCAATGCAGAATTTAATCAAACGAAACATTATTTAATTCTTTTCCACTTTCTTGAGTATCTTCTTTGAATATCTGAATACATCATAAAATGTAAATTTGAATGAAAATTACAAACAAACGTAATTCGTATATTTAAGATCTATACCAAGTCTTATGCCAGATCAATTTAAATAAATACAACAGTATTTTAAAAAAATATGTAGTTTGACGTTTCAGAATACGACACTATCCAGTTAATATTAATCTAAAAACTACAAGTAATAATAACAAAAAAATGGTAAAACTATATACTATTATCCTTAGTCCTTAATGCTATTTACACAAACAAACAATAAATCCAACGAAAATATATAACTTTATAAGATATAACACGGGTATGCGATTACAATATTTAAATACGGCGACCAAGATAGCCAACATTAAATTTTTCGTTAACATAGAGACCACAAAAATTCCTACAATAAATTTGAAATTCTTACCCCAGAACAACTTCTAAATGCAACACCCTCGTGATGTTTAAGTTGCATAACTAATTTCCTTCCCCCCACGTTGTTCAGATACCTTAACCCGTAAAATTATAGACTGATTAGTACTGATTACCTATCAAGCTGAACATATATGTATATATGACTTGTAGTTGTTAAGGGTTAATTCAAATACATATCACGGAATTACTTATCAACACCATTATCTCCTCTTCGTTATAAATCTATAGCTTATAAATTTTATATTTTGTTATCAAATTATATTAATTATATTATCTCAATTTTCAGTAAGCTAACAAGAGCAACACAGCACTGAACAAAACAAACGACCGCTTTTAATACACAAAGTCTCAAGTTTACGCATGGATTACTTGCTTAATTAAATATTATAAACAAATTCGGCTGCACAACTGTGAAAATGCCGGCGAAATTGAGTCCCAGTTAAGAAAATAATTTGCGAATACTGGGATAAACAGAGAAAGGGCGTGAACGGAAAAAAACAAATCATTAATTATGAACTTGGAGCGAAGTTTTCGCTTCCGTAATTTTTAGAAAAAAGGCCATTCGATATTTTTCTACTTGTTAATTTTTAATACTGAGCTATTGATAACAAGAGGATATTGAAGCGATGTCTTAAAAGTAAACTTAAATTTAGTTATTCGTTCTTCTATATATATAAAATACAAAAAATGTTTGTTTGTCCTTTATAGACTCTGAAACTATCCAACCGATGTGATCCAAACCGGTTTCATTAGAAAGGTAATAGTCCAGATTAGGTTTACGGCTATATAACTTTTTGATATTTCAAGTGGGCGTGGCCCCTCCCACATAAATTGAATAACATCATATATCTCGACTATTGTGATAGCAAAAGTTTTGAGACATTGCAATAGTACATATTGCTATGAACTTTTCCCTACAAATATTTTGAAACGTTTAATTATTTATGAGTATATTATTATTTTAAATATTTTAGAAATATTTGACTTGCGCTGTTGGAGCAAGCCGTTTGCATAGATGTGGACAATTTTGAATACTGTATTTTCTTTTAAGCGTAGCCTGCGACCTTGCTGTATCCTCAGACACAAATGTAGAGTGAAGTAAGAAAGGTGTGTTTATTTAAAGATAAATCTTTATCTTCGTTTTAGTAATTTCGGTTTTTGTTTTTTTATTTAATTGTGTTTTTGTGCTTGCTTAAATCATTACCGATTTATTTACGAGTTTGTGAATCTCGTAATTTATTTTTAACACTTTCTTACTCATGTGTCTCGAGTATATGAATATATATTTTTTACGTAAGTAATATATTTTATAAAAGATATCTTATTTTTATATTGAACGAATTGAATATTGTAATTTTTCTATTGTATTATTATTATCGTTTTGAAATTTAATCTTAGTTATTTGATATAAATGACAAAGAAGGTTTTTTTAAAATTTCTAGTATAAAAAACATTTCTGTAACTGTAAAATTTAGTACGTTGGTTTATCAAGGGCATTTTTTTATATGTGGTTGCACATGTGTTAGAGTTTGTTTCGGTCTGTCAAATTAGTTTATTTTGATTTTGTTTCTTGTGGGAGAAATTAAAAAGCATCTTTGTAATTTATTAGTTTAAATTTTGTTCGGAAGTCACAATGGACCTTTTATCGCATGCTGCGGTCACATCCATGCGTTATTTTTACCTTTATAATATTGTTTAATGAGGCAATATTAATCTTTATACTTTATAAAGATTACTTTTTTTAAATTTTTGTTATTTTTGTATTAAAGTTTCATTTAAATTTTATTGTGTGTATTATTATTAAACCTTATTTCAAAAATATTAAAAGTAACCTAAAGAAAAATAATTATAACATTTGTCAATACTCTTTTACTTGCGCATTATAAATTTGTAGAAGAGAAAAACCACTTTTCCGATTGGAACCCTGAGAGGAAAGCAGTCCTATTTTTTTAAATTAAACCGACTGAATATCCTACTTGGATAGATTTGTCGTGAATTGTGAATAAGCAAATTTCAAAATCACAATTCATAGCAATATAATGCTAAGAAATAAGTAATTAAACTTCTAGTTTCAAAAATTCTTTTATTGTAAATACCACTACAATATTGTTTCGCCATACAATGCCTTCATCAGGTGGATGAAATACTGAATATGTACAATACAAGTTTGAATATTTATGTGAAAATTATTGGGGTGGTGGAAAAATTTTTACAATCTTAAATTTAGTAGAGGGGAGTTGTTTAAATCTAGTTGGTCATTTAAAGCTACTCCTAAACTATTATATCTATTAATTTCTAAAGTTTCTAACAGGTTAAGTTTTTTACTTTTTTCTTGAATGTTTAAAATTTTGAAATCTATATTAAATCAATGATTGATATCTATACAATGACTTGCGAAAGTTGAATCTGTTTTTTTTTTCTTTATGGGTTCTCTCGTGTTCTTTCATCCTAATTTTGAATGTCCTCCCCGTTTGTCCTATGTATACCTTATCACAATCTTCGCATGTTAACTTATATACACCAGAGTTCGATTCTTTGTCTATTTTATCTTTGTTGTTTTTAATAATGTTCTGTATAGTATTGTCTGTTTTAAATGATATATGTTCGTTATTAAGTTTTTTAGTGAAAGTACCAATTTTTTCCGAAATTTTTTCTAAGTAAGTGATTGAATTATAGGAATTAATTATCTTGTATTTTAATTTTGGATAAACTAAGGAAAGGGTTTTAGATTTTTGTTGGCTATTTAGGATGTTATTGACAATATTTATAGAGTAACCATTGTTTAATGCTATTGTGTATATTCTATTTATTTCAAGGTCGAAATTACTTTTGCTCATAGTTACATGAATTAATCTATATACCATTGATTGGTATGTTGATAATTTGTGTGTTATAGGATGAAAAAAATTAGCGTGTATTGTGGTATCTGTATGTTGCCACCAACGCGGCGTAAAATTAAAAGTGTGACGAGTGATAAGGAGGGATCGCTCGCTGATCCTCTCTGGTCTGAACCTACCTGTTGTTGTTATGTGCCCAGGAAGGTCTCTGCCGGCTAACTCTCTTGTTTCGGAGAACGTCGCGGATTCAAGGCCGCGAGATGGACTATGGACGCCACCGTTATTATCCACCTGCAGAGATAACGCTATAACGGGAGCAGGCGGGACCTGGTAGCTCCAAATATCACCAGAGGGTCAGCCCCTTATCACACGTTGCAGAGCAAGAAACTTTGTTAATCTCGAAAGCTAGTGGGAAGGGTAGAGATCGAAACACAATCAACAGTTTCACAAATTTATTGAATACACTTTGCTATAGAATAATCATCAAAACATATAGGCGATGTCAACACTCTCAAAATAAATGCCAGATACAGTCGCTTACTCAAGTCACAAAACATATACAAGGTGAAGCCCTGTTCAAAAATTCAAAATGAAAACAAGACGAAATATGAGTAGTTACACAGTGACCGAAACTAAAAGTCTTACCCCCGTATATAAATAAAACGAGAGGCGGGAGAGGATAACCCAAAATTAACCTTCCAGGATTTAATAATTTGATTCTACGAACGAGTTTAAAGGAAATCTCAAAAGACGTCAACGCGAGAGATTCCAGAATGGCAAAATCTCAAGAAATTCGGAAGGTTTCCTTAAAAAGTAATCAAGGTTATGCCTTGTTATCAATTAAAATAAAAGTAAGATATAATACAAAAATAGAAAATCAAATCACCCAGAATGAACTTTTGGAGTACCCCCCGTATAACAGGTGTGCAAAATTTAAATATATTTAAAAGTCCGAAGAAATTTATTAACAAAGGTATACATCAAGAATACCAATTGCGTATACGTAATATGGATTCTGTACAGTAAGTAACAAAATAAGTAAAGTAAAATTTACAGATAAGTTCTTCGATTATAAGGTATCGAAACAAACAATTACAGGACCGATCTGAAGGATCAGGCCTTGATTATGACACTAAAACTAAGCAGGTGACAGACAGTGAAGCTGTCGGTCTTCTAATAAAAGTTTCTGTACCAGTATATGACAAAATATGAAAAGTAAAATTTACAGATAAGTTCTTCGATCATAAGGTATCGAAACAAACAATTACAGGACCGATCTGAAGGATCAGGCCTTGATTATGACACTAAATCTAAGCAGATGACAGACAGAGACGCTGTCGGTCTTCTGGAGTTAATAATAAGTTTCTGTACCAGTACCCGGGGATATTTAAGATCATCAACGGGTTTATTATTGAATCAGACTCGATCGACACAGTTAAACGCACTTGAAATAGGGAAAAGAACCCTTCTAAATGATCTGAATTAACAGGTTAAACTATCGCTCAAAGTGTGTGTCTTATAAGAGAGTAACAGCTTGATTAAAATTTTTAATTTAGAAAATTTACTAAACGCTATTCGATAATTAAATGATTTTCTTACAATATTTTGGGATAGTAAGAGATTAAAAGGCAACACCTACTTTATCTGGGTTTCACAAACAGTAATTGTTCCTTCCATATACTATTACCGTTCACAAAGGCAAAACAATACTTAATTTTCCCCAGCAGTCCTCACAGCGACGCCATTTTGGGAAACCAATATGGTTGAACCGCGTCCTTTCCTCCCAATCCAAAAGAGTCTCGCAAAATAGATGAGCCCCAAAATACACGGGTTGCGGACGGCCTAAGGGAGTTTCAGAACTGCGTCGGGATAATTCGTACAGCCAAAATTATGCCCTAAAATTCACAGGTTAAAAATTTCCGCTGGGACGCCTAACGCCACACAGTAGAAATCCAATATATTCTCCGAAAATCAGAGTAATCCACGTTATTATGAACGTTTAAAAGAATCCTGAAAGTTCAAAATGTGATATAGTAATAATATAAAGAAGATAACCATAACTTTACCGCAGAAAACTGGTTTCCAATGAAAACGTGCCACAAACACGACTCAGCGCTTATGAAGAAAATGTCTTAATGGCTGCCGAAACGATATCGATGAAAATGCCGGATACACGTCATCGCAATTGCGGAAGTATAAGAAGGAAGAGAATTTAGTTTTCGAAATCTCGAGAAAGATTTCAAATCGCATAATGTGGCAAATAAATCTAAAAACGTTAAACAATTTAAAGTCCAGAGACGATAATTTCTAATAGGAGTCGGTAAGTGAGATTCCTGTCGCAGAGGGCGAACAACGAAAAGGAGATGGCGCAATAAGCGGTGGAATTAAAATTAAACTAGAAATAATTATAAAAGGGCCGTAATTAACAAAAGAAGATGCGTTTAGATGATCTATATTTCATAGCAAAAATTCCTACAAAATCAGTTTGAAATTCGGTATGACTTTTAGCGAGTTAACAGTGAAAATCTTGCGAGCATTTCGGAAAGGGAATTTAAAAGATGGCCGTATGCTAAAGTACAAAGGCTTTCAGGGTGAATTGAATGATTGTAAAGGGTTGACAATTTGTAGTTGAAGGGTCTAAACGGTACGATATATGGAGTTTAAAGCAAATTAAATAACATTAGTTGAAATTATTTATATGATATAGTTACGAGGGTTTTAAGAGAAATAATAGAGAAAATTTGCACCAATATAGGTCGTATACAGGAAAGTGAATTTATGTGCGTAACAATGTGTTGGTTTATGGTATATAGTGAACTCGTTTTTATTAGTTTTGTGTGATATGGTTAAATCTAGAAAATTAATGCTTTTATTTATTTCTGTTTCTATAGTCAAATTTATTTTGGGATGAATAGTGTTGATATAATTATGTAAAGTTTTTAATTGTCTATCTGAACCGTTAATGCAAATTTATATGTCATCAACATACCTAAACCAATATACACAATTACCAAACAAGGGATGTGTACTAATTATAGTTTCTAAATTATTCATGAAAATTTCCGCTAATAAGGGGCTTAGTGGGTTTCCCATTGCTAGACCCTCTGCTTGTTTATAAAATTTCTTTTTAAATTGAAAATAATTTTGTTCCAGGCACGTTTGTAAGAGCTGTACAATTTCGGTCTTTGTGACAATGTTCGTGTTTCTACGTTCTAGTTGTAAAGTAATTAAATCTATTACCTTCTGGGGCGGGATACTAGTGAACAAATTCGAGACATCAAAAGAAATGAGTTTACATTTGTTTGGTAATTGCAAGTTTGAAATGTTGTTAATTAATTCCTGGGAATTTTTAACGGAGAACTTAGATTTTAATTTAGTGTGTGTAAGAATTTCTTAGCGTTATAATGAAGTTTCAACAAGTATCTCCTTCGTCAATTAACTATAATAACAATATATTACTAATGTGAGTAATAAGGACAAAAATGGATGGGATCGGACAAGTTGGCGTGACTGCTCTCATCCAAAATAAATATGAATATATAATATAAATATAAAAAGTTAATAAATAAACAAAATTTTCTTTTTTTCAAACACACGTATTTCATTTTTTTAGCGTAGTAGCACACGCCGGGTATCCGCTAGTATTAAATGAAATACGAAACACATAATTTCATAAATTCCATTTTAAACTTAATTTTAATAAGGGAATAGAAAACTAGTAAAAGAACAATAGAATATTATCTGTCAACTACAACGAAACAACTACACTGGGAAATGTACTTCGGTACAACTTTAGAATTGTAGAGAAATGTAAGAACTTTCGCGAATATGAGCCGATAGAAATTTAAGGCACAAATATCAGAAAAGAAGTTGTAGGAAACTTAAAATTGTCTGCTGAATTTTTAAAGAGAACAATCACAACATTCTCCTTTTATGTGTTTGCTAATGTTTAGAGACCAGACGAATCAGGTCGAAGTTACGATGGACCATATAAATAGTTTATAGCATCGCTAAGTACAACACGCAGTTACTGAATATCACTATTTATTCGGTTAACAGCACACAACAAACACATACTAATATACACACACCGGCAAATTTAAAGGAACGGAGATAAATTTGAAATTTTTTTTGGCTTAATTTTCTTTCTTCGCAACAAATTTGAATTGAATCTCTTAAAAGAAATAGTTAATACATTAGCCAGCTAGTTGTAGTTTGTATTGCTAATTTTTATGCCATTTTAAAGCCTATTTTAAAACTTAATCCAACAATTTGTTGTATTGTAAAAAATGAATTGTATATTTTTATTTGCGTTCAACATTTAATGACAAAATAAAATTACATTTTTTAATAACGTGTGTATCCCCCACGTGCCCTAATGACTGCAGTCATTCGTCTTTCCATACTTCTGATGACGTTGTCGATCATTGCTTGAGGCAAATTCTCCCATATTTGATGTAGAGCATCGCAAGCTTCTGCTACACTTTGCACAGCCGGAATTCTTGATCTTAGTCGTCTACCTAGCATGTCCCAGATATGTTCTATGGGATTCATGTCCGGCGAACACGCAGGCCTATTCATTGTCGGTATTTCCACTTCGTTTAAGAAGTTAGTTACACAACGAGCCACGTGTGGAAGAGCGTTATCATGCATTAAACAGAAATTTTCTCCAATGTATGGTGAGAAAGGGACCACAATATCTTGCAGAATATTTGTTATGTATCTGTCTGCATTTAAAGCGCCGCCAGCAATTACTACCAACTCTGTGCGTACACCTGAACATATACCACCCCACACCATAATTGAGCCTCCACCGTAAGAGACAGTAGGAGTGAAATTAAATTGTTTATTTTGTTCTCATGGACGTCGATACAATCTTTCCCTACCATCAATTGACTTTATGAGAAAACGGCTCTCATCCGTGAACAAAACTAGACCCCCACTGAACATCAGTCCAATTTTGGTGTTCTCGAGCAAAATGTAATCGCGCTACTTGATGGTGTCTCTGAAGGTTTGGGGCTTTTTTGGTCCTATACGACGTCAAACCAATCTCTTTGAGTCTTCTTCTAACTGTACGCTCACTTATTCTGGTCCCACGCACTTCATCTAGTGCGTTTTTTTGTTTGAACTGCCGTCTGACGCCTATTCCGGAGTGTTTGCAACGCTATGAAACGGTCATCTATAGCCGTTGTTGAACGTTTTCTGCCTTGATCTCGTCTTCTCGTATACTCCCCAGTTTGCCTCCACCGTATAACATTACGATAGATGGTTGATTTTGATTTGCCAAACATATTGGCAACATCACTGTAAGATCGACCATTATCAATCATTGCTACAGCTCTAGCGACATCGGTTGAACTTAAATCGCCCATTATTGACACCTATTAAGATTAAAAATAATGTTATTAAACAATCGCAAACTAAAGTTAAACAATTAATAATGAAAACACCAGAAAATTAAAAATTGACAAATATGTGTATCAAATGAACCGCACCAACTAACTGCTGTTAACACGTAAACTGAAACTTTGACACTGACAAATTCGATAAAATGTGTCAAATAAACAAAACATTGTAGTTACACATTCATAGCTATATAGACATAGTGCATGCAAATAAAAAACCATGCATTTCGTAAAATTTATCTCCGTTCCTTTAAATTTGCCGGTGTGTGTATTTGCGTCTTATTCTATCAAAATTTCAAAGTAATCTAGATTGACTTTTCAAATGAACACTTGTTATATACTATATAATACTTACATAAATCCATTACATCATTTTTTTCTAGAAAAGTTTCAAAATTATGCATGTATTTTAATTTGAATTAAATAAAAAAATAGTATATTAAAAAACGAGTTTCATAAGGCACCATTTTGCCGCACGAGATCAGTTTAGAAAACGAGCCGCTTGCGGCGAATTTTCTAAAGAGGGAGTGCGGCAAAAGGCCTTATGAAACGAGTTTTTTATACTATTTTTTTCTATTTTGCGTTTTTTACATTAATAAATTGCTTAAATTGGAATTATTTAATTTGAAAGTTCAGAGTTTAATTTTTATATAAAGCATGCAGTTGGTCACATTGATACTTGACATTTTCAAATTTAAATCTTGCTATCCGCGAAGTATATTATATTACATATTATTTACTAATTTTCGTTAACATTACTTGATACTTCATTTAAAAATATAAACATGAGGGACATAGAAACATATATATGTTGTTGTCAATTGTATACAAAATACGTTGTTTGTGTAAAATACGGACATATATCATATATGTCAAATGTACATAAATTCTTAAAATCAAATGACAGCAATGCTATTTATTTATGTATTCGAATAACGCCAACATTGAAAAATGAAAAAAAGCGTATCGAAATGGAGCTCATTTCGATACTGTTTTGGGTTTCATAATGAGTTCATTTCGAACGCAAAATAGAAAAAAGCTATTTTTAGCTGTCGTTACGACTTTATTAATATTAATATTCCTCAGACCAAGGTATTACAGAATTATTACATCAGCTATTTGGACGTATTGCAGTTTTAATACAAGATCTTTATATAGCAATTAATTAAAGAAGACGGTGCTAACTGAAATATATTTGCTGATCGTGGATTCGATGTTATTCATATCGTTAATACGGCTTTTATATTTCAACAAACGCCTTTTCATTTCAAATATATATTCACACAGCCAGAGCGGAGTAATATACTGAAATCATATTTCTTAAGTCTCCACAATGTGTGCAAATTAATTAATGCAACTTAAATTACCAACGTTCGTTGAATTAAATTTGTAGATGTAGTCATTACCCGCTATGTTTAGTCGAAATCTTAAAAATAAATTACGCCTTTTATGTTGCAATTTATATAATTTCTTTGATGTTGCCTATATGCAATTTAAATACAGACGTGGACGTTTTTCAGTAATTGTTCTAATCTAAATGAACTTGCTCTAAAGCAAATTAAACAGTAAAAATTCGTTTACTACAATTTGTAATTTAAAACAGTCCGTGGCAATTTAAAAATTGGTACCGGAACTAGAGAGGAAACTAAACGCTGATGGTCACGGCACTATTTATTTTTTAAATGTTTTCATTTACATGAACAAAACTACTAAATTTTTCCTTTGGAATGTTGGAGACAGAGCTTGACGCTGTTTCAGATATTTGTACAATATGCGTACATAAAGTTATGCCTGAAAAGAATTTGTGTTTTATGATTATCTTCCCGCTATTTTATAAATTTTATGTTTCCATCGTCCATCACACTTTTTAACAGCGAAAATCCTTGATTTGCTACACTTAAAATTTGTGCTATTACACCACGAATTAAAAAAACAACAACTTGTACTCTAAGGCAGGGGTAAGCAACCTATAGGTCGCAACTCGCCTGCGGCTTAGTAGAAGAAATACTTGTGGCTCTTGAGTAGTTTAATAGCATTTTTTATGTGAAACATCTAAAGATGCGCCGCGGAGGTAAACTCAACTCTTGAAACATTACCACTCCGAGCGCTCCCCTATTTTCGCCACACCGTTGGCGCTCCCCACCCTTTGCAGCGCGCACACGGAATTATTATTTGTGTTTGTATATCGGTGAACGCTATAGCCTGGTTATGTGTATGCTGGCGCCACTTCCCTCCACTACCCCTGCAAGCTATACACTAGGTGTTAGCCGCTTTTACATGTGATATGTGTTAATAGGTGTACGTTAGAGATGATCTTAACGGTGATTTTACATTCACAGTAAAAAGGCAAACAGTGATTCGAAAAGAGCAGGGATTCTTAAAATCGATTACAATCACTGTTAACAATAAGCGAGCGCTTCGCCGTTCACTGTTTGCTTTGTAACACACTAGTAAATTTTTATACAGTGAACGGTGAAAAAGTAATTGTTTCTTTAATGGTGAATAGTGATTCGGATTATAAATAATTCATTTATAAGCTATTTGCTCTTAGAACTATTTGTCGTAGTCTCGGTGATAATAATCAATTTCTTTTTTAATTTCGTTTTATTGTTTTCATAAAAATTTAATTGTACATAATTACTTACATGTTTTTTTAAATATTTAAACTACCTAAAAAAAATGGAAAAGCATAGATGTATAAAGTGCTATTTTTATTAATTTTTAAAATGATTACATATTATTAAAATTAAAAATGATTGCGATGATAATTTAATATTTTCTGATTCTGATAGCTAATCATTTTATTACATATTGCTGTGATTCTTTCTAAGCAAGATAAATTGAAAAATTAAATAGAGCTGAAAACGGCTGTGAAAAGTTTAAAACAGGTAAACTTTGATGACCCTGTATGATTATCGATATAGCAAATCTAATGATTATTTTATGTAGAGTTTCTCGTTACTTTCTGTAATTAGTTTTAATATATAACAATACAGATCGTGCTACGAAAATCACAGCTGTGTATATTTAATAACTAGCGACCGGACACGAGAGGTTGATGAGTCATCGCCCACGAGCGTACTATTGAATATTTGTATTTTTAAAGTTTTTAATTTTATTTATATAATTATACTTATAATAATAAAACCGGTATATATACGGCTACAAAATACGAGATACATTTTTATTTGTTCGTTTTGTATTTCAAGTTGAGTAAAGGAGTATTAATATTTACTAGCAATTCTTTCTCAAGGTTCTCTTGTGTAAAATTTTTTCTCTTTGAATGAAATATGAAATACATTCTTAAATAGAAAACGTCCTTTCTACATCGTAACTGGTTATAGGTGCATACTGGAAATATTCTTTTATTTCCGCGTATTTTGCAGTTAGATATTGTGGCATTGTCCCCATACACAATTGCCGCAATGTTATTAAATCTGGATTTCCATTAAACACTGCGTCTAACTTTGGCCGCAGGCCACATCCGAGGTCACTTGGAATACTTTTCAAATTATTAATAGCCACATCTAATGTCGTTAAACCATCATTTAATTTAAGATTTCGATTTTCAAAATAAGTGATTAGTTTTGTAAAATTTCCAAAGTGTTCCTGAAGGATGTACAACAGATTTTTTAAATGTGGAATTTGTTAGGTTGAGGTGCTTTATTTTATAAAGCACCTCACAGACGGCCAAATTGATACCATGTGGGAGACACAGTTGTTGTTCAGTGAAAGCAAGCTGTCCCACTTTTATCATAACGTTCGGTCCATCGGTTACAGTAGTCACGATATCAGTTTCCAGGGAAATAACAAATTGAGTTAGACGCTCTTTCAATATACGAAGATAATTTTCAGCCGTAATAGGAACGAGTCCTAAACTCCAAATTTTTTTATATGAATGAACGTTCACAGCCATGTATCATTTATTGGACGTTGTTGTCCACTCGTCGAAAGATAGACTGAACCTTTCACCTGCATTTTTCAGATATTTTAATTCTGCAGTTACTTGCTCTCTGATTTTTTCACTGTAATTCATAACACGCTTTCGAATTGGGACGGCTTATTTTGGTAAATCCGTGTATTTCGCTAAGAGCAATTTTCTCAATTCGTCTGAAGTTATGAACACACTGAATGAACACATCTAATGCAATTATTTTTGCCAAAACATCATGCAGGCTATCGGCGGCACTTTTAGTAAAATAATCTTCTAACATTCGTTTAACTGGCGGCGGTTCTGTGTTCAGATTTTCAGAATGTTGACTTGTTGAAGCTGTTAAACGATTAACGTCAGCTAAAATCTTAATATTATGTTTTTATGACAAATGTGTATGTAATCCCTTAGTCGATCCACCCGAAGTCTTGAGAATGGCAGGGCATCGCTTACATTTAGCACTATTCCAGTCCTTCGCAACTAAGAAATAACTCCCCGCTGACGACGTATCACTGTTTTTTTATGTTGAACAAAGTCACCCGCCATTTAAAATAACTTTTTCAGATAATTAACTTTTAAATTAAAATGACGTAACCTGCGTAACCTTGTCACTGGCAGAATAATAAATGAGAAAAAGTAAATCCTAATAAGCGTATTTATATTTTCGTACAGGGAATCGCAGACAGGGAGTCCCTCGCAACAATATTATGATATATCATATAAGGTGATCGGGTGATTCCTCTGTTGGTCCGTTGGGGAATTACTTTAACAGTATTTTATTGAAGTATGCCGGACGAGGAAGTCCCTTCTAAGTTACATTTACATATTATTTGGGCTGTACCTGTGTAGTTCTTTTATCATACGGCGTAACTAAGATTGATTTTTTGTGTTTATGTAATTAGTGCCCTTAATATAATCTAGGTAACGTCATTGTCAAGGCGCAACGGATTACGGAATACAAACTGGCAATCTCAAAAATCCCGAGATTAGCCAAGTACAGTCCCGGGATTTACGGGATTAAAACCCGGCCAGGATCCCAAGGGATTATATTCTCTAGTGCCACATCTACAATAATATCCTGCAACAGTACCATATTGCTACCCCTGAAACGGTTCGGGCAGCAATACCACAGATGGAACTAGGACAAGTCCTACTTCCGCCCCTGGTCTTTAAAGGCCCCTCGAATGACTTGCCGACTAGCTCAGTATGATATGAAGCGAAAGCGTCGTGGGCCAACACAACGCTAGATCTTAAAAGGGAACCACTGCGTTTGGTCTGGCAAGTTCCTGGGCTAACGCAGAACACCCGCGGCCTTAAGGGCAAATGAACACAATAGGGGGGTGTTCGGCTGCCTGGTATTTTACTTCTTACACTTTTGCTCGTTGGAGATAGGTAAACAAATGCAAACACAAATTCAAACATAAACAATAAAATATATTTAGAGATTAAATCCAATAACAATATTCAACAACTAGCAAATTTTATACAAAAATATTATTAAGTATTAAATTTATCCAAAATATTAATTAAAAATACATATATCCAAAAAAAAATATTAATAAGAATTAAGTGAATCCAAAAATGTTCATCAACATCAAATATACCCTAAAATAAACTTCAACAAGAGATATGCATAATTAGAACCTTCAAGCTTGAACATACTTTACATGTTTATGCATCACTCAGTATAAGTACAGGTACAGAAGGTACACCGTTAGGAAAATATAATTAAGGTACTAAAAATTCGTAAAAATTGATGCTACACTAAGTATTCATAAATTTGGAAAATTTACAAAATTTCCAGGCTCAGCCTGTATATGTAAAGCTAATTAAAAGAAAAGTTACCAATAAAGAAAATTATTTACCGCAAAAGTAGAAATTGCCTTTGAATGTGGCAAATAGATAAACTATAAAATACTTAAAATTGAAATTTATTGAAAAGCAAAATAAAAATTCAAAATACGTTTCTAAAAGAAACACTAACAGAATTAATCCTACGTCGATTACGTAAGAAAGGTTTGTGAAATTAATATGAGTAAATGAAAAGAAAATTACGGTAATGCAGTGAATATTAATTTAAATGTTCGTATTGGTGGTTTGCTCACCACGATATTGGACTCTAAGCGGATTCTTTTTTTTTAATAAAGTTAAAACTACTACATCAAATATGGTTCGTGATCGACAAATAGATGTTCTATTCACACTACCTGGTGTGTTAAAGGGTTTGAGAACCCAAAAACGTGGTTTACGGGATCCCGGTAATTCGATGACAACGGATGTGCCTTCCTGCCGGATTGCTGCCTTGGTTCAATCCCCGCGTAGAACAATAATTACCAAAATCTTGAGCCGGAATTAACAGCCCTGAAGCACGCGGTCGTGGAAAAAACTTTCTCCCAGATCCAGGGAAAACGTCCCCGAATATTACACTACACACGTGTAATAACTATTCAAAATAGCCAAGTAGACTAAAACCTGCATCAGCAGACAAACAATATGTAAAATTTCAAACTTGACTATACGTTTTTTTAACACTACTGAACACTTCAGAGCCAGTACGGAAAACCAAGAGAAGAAGGCTCTTCAAAATGAGGCACAGTTTTATATATTCGAAAGAAAACTACGTCATAGTCTCAAAAAAAACGATAACGGAGTATCAGAAAGAATGGGAAATAATTACCCAAAACCCATACAAAGTTAAAAAAAGTGTATAAGGAAGCTAACAAACTAAAATTCGGAAATTAAATGCAGCAAAAAAAAAGGTAATTAACCAACAAGAAATAATATTAAAAGGAAAGCAATCTATAATCGGTAGATAACTTAAAAGCCGCGTAGAGGGCGTTCAAAGCTAATGACATGGAAAACCCAAAATAAAACTTAAAATAAAAGTTAAACCAACAAATAAATCGTCCTGAAAGGAATACCAAAATTCCATAATTAAAATAATGACACGTTCAATACGTAATAATCGTTTAAAAGAAACGAAACTCGCATAAAGTATTATATAAAAAAGCATGAATCGCATATATATTCCACCACGAGGCGACTGCGCAGAGAAGGCATAAGAATACTCCGGGCACCTATCGGATATACGGTCAGCCAAAACATTTAAACATAAGAAATTTATATAATAAAAACGAAGTTTGAAGAAGCTTAAATGGATCGATAATTAGGGAATATGACAAATAAAATATAAATTAGCGAAAGGGAAAAGTTTGAAAAGGCTACGAAGGTTTAAAGTAAACAAAAAAAGTAATTACACGTTCAAAAATTAACAAAGAGTAGAAGAATGATTTTGTAAACGTAACAATATTCATACCATAAATATCGCTACAGGGTTTGGACTTCATAAATTTCAGAAACTTCATTGACTTTTCTTTCAGTAACTGGTGCAAGAAAGAACGAATTTTTATTGTTTATAGATTTGCTTTTAGTAGATCATAAGAAGAAACAATCGTAGCAAGTAGGTTCTTATGGAACTGTGTGACCATATTCGCAACGTAATGGTTGAAGTCGTTCGGCGATATATTTATGTTTGAAGTGTCGGTTAATGGATATCTATTTAATTCGGTATTTATTATTTTCAAGATTTCTCTAGATTTGTTTGTGGAATTTCTTAATCTATCAGAATAATATTTCTGTCTTGTTTTTAAAAGAAGAGCATTGTTATCTTTCTTTAATTCTTTGTATAGATTTAAATTTCTTTTGCCCATTTTCGAAGCATCGTAAGTAAGGTCTAACAAGGCTTTCTTATTTATAAGTTCAGGTGACAATTGAAGCATGTGGAATGTATTTGTCCGAAAACTTTGCTTTTTAACAAGAGCGGAGGAGGCATCGTGGTGCCTTACTATTATGTTTAGGACTTTTAACATTTTATTGCATTCTATTTAGTATTATCTAGACAAAACAAATTATGCATCAAAGTTAGTAATATTTATAAATACATTACGAATTAATGTTACAGAACACTAATTGGATATGATTTTATGTCACTCCGAATTTTAATTGTGTATTCACCGTCGAAAACTGAATGAATTTATTTCCGGCGTAAGTAATGTATGTTAAATGAATCAGTGGACGGTAGCGGTAATCAGATATAACCCTATATTTCAATTACATCCAAGCTGTCAACCGAAAATATTATAACACCATTCGAACTTAAATCAAATTCTACCGTAATTGCCCGGTTTAATTCGGGTATCATAGTACGAATCCATCTGACCGCACGCTCAATTCGATATTTTAAAAGTATCCACTCTCCGCATGCATCGGTAATTCGATCACCTTTTTTGACGTTGAATAATTTAGTTCGCACGTTTGATCATAAATTTTATGCGTGTCGAACTTAAAAGGTATAATGATACACGTCGAGCAGCCTGTAATACAATATTCCACTTACGTTTACATCCATTTACAGATGTAATTTAATGTTTGGGAAATTAAATATTTTTAAAATGAGATTACTGCATTAAAAATATATCAACAAAATACAAAAGCTAGGATTCCATTTAATCGCAAACGTTGAAGCCTAACACAATTTAACCAACAATTTAAATAATCTAACGAAGGAAGCGGTAAAAAACTTGATACGTCATTACTTGAAATAATTCTTCCAACGGGAACATATGAGCTACCGGAGCGATGCGCAAGTGTATTTTAATGGAGGGTTGTAACTTAGAAAAATGATGTTTAACCTCTTCGGGATAAAGGTATCATATATGATACCTCAGGTTTTTAACTTTTATTGTTCGGCTGAACGAGAAATTCGCTTGCCTGTGCAGGGTACCACATTTGATATTTTTGATACTCTTATGTGCGTGCGCAAGGCAATATCGCGTCTCCTTGTATTCAGTGATTGAATAAATATTCTAGATTAGTTCTCATGACATGCACAAAACATTGTGCGATGTCAGGTGAAACAAGTACGTTTTTCATTCATGGTATCAAAAATGATCAAGCAAACAAATATAATTGATAATGGACTTTATTGAATAGCGGCAACTATTGGTGAGGACATCTACAACGAATGGGGGACACTAGACCAGTAAAGCTAATATATGAAGACAAAGTCCAGTATAAAAGGAAAAGAGGAAGACCGCAACAAGTATGGGAGGATGTCATTGGAAACAGCATCCAGAAGAGGGGAAAGAGCTGGAAAGAAGCAAACACACTGGCCAGTAACCGAAGATTATGGAGAAATTTTGTTCATAATTTAGATTAGACATGTACTTACCCGACACCCTTTAGGGTAAAGGGGTTTTTGATATATATATATATATATATATATATATATATATATATATATATATATATATATATTGATGAGAAGCGCTGAGGAGGTGATAATAAATATAATGAACGAGTTCAAAAAATATTAATTTTGAAATTAAAAGATGGGCGCCTTTATATAACTCCTCAAACTGCTCTATCTGTGTTCTAAATTGCCAACTAGTCGGATCGCATGAAACTAAATTAAAAAGCTTAATTAAATGTGAAATCTCAGGCTCTTCGTTAGATCTAAGTCGTTGCTTCCATAAAAGTAAACTATTAATGTTAAGGCTTAAAGAAATAACTCCTACAAGTAAATATAGACAAATAAAAGATTGATATGATAATAAAAATATTAAGTTTATTGCTATAAAAGAAAACTGTAATAAAATAACATGTATAGCAAAGGGTGAAATTAACGAAACTACATATAAGAAAGACAACAAGGTGTTACTTAAGAAAATAAGGTGGTTATGTGTGTTTTAACTTATAAAAATATGGATAACAATATAAATAATCTTTTAACGATAATGGTAAGTACCTTTAAATTACTATTTCTACGTTTAAATTGGTTGTTTATTAACTTTTAATACAAGTATAGGACGTTTAGGTTAGGTAAACAAAATCGAGAATTTTATTCGTTTATAAGTTTAAAGAATTAAAAATTTTTTAAAAATAAATACGTTTTATCTGTAACCTGTGATTATAATAATCCTGATGTTTATTTTGTAGAACGTACGCATCAAATGGGATGATTCTCGGCGATCGAAAAAGTCCGATTGCTGTTCGAATTGTTGACGGCGTGGGTGGCTGTTTCCAATGACGCTTTCGAAGATTTTCTTCGGTCTTGGTCCCTGATGCCTAATTTCTCCCTGCGTTCTTATCTAGCTGTTGGATTACAGGTATCGATGTAGATGAACGATAATCAATTCCGTAGATGTTCGGTGACTGTTTCTTGACAATATTTCTTTAGAATTTCTTGCGATTATCGTGAAATTACGTCTATGACGCTTTGTTGTACGTAAATACGTTAAAAATCGAAATTTCTTGAAGAATTTCTCTTGTCGATCGTGTTTATTTAAAGTCAGGATACTTTTAATTACTTTTTACTATATTAACGATTTTAATTAAAGATATATAAGAATTTCTAAGGATCGGTCAAAAAAATTGCGTCTACTATTTTATAAATTTCAAAAGATGATGATGCCGATAGCGCTTGTCTGTTTTACCAAACTTAGCTATCTAATGATGCCAAAAAGTCTCGATGTTTTACCTTATTAACATTTTTACATAGATGGAATTTGACTAATATTACTATTCTTACAGATTTTAAAAATTATTTAATAAATTAACAAGTTAGGTTAATGTAAAACTTAATGTTACAAATTGAGTACTGCGCACGATAAATATTTACATTTGCCAGATGTCAATTTGTAGGCGTGGCTTACTAGCGTCGATATAAATTAAAAATGCATATGAATTTGAATATGTGTTTTTCGCGCTAATATTTGAAATTTGAATAAGAAATAATAAAAAAGAAATTAATGAAAGAAATATAAATATAGAAATTTAAGAAAATAATGTTGTCGTTATTAAAATTCGTATGCACTTCGACACTACTAATACTTAATAATATCACTTACATAACCTTTTATTACCCTTTTCTTACTTTGTATATCTTATTTTTCCCATTTCAGATGCAGCTCAATGTGTATCCCTTGCACCATTACAATATATATATGGTAAATTCAATCAGTTGGCGATTTAAGGTCTGGCTTTACTTTAAAGTATATATATTTAACCCTAGAATGGTACGTTGGTGTCGCCTATGACACAGCTACACTTTATCTCTTTCCCAAACGCATAATTGAAGAGAGAAGTTAGCGACCACCTACGTACCTCTCGACGTGTCAGTACATCTTTGAATGCGATAGTTGTAAGTGCTCTGTTCTGTTTTACGTATCGATAGCAATTGGTTGTGTCACATACGACCCCAGAATACCATTCTTGATATTATTTTTTTAATTTACAAAATATGGCTTCCACTAGTAAAGCATTGACAGAGTTAGAGGATATTATACGTTCTTACGAGAGAGGTGAAACAGATTTGGACAATATTGTTCCAGAAATAGTGAGCGACGACAGTGTATCTGAAGATGAGGAACTTTTAGACAGTGAGCGTTCAGATACCTTTTCTGTCGAGTCTAGCAGTGAGGGAGAAGAGTCCGAAGAAGAATCTGTTACACGTCGAAAGGCAATTTATGGAAAAAATTGTTACAAATGGTATAAATCACCATTTTTTTCAAAAAATAGCCGTACAGTGCAAAAGAACATTGTGCTTCGGTTACCAGGGCCAAAGTCAAACGCATTAAAAGCTGCAGATGAGATTGAAGCATGGAAGTTATTTTTCACCGACGAAATGATTAATTGTATTATCCAACACACAAACCAAGAAATAACAAGACAATCCTCCAAATATGCTAATAATTAGAGCTGAGGATGTTTGCGGTATAACCATGGTTATATCATGTAACCATAGTAATTTACTATGGTTACATGATATAACCATGGTTATACCGCAAACACCCTCAGCTCTACTAATAATAAAAGCTTTATAGGGTGTACTAATATACAAGAAATATTGGCCTTATTCGGGCTGTTGTATATGAGTGGGGTTCTAAAAACAAGTTCTCTAAATACTTCTGATTTATTGTCCAGACAATATGGATTACCCATTTTCAGAGCAACCATGTTTTGAAAATGAATGAAAATGTTTTGAGTTTTTACTTAATTGTCTTCGCTTTGATGACAAAAATACCAGACAATAGCGTAAGGATGATAAATTTGCAACTATCAGATTTCTGTGGGATAAATTTATTGAAAAGTGTTCAGAAAATTATACAGCTGGCTCATATGTAACTGTAGACGAACAACTTCTTGGTTTTAGAGGAAGATGTCCATTCAAAATCTATATTCCAAATAAGCCGGATAAATATGGCATAAAAATTGTTATGATGTGCGACTCTAAAACATTTTACATGCTTTCTGCTATTCCATATATTGGAAAAGAAAGAAGAACTATTTCTGAAACTTTACCTACTCAATATGTCCTGAAACTGTGTGAAAGCATATATGGAACAAACCGGAATGTTACCATGGATAACTGGTTCTCGTCCTCGGATTTGGCAAATAAATTATTGGAAAAGAAACTAACCATGGTAGGAACGTTACGTAAAAATAAAGCAGATATTCCGCCAACTTTCTTGAAGAAAAAAGCTACTGTTCCTAGCTCTGATTTTGCTTACGACGAAAATAAAACTATGGTTTCGTTTTCACCTAAAAAGAATGAAATAGTTTTGTTGTTGTCAAATTTTCACACTTATGGCGAAATTGAAGACGAAACTAAAAAACCCGAAATCATTCTATTTTATAATTCGACGAAAGGTGGTGTAGATACATATGATCAATTGTGTCACTCAAAAACTGTGTCACGAAGAACCCGTCGATGGCCTTTACGTGTATTTTATGGAATGATAGATGGAATTGGAATCAATGCTTATGTTATCTATAACGCCAACAAACAAAAACAAAATAGTGCTTATAAATACATCCCAAGAAGACAATTTCTTCAAAACTTAGGCATGCAATTGATCAAACCACAATTGGAAAGCAGACTGAATGTGCCAACAATATCCAGATATTTACGTCTACTAATTCAGGATATTTTAGGTGTGGAAAAAAGAATCCTAGTTTGGAAAAAAGAAATTAACCTGTCGGTCAGAAACGTTGTCATATTTGCCCTAGAAATGCCAACAGAAAAGGTCGATAACTATGTGTGAGATGCGGTGAACAAATTTGTGCTGAACACAGAAGGCCTATTTGTCCTCCCTGCAGTGAAGAACTGTAATTAGTATTTTTGTGAGAATAATTGTTTTATATTTTTGTACCATTTTATTTTTTATAATAAAATTAATGTAAAATTATACTTTCGTTTTTATTTTGAACGATAACTATATAAAAGTTAAAGATATAATGATGTGCTATATGCGACACCACTGTACTAGTCATGTACTAGAAAATAACGATACCATTCTAGGGTTAAAACAACCCTACATGTTTCGGCAATGATGCCTTTATCAAGGATATAAAATATTTTATATCCTTGATAAAGGCATGATTGCCGAAACATGTAGGGTTGTTTTAAATATATATACTTTAAAGTAAAGCCAGACCTTAAATCCAACTGATTGAATTTACCATATCATACCAAGGTCACGAAATAATTATATATATATATATATATATATATATATATATATATATATATACATATATAGATAATTATTTCGTGACGTTTGTATGATATGGTAGATTTAATTAGTTGGCGATTTCGTTTTTTTTTCATATTATATCATGTTGACATTTACAAACAGAATAATTTATTAAATCAAGACAACTGAGCTGTGAACTCAAAAAAAAAGATAATGCTACCAATTGATGCAAAATATTATGTAAATCATCCTTTGTATAAGAATTTTTTTAATTAAGTTTCTCATTCAAAAGTTGCAAGCAATATACAGTACTTTTTCCTCACCCTGTAGTTATTTTTGATTACAGTACATTTTTATTAACCCCTTCGTGACGGGACTGTTTTTCACTGTCGTGCTCTCAAAACGGGCTTCTCTGCGCTTTGCGCAAGCGCGCGGTTCCCGATGCGAAGGTGACTTTGGATAGCGCGCATTTTCGCGGTTCCCGACTGGAATTGCTGTTTTTAGTAAACAATTTTTTTCTATATAACAATAAATTAATCGCATTTGTATTGTTAATGGAATAATAATAACAATTATAATCTTTCTTAAACTGTATTCTAACTTGCAGTGTAATAATAACTGAAAAATTTGTCAACATGTCATTACAAAAAATATAAACATTTTTATTTGCCATAAGCTACCAAAGTGTGGTAGTTTTTAAAACATGGTATTACACAAAGGGAAACATCGCAGCTAGGGCAACAATAAGTTGTTTCCCTGCGAATATTCTTTGTTGAACAAACTACGCATCTTTTTCTTGGTTGTTTATTTGTACCTTGATCCTTCTAAAATTGAGATATAAAGTGTCTCTCTGTCAAGCGAAGGGGAGAGTCTGTGTCAGGAGTCCTTCGACTGGTTGATCGTGGTTTGCTTATCTTATATTTTGCAAGCAACTCTTTCACCAATTTCAGCTGAAAATCAGTTACACATATATTTTCACCCGTTTTCATTTTATAGACCGCGTGAGAATTGAGAAGTGTCATATCAAGCAAATGAAAAAATAGTTTTTTGTACCACTTTATTGACTTTCGTAGTGATTGTATCGAACTTTGAAGCACGTCGGTTCTATCTACTGCTCCCATATTTGCATTGTAGTCAACAATAATGCATTTAGGGTTACTTATGTCTGTTTTCTTGACTGGATCTTTTTTCCCTGTATGAACCATATCTGCAGTATGTCGTGTCGAAAGCATTCTCACTTCTTTTTTATCTAGCCACTTCACTGCAGGTATATTGTCAGTGGAAAAATGTATAACTTGTCCTCTCGAAATTTTTTCTTTCATGTCTGGCATGTTCTTTCTGTTTTGTTTGACAGTTCCACACGCATTTGTTTGACCAGCATAAAGCATACCATATAATATAGGACTGGTGTACCAATTGTCAGTGTATAAAGTATGACTCGAGCCAAGGTAAGGCTGCATAAGTGTAAAAACGATATTTCCAGATTTACCTAATTCTGTACCATATTCTTGAATATCAGAAGTTGCTCCGCAGTATATTATAAAATCCAGTATGTATCCAGTTTCGCAGTCGCACATCACAAACAATTTAATTCCAAAACGGTGCTATATTGTTTAAAAGAACGTCTTCCTTTGAAGAGCATCAAACTTTCGTCGATACACAGGTTCTGAAATGGGTAGAATATATTTTGGTATACTTTTTTTTATGTAATCTACGACCAATCTGATTTTATGCAATTTGTTATTTTCATTTTGATTTTCCTCTGAAAAATGTAATGCCCATAGTATCGAAAGGAAACGGTCACGAGAGAACACCTGTCCAAAAATCGGTGGAACTAATAAAGCATCAGTTCACCAATAATCAACAATTTTCAATTTCTTTACTTGTGCCATGAGATAAAGCAGTAAAGTTCATCGATTGTAACGTCTGTCCATGTTTTTCTATTCTGTGGAGCTTGATCGCGTTTATTATTATAAGTGAATATTGGTGTAATATATCTTCTAAATGGTTTGCTTGTATAGCTAAAATTCGGAAGATTTATCTTAATACATATGTGAATACATCAAAGTAATTGTGTATACTTACTGACTATTTTTATACTAATTCTGCACAATATATCTTAACAATTTCAATTAATTTTCATAGCAAATTCACTAACAAAATCCTTAAGACAGATCGGATTTACGACATGAGATTTCCGGAATAGTTAGGTGGCATTAGTTAAAACTCGCACTATCTAGATGGTATAGGATTAAAAAAAAAAGACTTGGTTCCAGCAAGGTTGAAATATGATTTTCTTAAAAGCAGGACGTGAAGAAAATCCAAAATTGGCATTAACAAATCAGACGAAAGTCAATTCCCTATCGAGATGACAAGGAAGTACCTTCTCATCACCTACCTGCTTAGAATGTAATACAGTATAACACAGAATAAAGCATACCGAAACTTAAAAATATATTTCTAGTGCTACATAATTTAAAAAGAGGTATATAACCCCTTACCACAATTATTAATCGTATACTAAATACATATTTCGACAACTAAGTTGTCATCTTCAATAATACGTATTTCAACAACTAAGTTGTCATCATCATTAATACGTATTTCGAGAACTAAGTTGTCATCATCAGTAGGTAAAACCACTAATAAACCACAGTGTTTACGTGGACGCTGTGTAAAGTTGTTGCGTAAGCAGTTGTGCTAGCTTTACTGTGCCCCATACGCGACACCTTTATTAGTGGTTTTACCTACTGATGATGACAACTTAGTTGTCGAAATACGTATTTAGGATACGATTAGTAATTGTGATAAGGGATTATATACCTTTTTTATGTTTTTACTAAACCACAGTCTCCAAAGAAAGACGTTACATAATTTGGTAAGATAAAGAAATTTTAATTATTGGTATGTTTGAGATGTTCTTGTACTTGAAGGCAAGTTTGATACCTGTCTCGCAAGTTTCTGAACATTCCGCTAATAGCAGAAAGTGGCACCTCGGCCAACACTTACCGAATTTTGTTTCTTCAATTTCTCAATGTCGTGGGGTACTGGATCCTGGTAGATCTTCTACTTGAGGTTTTCCCAAAAAAAGGCATTCGGAGGTCTAAGATCTGATGAGTTTTAGGGCAATGGATAATCAGTTCCCCTGTAGATGAGACGTCCAAAAAAATACTGCTGCAAAAGGAGTAAAGTTTGCCTAGAAGTATGCGCAGTAGCATCGTCCTGCTGAAACAACTGAGATCCAATACGTAAATTTCTCGAACGGCAAAACCACCTTATGTCCTCGTAAAGAATTGTTTCCCTGTAACTCTGCTGATTAACTGTTACACGCCTACCATGTTCATCCTCCAAAAAGTATAGGCCAATTATTCCATGCCCGGAAATGAGAGAATTAATGAGACCTATCAACAAATTCCTGCCGCTCCTCAAAACCTGGGTATTGGGTTGTTTGCTTGTTGAGAAATCCTGATAACAATACATGTGATTCATCGCTGAACCAAATGTTTGAAATAAAGTTTTCATTTTTGTGTTCGATAGCTAACGTTTTGGCGTAAAATTCTTCTCTCTCTCTTTTATCAGCTTGATGCTGTTAACGACTTGCATACGGTAGGAATAGGCCCCTAATTCCTTCTCAGCACGTTGTACAGATCTACTCAAATTAAGCTTTTTGGCTATTGGACGCTGGCTTTTTTTAGGAGACTATAAAATCTTGTCGAAAATCCGATTTTTCTAGAACTTTTCTTTCTACCTGAGTAACCTCTCCGTTGCAGATCCCGTGATTCTAGATTTTCGTACCATCAATAATATAAAGCGCTTTGTTGATGGAGGTATGTTGAAGCGTTCCCCGAAACGAACAGAAGAGAAGAAGCCCATCATTTGAATTACAACATTAAAATTTAACAAACAGAAAATAAATCGCAAAAATTAGATTTACATGAAATTATGGAAATTTTGAAATATAAAATTTCAGACCTTTTACTCCAGAATCATATAGATTTCGGCAATTCTCCTTTATTAGGCCTATTTTATATATTATTCTTTTATTTATTTTGGTTTTGCCGTGTTTATGGCTTGCACTCGGTAAGCTTTGGCCCTTTGTGTAAATCATGTTTGCATCTTGAATATAAGGTGCCTATTATTGAAACATCCTTCTAAGCATAATTACTATTATTATTATTTTCCTTTTATTATAATAATTTATTTATGTTTAAATTTGTCAACATCCTTTAGGTTTAGTTTGCAATACAACTCCATCTGAGGATGACACTGTGTGTCGAAACAATTGTAATAGGATTTTACCTCATTCAAGTGGAAATTAAGTAATATTGATTTTTTTTATTGAATTTCCATGAAGTAAAGGCTAGTGCCATGATATAAAGCAGTAAAGTTCATCGATTGCAACGTCTGTCCATGTTTTACTATTCTGTGGAGCTTGATCGCGTTTATTATTATAAAATAAGTTGGTCTGTTGGGCGATACGAGTTACGAAATCTTCGGAGAAAAACAACTCAAAACTTTCTAATATTGTAAGATTTTCAGGCACATTATTTGTGCAACCAGAATTAAATTTTTCAAATGAATGAACAGTCGGTTGATAGTTAGGATCTGTTGTCCATTTGAAACCGGCATCAGGTGTCTTGAGTGTATTACCAGTTTTTTTCCTCTTTGTAGTTTTCTGACCAGCTAAAAGATTAAGTAAATATAAAAAAATATATTTATATTAGATATCTTACCATTATACAAAAATGTTTTAAATATGTCTATACGTTATATGCACGTATAAAGCTTTTGTTTCATTATGATACAGACATGTAAATAAATTTACATATATGTAACTGTATACTTGGACAATACCTCGTATTTTCGGCATTTACTTCTGCTTAAGACATAAGTTTCTGCCATTTATAGGCATCGTCAGCTAAGCTAATGAAGCAATGTATACAAATGATACAAATCTTTATAAATAAAATCTGTATCTGTATATGACATTAAGCCGAACCGCTCATTAGATATAGCAAGTTTCATCCTATAAGGTGGCACTTATTTACGAGTGACATCTTACGGACGAAAGAGAGATTTTATTTATAAAGATTTGTATCACTTGTATACATTGCTTCATTAGCTTAGCTGACGACGCCTAATGAAACAAAAGCTTTATACGTGCATATAGCGTATAGACATATTTAAAACATTTTTGTATATGTACCGCCACCTGGCTGTTTTAGAAGGACTACCCGTATTCCTTTCGGTTCGTATGAGCATAGCTTGTCAATCGAAAGATCGCTTTCTTTGGTATAGTCTCTTTCGTCCGTAAGATGTCACTCGCAAATAACTGCCACCTTATAGGATGAAACTTGCAATATCTAATGAGCGGTTCGGCTTAATGTCATATACAGATACAGATTTTATTTATAAAGATTTGTATCATTTGTATACATTGCTTCATTAGCTTAGCTGACGATGCCTATAAATGGCAGAAACATATGTCTTAAGCTGAAGTAAATGCCGAAAATACGAGGTATTGTCCAAGTATGCAGTTACAGATATGTTAATTTATTTACATGTCTGTTTCATAATATCTTACCATTATTACTGCCAAAGTCATCATCCGAGGATAAAGGGTTTTCTTGCGGTACATTATACATTTCTTCATCCTCAGTTTCACTATTGGACTCAAAGTCATAATCGTTAAATTCATCACTACTTTCATTTAGTATTGCCTCTAGTTCGGCCTCAGTTAAATATTTACGAGCCATTTTTATAAAAAATCACAAGAAACACGACACTTACAAGTCAGGGAAGTACACAAGACTGACTGAAAGATTGAGTACTCCGCTTTATATCTCTGATGTAAAAGACATGTATGGACCTTTCTACGATCCCACAAACGTGTGTTTCCCGATCTGAATCCATGTTTCAAGCCCGCGTATGTATGCGGTTCCCGCACATTTCAAACGCAAGGATTTGCGCGTTCATGGTCTCCCGTCACGAAAGGGTTAAAGAACCGAACAAAATATCACAATATTTTTGATATTATCAACAATTTTTTCGTTCTATTTACATTACTACCCTCAAAAGAAAGTGGGCTTTGGCAGAATTCAATTTCGATTGAAGGGACAGCTTTTAATAAACTTACTTATTGCAATTATATATACGTCTATAGACGCAATTACTTTATTCTTTCAAGTAAAGGAACTAATCTGATATAAATTATACAAGTCTATATTTAGACGACTTATTCGGCTAAATTCAATTTTGCATAAATAAAGCAAAAATAACTGAATTACAGCAGACCGATTTTCGTGCGGCCGGTAGGAGAATTTGTACGTGCGTCAAGTAAGGGTCAGTGTTAGATAGAGACAGTATTCGGAAAAATTAAATGCAAACTCTTTGTGCGAGTCGTGCATTGGGACGTAGTAAGGGATAAATTCAGAAAATCACATTGTTGAACATGTTTATAATGGTTTGTATTTCACTAAATTAAGGCAAATAGAAGTAAAATAAAACGCATAGTTTCATGTAACATGTTTAATTAAAATGTCTTACCTTATCTACTAGCTAATAGCGTACTAACATCACATTAAGGGGATGACTGAATAAGATTCTTAGCTACACTTAACGGTAGAAATGTTTAGGATTAAGTAAAACTAATTTGGATAATTAACTGAATTATTGGCAAATAATATTTATGCTAATCTCTTTCTCATTATAATCACATTGTAAGCTTTCTATATGTACAAAAGAACAGTATATTCTTCAACGAGCGTAGGCGAGTGTTGTAATAACATTATTTAATAGTCGTGGAGAAAAGAATATTATTAATACTAATATTATTGGAAATAACAATGAAAATAATAATTACAATAAGAAATAATACATAAATACTCAAAAATAATTATAGGAGAAAACAATAATGAACAATAATTAAGTTTCAAAAAAATTACGGTAAATTATACATATAATTATATAAAAAGTTATGCAGAATCACTATCACTGGTCTGTAACTTCGTCTATGAGAGGTTCCGCTTCCAAAAACTTTTGCTCCCACTTTATCGCGTGGTCACAACATGTATTCTATTCAGCAGCACTAAATTCATCAAAAAAGTTATCACCTAACTGTTGAACATATCTAATAGTGAATGATACATTTTTTTGTGCCACATATTGTTTAAGAGATGCCCATACTAACTCAATCGGATTTAAATCTGGGTGGTATGGCGGTAATCGCAAAACACTATGGCCACTTTGTTAACATTTCATCTATCTCGAACGTTTTAAATGTTGTCTTATGTACTTTAATAATACTATATAAATCGGGCTTGAGCATGTTATTGTCGAAGTAAATATTTTTAGACCTTAAGTCTATCGTAACTGATTTTCTGCTATTAGAATTCGGTGGTTTATCTTTTTGGACATTATGATAAGAAGCATTGTCAATTACTAGGACAGACGTTGGAGGCAGGTTTGGAATTAATTTTTCTAACAACCATTTTTTGTAATTTTCATAATTCATCTCGTGATGATAATCTCCCGTTGTGGTATTAGACTTAAAAATCAATTTAGCAATCGGAATGAATCCCGTCTCGCAGCCAGCATGAACAATAATTAGTCTTAGACCTTTTGATATAGGCCTTGCTAATCCTTCATTGGAATTGTCACTCCAACAAGTAGCCACGGTATGAGAACTATGGATGTAAGTTTCATCCATATATATAATCGGGCTTTTTTAATTTCTGTAGCTTTGAATGGTATGCAAATAAGACACTCTTAACGAATGTCGTGCTTTTCCATTAACAACTTTCTGTTGGTTTTTGTTTTTCTCCAACGAAAGCCCATATCTTTTACTACTTTCCGAAGAGAATCTATTCCTCCAGTGTATCCTGTTTCTTTAAATTTTCTTGGAATGTTTGGCATTGTAGGCACAATTTTGTCAACAGTATAGGTATTTAAAGTTGTTCTACGCAGCACACCTTTATCTGCATCGTCTAAGTCGGTTTTGGGCTTGGTTTTGTTTTTATTTTTCTTTGGCGATGTAAAAGATGAACCGGCACCTGCGTTTATTTCACTTTTTTCTTTAACAATCCGTCTAATAACGTGTTCATATAACTGATCCAGTGGAATTTTGAGTACCCCTGAAGTTTTTTCTTCTTGCATATATTTAAATACATTTGAGATCACTTCACGAGTTTGACTGTGTCAAACACATTTATTTAATTTACTTTTAAACTTCATTACTCACTACCTTAATACGGCACTGCACTACAATGTTTATCGCTTAAAACGATGTAAAACACTGAATGCCAGAGGTTCCCCTACCTATGAATTTCGTGCGCATCTCGAGGGCGGTACTTCTAACCGGACACATGAAAATCGGTCTGCTGTACATGTATTTTTAATCATAAAAAATATTATTAAAAATCTGGTGTGAAGAACACAAATACAGGTTCACTATTAATATTTTTGTGAACGTGTCCGAACATATCCCTCCCCAAAGACGTAGATACGTATTTCGCCTTTCTACAGGCTCATCGGTACGCCCCTGCTGGAGAAAGGATATTCTCAGATACATTCACAAAAAAAGAACCATATCGCCACATCACAGAAATTATCCAGACCGGGCGTAGAAGTAAATTTATATTATTAAAAATACCTTTGTATTATACAAAACTGGTGGGGTTTACCTACTCATGTATGTTTCAATTATTCTGGTGAATTACATGTGCCCATAATTCTTCGAAATATACGCCGATAATTTTAAATTAAATTAAATTTTCTGATTCCACTCGGAAAATATAAATAGTCGAATAAAAAGAAAACGCCAGAGCTTACAAGATACCGTCCACACAAACAGAATTTAATGAAAAGAGATTTAATGTCGGGAAATGGTTGCCGGTTACTTGATGGTGTACCAAGGACCAAAATCACTTAATAAGATTTATGGCGATGAAAGGAGAGCAACTTAAAAGTTAATCAACTTAACGAAATAAGTGGAATTTTCTTAATTTTGTGTGGTGAAAACAAAATCGGTATGTTCTCTTTCCTTTTCGTCTCTCTTCGTCTTTTCTCGAGTCCCCTGCTGCGTTCTTTGTTGTTGACAAAAAACATTCCGCCACGTCCTTAAAACAAAACGTAGCTACTACTACCACTAACAGCGTCCTACCGTCGTCTGTTAAACTAAAATTTATGTGTTTTACGCATCACATATATTTCAGTAATCTGGGTTTTTTCTACTGCAATTTTTCTCAATATAATTCACTAAACATCTGTAATAAATTTCGCTAGAACTGTAATAGCCCATCGGACGTTGAAATATTGTGCCTATTAGTGAAACTGGTCTTATTTGGGAATTTTGTGTGCTCAGTTTTAAATATGCCTTCCACACAGAAACTCCAGCTCGAATAAGTTGGTCTAATACTGACAAAATTGATATTTTCGAGTTGCCATTGGTGCTTTGAACTTGAGAATACTATTACTGTTAAACTACTTCTTTTTTCGTTCTGTTGTTACACAAGGTGTCTCGTATCGTTATGTTCAAATTTTAGGAGTGTAAAATAGACTGCATTTCAAGTAACAAAAACGCAAAACTTGTATTTCCATTTTTATTTGTTTCAAAGTTACAGATCTATGAATGTGATTGTCAGATCATGAAAAAAAATGTAATCCTAAAGTCAATACAAACTGATTTTATTTAAAAAAAGTTATACGATTCAAAAAGAGGCCTGTGATTGTTAACGTCGTATAATAAAATGTTATCCTAAAATAAATAAACACGTGTCGTAGTGCATACAGTAATATCTTGGAAACCTAAGAAAAAGAGTACTGGAAATTGATTTATGATAAAGAAGGTTCTTCTTAATTCGTAAGTGCTGAACCATGAATATCATACAATAAATAAATGCTCAGATGAATGTTAACGTTGCATTTTTTAATAAAGGATTACATTACGTTTCAGTTCATATAACAGCCTATTGGTGAGTGGACACGTTTTCTTTATTCAAACTCCCTTATCGATTTTCTTCTTAAGAGTATACGGACATGCATTTTGTGTATGGCTACTGTAACGGCAGTGCACGTCAAGCAGTTATCGAATTCGCATTCCTCATTACAGAACGTTTCTGGAAGTACACAGACAATTTCGGGAATGCGGACTGCGTGATTATCTTTTCGACTTAGGGGTAAATTTGCCCGCAGACTTAGAGGAAGAAGCAGTAGCTATTGTTACAAGGGATCCAACTCTCAGTGTACATCGAATGGCTAGACAACTAGACAACTAGGTGTGCCACGAACGACAATTTGGCTAATATTAAAACGTGAGGGCTTGTATCCATATCACTATCCCATGGGACATTTATTCTACCTGGATATTAAGACAGTCACGGCTTCATTTTAATTTCTGCAGAACAGTCTTCTGGACAGATGAATTTACGTTCACGAGAAGTGGTGTCACAAATCTGAGAAACCTGCACAGGTGGTCATCAGAAAATCCTAAAGCTATACGCCCATCTAAATTTCAACATGAATTTTCTTTAACGTTTGGGCGGCCCTAATATTACTTGTTAATTGGTCCTATCGTTCTTCCTGGGAGGTTAAATGCGGACAATTACCTTCAATTTCTTTTTGACGAATTGCCAGGTCTTTTAGAGGATGTCCCACTGAATGTTCGACGAGACATGTAGTTTCACATGGATGGGGCCACTACATTTCAGAATTGTTGTCCGAAATTGGGTTAACGTCAATTATCCAAGATGGATTTCTCGAGGTGGTCCTGTTACATGGCCACCCAGATCTTGCGATCTTAATCTCCTTGACTTTTATTTATGGGGGTACATGAAAAATTTAGTCTACGCGCAAGTTTCAAACACAAGAGAAGAGTTGTTGAATTGCATTCAGCTGGCAAATCCGACAAAACATGTATAAAATTCGGATAAGTACTTCTTCTGTTGACTTACGGACACAAGCCTGCATTCAACAAGCAGGTGGACATTTCGAATATATTATTAATTGAACTTTTTTAAATAAAATCAGTTTTTATTGACTTTGGTATTACATGTTCTTCATGATCTGATAATCACATTCATAGATCTGTAACTTTGAAGCAAATAAAAATGGATATACAAGTTTTTCGTTTTTGGTACTTGAAATGAAGTCTAATTTACACTCGTAAAATTTTAACATAACGATACGGGACACTTGTATATCATGTTAATCGTTAACTTAGTTAAATTAAAACACTTGCTGAATTTCGGTTATTTATTAGATGATACTCTAACAATTGTGAGAAATCTTTAAGTAAAAACTCAAAAAAAGTATTAAACCTCTTATCACAATTAATAATCGTATCCTAAATACGTATTTTGATAACTAAGTTGTCATCATCACTAGGTAAAACCACTAATCAAAATGCATAAATATAAATGAATGTAAATGAACAAATGAATACATAGAAATCCGCACAACTTTACAACGGTGTCCACGTATATTCCCGGTGCTTATTTCAGAAACTTTGAAATATTTAAATATAAATTGTCTATGCAGAGTTCTGCAAATCCCTTATTTTTTATTGCTTGAATAATCGACTGTTTATGTTCTTTTAATCTACTATTTATATTTTGACTATTTCGTCCGATATATATAACATACTGTAAATATTGTGAATTTACAGCTAATTTGGTATATATAGGATTTTTATAAATTTGTAGTTTTATCTATGCTCTTATCCAATATGGTACCTAAATTATTTTTATTGATACAGACTATTTTTAAGGCCTTTTTGCTGAGATTTTGTTAATTTCTTTATGAACTGTGGGTATGTCGTGTATTGAATACCTTTTTGTTGTGTCTGTGTCTTTTATTGTGGGATAGAAGTATCTTTGTAGATTTTTTGTTTGTTTGTTTTTTATTATTTCCTACCTACGGCACGCAGATGCAGCGATGGCACCCAGAAGATGACCGAAAGCAGATCGAAACCGGTAGTCGTATAGCACACATTTTACGGGAGCTTTTATTTATTGTATATGCCCTTTGTCAGTGGAGGCGACGTGGGTGACTAAAATAAAAGTTAGAAGGTAGCACCACTCAGTTTTGCTTACGGAAGCTCAGACTGAAAACTGAGAAAAGAGATTGCGCGATCTTCGGCGCATACACATACAAACTACTCAAACTCGCGCTATATATCTAGACTTACTAAGAACATACGTACTAACTCCAAAATTGCTGCCCAGGATACCTGAATAGGAATTTCTATGGGGAGTTCCAAGGCAAAGGAAAAAAACTTATACCATACTTACTTGGTTTCAAAGGATTACATTGGTGACAGCTACATCTTCATCTGAAATCAGCAAGTATTTCACCTATGGTAACATTTTGCGTCACAGAATAGCAAGTGTTACAATTTTTAAAGAACTTCGTAAATAACTCTCTAACAGCAGCTAGTTTGTCAATTTTTAAACGATTCTTAAGTGCTTCTATATCATCGAATTGCAAGCAGTTGTGGAGGAATTTGAATCGACGAAGAGATATCGTAAATCTGAACAGCTCTATTCCCATTCCATTAGTGGTATATAAATTTTCTAAATTTATTTGACCATTACGATGTAAACCAGGAAGATAAAGAAGACCAAAAAACATTTTGGACTCAACTTTATAAGTTAGTTTAACGTCTCTGTCGTTCGCATTGCGATCTGCTACACTATCAATATCTTTATTATGTATAATAAGATTAAATCTAACGTTTTATCAGTAAAAAAAGCAATTTCAAGCTTCATATTCTGTCTTTACGAGTTTGGCTTTTGGTCTAACTAATGGAAATTCTAATAATTTAATTACCTTTCCCTACAGTTTTTCTCCACTTTTTATCTTTTCCTAGATAGAAACAGCGTCTGGAAGTGCTATTTTATCAACTTCATGTTCTTCACCTACTTCATCCTCTTCAGCGTTACTATCTTCTCTAGAACTTTTAGAGGGTTCCACCGTTTGATCACTTCCAACGTCGCATTCGTCTTCTGATTTAACTTCATCATCCAAATCCAGTCAAAGATGACGCGTTTCTTTAACATCTTCTACATTGTTGAAGTTATATATTTTCTTAAACGTTTTAGCAAGCAAATGTACAAACACGATAAAGGAAAGCTGGGCTAAGTAGTAACGGTATTTTGTATCGGTTAAGGATTCACTCGCAAATTTTACATTTTTGCTTATAGATGCTTCAAAAATCTTAACTGAATGCTGATGTGACTTTTATGAGGACGAATACAAAGAAAGTCAAAAAATTAAGTTAAATGAGCATATGTCCAGCTTCTCGATCGAAGGGAAAGCTATTTCTAGAGTTCTAGAATGCACAGGCACCCTAGAAAACAGCAAGATGTGCTTAATGAGGCACAGAAAAAGTTTGCTACAAACAATGCTTATTAGAGATAACATCTTTAAACTCCATGTCATAATTTCAAAAATAATAAACTGTTATTGCAAGTTAGTCAAGAAGCAGGTGGAGGTAAAATTCTACTGGGTGAAAGGGCACGTCAGAATAACGCCTAACGAGATTATAAATTCGTTAGCAAAACAAGCCATATCAGACGCAGATGTTGTGTCCAAAATTCTTTATGGGCAAGACACTGTACCACGGTAACGGTAACAGTGAAGAAGAAAATATTGCAGGGAGAATGGAATTTCTGTGGGAGGGCACATAGCAAAAGAAAATGACCGAGTATGTTTTAACGCATCCCAGTATTTTTACAAAGACATGGCACCAAGAGCAGAAAGTCTCAAGATGATTACCAGGTGAAAGTTTGGGCTTAGATACTTCCTCGGATATTAAAATTTTTGCAGCATGTAAAATTAAAATAAGTTTAATTGAATCGGCCGATACTTGCTGGAAATCCATTATATGTAAATGGGATTTAAGTAAAACACTTATACTAATTTCCAGTATATATTACACTTTATTATATATTAATAAATGGATGACATGTTTCGCTACGATGTAGCTTCTTCGGATCTTATATTACTACTGAACACGCTCTTCACAAATGTATGGCTTTTTTCTAAACTATTTCAATGGGTTGCACTTGTCTACATTAGAATCGTCTCTTACCGATATATCGTCTAAAATTATTTTTATTTTAATATTTAATGAAACCAGTTTAAAAGTGGGGAATTATTAAGGTCTAATTGGTCATTTAACAATATATCTGCATATTTAAGTTTATTTATTTCTAAGGATTCCAGTAAATTTAACTTTAATCCTTTTTGTTGCGACTGTAAAATTTCGAAATCTTTATTGAAACTATGATTATTTTCCAACAAATGAATTGCATAATTGGAATCTGTCTTTTTGTTAATAAAACTTTTAAAATGTTCCTGTATTCTTTTCTCAAAGCTCCTACCAGTTTGGCCTATGTATGTTTTAGGGCACTCTTTACATGTTAGTTTGTATACTCCGGATTTATTACTTTTGCTTGTCTTGGATTTATTATTTTTTATGAATTTCCCTAAAGAGTTATTAGTTTTATAAGCTACATTTATATCTGTTTTTCGTAAAATTTTTCCTATTTTTTCACTTATCGGTCCTATGTATGTTAATAATTTATAATTGCTTGGTTTATCTTTTATTATTGGGTACACATTTTCTATTGCTTTCCTATATTTCTTTTTTCTTAAAATTGTATCTACTATATTTGGGTTATATCCATTATTTTGCGCTATTTGTTTAATGATATTTAATTCTTTAAAGAAGTTTTCATTATTTAAAGGTACTGATATTAATCTGTGTATCATACAATGGAATGATGCTAGTTTTTGACTTACTGGGTGACAGGAACTATTGTGAATGATAACATCTGTGTGTTAGGGTTTGTGATATATTGAAAAGACATGTTTATTATTTTGTGTAGAAATTGTAAAGTCGAAGAAGTTTATACTTTGATCTGATTCTTTTTCTATGGTGAACTTAATGTTTTGGTGTAGATTATTTATGTGTTCAAAAAATTGGTTTAATTGTCTATCTGTGCCTCTGAAACAAGCTAATACGTCATCTACATATCTGTGCCAGTATATAAAATATTTAAAATTGGGATGTTCTTTAATTTGACTTTCTAAATTATCCATAAAAATCTCTGATAATAGCGGACTCAATGAATTGCCCATTATTAGGCCATCATTACATGAATTTGACAGTAAGATATATTCATGTAATGATGGCCTAATAATGGGCAATCCATTGAGTCCGCTATTATCAGAGATTTTTATGGATAATTTAGAAAGTCAAATTAAAGAACATCCCAATTTTAAATATTTTATATACTGGCACAGATATGTAGATGACGTATTAGCTTGTTTCAGAGGTACAGATAGACAATTAAACCAATTTTTTGAACACATAAATAATCTACACCAAAACATTAAGTTCACCATAGAAAAAGAATCAGATCAAAGTATAAACTTCTTGGACCTTACAATTTCTAGACAAAATAATAAACATGTCTTTTCAATATATCACAAACCCTCACACACAGATGTTATCATTCACAAAAGTTCCTGTCACCCAGTAAGTCAAAAACTAGCATCATTCCATTGTATGATACACAGATTAATATCAGTACCTTTAAATAATGAAAACTTCTTTAAAGAATTAAATATCATTAAACAAATAGCGCAAAATAATGGATATAACCCAAATATAGTAGATACAATTTTAAGAAAAAAGAAATATAGGAAAGCAATAGAAAATGTGTACCCAATAATAAAAGATAAACCAAGCAATTATAAATTATTAACATACATAGGACCGATAAGTGAAAAAATAAGGAAAAATTTTACGAAAAACAGATATAAATGTAGCTTATAAAACTAATAATTCTTTAGGGAAATTCATAAAAAATAATAAATCCAAGACAAGCAAAAGTAATAAATCCGGAGTATACAAACTAACATGTAAAGAGTGCCCTAAAACATACATAGGCCAAACTGGTAGGAGCTTTGAGAAAAGAATACAGGAACATTTTAAAAGTTTTATTAACAAAAAGACAGATTCCAATTATGCAATTCATTTGTTGGAAAATAATCATAGTTTCAATAAAGATTTCGAAATTTTACAGTCACAACAAAAAGGATTAAAGTTAAATTTACTGGAATCCTTAGAAATAAATAAACTTAAATATGCAGATATATTGTTAAATGACCAATTAGACCTTAATAATTCCCCACTTTTAAACTGGTTTCATTAAATATTAAAATAACAATAATTTTAGACGATATATCGGTAAGAGACGATTCTAATGTAGACAAGTGCAACCCATTGAAATAGTTTAGAAAAAAGCCATACATTTGTGAAGAGCGTGTTCAGTAGTAATATAAGATCCGAAGAAGCTACATCGTAGCGAAACATGTCATCCATTTATTAATATATAATAAAGTGTAATATATACTGGAAATTAGTATAAGTGTTTTACTTAAATCCCATTTACATAAAATATAAAGTTCATGAATTCGACGTTCTTTCCTATCTCTACCTTTGTGGATTTACCTTTTGACCGTTCTTGTGTGCGTCAATAGTAAAGTCGCTTTGATAGGCCCTGAAGCGTGAAACAGCCTGTCTTTCCTAATGTTAAAATTTTATTATTTTTGATTTACTTTTTGGGCTTTTTTTGCACATTACAGGATAACGGGATTGGCATTTTACTTGGTGGGTTTATGGACAAGGATCCTGTAATGTCCTTAAAAATTAACCGTTACATTGAAACCAAGTAGCCAATACAGCGACCAAACAGTTACCGTTTGGGATGATTTACACGATCCACTGTTCTAATAGTAGAGGATAGTTACGAAGGTATCGATGGTTGCAGTCCTTGAAAAAAAATATATTCACTAAATTATTTTTGTTGCATCTCTTAGATCAAGATCTTAAGATAATTATTCGAAGAATATAACGCGATGAAATTTGAAACAGGACATCTAAAATTTACTTGATTTGCAAACTTATAATTTATTAGAACAAGCAATATTCGAAATCTTTTATGTATTTTTAAATGATGAACTCCTAAAATAGTTTCCATTTTCTGTAGGTGTGTTTGAGGAAATCCTTTAGCTATACTGGCTCGGCAAGTTTGTCAGATTGAATAGTTGGATAACGGAAAATAATGCTAAAGTGTATCTTACCAGCACGTTCGACAACACACATTGTGTACACGTTATAGGCAAACGAACTTCACACACACAGCTTCTCCTTTAGGAATTAATTAAATCGGCGAAATTGGCAATAACCTAAAGGCGCATTTACACGAGTCGGTCTACGTTGAACGATCGGGATCGTTCAACCGGAGTGGAAGCGTAATTGAAATAGAAACAGGTTTCCATGATTCAATGTATTGGAGCGATAGTTTAAATTAATATGGTAGTGGACGAAATAGTAAGTGCACAAGTGAAAATAATTTGTTATACTCAGCAAGAAGTAATTTTGAGAAACGTGACAGTTTTTTTAATTTTCTTTTTAGTACGTTTTTAAGTAAAAATCGAAAAGGATAGAAAGACGATGTTATGAAGAAACAGACGGAGGTGATAAAACACATTTAATTATTTTACTCCCTAAGACGTGTATGGTGTACTATATAGAATTTCTTCTTTGTTTTTAACCTGATTTACAACAACTTTCATATAGAATAAACGTAAGTACTTCAGCACTTTGGCCAATAATTTTATATTTTTATAATCATTTTTTAATTCATAGTTTAATGTATATTTGTCATTACGTTATTTATTCGCTCATATTTTTTAATGTGAAATCTTTTTCCCCGCGATCCAGCACGGGTTAATGGCAGGCAGATTCACAGTAACTACCTTGACTCACTTCACTTAATATATCGGTGAAGTTCTTGACTGGCAAAGACAAGTTGATGTCTACACCGACGTTTAAAGTGCTTACGATAGAACCTAAAGCTGCTAAGCTTAATTAAATGAGCAGGGCTAAAAGAACTACTTTAACAAGGCACATCTGGGAAGGTCGTATTGGACGAAGCTCAAGGCCACCTCAAGAAATCTATCTATCTATGCTTTATTTGGATTAACGTTGTTGGATAATTAAATTATTATTTATTTATTTTTTTTTACTCCTCTATCCCTCCACCTTAGCCCAACATGGCTGCCCAGAATTTTAGCAGCTACTCAGGGAGTGCTCACGTGGGCGACAATACCAGGACCTCTCCCTACGAAAAGAAAAAGGCCCCGGCATGCGCCCAACACTTTTATTTAATTCTAACTACTGATGTACCGGGTACCCGGAAATTACCCGGTACCCGGAAAAATTTTCGGTACCAGCAAATTACGCGGATCCAGCAAATATTGCCGGGTAATGGGTTCCTTATCTGAAATTTGAAAAGAAGATAAGATAATAAGTCAATGAAAATAAATTACACAAAATTTATTTTAACTAGACATTTTATTAAAAAATACAAAATAAAAAATTAAATTTGATAATTAAATCTCAATAATGGGAGATTATAATGTAGAAATAATAGTTTCTCTGCGTTTCGCGGAAGAAGTCTATTTCTTTTCTCTTCGTAAATAATGCCCGCCTCGCTGAACACTCTTTCATTGGGTATGCTGCTAGGAGGCGCCGCTAGGTATTGTCTAGCCAATTTTGCTAGTGTTGGATAAATATTTGCATTTTTCGCCTACCAAACCAACGGATTTTCGGTACGAGGAATGTTAGGATCTTTAAAAAATTTAAAAGTTGAATATTATGTGTTGAATTTCCCACAGTATAGGATTCTTCTTCAATGGATTTATTTTAAAATAAAATTTCATCTATGCAAGCCCACACATCTTCATTTTTATCATGATTATTTTTTCCATGTTCTGCAGGTTCTCTTTGTTTATTGTCATTCTTTTTAACAATATTTTTCGGAGAAATACTTTTCATTTCTTCTATAATCCAATTTTTGGTAATAACTTGTGTATCGGGTTTTAAAAATTTTAGATTGTAACGGGGATCTAATACCGTAGCTATCGAGCTAATCGAGCCTTTAAAGATTTTAGCATTTCTTTTTTCATGGTTACTGTTCCTTCGTCGTGCAGTTTTTTTTACAGAAAAAGCACTCTATAGCAACTACATTTGGGATTACCATCGAAATAAGAGCTTCCTTTGAACTGCCTTCAACTGTAACGGTGTAAAATTGTTCCAATAAGTAACTATATTTTCAATTAACTTGAAGTTTGCTGCATTCATGTTTGATATATCATGATCAGATGAAGATAGTGCGATGGCATATTTTTGTTCCAATATCCTCTTGAGCATATGATACGTCGAATTCCATCTCGTGACTACGTGTTGTACTAATTTGTGTTGTGGAAGCGATAATTTGGTTTGTATTTCTTTCAACTTAGTACTAGCTACTTGCGAGTGATTAAAATGGGTTACTGTATTACGACACTTTGCAATTATGTCGGAAATAGATTTTTGAGAATATATGTTATTATGAATTACCAATTGGATGCTATGAATGAAACATAAGTCATTTAAAATATAATAAAATTTTATTATTTTTTAACTCTACATTTTTTACCCCAGAAGAAGCGACAAAGTGTTGCGAAATATAGGGTAATTTAATAAAGGAGTTTTTTAATTGACCGCTTACCCGAATTTTAATTAATTTTCGATTATATATATATATATATATATATATATATATATATATATATATTTAGTGTTTATAAGAATTTTATTTTTCTTATTTATTTTATTGGCCGTGTCTTAATATTAAAAATAATAGACTTTTTATTGGTTTAGCGACCTTTTATTGAATTATGATGTTTTATTCTACGACGTTTCGACTTTTATTATTTTTCAGTCTTTTTCAAGTATCTAGAAACAAGAATTAATACAATGAAAACATGAGAACTGTGTTTGCTTTTGTGAGATTGAATTAACAATTAAATTAACAATTAAAATTAAAATTAGATTAAAGGCTGAATTACCAATTAGATTAACAATTAAAGTTAAAATTTAAAAATAGATTAATAATGAGTAAGGACAATTAAAGTGATTACATCTGTGTAAATGAATAGAAAGTTTGAATTAAACTACAATACAGTAAGGTAAATAGAAACAAGAATTACTACACTGAAAACGTGAGAGTTGTGTTTGCTTTTGTGAGACTGAATTAACAATTAAATTGACAATTAGAATTAAAATTAGATTAAAGACTGAATTACCAATTAAATTAACAATTAAAGTTAAAATTTAAAATTAGGTTAATAATGAGTAAGGATAAATTACAGTGGTTAAATCTGTATAAATGAATGAGATGTTAAACTTTTAATGTTAAACTACATTACATGAACAATGAATGACAAAACTCACCGTTTCTTTTGGTTTTCAAAATCACGCATTCTGTGTAACATGTGTATCGGGGGCCCCAGACCTTTTTTTGTAACGAACCGATCGCACTGGTTGGAATATTGTAAGTGTTTGTGGCTTTGTTAAGAGAGGTTAATTTCTGTTTTGTTATTGGAATTTAGCAAATTGATCAGGACCGTGTTTAGGGGTATGTAGTAAAAGTATTTACAAATGGGAACTGATAAAATGTTTTTTTTTGTTTTTTTGGTTTGTGTTTGTGTGTGCGGGGGGGGGGGGGGGTTGATTTTATCTATTGTTTAATCAGTGGGTAATAGAGTTTAGACAGTCCATCAATTTCGTTCCTGTCGTTTATTGTTCTGCTGTTTTTGAAAATGTGGATCATTTCTAAGACCTCCCTAGCTTTTGTATTCTTTTTCTGTGTTATTACTTTGGTGTTATCAAAATCAAAATTATGTTTTAGTGTCAATTGGTGTTTTTTTAAATCAGTTTGATTTTTTGCGTATTTGTGACCTTTCAATCTTTCTTGTAGTAACTGTTTTGTTTGGCCTATGTACACTTTGTCACAGTCTTTGCAGGGTATGTTGTATATTGTGTGTGATTGTTTTAGTGTAGGTGTTGAGTCTTTTAGTTTGGTGTGTAGGAATTTTAGGTTTTTACCGCTTTGGTGTGCTATTTTATAGTTAAATGGTTTAAATATATTGTCTAGTTTTTCGGATAATCCCGTTATATAGGGTGTGGGGATATATGTTAATTCATTGTTTTTTATGGTTTTGTTGTGGTCGTTTGTTGTGCTATAAATTTTATTAAGTCTTAGTTTTATAATTTTTTGTATAAATTGTGGTGGATAATTGTTTTCTGTTAGTATTGTTTTTACTTTATTTAGTACTGTTGGTCTGAAAATTGGATTAGTGAGATTTAAGGCTCTGTCTACTAACGCTGTTACTACATTTTTTTTGTGGGCTAGGGGTTGGTTTGAAAAAAAGTTTACATATCTGCCGGATGTGGTTGGTTTGGTGTACCATTTTGTTTGTATTTTGTTTTTTGTTTTTATCAGTGTTAGGTCTAAGTAGTTTATGGAGTTGTTTTTTTCTATTTCAATGGTAAAGTTTAAATTTGGATGGAAATTGTTGAAACTATTTTGTACATTGTTTATTTCATTTTCTGGTAGCATCATTATGCAATCATCGACATATCTTTTGAAAAAGGTTGGTTTTATTTTCAGGGATTTTATAACACATTCTTCGATGTGCTCTAATACTAATTGGGCTACTACGCTGGATATAGGTGCTCCCATTGCTAGTCCTTCAATTTGTTTGAAAAATTTGTTGTCGAATTGAAAATATGTGGAAGTTAAAGTTAGTTCTATTGATTCAAGGAAATCTATTAATGGTAAGTCTGTGAAATTTTTGATGGAGTTCCATATTTCTGTGATTACTTTTTTGGCCAGTGTTAAAGGTATATTGGTGTACATTGATTCTACGTCTAAGGAAACAAGTTTTTCGTTGTTATTTGTTTTGATTTTATGGATATGTTTCTTGAATTCTAAAGTATTTTTAATATAATATTGGTTTAGACCTGTGACGTTGGTTAGTGTTTTTGTTAAATATTACGACAATTCATAAAACGGGCTTTGAATGCATGATACGATTGGTCTTAATGGGATGTTATTTTTATGTAATTTTGGTAAGCCATATATTTTTTAAATTTTAACTTTAATTGTTAATCTAATTGGTAATTCAGTCTTTAATCTAATTTTAATTTTAATTGTTAATTTAATTGTTAATTCAATCTCACAAAAGCAAACACAGTTCTCATGTTCTCATTGTATTAATTCTTGTTTCTAGATACTTGAAAAAGACTGAAAAATAATAAAAGTCGAAACGTCGTAGAATAAAACATCATAATTCAATAAAAGGTCGCTAAACCAATAAAAAGTCTATTATTTTTAATATATATATATATATATATATATATATATATATATATATATATATACAGGGTGTTCACACTTAAACCCGCACCATTGGTAACTATATTTTATATTATATATATATATATATATATATATTTGTAAAGAACCTAAAGCTACTAAGCTTAATTAAATGAGCAGGGCTAAAAGAACTACTTTAACAAGGCATATCTGGGAAGGTCGTATTGGAAGAAGCTCAAGGCCACCTCAAGAAATCTATCTATCTATTCTTTATTTGGATTATCGTTGTTGGATAATTAAATTATTATTTATTTATTTTTTTACTCCTCCATCCCTCCACCTTAGCCCAACATGGCTGCCCAGAATTTGAGCAGCTACTCCGGGAGTGCTCACGTGCGTGACAATATCAGGACCTCTCCCTACGAAAAGAAAAAAGGCCCCGGCACGCGCCAAACACTTTTATTTAATTTTAACTAGTGATGTACCGGGTACCCGGAAATTTTTCAGTACCCGCAAATTACGCGGATCCAGCAAATATTGCCGGGTAATCGGTTCCTTATCTGAAATTTGAAAAGAAGATAAGATAATAAGTCAATGAAAATAAATTACACAAAATTTATTTTAACTAGACATTTTATTAAAAAAATACAAAATAAAAAATTAAATTTGATAATTAAATCTCAATAATGGGAGATTATAATGTAGAAATAATAATTTCTCTGCGTTTCGCGGAAGAAGTCTATTTCTTCTCTCTGTAAATAATACCCGCCTCGCTGAACACTCTTTCATTAGGTATGCTGCTAGGAGGCGCTGCTAGGTATTGTCTAGCCAATTTTGCTAGTGTTGGATAAATATTTGTATTTTTTGCCCACCAAACCAACGGATTTTCGGTACGAGGAATGTTAGGATGTTTAAGAAAATTTTAAAGTTGAATATTATCTGTTGAATTTCCCACAGTATAGGATTCTTCTTCAATGGATTTATTTTAAAATAAAATTTCATCTATGCAAGCCCACACATCTTCATTTTTATTATGATTATTTTTTCCATGTTCTGCAGGTTCTCTTTGTTTATTGTCATTGTTTATATCAACATTTTTCGGAGAAATACTTTTCATTTCTTCTATAATCCAATTTTTAGTAATAACTTGTGTATCGGGTTTTAAAAATTTTAGTTTGTAACGGGGATCTAATACCGTAGCTATCGAGCTAATCGAGCCTTTAAAGATTTTAGCATTTCCTTTTTCATGGTTACTGTTCCTTTGTCGTGTAGTTTTTTACAGAGAAAGCGCTCTATAGTAACTACATTTGGGATTACCATCGAAATAAGAGTTTCCTCTGAACTGCCTTCAACTGTAACGGTGTAAAATTGTTCCAATAAGTAACTATATTTTCAATTAACTTGAAGTTTGCTGCATTCATGTTTGATATATCATGATCAGATGAAGATAGTGCGATGGCATATTTTTGTTCCAATATCCTCTTGAGCATATGATACGTCGAATTCCATCTCGTGACTACGTGTTGTACTAATTTGTGTTGTGGAAGCGATAATTTGGTTTGTATTTCTTTCAACTTAGTACTAGCTACTTGCGAGTGATTAAAATGGGTTACTGTATTACGACACTTTGCAATTATGTCGGAAATAGATTTTTGAGAATATATGTTATCATGAATTACCAATTGGATGCTATGAATGAAACATGACTCATTTAAAAAATAATAAAATTTTATTATTTTTTAACTCTACATTTTTTACCCCAGAAGAAGCGATAAAGTGTCGCGAAATATAGGGTAATTTAATAAAGGAGTTTTTTAATTGACCGCTTACCCGAATTTTAATTAATTTTCGATTATATATATATATATATATATATATATATATATATATATATATACAGGGTGTTCACACTTGAACCCGCACCATTGGTAACTCCGTTATTATTGGAGCTACGAAGTCGTCCAAATTAGCAAACTAGTAGGATTTTTCCTGGCGGTTACGACGATAAAAACAATTGAACGTCGCGTTTTTCAGATATTTGACAAAATGTAATTTTTAAAATGGAACATCCTGTATATTTTTATGCGGTTGAATAAAGAATTTAGTTCTGAACAAAAATGTTTCAATACATTATCTCAAAAAATTTGAAAATAAAAAGTTATCACGTGATTTCTTTAAAGGGGCATATTCCCGAGATAATCAGAAAAGTACCCATTTTAAAATGGGACACAGTATAATTTAAAACTCCACTCAGAAAAAAAGGAAAAGAGAAAATGAAATTAGCCTACATTACAATAGTTGTTACAATTTAGATCAAGTAGGCACCAATCAAAAAAAAAAAAAATATTCAATAACAATCCGTCAAATTAATCTGTCAGTGTTTTAAAATTCGCATTGTTATTTTGCTTTTTTCTTCGTGTTTTCTTCTAATAAAAATGGTTTTCACACATTAGGAAAAATGTGATATTATGGAAGCTTACATATTTCAGAGAAAAAACACTATTAGAGCTCGCGAACATTATAGTGCAATGTTTCCCGAGCGCGCGATTCCTCAAAGAAGATATTTCTTGGAATTATACAGACAATTTCGGCGAAACGAAGAGGTTTTCAAGAAGAATAGAACGAAGAAGCAATTTGTGGTTAGTGAGGAGGTAGAAATAAATGTACTGGGATATTTTGAGGCGCATCCTAACAATTCAATTAGAGAATTGGCAAGAGAAATAGACCTTTCAATTGGAACGAATCATAAAATTTTGAAAAAATATAATTTAGAGCCATACAAATATCGGCCAGTACAAACTTTGCATCTTAATGATGATATAAGAAGAATGGAATTTTATGAATGGTTCCTACATAAATGTGAAGAAGATCCAAATGAGAGAGTGATGAGAGTAACTTCTCTAATAGGGGAATGTTTAATCGAAAAAACTATCACTTTTGGAGTCGGGAAAATCCTTTTTTGGCTCATCCCACTAATCCACAACATCGGTTCAGCCTTAATGTTTGGTGTGGTATGATTGGATCTAAAATTGTGGATCCTTTTTTTTACCGCGGCTCATTGACGGGAGAGAGATATGAGGACTTTATGTCTCATGTATTGGAAGATTTCGTGGACAACGTGAACTTGATGGATAGGCCGCGGATATACTTCCAACAAGACGGTGCATCGGCTCATAAACACCATATCGTTAACGCATTACTGGAGAGACTGTTTGGACCCCGTTGGATTGGAACTCATGGACCTGTTCTGTGGCCCCCACGCTCACCAGATCTAACTCCGCTAGATTTTTTTATGGGGCCGTGTGAAACATGAAGTTTACAAACATCGTTACCAAAATGTGGAAGAACTTCAAAATAGCATTACTGCCATTATTCGGAATATTGATGGAAGGACCCTTCTCAAAGCCACGCGCTGCACTCAGAAAAGAGCCCGCAAGTGTCTGGACCAAGAAGGTGGTACCTTCGAACAATTATTTTAGTTATGTATGTTGATTGATAGTGTTCATTATTCTTTTATTTGTTATTCTTAAGTTTCATGAACGAAATCAAAATAAATTTCGTTAAAAACACAACGTTTCGTTTGAATTCATTTAGGAATATTATGAACAAACCTTCTCGGATGTTACAAAAAATTTTTTCATCCGTTCAACAAGAGAATAGTCTACAATAATCGGTACATATTATTTAATTACAAATTTCGTTAGGCATCCCTAAAAACAAATCCTAAATCCCTAAAAATGCACGGTATCTCATTTGAAAACTTAAGTTTTAGTGATAAGGTAAGCAAATTTTAAGGATGTTTATGATATTATTTTATTTAATATCTGAAGATGACTTCAATTAGATAAACATGTGAAACATGCTACGTCTTTCATCAATTTTTTTAAACAAAATGCAATGATTAAGAAATCACGTGATAACTTTTTTATTTTCAATTTTTTTGAGATAATGTATTGAAACATTTTTATTCAGAACTAAATTCTTTATTCATCCGCATAAAAATAAATTGGGTGTTCCATTTTAAAAATTACATTTTGTCAAATATCTGAAAAACGCGACGCTCAATAGTTTTTTTTGTTTTCATCGTCGTAACCGCCAGGGAAAATCCTACTAGTTTGCTAATTTGGACGGCTTCCTAGCTCCAATAATAACGGAGTTACCAATGGTGCGGGTTTAAGTGTGAACACGTTGTATATGAAAAACACAATGTTAATGAGAATTAATAATTATTAAATTCCCACATTACATGCAATTGCCGCTCTAATTTGTTGTATTAATTTCTACAAATGACAAAATCACATTTGCCTTAGAATGCAGATACAACGCGTCGCGGCGCCAACCGTCCAGGTTATCCGGGCAAATGAAAAATGTGTGAAAGCCATGTCCACTTGGAATGTGCAGATGGCGACATTTCATAATTTGTACTAATCTTCAGTACACATTATCCAGAAATAGATTCGACTTTCATTTCTATACTGCATGTATACCGCCTGATTCTGAGCAAACGCAACGGCCTGAATGTACGAATATTTCTCCCGCTCCGAATAAAAATCCCCTGAACGCGTTAAGCCAATCACAAAACAGTCTGTTGCTAAACCCCCTCCTCGCGCCAACTTAATTGGCGCTTGCTATATGTATGACATCGATGTCGACGCGCCTACAGCATTCAGGGGAATTGTATTCGAAGAGGGAGAAATATTTATACATTCGGATCGTTGCGTTTACTCAGAATTAGGCGGTATATATACATGCAGTATAGAAATGAAACAATTTATAATTTAGTAAGGATGAATTGCTTATATCTGTTTAATTATTTATTGTCATGTACAGCAATTAAAACATTAAAACCATATAGTGAGGTTTCTAAAAATTTGTGGTAAATGTAAATATTACAGCTAGGCACATAATCGCGTCCTAACATTAAATAATTTTGCATATTTCAAGACACTTAATCAAATAATTATAGAAAATCAATAACGTTTAAAGCAAACATAAACGAACAACAGATTCAAATTTAATTTTGTCGGCAGTCATATTACGCTTAAACAATTCCTCATGATGTATGTTCGCCACTTCCACATTACTCCAATCAAAATCTCGACTAACATGCATGCAAGTGCAGAAGTTGCTAACATACTATGACACCGACTCTGTACGGTCCGGCTTTGTAAAGTTCATAAAAGAGATTAAACTCCACGACACTCACGATTTCTCCATCAGAATGGTAGTTGTTACGGTTGTTTAAATTGAATTAATTTGTTGGCAATGTCGAGAGATAAGTAAATACTGTACATCGCTCATAAACCTGTGGAGGTATAGACGTATGATCTACATACATGAAAGGAAATGCTCTCTGGCAATATCACGCTTTAGGAAGTTGGGTCGGAATCACCTCTTGACAAGCACGAAATTAATACAATGTACACGCGAATGGTTTCGGACAATGGTAAATAAGCCGGCATTTTAATTTATTTAGAGGGAGAATGCTTTGAATTTACGACGAAATGAAGTTGTGTATCAGAACGTACTAGAGAGAAAGCCACAAATTAGTCAGTAAGCAAATTTATTAGCTTCTGTTGTTTATTGTAGTAAATATTAGTACTAGTTTGCAGTAAAATGCCTCGATTGGACAGAAAAAGGTAAATATACTTCACTTGTTTGTGTCTTTAAGCAAATAAGAAAGAAAACGTCAAGCTGATGAAAGTTGTGGATACAAGAATGCTGCCAAAAAATCAAGCTTTAGTGTTGACCTTCGCTAGTTAATCTGTTGCAGCCATGATTTCTTAATCTTTTAGATACATAAAATCTAATACACTTTTGTACCTTGAATGCCTATTTCCCCTTAGCTAACACTAACATTAAATAAAAATTGTTGAGTTAGTAAATGGGGAAAGTTAATTTGTTAATTGGTTTAAATTATAATAGGTTTTGTGCGAATCTTTACGTTAAAACTAATTAGATATTTTACGGCTTTGTTTGTAGTGAATTCCGTTAGAATTGACATTGGTATTTTTATTTAAGATCTCTTTGGTTATTGTAGCATCAGAGTCATGTGTGATTTTTTCTGGACTATGGTCTTTAATTTAAAATTCTTTGTTAAGAACGTAATTAATTAATATTCTTTATTAGTTAAATTCCGAATTTTATTGTTTTAATTTTGATGTAACAAAATAATTTTCTAAGTATATAATTCTTAATTAATTTCTTCTATACTACTATCGGTTAATTTAGTAAGAACTAAGTACCTTTTCGTATATAAGTGTCGAGTGGAGGAATTCTGGTTCTCTCTTTTGCTGTTGAAGCTTTATCAAGTACACTTTGTACTGAAGACGTACTGTGCCATTATTAATGACTTCTTCTAAGTAATTTTCTTTACTTCGCTACTGCGGCTTTGAGTCATTATTAATTGAGTTAAACGTCAGATGGTTTTTGTTATGTTGTTGGAGCGAAATTATTGTCCATGCAGAGCACGTGTACATAGGTTATCCCTATTTTAATAGATGAGTTTGTTTCACGAAGTAAATGTGTATGGCATTATTCTTTTATTAATTTTATTTTGCTACATTAGTTTTTTTCTTTCTTGAACTAATTAGGGTGTCAGCACAAGGTACTTTTGTAAGCACGTGATATTTGTGCAGGTCTAAGCTCTTTGTACAAGTCGAGGCTACTTTTCAACCACGTGATACTTTGTTTAAACACGAGGCTTTGGAATTATTCGAGCACGCGGCACGAAGTGTTAGTTTCATAGTATGGTGAACGTTTTCCAAGACGTTAATACTCAATTGAAATTTTAAGGTAGTGATTCCTCTCTGCAACTTATCAGGTTGGAACTGTGGATATATTTTTCTCAGAAGACTACAGACAGCCAAAATTAACTTCCTACGACAGAATTGTTAGTGTTTATTGAATGAGATTATTGTAATTTAGTCATATATTTCTTTTTGTATGTATTTCATTTAGTAAAATTTAAGCAATCGATACCCGTTACCCGTATTCAGGGTAATCGAATTTTTAATGTCATACTAGGGTTATGCACGGTTTTTTGTGAATTACTATTTTCGTTATCGTTCGAGAGATTTCGAAAGCTTAAGAAGTAATTATAATTCTGTAAATGATCGAGACCAACGTAGTGTCAACTTTACTGCCATAATGGCATTGTTCAATTTTTTTTATTGCGATCTTAAAGTGCAGATTTATTGTTTTCTTATATTTAATAATCTAATCAGTACTGAATGTACAAAAATCTCGATGTGAGATGTATCGAAGGATCTTTAGTTAAATTAACGACAAATTTATTATTTAGACTAAGCATGATTTAAACACCCAGATCTTTTTGCTTATTTGACTTACCTTATGTTTTATTTATCTCGGTTCATTAATATACTTTATTGTTAGCTCAATTTAACTTCAGCAGTTAATTTCTTTTTAATGCATTTTGATTTTTGATAATTTAATTGTTTTTTTTAAACATGGTTGTCACTGATATTGCTGAATAATATTTCATTATTTTATTGTGGCTTTTGAGCCTTACTTACTTTTTTCAAAACTTTCTGCTTTGATCCATGAAGATGACCAAAGAGCTGAAAGTATAGATGACACGATATTGATAAATGATCTAATTTTAACCTATCTTCGGGCGCGGTCAATAAAATTGATACGTCATTCATATTTTGTCCCCGCATTTCTTTATGGACGCGCATGTTACAGTAGCTTCCTAACTTCTACTTCCCTGTGCAACGTCAACAATTAGTATTCGATCAGCAATGTAATGGTTGAGTTACGTCAAGATTGACCATTTTGATATACCGAGTTCGTTCTTGTCATAATTTAAAAATATTTATATTGTGTTGTTTAGTAATTTTGGTGAATACCTTGTATGCATTTTGTTGTTAATGCTGTACGCATTGAAAAGGTTATATTTACTGACGAATCCTGGTTTCATCTCCCTGGCTACGTAGATTCTCTAAACATGAGGATGTGCAGCGCCAATCATCTGCACTTTTTTTGTGAAAGCACCACTGCATCCACAGAAAATTTGAAGGTATATCGATTAAAAATACAGCAAAAAAATGCTAACATCACCAAGTGAGAATTGAAATGCTTTTTGGCAATACTACTGATAAGTGGATACAATGAGTGTCCAGGTAAAAGGTATTATTGGGACTCGGAAGGCGATATGCGAAATAATGCTATTTATAATGATCGATTCTTTGAAATAATGCGATTTTTGCATTTCCACGACAATAATAAAATGTACGCTGCTGATAAACTTTGGAAATTACGACCACTGATCAATAAAATCCAATCTGCTTTTTCCAGTCATTTCGTGCCTGAGGAGCATATCGATTATGATGAGTCGATGATCAAATATTACGAGCATCACGGATGCAAACAGTTTACTAGGGAAAAAACAATTCGTTTTGGATGTAAGGTGTAGAGTATGAACACACAGGAAGAATATCTTGTCTCTTCTGAAATTTACCGAGGAAAACGTGTTGCTGGTATCCCTGGAAAAAGCGACACTTTGGAAAAGCATCTGCCCCTTTCGTTACAATGATTGAAGGCTTACCGCAACGGCAGCTTCCACATAAATTTTACATTGATGACTTGTTTTCAAGCATTCCTCTCTATGACTTTCTCCAGCAAAATGACTACGGTGTCGCAGACACATTTAGCCCAATAGAATCCCTAAGAACCATCCTCTGAAGTCGAAAGTACAAATGAAAACGTTGTCAAGAGGACCCTACGATACTTGTAGTGTAAAAAAAGACGTGGGCATCTTGTTTGTCCGGTGGGTGGACAATAACGTAGTTACTGTTGCTTCTACTAACTTTGGTATTCAGCCTTTATCAAACGTAAAACGCTATTCCCATTAAAATAAGAAAACAATACAAGTTCCTAGACCACATCTCCTAGGACAATACAATAATTTCATGAGTGGGACAGACCAAATGGATTAGAATATTGGCAGATATCGAATTTCTATCAAGGGCAAGATGTGGTATTGGTGTTTTTTCACATGGCTTGTAGATGGTGCAATCATCATCGATTGGATTTTGAGAAGAAAATCTATGGGAGTACATTCTGATCAATTGTCTTTCCGCAGAGAAGTGCCTAATTTTTGCGTGCGTAAATATGGTATGGAACCCAAGTCAGCTAGCAGACCTTCAATTTCCAAAGACAGTGTTTCTTGTAACCGAGTAGATGATCCTGTTCCAGTGGCGGCTTGCGCATAAGCGCTGCAGTGCTGCAGAGCTCTCAAAAAATTGGGCGGGCGAACCTGTATTAGTTATAACTAGTTTTCTTTTACATAATTTTACATTTCTGATGTTTATAAAAGCGTAACATATTGTTGTGAAAATTCTCCCCCTGTATACCAAAAAATTTGCATATTTTTCTACATCATCATGTAGAGGACATCAAACCCTACAATTTGACACCTCAATCATCAAAATCCGACCAGTAGAAGCCGAGATATTCGCTTCCGAAATTCCAACATAATCGCAGGTTATTATCCAATAATATCAATAGGCGATCAATAGGCGACCAGTGGAATAACCAACCTAATTCGCGCGATCGCTCACTTGTTCCTTATCTGGTCCACACGAACGTGCTCTCAGAGCTCTTTCAAACACCCCGCGCACCCCGTTTCCCCGGCGGCTGTTTAAAACCAATGCGTGATTTTATCAGGCCTGTTCGCTGCATTTAGTCCAGCGCGGAGGGCGTAATAATAGTGGCGTATTACGGTGCGGCGAGTTTAACGTAAAAACAATAATATTATAGTGCGCGTGCTTCTGTTTTTGTGTATTGTTGACAATTTATATAAACTCTGTGTATTATGGAGGTGGTCTTTAATTTAATTAATGTGAAGAGATTCTTCAAATATTCATGCGAAGAAAAGTTAGAATTTAAAGCAAAAGGTAGGCCATTAGTAGATATCACTATTGAAAAAACTGGTGTAAGTTGAGGGAAAAATTATACACATAAATTTAGTAGCGTTATTTATTCAAAAAACGAATGGATTTGTGGATGCAACAAAAAAAATGCTTTATATTGTTTTCCCTGTTTACTTTTTGGTGGCGATAATGCTTGGACGGAAATAGGGGTCACGGATCTAGAGCACTTGAGTTTGAAAATAAAAAGACATGGGAATTCTAAAAGCCATCTTCATAATTGTATGGAATTTGCGTTACTAGGGTCAACTAATATTATGGCTCAACTAGATTCTGCTTATTGGGTAAATATACAGAGACATAATGAAAATGTGTCAAAGAATCGGTATATTTTATCAAAAATTATTAATTGTATAAAATTTTGTGGAGCTTTTAAATTGGCCCTTCGGGGACATGATGAGAGCGATACTTCCGAGAATCCGGGGATATTTCGTGGACTTATTAATTTTTCGGCTGAATTAGATGCAACTCTAAGTGAGCACCTAAAAAATTGTTCGGTATTTAAAGGCACTTCCAAAGAAATACAGAATGATCTGTTACAGTGCATACTTGAAGTCTGCCAAGAACAAATAATTGAGGAAATTAATAATTCTCCGTTTTTGGCGATCATGGCGGACGAAACAACGTATGTTGCTGCAAAAACTCAAATGGTAGTTATTTTTAGATATGTTCGTGATGGTGAGCCAATTGAACGTTTTTAGAACTACGTCATTCCTGAAAATGTGATGCAGAAACACTTAGCAAAACAATTTTAAGTGTCATAGATGCTTTAATTCAAAATTCACCTAATAAACTGATTGCACAGAGTTACGATGGAGCAGCGGTGATGAGCGGACAACACGCAGGCGTTCAAGCATTGATTAAAAAAAGTACCCTTTTGCGCACTATGTACATTGCTATGCCCATCAATTAAATTTAATTATATCTAAAGCTGCTTCTGCAAATTCGCAAGTACGTGTATTTTTTGGAAATCTACAAGACATTCCCGGCTTTTTTAATAATTCACCCCAACGAGTAGAAGTGTTAAACAAGATTGTAAACAGAAGGATCCCCCACGGCGCTACAACCCGTTGGAATTTTAATATCAGGACCATTAATGTTGTGTACGAAAATAGGTCCTCTCTCATTGAGTGTATGGAATAAATAGAAGAACAATTCTCCAACAACATAGTCTGTAGTGCAGCCGCGTCTATTCGCCGTACATTAAATGATCCGATCTTCAATTTTTGGCTGACTTTTTTCCATCATGTAATGCCCCATGTAGATATCCTGTTTAATCAATTGCAGCAAAGAAAAATTGAACCCACTCTAGTAAAAGACGCTATCGAAAATTTTGAACGCAGTATAGCCCAAGTTCGAAATAATATTGACAACATCATAAGTGAAGCATCAGATTTAATAAGCGATGAGCCACCACCAGAAAAACGCAAACGTCCAAATAACAGCAGATTTAATCATCGAATTTCGGCTTTAGAGGTGTGTGATGTTATTCTAAATTGTGCAAAAGATCGATTTCATTTTAAAGAGCATCTAGTAGTGGCATCACTTTTTTTTTTCGGAATGCTTTGGAGAGTATTGCAGTAAATTTCCTGAGGACAAACTCACTTCCGCATGCTCCTATTATCCCACCCTTGATAAAGAAAGATTACGAACTGAATTGTCTGTTATAATTATTTACTCAAGAACTGATTGTAGATCTTTAAAAGGCGCATTACCTCTTCTAAAATTTTTAATAAAAAACAATCTGGGAGATACGTTGAAGGAGACTAGAAAATTTTTAGAAATTGTAATAACAACTCCCATGACAACATCAGAGGCCGAACGATGCTTTTCAACACTAAATCGAATTAAGACGTTTCTCAGAAATTGAATGACCGAAGATCGTTTAACATCTCTTTCCATGCTATCTATCGAAAAAAAGTTTATCTCCGAAATAGACAATTTTAAAGACAAAGTGATAACAAAATTTGCAAATCGAAAAGAACGTAGAATAGATTTAATTTATAAGAAATAATTTGTTAGTAAAGTAGTGCTTAGTGACTCTTATTTTTTTGTGTGACAATTGACAATCGTTCCAGAAATCCATTACTTCAGTGCGGAAGGCGAAGAAAGCACGATAAGATCGATGGGAGACAACCTCTTACTGCCCGTGCAAGGTAAATTTTTTTGTAAAACTTGCAGAACACCTTAAAATTTTTAGCACGCGCCGCCACTGTCCTGTTCGATATGATGGACAGAATCATCTGATCACAAGTGTTCCTGGGAAGAAAAGACGCGGCTGTGCAGGAGAAGGTTGTACCTCCGTAGTCCGTACAATGTGAAATAAATGTGATGTCGGGATGTGTACAGACTGTAATGTTATATTTCATACAAAGACATACTAAATATTTTATAATAATTCAATAAATTGATAATATTTTATGTCAGAAGAGAAAGTCCTAGTGTTACCATATGGTAACAGCAGTTTTTTGTTGTTTTCAGTAAAAATGTGAATAAACTTTCATTTTTCATACCGATTAAATAATTTTCTCTTCATAATTATTCAATTTCACATTGATTTTAAACAGATAAAAATTCCGGTTGTCAAGGGTTAAGTTAACTTAATGAATTTTGACCTATTACTAGTAGTATGAAATGTAGGTTAAACCACTTAATCAATCTAAGGCATAACTGATTTAATCCATGGCATAATCTGAAAACCTTTTTTGTGGCTCACTCAATATGATGAAGTAACGACTTCCACAATAAATATTTTATTTTACATACATTTTAATATGTCCGTTTTCCCTTAATCGAATCAACTATTTCATGGCAAAATCTTCAGATATATGAAATTAAAAAGACAGCTTATTTTCAGTAAATTATACATAGTATCCGTTAGCCAGAAATTAATAATATGCATGAATATTACAGTCCATTTTCTTAATTAAACGATTTTTTTTCGAAACTGACATGCTAGAAATTATCGTGAAAACATCTAGAAATAGATTAATTATTCCTTTTTACTTGTATAATCTGTACACCCACCTGGTGTTCGTTCCAGTAAACGTAATCGCGCTTAACAAAAATGTTGTTTTAATAATACTGTAATTAACGGTAAACAACTTTTTTTCCCTTTAATCAACATATCGTGATACTCGTAGCGCTGTTTTTTTTTCGGTTTTCGTTCCATTTGATTAAAAATTTCCTGAAGAGGAAGGGTTTTTGGAGAGAATGTTTATATAATTACATTACTTTTTTACATTCTAATTGATATTTACTCAGTATATAGTATGCGAGGTATAAAGTTATTTAGAACACTCAGAACTCTTAACGCAAAATCAAATGCGTTTTTTTAATGATTCTCAACAGCAAGAAGAAGAATATTAGTAATAATAATAATAACAATAATAATGAAACAAGCAGAAAAACATCTAAGAATTTGAAATTTTGTACACAAACATAGAGTACATCTTTTTAGCTATATTTTCATTTTATTTTCTTATCGCATATTGTTACAGTCAGCTTTTGCCCCTTTGCCATTATTGGTCGTTTGGTCAATAAATTATGAACTAATCTGTATGTCGTACAATTTTGCTTATAAATTGTAATTTCCCTATTTTAGGATTTGTATAATGTTTTTTCCTTCTACGGATATTTATTCTAACCTTAGATGAAATTGAAAATTTCGTTGTAGTAATTTAGCAGTATTAATTAAATTTAATTAAAATGAGATAAATTTCACGGGAATATGTATGCAACCTTGTTTACATTACTGTAGATTTGGTATTGTTTATATGTTACGCTTGTAGATGGCGTTTGAATTTTCGATAAAGATGGTAAAGTTAATATTGTAAACATTTTAATTGAGTAAATCGTAACCAGATCTAGTTCGAATCTTTATTTAACGTTAATTATATTAGCTTAATCTTTTGTGATTTTAATTAGAATTGTGATATGGTATTTTCATTTTAATATCTCCTTTGTTGTATTAATGTGTCAGAGACATCTAATGTCTATTCTTTGGACAATTGCTTTTAATGAATTTCGTTATTTAGACCGTAATTAATTGAATTTCATTTCTAGTTGGGTTTTGTATCTTATAGCTTTATCGTTGGAGTAGCAAAATTTTTTTTTCCTATTTATGTAATTCATGGTTAATTCTTGTTTTGAGACGATTCATCTATTGGTTGGTTTTGGAACTATGAATCTTGTCTATATAAGCCTCGAAGTAGTCAATCTCTTTCATTCTCACTGCGACTTCTGTTCGAGCAGTAACCAACTTGAGAGAACCGACGACGACAATCGTCAAGCGAAGCCGGAAGCAACGGCCGGACGAATTATCACCATCACAAACATCAAACCGAATCCCAACTTCGTTAGCAACTGGCCACCCGATCTAATTGAAGACACAGGGGCAATAATTGATCCGACCTACAAGGTAAAAGATATATAAGATCTTCTACGGACAACACCTAGCTTATTCATGGTAGACTCGGATCAACCGACGATAGAAGTAGAGATAACAGAAAAAGTGACAAACCAAACACTACTTTACCCAATCGAACACAAAATTTAATCGCATATCTTTGCGACACTCCCATTTTTCCAATAGATACGTCAAACACTGACAATTTAGTAATTAATTTGTTATAAACGTCAAAAGTTAAATCAAAGCCTACTTGGCGATAAGAAAATTAGTGATGGGGGGTATCATGTCATATTCTTTGTGTTTCAAAATTATATTTGTGAAAGAAGTTACGGCACCAGTCTCGTTATATTTTGATATACTCTCGTAGGTACAGAATTACGCCTGCCTGTTTCTTCTTTATTTAATTTATGAATAACAAGATCCCATAATCACAAATATTTAAAGCAAATCTACATTTTTCAAATTTCTGATGGCAAGTATTAAATTCCTAACAACTGGTGAACATATTATTTTCCTTCTCGAAGTATCCTTCTTAAATGTTTTATTAGCGATACAGCATACCCGTATAGGAACTAAGGCATCGAACCTGGAGTTTACGTTTAATTAGCCCCAAACGGTTCAACAATTCATCTTTTAATTACGAAATAATTAGTCCAGGTAGTGCAAAGTTAATGTCTAATGCATGTGCTTCTGTCTCTCTCTGTCTAATTCCGTTTCTCCATTCCTCTAAATACTGGAAATCCTAGCTTTGTGTCTTCCACCCCGTCAGCTCACACCATGTGGTCTTCTGAACTTTGCTGTCTCGCTCGCTCCGATCCTATACGGAAAAGTAGAAAAGCGAAAGAGATGATAACGGTGGGTGTAGCTTCGGTACTTAGAAAAGTGGTGGAGGTAGGGAATGTAACAGAAAGAGTGGGAGAACCAAAATTACCGAACGCCCGTAATTTTCCACATGGATAGCACAAACATGAACCCGGTATAGGAGCCGTAGTTTATGACCAATTAATTGAATTTAACTCTTAATGACAATTTACTTAGGAAATTTCGTCAGCCCGTTACGAACGAAGTTTGTTTCGAGATAGCATTTGTGCATGTATGTGTTAGTTTTGATGGTCGCTACGAAGACAAGCAGGGCCAGGAAGGAACGGAGCGGGAGGAAAAGAGGTGAACCCCTTATCGAATTCGGATATCTGTGAACTGAAATGAATGAGAAAATTATACTTCCCAATTTATGTGAATGAAAGATTGCCGTAATAAAGTTGTCGTTCGTTCATTCGTTCGTTTCGTTGGTCCGCTGAGGCGAACTCAGCGCCATCTATATTCATACGTTGACAAAAATCAAAATGACGTTAAATATTATCTGTGCTACGAACAAATCATCAATACCGGGCTTCAAATGTGAATTTTAATAAGTCAAATAATTACGTCAGTATATTACGATTGGTCATGCAGGCGTTAGTGCGTGTGGTATAATTTATAAACTGATTTCAACTGTCACAAACTGTTGCTAAGGTTGTTGGTATACACTGAAAAACTCATTTAGTTTACTCAACCAAACTTTAGTTGTAGTGACCAAAATCTTTGTTTAAATATGGGCAAACAAATGTATTGTTGGGCGAAGCAAATAATTTAGTTAAAAAAATTTGTTTGCTTTAACAATAGCTTTAATAAAACTAATCAAATAGAATGTTGTGTTCAAATAAAAAGTTTTATAAGATCAAATATATGTAATATTTAAAATAACTAATTATTTACTTGAAATAATTATATATATATATATATATATATATATATATATATATATATATATATATATATATATATATTGTAATGGGATAAACCTCCATTATATTGATGAGCCATTTCTAATGTTATGTCCATAAGTTCTTTTCTTAAGATATTATTAACATATGCAAGAGGTATTTTGATTTGTGTGAATTTGTTATAGTTGTCATATTTATTAAAAGGTTGGATATATTATTGTTAATATATTAGTTATATAAATATTAATAGATTAATATTTTTAGTTTATTATATATGTTAAAATTGTACAATCGTATAGGATATAGTTAATCATTTTGTATAAATTATTGTTAAATTTAACTTATGCAAGTGAATAGTTTCGACATTTATAATTAAATGTCATTTTTATATTTGAATTTTAAAAGAGACTAACTAACTCGGATGTATATAAAAGTATAGAAAATAACTATGGCGATTGAAAAAAAAGATGATTATAATTTTTTTTGACGGATAAAAATTGAGAAATTCAATTTGTCGATTTTATATATATGAGTTATTCAACTTGAAGAACATACCGAGTACAATCACAGAAGATTAGAAAACTGTTTATATAGCAGAACGGGCTATATTGTGTTAGATAAAGTTCGAAAGAATAGTATATGGTATTTCTTGATTCAGAAATAGAGCAGTAGCAGATTGATTATACAATAGTAATTGGAGATATAATAGAAGTTTGTACGAGCCTGGTAACATCTTCACAAGTATCGTCACAACTAAAATATTCGTATAGGTTATACGATAGTAATTGGTGCAAGACTGGCAAAATTGGAAATACTTACAGTAATTGGGAGAGTAGTAGTAGGGACCCAAGTCTGCCGATACATATCCAAGGATAGTTTCAAAAAATATTATCGTGTGAGTAATGAATTAAAGAATACTTATACCAAGATATTTCCTCTTCGTACATAAAAATACCATTTTTTTTTACTATAACTATTTTGTATAAATACTAATCGTTCGTCCTTTATATTTAAAATCCTTACATAAGTTATTTTGTTTCATGCTTTATGTATTTTTTGAGTTATATACAGTTAAATTTGTTGATTTAATAACATTAGAGGTGGCCATATTAGCTAAATATTGAACTTAATCACACATAATAAATAAATAGTTCATTTGTTATAAAACATTTTTTTTTAATATTAAATTAGCTAGTTATTAAGTTATTATAAACCTTAAACTGGGTACGAGAATAGCATCACATCTTCGACTAGGTTGTTGCCGGAAGACAATTTGAAAGTAAATCACGATATACTTCGTCTTAGTACAATATATATATATATATATATATATATATATATATATATATATATATATAGTAAACCTAATCAGTAGGCGATTAAAGGTCTGTACATTACTTCAAAATATATGTATTTAAAAAACTCTACATGTTTCGGCTGTATACGCCTTTTTCAAGAGAATACAAAATATGATATATTCATATTTTGTATTCTCTTGAAAAAGGCGTATACAGCCGAAACATGTAGAGTTCTTTAAATACATATATTTTGAAGTAATGTACAGACCTTTAATCGCCTACTGATTAGGTTTACCATATCATACCAAGGTCACGAAGTTATTATATATATATATATATATATATATATATATATATATATGTATAGTTCAAATATATATTTTTTTAGAGTAACAATATTTTTATTTTAAGTGAAATATATATTGTGCTTCACTTTGCTATATATTTAGTTCAGGCTACTGTATTCCTTTTTTATTTCAAACAATAATTTTGTCAGAATTACTTACCTTATATCTGTTACGGCAGCTTTTTTTTTAATATCTTAATCAGATTTAATATAAACTCTTACCACAAATCTTAACTTGTTCAGTGTAGTGGTGTAGGAAGGTGTTTTTGAAGTGTTTAGTGTTAAATTTGATATACGTAATATATTGCTGAGGATTTTTCCCCATAAATATTTTAAAAATATTTGACGCAGTTGGAGCAAGCCGTTTGTTCTGCTATGGACGATTGTAAAACTGTATTTTTGTATGCGGAGCCTGCGTGCTTGCTGTATCCTCAGACACAAGTGTTAGGTGAAATAAGAAAGTCGTGTTTATAAAAAGATTATTCCTTATCTTTTTATTAAGTAACTTCGGGTAATTTTTGATTTAATTAGTTGTTGGTGCTGTGTTAATTTCATTACCGCTATTTAACGAGTTTGTTTATCTCGTAATTGTTATATTTTTACACTTTGTTACTCATGTGTCTCGAAGATATATATATATTTTTTTTTACGTAAGTAATATATTATTAAAAGATATCTTATTATATTTAAAAGAGTTAAATACTGTATTTTTCTATATTATAATTATTATCGTATTGAGATCTAGTCTTAGATATTTGATATAAATAACCAAAAAGGTTTTTAAAATTTCTAGTAAAAAAATTTCTGTAACTGTAAAATTTTAAGTTTGGTATATCAAGGGCATTTTTTGTTACATGTGGGTGCACATGCGTTAGAGTTTGCTTCGGTAGAAATTAAAAAGTTTCTTTGTAATTTATTATTTTAATTTTGATTGGCTGTCACAAAGGTTTTTGATCGCATGCTGCGGTCATTTCCATGCGTTATTTTTACCTTCATAATATTGTTTAATGAGACAATATTAATCTTTATACTTTATAAAGATTTTTTTTAATTTTTTTTTATTTTTGTATTAAAGTTTCATTTAAATTTTATTGTGTTTATTATTATTAAACCTTATTTCAAGAAGTTTACAAGTAACTTAAAGAAATATAATTATAACATTTGTCGATACTCTTTTACTGGCGCATTATAAATTTGTAGAAGAGAAAAACCACGTTTTCCAATTGGAACCCTGAGAGGAAAGCAGTCCCATTTTGAAAGTAAATCGACTGAGTATCCAAGCTGGATAGATTTGTCGAGAATTGTGAATAAGCAAATTTTAAAATCACAATTCATAGCATAGTTTAATGTACGTATCAACCGATTTTCAAATCAACTACTTGTAATCAGTTATGTAAACTAAATTTAATAAACAAGAAAACGAAATTTGCGAGTATCTTGTTATAAAATAGGGTACAAATATAGATGAATGTGCATAGAATTTCTACTACTAAATCTATAATATATGTGCGGTGATAAATTTGAAAAATTCATTTGAGAAACGTAAATTTTGGGAAATAATGAAAGTTGCTTACTCAAATGATTTCTATGTGGAATAAACCGTATCATAAACAGAATGCTTAAATGCTACGTCTTACACGTCTAGTCTGGTGTATTCTGAGAACATATAAGTATTATGAGTATAATTTAGCTGGACACTAAATAGTATTTTATGGACTAATACATTAGCATAGTATTTATTAGGTGAATATATGGAACAAAATATTCAACATTTATTGTATCAAATTTATTACAAAAAGAAAATAATTACAAATCTAACTATCTTACTACATGTTAGGAACTAAAAATCAACTATAGTGTGAGTTTATTAGCAATAATAATGTATTTAAATAAATATTTAGTTTCTAATTTATAGGTTAATGTTAAATAAAACTAGAATCTATAAATAAATCAAAATAAAGTTCTGTAAGTGCAATACCTTCCTTTCAGTTAATTCGCCTTCCAAATAACCAATGAGTTCAATAGCAGAGCAGCATTGTCTGATACAAAAATTTTTTTAACTCCAATATTTTATTAAAGAAGTTATTTCATCCATCCAGGAGTTTAAGGGACGCATCATCAATTCGAAATCTGTATCAATCTAAAAAAGAAGATTAAATTGACATTGTACACAAGTACTTTTTCTTCAAATATATATTACCAAAGTATATCCAGAGTTAAACTCCTCCAGTCCACTAAAAATTCTTGGATTGTGCGTTTTGAGCTTTGTTGCCTTATTGGATAGGTAGCCTTCCAATAGTAGAAGACATGATTCCATTTCTTGTTTTAAGCCATAAAATACCATCACTTCAACCTAAAATATGATATAGCAATTAATCACATGGTATTTCTGGAGCCAAGGGAATTCACCAGAATATTCACTCTCTTGGTTTCTGTCTTCAATATCCTCAGGCGGAACATCAATACCTATTAATCACAATTCTCTTATTTTATTCCTACGAGGTGCATTCAAGTTCTAAGGCCTCCGATTTCTTTTCTCCAGACTGAAAGGAGATAGAAGCATGTGCATTGTTTTAAAATGAGCGTGCGTTCGTTGTCAATACGTCACAGAGATGGCAGCACTGTACGACAAATGGAATTGTAGCGGCAGCGTCGAGAATGAGAACTGTTTTAGATACTTCAAATGGCTACCTTTTCCTTACTTGAACAGCGTGCAATCATTCGTTTTCTGAATTTGCGTGGTGTGACACCAATTGAAATTCATCGACAGTTGAAGGAGACATGTGGTGATGGAGTTATGGATGTGTCGAGAGTGCGTTCGTGGGTGCGACAGTTTAATGAAGGCAGAACATCGTGTGACAACAAACCGTAACAACCTCGGGCTCGCACAAGCCGGTCTGACGACATGATCTTGAAAGTGGAGAGACTTGTTTTGGGGGATCGTCGAATGACAGTTGAACAGATCGCCCCTAGTGTTAGCATTTCCGTGGGTTCTGTGCACACAATCCTGCATGACGACCTGAAAATTCGATAAGTGTCCTCGAGGTGGGTGCCACGAATACTGACGGACGACTACAAGGCTGCTCGTGTGGCATGTAGCCAAGCAATGTTGACGCGCAACCAAGGCATGAATGGGACTTTCATTTGATTGTGACAATGGATGAGACGTGGATGCCATTTTTCAATCCAGAAACAAAGCCCCAGTCAGCTCAATGGAAGCACACAGATTCACCGCCACCAAAAAAATTTCGGGTAACCGCCAGTGCTGAAAAAATTATGGTGTCCATGTTCTGGGACAGTGCGGGCGTAATCCTTACCCATTGTGTTCCAAAGGGCACTACGGTGACAGGTTCATCCCACGAAAATGTTTTGAAGAACAAGTTCCTTCCTGCACTGCTACAAAAACGTCCGGGAGAGGCTGCGCGTGTGCTGTTTCACCAAGACAACGCACCCACACATCGGGCTAACGTTACGCAACAGTTTCTTCGTGAAAACAACTTTGAAGTGATTTCTCATGCTCCCTACTCACCTGACCTGGCTCCTAGTGACTTTTGGCTGTTTCCAACAATGAAAGACACTGTCCGTGGCCGCACACTCACCAGCCGTGCTGCTATTGCTTCAGCGATTTTCCAGTGGTCGAAACAGACTCCTAAAGAAGCCTTCGCCGCGGCCATGGAATCATGGCGTCAACGTTGTGAAAAATGTGTACATCTGCAGGGAGATTACGTCGAGAAGTAACAACAGTTTCATAGTTTTCGGGTGAGTAGTTAGTTAGAGAAAAAAAATCGTAGGCCTTAGAACTTGAATGCACCTCGTATATTTATCCACTAGCTTCCCCTTAGATATGGTAGATTTTTCAGCTAGAGAGGCAGCTTTTGATACAGAGGGTATGAAGTACAAATCCTTTGGTTCGTTGTGAAATAGGTTTACTATTTTGGTGAATATTTATTCTAAATCAGCGTTTTCTAAACGGCTATAGTGTAGTATATACGTTAGTTCATAATTCACAAACATACATTAGACAATTTTTTAGGTTTCGTATAAGATACAAGGAATAGATGAATATCTTAAAAGTTTAAATTACGGCGTGTTATTAAAATTGTATAAAATTCAATATTTCTCCACAATATCAGATAAACACTAACAATATTGGCTTCATACAAACAAAATAGTCGATTTGTATTTATATATATTATCTCTAAACAAAGAAAGAGTTTATATTTTATATGAACTAGGATACAGTGTATAATAGCAGATAGATGTCTATGCTATTATTTCTTTATACACAATTACAGTACTAGTAGATATACCGATAGGTCCAACCCGCTACGGGACATACGCAACAATATACGTATGGAACGTAATGCGATGTGGCAACGTATGTACGATGCCACTCCGCGTGCGCATACATAAGTCCGATGATCGAGAGCAATAGATTGCCCGTCATTCGTATCTAGTTGTGCATACGTAAAGGTTGCAACAGTTGCAAGTTCAACTGTTTAGAATTTTCGAGACAATAACCCCTACAAATCTCGAGGGAGTGAGGCGGGAGTTTTACAATAGGCTCGGCTATTGTTTGGGGAGAGAGGGCGGTATTTTCGAATCCTATATTTAGTGACTTTCTTAGAATTAAAATTTATTTTGCAGAATTATTAATTTTTTTACTTTTATCTTTTAGAAAACGTTATTGTTTTTTTATTACTTAAAATTACTTTTCCGTAGCAGCTAAGAATACAATAATAATAACTTGGAGATATAACGACCTTATTATATCTGAAACAAATGTGCAAATTACGTATACAGAACGAATATGCAAACGACTATATCCTTGCGCGGTTTAAGTCTTACTAAATTCATAACTCTGCAATGTATGGTAATGTAAGCTACCGCGCGTAGAGGGGATACGCTGTTGCCACTTATTGCAGGGTATGGCCCGTTGAGAGCTGGTCTTATGTGTATAACACTTGCGGTCAGATTTAAATACGTCTAATTGTTTTAAAAACTTTAATCTCTTTCGAATTTGAGGAATTACTTCTTTAAGGTGACGTTCATTCATGTCCATCAAGCACTGTATTTAGTTTTAGTTTTCTATATTAAAAAATATATGGGGTGTTGATAATATATAAAATCAAATTACTCATTAAAAATGTAACAATTTGAGTTAATGTACTTGTGCAATGTAGTAAATAAATCAATGTTTTTTCTTTAAGAAAAAATATGATACCAACAAAATAATATAGCGAAAAGTGATTGACGTTTAGGCTAACCTTTCCAAATTGAATAAAAAGTGAGATACCATACAGACACACCTTGATAAAAACTGTGGTTATAAGGCTATGATTGCAAATGCGTACATAACTCCGACTGTTACTGGCAATATGGAATCGGTTACAAATTGCATTACACACATACTTACCTCTAAGAATAGACATTAAATCGCGAACTCAACAAAAGACACTACACCACACTAAGCATAACAATATAATACCATGCTCGCTAGAATAAAATATAAAGATATCAGTAGCTACATGTTAGAATCATGTGCTAAGACGCAGGTGGCTAATCGCCATTTCATTGGCTAGAAATAAATTTTGACGCCCAACTAACTGCATATTTCACCCAAATATATAGTTATTCCTCGGAAGCAGGCGCGGCTCGTGATGACGTATTTGGGAGTGCAAGTACAATGATGGGAGTGCTTCCTGTATTCTCGTGTACTAACTGTAACGTTTTCTTAGTAAACACCGAAAACACACGAGGCACTCGCATCATTGTACTTGCACTCCCAATACGTCATCACGAGCCGCGCCTGAATTGAAGTAATCTAACGTTTTGACACTATTGAACTAAATTATTGTGTTAAAACCATACTGAACTGAATAATTTGTTTGAATATATATTCATCTTTCTAACCAAATATTTTGCTTCAATCAATATCGTCTATTTTTGCATATATTTGAATCAACAAAGGACATGCTTGTTGCAAAGAAAATATGCTTAACAAAATATATTTGATTGGTTTAAATATATCGGGTTTTCAGTGTACCAACTTTATGCAGAATTCGCCAGCGCGAAATGTGTATGCGTTTTTGTATCCATGTATATATTATACTGTTACTTACACTTAGGTACCATTTCAAAAACTAACAAAGAACAAATTAGATGCACAAGCAATAAAACAACATCGAGGAATGCACAAAATAAATATTTTTCTTTGAGCATAACACTTATTATAGTATTCATTAAGTTAATCTTTATAATTATTTCCATTTGATATTTATATTTAATAAGAAACACAAGTATAAGTTTTGCAAGCAATCTTTTGCAATTATTTATTTATTTTTGTGAAGAAATATCACATTGTAGGTATATTAAATTAGTAACCTGAATGTAGCTATAATGATGTTGTATGATATATGTAAAAATGCATCAACATGAATACGTATTTACAAGTAACACATATTATTTTCTGTTTAAAATTTTCTCTAAAATAATTAATTTCTACATTAGCCTCTCTATATTTCAATAATCAATTTTATTAAAATCTATTTCAAATATTTAAAACCCTTCGAAACTATGTTCAGGGCGTACACGTAACTATCTAACAAGGGGACTATCAAACCTGTAAATCAAGGATTTTGATGCGCTTCAAATATGTTGTAGGGGTACCTACCCTGAGTATCGCTATTCACTTTTCATGCGACGGGCCTTGATTTTCAGGATTGATTTTGAAACGGACTGTGTATACCTGTAACTTTAGAAATGTTATTATAAAATGATAATAGTTCAGCAGTTAAGATCCTCAACTACAACGCTGGATGTATCTCGTTCGATTCCGCCCCGTGGCTTTTTTTAATATCATTTTACAAAAATCAACAAAGATACAGATGCATTTGGGTACCTTAGTTAGGCAAAATATTTACATAAATTTAATGACTAATCATATCAAAGAATTGTTTTCGTAAGGATGGCTGTTGAGTGGTAATCGCGTTTCATTGGTTACAAATTCATGTATAATATTTTGCCTAACTAAGGTACCAAAAATGCATTCTTCAATGTATCTAAGCAGCTTACATAACCTCTAGGATTTAGGATTTATTATCCGTAACTGTGGTCAATGTCCTAAAGTGAGCATACTGAATTCCTTGCGAAGGCTTTGAGCAATACCAATCACTTTCTTTTGATTGCTAAGATGTCGTTTCTCGGCTTTTCTTCAGGAATAGCCGACTTGATTCTTCTTACTTGAACAATCAAAGTTGCTATGTGTCATAATGGCTTTACTTCGAATTAGTACACAGCCTCCTCCTATGCGCCCCAAGGCCTCAATCTCAGACCCCTATTTATTCGATATTTTTATTAATGATGTACTATCAGATACATTGCGATTCATCTTACGCGGTTGATCTGAAGATATCGATATCGTTGATAATTGTTGCAATGAAAAATATAATTCGTCTGAATATAACGAAGTGTGCTATTGTAACGTACGTTTTTATAAATCTAAACATTTTTATCTGTTTTATTCGCCTTAAATTTTACCTTTCTGATCAGTTGCTTAAATCTCTGGAGATGAAGGAATCTATTATAGTTTGTTTGACGCCACAGGCGACATCTTTCTGTGAAGATGAGATAGGAGAAAATAGTGCCCCCGTATTGACAAATGCCTGAATGACGGCTAAGGTTTGTACATTATAATTAGAGAACGGACAAGCTTACCACCCAGTGCAGTACTGGCGAAATGCTGTATTTCTAAAATATTTAATTTTATTTATATAATTGGAAAACGAACGGGTGGTGATCTATAAAATTACGAAATACATATTTATTTGTTGAAAAGTTGTATTTATAAAGTTTTTAATTTTATTTATATAATTGGAAAACAAACGGGTGGTGATCTATAAAATTACGAAATACATATTGCAATGGATTTTTCCTTGGACAAGAAAGGAAAATGATTGAACGATATTAAACTTTTTTGTGTAGTACATTTATTAAAATTATCTATTTCATTTTTGATGTTTATTTATTTCAGACGGGGATCGTTATAAATATATTTAATTTTAAGTGATGAATTTTATTATGTTTGAAATTTTGATCCATCCTCGTATATTTAGGTTGGTCAGATGATTAAAGTTGCCGCTACCCCGGATATCGTATTATTTTAAATTGTGTATTTTCTGTATATTTTTGATTTTATAGTTGGTGGGGATGTCCAAGCGGATATTGGAATTTCATTTTTGGTTAGAGATATCTAGACTTCGACAGTGACCGGGTTGTTAAAGAATAAGATATTCAATTTTATTCTTTGTGTTAATAAAATCGGGTTGTATTTTGTTTATGCAATTTTTTTTGAGGTGAATGTTAATGTTAATTCGATTTTTGCGAGAGTTTTGTGATTATAATATGATCTTATAAGTAAGATATCTCTCACGTAGTTTTTATATTAGCAGTGCATAGATCTATGTAAGTTTGATAAAAATATTTAATTTATATAATTGATACTGCGTTTATTTCTATTATTATATTTCAATTATTTCTTGTAATAATTTTGATATTTGAAGTTAGTATATGGGTATTAGAGAAAATTGTCATGTTTTTTGTTAGTGGAGTTTTTCTTAAAAGATAATATTCTAGAACGTTTTGAATTCAAGGTTGGATTTTTTTTATTGTGGGTTGACCTTGTCGTGTTATTTTGCGCACGACTAAAATTCAATTTTCGCGGGTTTTGAAAACTTTGTTGTTTTTGACATTTGATTGTAGGGGTTAAAGTAGAGGTCAAACTTGACAAATTTCACTAGTATTTATTAGTTTATTTTTGTTCGAGAGTCACAGGGGGTTTTTCTCTGTGTGCGAGTCATTATTCACAAAGAGTGTTTCCTCCCATTGCTACTGTTAATGTTGCTTTAGCACCCTATACATTCGGTAAAGGGATTTTTTCTTTTTTTTTTATTAAAAATTATAAATTATCAAAGAGTGACTTTTATTGACATTTATTGTTTTACTTCCAATATATAACCTGGACCAATTCTGCAAGGAACGATCCGTGAGATGGGAGTTCGTGGATTCTACTAGACTGAATAGCCGGCAACTTAAGTTGTAGTGTGAATAAAAATTAATAAGCAATTTAAAAACAAATTCCACTGCAATATGTATTTGTTGAAAAGTTGTATTTTTAAAGTTTTTAATTTTATTTCTATAATTGGAACATTTTTATTTGTTCATTTTGTCGTTTAAGTTGAGTAAAGGAGTACTAATATTGACTAGCAATAGTTTCTCAAGATTCTCTTCTGTCAATTTTGTTCTTTTTGAATTAAGTACATCCTTATAAATAGAAAACGTCCTTTCTACATCGCAACTGGTTATAGGTGCATACTGGAAATATTCCTTTATTTCTTCATATTTAGCCGTTAGATTTTGTGGAATTGTCTCCATACATAATTGCTGCAATGTAATTAAATCAGGATTTCTCTTAAGAATTGCTTCAAACTTTTGAGGAAGGCCACATCCGAAGTCACTTGGAATACTTTTCAAATTATTAACAGCCACATCTAATGTGGTTAATCCGTCATTTAATTTGAGATTTCGATTTTCAAAATAAGTGATTAGTTTTGGCAATTTTCCAAAGTGTTCCTGAAGAAAGTACAACTGATTTTTTTAATTTGGGATTTGTGTGAGCTCCTTGCACTCACCAATACTTCTAGCATCCTCCTTTAGCAGTGTTACGAAATGTTTTAGACTACCGAATTTCTCAGCATAATAACTAGTAGCTTCCAGCCATGTTCCCCATCTAGTTATTACTGGAGTGGGAGGCAGTGACAGAGATGGAAATTTTTCCCTGAAAATAGCTACTCTCAATGGTGCTTTTCTGAAAACTTTTTTAAAAGCTGATACAAGTCTATCAACTTCCGGAAAAGTGCCTGTGATATATTCACAGATTCTGTGAAGAGCATGTGCTACACAAGTAATATGCAGCATATTAGGATATGTTTTCTTCAATAGTCTGCCTGTTTTTAAAATATACGCAGCACTATCACTGACAAATAAAAGTATTTTTTCTTTGTACGTGGCGTCCGAATGAAGCATTTTTTGCATATTCTCCTTATTGGTTTCAGCAACTGTTTCCGCATCAACTCTATTTATAACACTTGTTGCTATTACATATGAGTTATAGGGAATAGTTGGATGTAGTACACCAGCTACAACATTTACCACACAGCGTCCTAACATATCCACCGTTTCGTCGGCGCTTATCCATATGTATTGATTTAAAAGATGGCTTATAATGCTTTCTACTGTTCTCGTCTAGCACCTAGAAACATAATATTTGCGTAAAGTTGATTCATCAGGAACATTTCGACCAGTATATTTTTTCAGAAATATTTTTAAAGTGGGATTGCTAAGTTTATTTAATGGAATATTAGCCGCCATAAAAGTTTTACAGAGTTCAGATGGGTTTGCAATCCTAAGTGACGAATTTTTGACGATATTTTACGGATTTTGTAATAAATTTCGGAATCACTGACAATGAACATACAATCAGTATGACCGTCAATCCAACTCGCCATTGTTTTACAATGCCGTTCGCGACATTCTTCCATATCATGTCTGATAAAGTAACTTAAACAATGCTCTAGATCTAAATAAATGAAAACAAAAAATGTGTGCATAAGTTATTGAAACTGAACGAAATTCAATGCACACTCTTACGTCGAAATAATTGGTAGAAATAGATTCAATCAAACGATATTAAACAGGATCTATCACAAAAATTACGATGTAATTAACAGTTAAAACTATGAAAATAAGAAACTTACTCACAGCACTTTATTTATCTTACGAAATATAAACTAATAATAAAATACATTATAAAAACCCCGCTTCTATCTACACTCAAGAAAACACTTTAAAAAGCACTATATTCTCGGAATACAATAGCTGGCTTGTCCATTGTTATCGCGGCGAGACCAGGTGTCCGAGTAAGTCAAACAAATACTTCATTGAATTACGCCGGGATGTACTGAGCGACGTTATACACAATTCCAATTGCCGATTGCATTTTATGGAAATTGCGTCCGTTCTCTAATTATAATGCGGTGAAATTATACACAAACTTTATTCGGTGCCTTTGCATTGCCTGCTATTGTTACTAGGCTTATTCATAATGTAAGCACATTATGAAAAATCCTGGTAACAATAGCACAAAATACAAGATATTTTATTAGTGCCGAAAATTAATTTCTTTATTATTGAATTACCATCAAAGGAAAGAACTTTGAAAAATTAAAATGATCGAATATAATAATTGTATTATGGTTAGTTCTATCCGAAGAAATATTGAAAAAGTATGGGGAAATGTTCATAAAGTGTTTAATGTATTTACCAGACATATAAATGACATGCCTGGATATAAGTCAACTGTTTAAAGGTCTTTTTCTATTTTCGTTCGAAATGAACTCATTATGAAACCCAAAACAGTATCGAAATGAGCTTCATTTCGATACGCTTTTTTTCATTTTTCAAAGTTGGCGTTGTTCGAACACAGAAATTAATATCATTGCTGTCATTTCATTTTAAGAATTTAAGTACATTTGACAGATATGATATATGTTCGTACTCTACACAAACAACGTATATTGTATACAATTGACAACAAGATATATTAGTTTCTAAGTCACTCATGTTTATATTTTTAAATAAAATATCAAGTTATATATTTATTAATAGAAAATTAATAAATAATATGTAATATAATATACTTCGCGGATAGCAAGATTTAAATTTGAAAATGTCAAGTATCAATGTGACCAACTGCATGCTTTAAGTAGGTATATAAAAATTAAATTCTGAACTTCCAAATTAAATAATTTCAATTTATTAATGTAAAAAATGCAAAATATAAAAAATAGTATAAAAAACTCGTTTCATAAGGCTTTTTGCCTCACTCGCTCCTTAGAAAACTCGCCGCAGTCGCGGCTCGTTTCCTAAACTGATCTCGTGCGGCAAAATGGTGCCTTATGAAACTTGTTTTTTAATATACTATTTTTCGTACATTCGTCATATTTGACTTTTTAAAAAAATTGTAGAGACGCATATACGACAAGTTATTTAAATTTCTTATTATGAGTATTTTAATCGTTTGACCAAATTCGATTCGTCTATTGCCGAATTGGAAGAAATTCAATTTGCCTACTAGAGATCACAGATTGAAAATACTTTAAATCAAATAAACAAACAAAGTAAAAACAGAAACATTAGTTAGATGTGTTTATGTACTAACCATTATAACTAATATAGATAAAATATGATATTTTGATCAAGCGAATCGGTTGTTTTCTATAATTGCTTATCTCTGTAACTCCCTTTTATGCAAGTGAAATCTTTTGTATTGAAAAAATTGTAAAACGTAATCATTTCATGTATTGTAATATTTGTAGAATATTTAATTACCTTCAGATATAATAATATATCATAATACATACCGTAATTCGGCAACATCCACTAAAAGAACATAAACATTATGTTTCACTTTATTTATAACTCCTTGCCCCTTCCTTGAGTATAAAAATATATAATCGTGGATCTCATTTGTTTATGTAGAATTAATGTAAATTAATCAGATCTCATCTGATTGATTAAAAAAATCGGCGGAACAATTAATAATAAATTAATGCTTATCAATCCCAGTTCGATTAAGTACATACCTATGCTTTAAAAACGAATATATTTCATACAAAGATGGCACTTTAATTAGCGAGCTATAGTTACAGATACTATTATTTCAAAAACAAAATGTACCTATTTAATAACATTTTATTTTATTAAGAACTTTTGTAAAAACGAAATATCTTAACTATTTGACAATAACAAAAGAAAAAATCATCATCATTGAGAATTATTTTGTGTAACTGTTATTGAATAGTTCGGGATTCCTACATAAACAAAATAAGCCCCGCTAATTAAATCAATGCAACGAAATTGAAAAGCGAATTGCAACTGGGTTCTCAATCGAGTCCCAGAATTTAAAAGTACGACCCTCCCGAAGAGACTGCGTCAACAGGAAACTTTAATAATAGAAGTTTCAAAAAGAAACACGTCTATCGTCCATATATGCAAGATCATGCAAATTAAATATCGAACAGCGCCATATTTAAATGAATAACAAAATATGAAATTTAAGATTTATAAGACAAAAGACTCTAAACACATTTAGGTGTACTTTAACATGATAATAATTTAAATAGTATAGAAATAAAAAACGTTTGAATATTAAACATTGTTAAATAAAAAATCCTAGCGCTCAACACGTTGTTCTGAACTAAACGTGATTAGCTAACAACACTAAGAGGTCTTTTTCTAGTACATCGGGCCTACTTTTCGTAAACCCGTAAATCCCTACATGTAAATATATTTAGTAAAATTCAATTAAAACTAATAATGGCCTAATATTAAAAAACTAGTATTTAATAATTATTTGAAAATAAAAATTTGAATTTATAAAATTCACGGAATATTTATAATCAAAAACATAAAACGGAATGACAGATGTTTAAGTATATAAGCATGCTTAGAAAAGAAAATCCTGACCTTTCGACGAATCATTTTCTATACCTCGTGACCAGATCTGCAACAAAGGCAAAAAATTATTAAAACACGGTCATAAGAATATTTTTAAATATGCTTTAGACTTTTACTAAGTAAGTTTGCATTTACTTTATTTCAAAGACCTGAAGAAGCTATTGTATAATTATTAATACAAAAGGTTAAACTTTTAACAATCTGGATGTTTATTAATTACTAGTAGACATGAATTTTCAATCAAGGCCGAATCAAGGAAATATGAAATATTATTTTAATAGGAATATCTAATAAATAATAATAGTAATCTATAATAAAATTATAATAATTAATATATATCATAATAATATTATAATCAATAAATAGTCAAAACAAAATTTAAAAACATTAAATACCTTCATCTTAGTATCCTGGGACGAAGGACATCTTTAGGATGGGTCCAATAACACAACGCGACACTTTTATTTAGTTACCGTACACGATCGCATTTTTTGTTAACACTTTATCTTACCCGTATTTTACGCAACGCGGTTAATTTAACAAGAACGACGGAATTGCGATTAGTGTTCGTGAGTTCGTGTCCAATTCTGCAATAAAAGAAATAAATCATTAAAACCAAAAAAAAAAAAAAATGCTAAATTAATATTATAAATAACGATAAATTTAGAAAAAAATCGTGAATAATTTAAAGCCCAAATCTGTATATTTGATATTTAATTACAGCCAGCATATACTAGGTGCTAATATTAAATAAAATTTGAACGAAAACACGATCGAGCTACCCACCGTATCGGGTAGTAAGAGAAAAATTTTCTCTTAATTTAACTTACGCCTGCTTAGATTATAGAATTATATTATATGCATGCCAATAGATTTCGCTAGAGTTTTACAAAGTTAGTATTTAATTTATTTCAAACATCTGAACAAGCTATTGTGTGGCGAAACGAGTTTTATGTATGTATATAGAAAATGAAAATTTTAATAATCTGTGTATTTAGTAATTACTAATAGGCATGAATTAAGGCCGAAACAAATCAATATTAAATATTATTTTAACATTAATCTAAGGCAAATAAAAGTTAAATCAATATATGTAATAAGAAGATTTCCATTACCTTGATCGCAGAATCCTGATACGAAGGACATCATTTATGGTGGTTCCAGTCAGTTCCAAACACTTTTACTCAATAACCGAACGCGAAAGCACACTATTTAAACCGTATTTAACGCGACGCATCGTATATTTAATTAATACTTGAATCTACTTTGCGACAATATGCGATATAGTTAGATTAGTCATCGCAAACACCCGTAATATCTCTTAAACGACGAACACAAAAAACCGAAATTAGAAACTCATCAGCTTCCTTCAATCACCATATTGGAGTCTTGCCTGGTAATTCTTTAAACAAATGTATTCAACATTTTTTTAAATAAATTTATAATTTTCATCCAGAGATCACTGACTGAATATAATATCTTAAAACAAGATTATACGTGAATTAAAAAGGAGAATAAATTAGTATCGTATTGATTCAAAAAGAAGAAAGACCTAACTTTGGATTGGCAAAGTTGCAAATAAGCTTTCCTTCCAATAAATTTAGATATGTAAAATTAAACATTCCCAGCTTATTTCGGAATTATCAAGGAATGATCGAGTTAATATTTTGGATTCCATTCCTTCATTATATTAGATTCTTTAAAAAAAAATAATTGCAGAGAAGTATAGATGATAAATGAATTTAATATTTTATTGTAAGAACTAATTCTTTGAAGAATTCAATTCGTTTGCCACACCCAATTTAATTGAAATATTTATTTTATCTCGTGTATGTCTCTAATTTTTTGTTAAATCATTTTATCTTGAAACAAGTAGGGGAAAGTTGCCAGGAATGGATCGGTTCCTCGAATGGACCACCGTCAATTTACAGGTATACAGGGTATATAGGTCTTAGGAAGCTGCAATAGATGGCGTGTGATAATATGAGCACGTGCCAGAAACGAATCGGTTGTGCTGTGAGTGGTCGGCGTTTGTTTTTAAAGGAAAAAACTAAAAGAAAGCATTTATATGTAATTTTGATCACCTCTACTGTAAGCTTTGGCAGGTAAGGATTTTGAATTTTGCTGCATGTTTTATTTTTACGTGGAAAATGTGGGTATTGAGAATGAATTTACTCCGCCACTTAGTTTCTCAGGTTATGTTTATATTGTTGACGCCTTCGTATTTCGAATATTAGTCAGTTTCCTTGAAGGACCATGCTCGGTTTCCTCAAATGAACTGGTCCATTTCAGGCAACTAATAAGATTCTTTGAGTTACAATTATTGTTTTTCTTTTAATTTAAGAGGAAAAATGTCGGATGCTAGGAAAAAAGGAAAATGGACAGGCGAAGAGTTAGAGTTAGCATTAAGTGCTTTAAAAAACAAAGTATATGGTTTAAACGAGTGTGCTAGAATTTATAACGTCCCAAAAGCAACATTAAAACGCCACTTGGATTCGAAAAATAAGATTGCTAATGACAGGGTTAAATTTTACGGTGGGGTTCCTACATTTTCTGCAACTATTGAAAATGAAATTAAATCTCATATTTTGAAACTGGAAGAATGCATGTTTGGGTTGACACTCACGGATGTCCGCAAATTGGCATTTGATATTGCCGAAAAGAATGGTATACCTCATTCTTTTAACAAGGGGAAAGGTTTGGCTGGTAAAAAGCGGTATTACAGCTTTATGAAGCGGCATCCGGACTTGGCTTTAAGAACCCCAGAAAGTACTTCACTAGCTCGTGCGAAAGGTTTTAATAGAGAGAGCGTAACGAAATTTTTTGATTTGGTTGAAAAAATTTCTGATGAGAACGGATTAGATGGAACACAAATTTTCAATATGGACGAAAGTGGATTTTCCACAGTTCAGAAAATATGCTAAAAAATAATCGCAACCAAAGGCAAAATGCAAATTGCAGGTCTTTCAAGTGGTGAGAGAGAAGTCAATAGCACATTTGTGTGCTGTTGCAGTGCGTCAGGTCAGTTTGTTCCACGTATGATTATCTTTAAACTACTTCGAATGGCACCAGAATTAAAGAATGGAGCTCCAGAAGGCAGCATTGTTGAAATATCTGAGAGTGGATACATAGATTCCTCATTATTTGTTAAATCGTTGGAACATTTTATTTCCACAGTACATCCTAGTAAAGAGCGAAAAATTCTTTTATGTTTGGACGGTCATACAACACACAGCAAAAACCTGAAAGCTTTGGAATTAGCTCGTGACTCGGGCATTATAATGCTCCAACTGCCGGCCCACACCACCCATAAATTACAGCCACTAGATGTAGCAGTTTTCAAGCCCCTCAAAATCTTTTATATTCAGGAAATGCAAAAATGGATGCGAACCAATCCTTGTATTCCCGTATCGATGTACAATGTTGCATCAATATTTACACCTGCCTACGGACGGGCAGCTACAATTGCAAATGCAGCAAGTGGATTCAAGACCACTGGTATCTGGCCAGTAGACAGAAATGTTTTTGGTGAAAAACACTTTGTTGCTGCGGAAACTTCAAGAGGAAACTGTAAACGTTCAAAGCGATATCCAGACTGGAACACAAGGTTAAACAATTTGTTATTGTAGTTTTTCAATTTATTATTCTACTTTTTTATAGACAATTTAAAATCTCCACTTGTGAACAGTTCACTGTGTGTGTCCGTGGAAGCAATCTCCCCGATTCTAAATCCAGCCAACAGTGAGAGGACGTCCAAAAAACGAAAAAGAAAAGATGACCAACAAGCTTGCGAAATAACGAGCAGCCCTTATAAAGAAGAACTTGCTGGCAAGCAAAAAGTGAAGGAGGCAAAGCCAAAAAGTATATTTGGTAAAAAGAAATTGAAAAACTGTCGATCTTCTAAACCATCCACTAGTTTATGCCCTGATCATGATGAAGCAGATGTTGGCTCCACATCATCATGGTATTGTTTACTGTGTAAGGAGGACAAACAAATTGACATGATTCAGTGTCAAAAATGCAATAAATGGGTGCATGCACTTTGTGCAAATGTAAGCCCTCTGCGAAAATTTTATTTTTGCCCTATTTGCATTAACTTACCACATGTTTAGTGGTGCCGTAAAAGCTAATTTTTATTTACTTTTAAGAAATATCTTTTTGATTTACCTAAGTGGTTTTATTACTTAAGAATATTTTGTACTTTGGTTTTTTTAATAAACAATTTTTAAGAATGTTATTTGAGTTTATTAATGTTTATTTTCACATTATTGTGCTGTGGTCCAATTAAGGAAACTAGAAGTCCAATCGTGGCAACTGGTTGCCCCAAATGGACCACAAGCAAGCTTTCAAAAAAATAGGTTTAAAAAAATTTGTAGCGTGCATGTTGCAATTAAAAAATCAAAATATGATACCTAAAACACTAAAATGGATGCACATAATTTTTGTTTGTATAAAAATTTTTTTGTTTCAACAGTAAAAAATATGAAGCAATAATCGGTTCATTTGTGGCAACCTTCCCCTATAGATATTATTAAAATATGGGAGCTCCCGGTCATATGGCCTGTCGGTAATATTATTATTGTGTTAGTGTAGCATGGAAGCCGGCGGTCATTTTATACAATTGCTGAGAAGAAACCAAAAATTGTTACCGAAAGAAGTTGTAGCGGCTAAAATTAAAAGGGGTGATGTTATAGGAAAAGAAAATGACAAAGGGATAGTAGTGGCTAAATGGCATGACAAGATAGATGTTTTGATTCTTTCCATTTATCACACATTAGAGAGAGTAAATACTGGCAAAAAAAATCGTTGCAAAGAAGATATTTGCAAACCACTGTTTATATTAAATTATAACTATGGAAAAACAGGAATAGACCTTAGTGATCAATTATCTAGTTATGCTTACCCTGTTAGAAAATCTATTAGATTGTGTCATAAACTGGCAACTGAATTTTTGTTTGGTACATCTATTGTTAATGCTTACATTGTGTATAAATTAGTAAATACTGACTTCGCAAAGATTTCAATAAGAAGGTTTCGAGAAATGATATTTGATTCTTTGTTAGACCTCAACGACGAACAGGCTGTCGAAACTTCAAAAAATGTTCAACATCCGAAGAAGTCAAAAAGAGTAATATCTATTTATTAGAGGAATCTAAGGAGAAATGTGCTAGAAATGGAAAAATTAGAAAAAAATGTACCATATGTTATAGCAAATTAACCACACAAGCTAAGAGCAAAGATGCAGCAAAATTTGCAAAAAAATGTCACCTACTTTTTGTTCTACATACGAACATAAACCATTCATTTACGTAAATTATTTTTCTAAACATGCTAATATGCAAGTTTAGTATTTTTACAACCAAACGCTATTACTTTCTATGTAAAATCACAATGTTTATTGTAAAAAGCTTTTTGTAATCCACATCATAAATACATTTTTTTTTTTCAATAAAAATTGTTTTTAGAAATTGTTTGTTTCACATTTATGATTATCCTAACATTTAAGAAGCAGTTTTGAGAAGAAAATTTGAAATGTTATTAGCAATTACAAAGTTATTTACAATAACAGCGCCAACAATAAATAATTAGTTGATCAATTCAAAGTTTTAGAGTTCTTTAAATAGTTTAAACTAATTAATATTATTTATTTTAGTGCTCCGCACTAACTTGAGAAGGCTCTATCATGATTTGGGGGGGTTGTCGTGTCGTATGTCACATATAGTCTTATTCTTACTTTGTACTTACAGGTTTTTCTTACAGACGTCTCAAGTGTACGGTACAAGGTATATAATTAGCTTAGTTGTCAAACAGAGTATTGTTCAGGGAGAAATCAAACAAGACGCTGTTAAATTAAATTAAATTAACAATTAAATGCACGCACATAAAAAGTAATTAAACAGTAGAAATAACATCAAATAGAAAGCAAAAATATACAATATCTTGTCGCTTTTTTTTCCTGCGAAAACTGCAAACGGCCAAATTTACTTACCGGAATGAATCTCTTTGGAAGAATTTATCTTCAGAATAATATTGCGAAGAGATCGCGGCACCTCTTTTCTTCGAACTCGTAGATTTTATGCAAGATTATATTCTTTTCTTTGTATCTTGGTTCTGCGTCCGTAGAAGATTTTTCTTTAACTCGAAATATTTCGACTCCTAGAAGATATATTGTCTCACCGAAACTTTTAAAATTCGTAGATATATAATATCGATCTTTTAACACTACTTTAATTATCGCACAACGATTACTTACGCACAATAATTATACTTTTATGTTACGTAAGGTCCATGAACGTGTCTACTCGACCTACCGATATTCGCGTAACCCCCGGATGCAAGGATTTTCATAGCGATCGTCTTTTTTTCTTAGAGTTACGTGTATGCCCTGAACATAGTTTCTTATAAGGGGACCATCATACCTGTAAATTACGGATTTTGATGAACTTCAAAAATGTTGTAGAGGAACCTATCCTGAGTACCTGGCTATTTATTCACTTTTCACATGATGGGTTTTGGTTTTCGATATTGTTTTTTTAACTAATTTATATATCTGTAGGTTTAAATTTTTTCGTGCAAAGTGAATATAGCCCAATGGTTAAGGTTCACGCGTACCATGCTAAAGGTATCTTGTTCGATTCTTGTCCGTGCCTTTTTTTTTTTCAATTACATTTTACGGAATATCAACAAATAATTAAAGTTATGGAAAATTAATGAGGAATATTCATTATTAGTTTTTAAGGCGCAATAATTTTCGATAACTTAATTATTTGTTGATTGTAAGAATGCATTTTTGGTACCTTAGTTAGGCAAAATATTATACATGTATTTGTAACCAATGAAACACGATTACCACTCAACAGCCATCCTTACGAAAACAATTCTTTGATATGATTGGTCATTAAATTTATGTATATATTTTGCCTAACTAAGGTACCCAAATGCATCTTTATCTTTGTTGATATTTTGGTGTTTACTAAGAAAACGTTACAGTTAGTACACGAGAATACACGAAGCACTCGCATCATTGTACTTGCACTCCCAAATACGTCATCACGAGCCGCGCCTGCTCGGAAGTAACAAATTTATTTGAGTTAACAAAATACCGATTTTATCTCAACAATGTGAAAATAATTGAAGTAATCTAACGTTTTGACACTATTGAACTAAATTATTGTGTTAAAACCATACTGAACTGAATAATTTGTTTGAATATATATTCATCTTTCTAACCAAATATTTTGCTTCAATCAATATCGTCTATTTTTTGCATATAAAGGTGGGGCAAAAGTCTCGCTACCATTTTAATTGCGTATAACTTTGTTGATAGAAAAGATAAGTAAGTTCGGTTTTCATAAAAAGTTTCTTTGCTATTTACATTTTTTTTTCGTTATGATTGGAAAATTATATCGGCTAAATGGTGACCGCGCAATCAAAATGGCAATGGCAAAATGGCCAAATGGCAAAATGGCGCAATCAAAATGGTAGCGGGACTTTTGCCCCACCCGTTATTTGAATCAACAAAGGGCATGCTTGTTGCAAAGAAAATATGCTTAACAAAATATATTTGATTGGTTTAAATATATCGGGTTTTGAGTATACCAACCTTATGCAGAATTCGCCAGCGCGAAATGTGTAGATATGCGTTTTTGTATCCATGTATATATTATACTGTTACACTTAGGTACCATTTCAAAAACTAACAAAGAACAAATCAGATGCATGTGCAATAAAACAAAATCGAGGAATGCACAAAATAAATATTTTTCTTTGAGCATAACACTTATTATTCATTAAGTTAATCTTTTTAATTATTTCCATTTGATATTTATATTTAATAAGAAACACAAGTATAAGTTTTGCAAGCAATCTTTTGTAATTATTTATTTATTTTTGTAAAGAAATAGCACATTGTATATTAAATTAGTAACCTGAATCTAGCTATAATGATGTTGTATGATACCTATATGTAAAAATCCATCAACATGAATACGTATTTACAAGTAACACATATTATTTTCTGTTTAAAATTTTCTCTAAAATAATTAATTTCTACATTAGCCTCTCTATATTTCAATTATCAATATTATTAAAATCTATTTCAAATATTTAAAACCCTTCGAAACTATGTTCAGGGCGTACCTATACGTAACTATCTAACAAGGGGACTATCAAACCTGTAAATCACGGATTTTGATGCGCTTCAAATATGTTGTAGGGGTACCTACCCTGAGTATCGATATTCACTTTTCATGCGACGGGCCTTGAATTTCAAGATTGATTTTGAAACGGACTTTGTATACCTGTAACTTTAGAAAAGTTCTTATAAAATGATAATAGTTCAGCAGTTAAGTTCCACAACTACAACGCTGGAGGTATCGCGTTCGGTTCCGGTCCGTGGTTTTTTTTTTAATTTAATTTTACAAAATATCAACAAAGATAAAGATGCATTTGGGTACCTTAGTTAGGCAAAATATAAACATAAATTTAATGACCAATCATATCAAAGAGTTGTTTTCGTAAGGATGGCTGTTGAGTGGTAATCGCGTTTCATTGGTTACAAATTCATGTATAATATTTTGCCTAACTAAGGTACCAAAAATGCATTCTTGATACCAACAAATAATTAAGTTATCGAAAATTATTGCGGCTTACTTAAAAACTGAAAATTGAATATTCCTCATTAATTTTTCATAACTTTAATTATTTGTTGATATTCCGTAAAATGAAATTGAAAAAAAAAAGGGCACGGACAAGAATCGAACTTGATACCTTCAGAATGGTACGCGCGAACCTTAACCATTGGACTACGTTGACTATGCACGTAAAGATTTAAACCTGTAGATATATAAATCAAGTTATAAATCAATCCCGAAAACCAAAACCCATCATGTGAAAAGTGAATAAATAGCCAGGTACTCAGGATAGGTTCCCTTACAACATATTTGAAGTGCATCAAAATCCGTAATTTACAGGTATGATGGTCCCCTTATAAGAAACTATGTTCAGGGCATACACGTAACTCTCTAAGAAAAAAAGACGATCGCGATGAAAATCCTTGCATCCGGGGGTTACGCGATTTTCGGTAGGTCGACTAGACACGTTCGTGGACCTTACGTAATATAAAAGTATAAGTGTGCGGAAGTAATCGTTGTGCGATAATTAAAGTAGTGTTAAAAGATCGATATTGTATATCTACGAATTTTGAAAGTTTCCGTGAGACAATATATCTTCTAGGAGTCCAAATATTTCGAGTTAAAGAAAAATCTTCTACGGACGCCGAACCAAGATACAAAGAAAAGAATATAATCTTGCATAAAATCTACGAGTTCGAAGAAAGGAGGCGCCGCGATCTCTTCGCAATATTATTCTTAAGATAAATTCTTCCAAAGGGATTCATTCCAGTAGGTAAGTAAATTTGGCCGTTTGCAATTTTCGCAGGAAAAAAGAGCTACAAGATATTGTATATTTTTGCTTTCTATTTGATGTTATTTCTGCTGTTTAATTACTTTTTATGTGCGTGCATTAAATTGTTAATTTAATTTAATTTAACAGCGTCTTGTTTGATTTCTCCCTGAACAATACTCTGTTTGACAACTAAGCTAATTATATACCTTGTACCGTAGGTACACTTGAGACGTCTGTAAGAAAAACCTGTAAGTACAAAGTAAGAATAAGACTATATGTGACATACGACACGAGAACACCCCCAAATCATGATAGAGCCTTCTCAAGTTAGTCCGGAGCACTAAAATAAATAATATTAATTAGTTTAAACTATTTAAAGAACTCTAAAACTTTGAATTGATCAACTAATTATTTATTGTGGGCGCTGTTATTGTAAATAACTTTGTAATTGCTAATAACATTTCAAATTTTCTTCTCAAAACTGCTTCTTAAATGTTAGGATAATCATAAATGTGAAACAAACAATTTCTATAAACTATTTTTATTGAAAAAAAAAATGTATTTATGATGTGGATTACAAAAAGCTTTTTTACAATAAACATTGTAATTTTACATAGGAAGTACCTAATAGCGCTTGGTTGTAAAATACTAAACTTACATATTAGCATGTTTGGGAAAATAATTTACGTAAATGAATGGTTTATGTTCGTATGTAGAACAAAAAGTAGGTGACATTTTTTTGCAAATTTTGCTGCATCTTTGCTCTTAGCTTGTGTGGTTAATTTTCTATAACATATGGTACATTTTTTTCTAATTTTTCCATTTCTAGCACATTTCTCCTTAGATTTCTCTAATAAATATATTACTCTTTTTGACTTCTTCGGTAGTTGGACATTTTTTGAAGTATCGACAGTCTGTTCGCCGTTGAGGTCTAACAAAGAATCAAATATCATTTCTCGAAACCTTCTTATTGAAATCTTTGCGAAGTCAGTATTTAGTAATTTATATACAATGTAAGCATTAACAATAGATGTACCAAACAATAATTCAGTTGCCAGTTTATGACACAATCTAATAGATTTTCTAACAGAGGAAGCATAACTAGATAATTGATCACTAAGGTCTATTCCTGTTTTTCCATAGTTATAATTTAATATAAACCGTGGTTTGCAAATATCTCCTTTGCAACGATTTTTTTTGCCAGTGTTTACTCTCTCTAATGTGTGATAAGTGGAAAGAATCAAAACATCTTACTTGTCATGCCATTTAGCCACTACTATCCCTTTGTCATTTTCTTTTCCTATAACATCACCCCTTTTAATTTTAGCCGCTACAACTTCTTTCGGTAACAATTTTTTGTTTCTTCTCAGCAATTGTATAAAATGACCGCCGGCTTCCATGCTACACTAAGACAATAAAAATATTACCGACAGGCAATATGACCGGGAGCTCCCATATTTTAATAATATTATATTTACTATTGCCATCTGTATTGTCGAAGACATACAAAGTTTGAAGTCGATGTCTGGAAGATATCTACATGTTTTGGCATAAGCAGTTTGGGGAAAGAAAACAAATTGTTTGGAAAGACGTCGTATGACCGCCGGCGGTACATGTGGCGCCTAACGTGTTAAATACACAAATATGTGCTTCTCGTATATATTTCTATTTTTCTGATCATCATTATTATTATTTTTATTATCATTTGCATAATGAGGGGATGGGGGTTTCTTTATAATATATACAGATATGTTTTAACATATTTGTATTACTGTATTTGATAATTAATGTTAGTTAAATTGATATGTTATCTTATGGATGGTATATTGGAGCTCATTAGGCTACGAGTTATGGATTACATATTTAAACGTATAGTTTCCTTCAGGGAGCTTAGCTACCCGTGGAAACAGTTGCCGATGTGCATACCAACATGTACCGAGAATTTTTCAAAGTACTTTCCTTTGATGGTAATTCAATAATAAAGAAATTAATTTTCGGCACTAATAATATATCTTGTATTTTGTGCTATTGTTACTAGTATTATTCATACTGTGCTTACATTATGAATAAGCCTAGTAACAATAGCAGGCAATGCAAAGGCACCGAATAAAGTTTGTGTATAATTTTACCGCATTATAATGTACAAACCTTAGCCGTCATTCAGGCATTTGTCAATACGGGGCACTATTTTCTCCAATCTCGTCTTCACAGAAAGATGTCGCCTGTGGCGTCAAACAAACTGTAATAGATTCCTTCATCTCCAGAGATTTAAGCAACTGATCAGAAAGGTACAATTTAAGGCGAATAAAACAGATAAAAATGTCTAAATTTATGAAAACGTATGTTACTATAGCACGCTTCTTTATATTCAGACGAATTATATTTTTCATTGCAACAATTATCAACGATATCAATATCATTCTGAAGGTTAACACAATCCGAAGTAGATGTAGTTTTAGAGAATATTTTCAGATCAACCGCGTAAGGATAAATCGCAATGTATCTGATAGTACAGCATTAATAAAAATATCGAATAAATAAGGGTCTGAGATTAGGGCCTTGGGGCACACAGGAGGGGCTGTGTACGAATACGAAGTAAAACCATTATGACACATAGCAACTTTAATTGTTCAAGTAAGAAAAATCAAGTCGACTATTCCTGAAGAAAAGCCGAGAAACGACATCTTAACAATCAAAAGAAAGTGATTGGTAGTGCTCAAAGCCTTCGCAAGGAATTCAGTATGCTCACTTTAGGACATTGACCACAGTTACGGATAATAAATCCTAAATCCTAGAGGTTGTGTAAGCTGCTTAGATACATTGCAGACATGCTTGTTAAATGCGAATTTCATACAAAAACGACGACCTTTAATTGATTCAACACGTGATATATTGGTAGTTGAAATTTATAACATTTAGTCTCTTCGCGAAAGATAATATCTTACACTTACCGGGGTTCAAAGGTAAATTGTTATTTGTTCTGCAATTCTGTATGTTAATCAGAACGGTCTTTAGTACAAGACAATTCCTCGAGTCGGTGACTCAAGAAAACAACTTCAAGTTATCGGTAAAGAAAAGGTTATTAGGTTCGATCTGGTCTGAAGGATCATTTAGGAAAATAATGAAATGTATTACATATGCGTTATATGGAATAGTTGGATGTAGTACACCAGCTACAACATTTACCAACACAGCGTCCTAATATATCGACAGTTTCGTCTGCTCTTATCCAGAGGTACTGATTTGAAAGATGACTTCTAATGCGTTCTACTGCTTTTGTGTAGCACTTAGAAACATAATATTTGCGTAAGGTGGATTCATCAGGAACACTTCGACTAGCATATTTTTGGAGAAATGTTTTGAAGGTTGGATTGTTAAGTTTATTTAATGGAATATTTGCCGCCATTATGGATTCACAGAATTCCTCGTTAATTCAAAAAAGGTATATAACCCCTCACCACAATTATTAATCGTATTCTAAATACGTATTTCGACAACTAAGTTGTCATCATCAGTAGGTAAAACCACCAATCAAGGTGTCGTATATGGGGCACAGTAGAGCTAGCACAACTGATCACGCAACAACTTTACACGGCGTCTACGTTTACACTAACTAAACAACTAACTAAAAATACAAAAATATCGACTAAAAATTACGATGAAATTACATCTCTTAAGGAAGCGACACCCACATGTGTTTATACTCTTCTTGAACCGTCTACAACCTTTTTACCTCCTTTTCTAAGAATGGAAAGTGACAACTATAGGCGATCGGCCCTTGTCTCCGTTCATCGAGTTCTGAACCAGTCTCCAAAGAAAGACTTTTCTTCGTTAATGTGTTTGCGATGTTAGTGACATTTTATGTGCGATTTCTTGGAATTTCTTAACGATATTTTGCAGACTGCAATAAATTTTGGAATCGCTGTCAATAGATATACAATCAGTTTGACTCTTAATCCAACTCGCCATTGTTTCACGATGCCATTCTCGACGTTGTTCCATATCGTAGCTGAAAAAGTAACTTAAACAATGTTCTAGATTCCATCTTCTATCTAAATAAATAAACATTAAAAATGTATGGGTAAGTTATTGAAACTTAATGAAATTTAAAGGAGACTTACGTCAAAATAAATGGGAGAGGTAGATTCAATGAAACGATTTTAAATAGAATCTATTATAAGAAGTATGTAATTAACAGTTAAAACAATGAAAAAGAGAAACTAACCCACCGTACTTTATTTATCTTACAAAATATAAACTAATAAATAAAATAAATTATAAAAACTCTTCCCGCTTCTATCTACGCCCATGAACAAAGGAATTTTACTGTAAAATTGAAGTAATTGCTTCACAATTCAACGACAAAAAAACAGATGTGCGGTTAACCTAAACCAATAGTGCTATTTAATACCTGCGGGTTGTACTTAGCGATGTTATAGACTATTTATATGGTCCATCGTAATTTCGGCCTCTCTTGTCCGGTCCCTATTAACGATATACTGTTCATAAAGTATTTCTTTGCAGTCACATTACCAATTTTGAGGCATAAGAATACCTTAAAATGACTGACGTGTGTGGTATTAAAGCGCGTATTTATATGTGTTAGAAAGAGATAAAGTACAATATGCGGTTCGCACTTTGAGCAGTACGAACTGCAAAGAAATATTTTATCAACTGTACAGTGAAAGCTCTTTCAAACGGACGCTCTCTCAAGCGGAAATCTCCCTTAACCGTGTAGTTTTGCTGGTCCTAGTTTTTTCACACATTTGCCATACATAAGGGGCTATTCTGTAAGCAACGCGTTAAAATTAACTCTCCGTTAAAAATTTTAACGGTCAGTAAATTGAAAACAGTATTCTATAAAGACACTTTCGTTAATTTTAACGTCCTTTAAAAATTACGTCTAAAATTCATATTCTATATTCTCTTCTGGTGGTTAATTTTTACGGACAACCGTTAACTGAAGTCGTTAAAAGGTTAATTTTAAAGGTACCTTCTGAATAGCCGTCATTTTCGTTCCTCAGTGCAGAGGAGGTTCTATAGTACTTGAGCATGTATATATAGGGGTAAATTACTTAGAAAGAGCAGAAATGGCTTTTGATGGTGTCATATATTTAGCTATTCAACGGAATAATAGAAATCGTAGACTTATGTAAGTAAATAAATTGACATTTTAAAACATTTTTTAATTGCGATTTCTTTTACGTAGTCAACAAAATAGAATAATTCAAATGACTCTTCGTGATGCTAGTGATCCTTTCCAATTGCCCGAACATACATTTTTGAAATAATTTCGATTAAATAAACATTGTTGCCAGCAATTAATAAAAGATCTATCGGGTCATCTTGGTAGGTCACTCCGTAGAAGCAGAGTTCCAATATTTATGAGAGTGTTGACCGCATTAAATTTCTTTGGTCAAGGAAGTTATCAACTGAGCATTGGACATGGCTACAATTTCTCTGTAAGCCAACCAGTAGTTAGCAGAATAATTCGTGAAATTTCGGACGCGTTAGTGAATCATCTTTTGAATGATTGGGTCAAATTTCCGATGCAAGAGGATGAAAAAGAACAGAAAAGAAGAGGTTTTAGGACTATGGATTATCGATTTCAAAATATTATAGGTATAATTGATGGAGCATATACAAGAATTGTTGCTCTATCAGCTGAACATCCCGTTCACCCAGGACAGCCATACTATTGCAGAAAAAATTATTATGCAATTAATACACAAATAATTTGTGATAGTAATAAGAGAATTATTAATATCAACGCTAGGTATCCAGGATCAGTCCATGACGCGGCAATATGGATGATGTCTGGAGTGAGCAGGGAGATGTCCAATAAATACATTGCAACTGGGTCTTCTGATTGCTTACTTGCAGATAGTAGATACCCACTAGAACTTTGGTTGCTAGTACCTTTTTTAAACCCAGAAGAGCATTTACCTCAAACAAGATACAATACCGCGTTATCAAAGCTAAGAATGACAATTGAACATGTGAATGGTTTACTTAAAAGCAGATTTCGCTGTTTACTAGGACATAGAGCTCTTCATTATGATTCCATAAGAGCTGCTAAAATAATATATAGTTGTGCGATATTTGCATTAACTATGCCAGAAAATGAAATAGTACATTTACCTAGAAGGCCAGTCATGGCTGATGCAAATCAATATCAGCCTATTCATGAAGCTACCAGGCGTCGTGATTTATTAGTAAATACATACTTTGGAAATTGATTTACTTTTTGTTGCTATTGAATTAAATCAGATTTTAATATAGTCCTTTTTTTTGTATTTTACATATTAAGATTAAAAAGATTTTTATTTAAAAATGTTTATTTCAAAAAAGAAATAAATATTGCAACAAACTTAAATTCTCTCGTAATAATAAAATAAATATACAGAATAAACAAAAAACGAGTAGGTAAAAGAAAAAACTGAACTTTTTAGAACATGTCGTATTCGAACATGTCAACATGTGGTACCGCCAATATTATAAAACAAAAATAACCTAGAATTTAGTACAAATGTATACTTAATATATGTGACCTTCTCCGAGAAAATGGACCTAGTGTGTCAAAAAACGGGTTTGGACTTAAGAGTGGATTCTGGTACCTAAAAGGGTGTAGAATAAGATGAAATAAGTTAGATTTCTGATAAAAATTTATTTACCCCATAAAAACTTGAGGAAATCGATAAAAATGAGAAAAACATTAAAATTTTATTTCTTTTGATTTCTTGGTTTTAAATTGTTTTTTTTCGTCAGTCTTGGATTTTTTTTGGAGTTTGGATTTTTTTTTCGGTGTTTCGTGATCTGGTACTTCGATTTTCTTCCGTTTGACAATTTCAGTTTTTTCTTTTTTCGGCGCTTTGACTTCAGCTTTCTTTTTCTCGTGATCCGGTGCTTCGATTTTTTTTTTCTTGCTGGCAGGTTCAGATTTATTCTTCGATTTTTTTTTCGCTTTGGGTTCACTCGGTTTAGGAGTTACAAAATCGCGTTTCTGTGAATCAGTACATAAGACCCTGACATTCTCATACAAATACCATTTGCGATCTAACGATAAACCGCTTGGTGCAATGAGCGGAGGTAATTCGTTTGGTAGCTCAGCAGTTAATCGCTGATTAAATCTTTCTTCTTCCGAGTCCACAAATTCTTTACATACAATTTCGTTTTTTTTTGAAGTCAAAGTGCTGGTACTTGGTAATACCTAAAATGCAAACGTTTACAAAATTAATTGAAATGAATTTGAAAAATTAAAATCACAAAATCGCGACAGTTTACCTGGTAATCTTTTGCAAAATCCTTCGAAATGAATATCCCATGTTCGCCATTCTACTTCACTTCCATTCACAGCGTTGTTAAATTTATTACTGCTAGATCTATTGACCACATCTTCAAAATCTTGGTAGTAATCTACATTTGGGCGACTATATTCTAGTTTTATTAATCCGAAAGAGCGATCGGGACTGAACTTGGTGTGGCCAGTTAGGAGGAAATTTAATGATATCGATTCGTTTAAGCCAGAATCCACTCGCCAGGCCAAATAATGCATCATTGCATTATTTTTATTCTGTGCTACGCAGTTATCACAAAATAAAACTAAATTTTTAACGGCATTCTTCGTGAAGTAATTGTGAATTTGGCTAATGACAGCATTAGGTCCTTTTCCTATTTCGAACTCTTCGTCTAATAAATAGTTCGACTGAACGTTAGTGAATTCATTATGAATACCAAAAATTGAACATTTACGAGCTGCTTTGAAATATGCCGTTCCGACTTGTTGTGGACTGGATGGATAAGATATATTTTGTGCATAGTCGAAACTCACTACAAGAGTAGAATAAGCATCACTCATCTTGCAGCATTGTTGGTAGAATTCACGCTGGCGTTTCGCATGGTCAAGATGAGTAACAGCCATTCGTAATTTTGCTTCTTTTGTATCTGAATCAGATTCTTCCAAAACTCGTCGTAGCATCAAGGTATTTTGTTGACAGACGTCACAAAGATCAGTTTTCGGTTTCATAGGCGAGATGTAAGGGCAGTACTTCATCCAAATTTTGTAAAAAGTTTTAATTGCGATTTTATCTTCGGTATGACAAACTTTCTCAAAACGACGATAAACAGCACTTTTTGTTTCACTGGATGGTAGCAGCATTACTTTACAGTCTTTGTAGTTTGGCATTCTACCAGGAAGAGGTATTGCGAATTTTTCAGCAAAATTTTGAATAAATTGAACGATACGAGTAAGTGATTCCGGTGATAACACACGCGATTGCCGTTTTGAAGACTTGCCACTTAGTTCATGGTTTCGTTCAGATAAGCCAACATTATCACTATGTCGAATCAAATTTTTATAACGTTTTAAACCAACATCGTAAATAAAACAAAACATCTTTCTACAAATATGAATGCCACGAAATAAGTACATTGTATCAACTCTGGATTTATTTTTTACCCTTTGGCCATACTTCTTCCGACTTTCAGTATTATAAACGTTTTCGAGCGATAAATGTTGTCGATGAAATTCCAAATGGCTCAAATGGACTAAATCTTGTTCTGGTTTACTTAATTCTTGGAAAAATTGCCGGCTTTGTATACTAAGATTTTCTGGAATTATCTTATTACATTCTTTCGAACAACATGCTTCGGATTTTTCTCCGTACATCAAATCGATGTTCATCGACTCTTGTATATCTTCAACGGATTCCGCCAATTCGGATATAATATTGGATTCGGAAACATCATGCAAAAAACTTTGATTTTCAGTTAGTCCCGAAGTATTAGCACCGACACTTTCAGATAACGTCATATCGATCTCATCATCGCCATAAACCGAGTCTAGTTTTTTTAAATCATCATCAAAACTGTCAGAAATATCCATTTTTATAAAAATTACTTCAAATTAACATCAGCTTAGTAACAAAATTACAAAAGAAACAAAATTGCGAAACAACTTTTGAGATATTGATAACACTCGTTATATAGTTGGCACAAGACTGAAGCGTCACTTTATTCTTTTCCTTTCTTATAGTTATTTTTATAATGTTCTTCGTATTAGTATATGCACATCAACCCTTTGCTGAGAGCGAACAGAGAGCGGCGTTGTTGCGTCGGTCACTGGTTGCGGCTTAAGAATCAAGTATCGAGATCATAACAAACAGAGCAGCAACAATAGCAAAGGTATTATCACACTAAAAGCTAAAAAAAATACGTCACCGCATAGGCATGACGTCACCAAAGTCGGCACCCAATCATAACTAACCATACCAAATCGCATCTCCCAAATGAAGGTGTGTTCACAGTGATAATACGTTATGAAACTTTAAATGCGTTTTTCTCAAAACTTCATTTTCACACACTAGGTCCCTTTTCTCGGAGAAGGTCACATACCGTATGAACGCCAGGGAGTGATTGATCTACCACAATGTAGTAAGACGAAGACGAATAGCGAGTTTATGTGGTTAGGGTTGAGAGAGTATATTCAATCTGTTCTACTGTCTAACTGTACGGGCGTTCCATTTCTTTATCCAACACATTCTACATACGATCTAAGTACGAATCAAATAATCTCTCTCTAACACATTGAATAGTCCTATCAGTCGCTCATTGTGTTCAAGCAAGGCGAATATACTTGCAGTTGGCCAGTCATTACTTGTATATCCATCGATCGCACGACGTTGTGCACACGGTATATCACTTCCGCCAATATTTCCGAATACAACCGAATAGTTTAACGTATGCGTTAAAAATAACCAATTTAACGCCCACGTTATTTTACCAATTACACAATATGAATTTCCGTTAAAAATTGGAGTTTTAACGCCCCGCTATTTTTAACCAATACAGTTACAGAATAGCCCCTATAGTATGCTCTATTAACGGACGTGGACATAAAAAAATATTGGAAACATTCTGGAGTATATAGAGCTCTATTAAGCGGACAGCTAAACTCTATGCGGACAGCTTCATGCGTAATGTATGAAATCATTTACGAAATTGGAAACGAGATAAACTCAAATACATAATAATTTGGGGAATTAACCAAAACTCAAATACATAATAATTCGAGAAACCTCGTTTTCGACGGAATTTGAGAAATTTAAAAATTCACAAAGATTATTGCCAGTGCGCTGATATAATAGCAACAATGGGACGGAAGAATGTGTTGTCTTTAAAAGGAAAAATAGAAGTTATTATCACTGCGGCTAATGAAAATCTGTTCGTTAGAAATGCTGCCACTAAAGTCAAAATTAGCAAAACACAAGCAGCAGAAATATTAAAAAGTAAAAATTAGTTAAAATCAAAATGATGATCTGGTGGAAATTTAATCAAAAAACGGAATTTTGTTGGATCTAATGAGTCGCAAAGAAAAGTCTGTTGCGATAGTCATTTATTTAATTATTCCAGTTGCAAATTTTATAGGCTGTAGAGTCTCGCGATATTGCCGGGAACATGAAAATTTTCCGTACACCTTTGCACCTTTAGAGTAAACTTTTGACGTATAAAAGCAACAATTGGAAAGAGAACATAAAATTTTTCCAGACTATTTTCCACTGAATACGTTCAAATTCCACCAACTTTTTTTCCGTTGTTGAAATAAGTTTAAATTGTTAATGCTTTTTGCTCCAGTGTAAAAGCCGGCTTTGATTGTAGGTTTAAAACTTCTAATTTATAATTTACAATAATTTATTGGACAAATGCAGTGGCGTACAGGAAAACTTTCCCAGTATTTCAAGTATGTAACATCTTTTCTAAACTTTGCAGGACTAATTTACAATTTCTAAGAATTTCTAAATGGAAGTATTGTTGACATAGTGTTCGATTTGATATAATAAACATTACAGAATTTTCATATTAGAGTGAAAAGAGAAATTTATTCCAAAATAATAGAAGAAAAACTTTCCGTTTCACGAAATTCAATTTCCGTCGGCTTATTCATGCAGCAAAATTTAATATTAGTTATCTGCAGGGACGCAACGGTATGCCGTCAATTTATATCAATAAATCAGTAAATAGAAAAATAACATTTTCGCATTTCACTACTTTTCTTCGTCTTTTTTTATTCTGCTCTCCCATTTTATTCCCTGTTCAATTTATTCAACTATATATTACGTACCATAAAATAAATAGCACGGCTATTTGTAAACTTCTATACAGCCTTTATACGCCGATCGCATGACTTACTTTTGACGTTTCGCCAGTCGTGACGAATGGATTTCTGCATCGACTGACCTTAAATACTTTGCATTACGACCTTTGACTAGGTACTTTGCAACGAGCATACGTTTGAAAGTTGAACGTACAATTCGCAATAACTGATCGACTTTGGAAGTGATTTTCGAACTTTAAGTTTAGGAGAATGCACGAATATCGTAATATCGTATGTTTTTGGGAAATTAGAAAGTTTTAACTTGTTCCTAGTTTTTAAAACATTGAAAAATCCATAACTAAAACAAGCTTTAATACATCATGTATATTTCCAATGAGAAATTCAGAGGGTGTTACAATAAGACGGATAGATACTAACAGTAAATAAATAAATATTTTTGTTGTAAAATTTTTGAGGTTTTTAGTAAATCATGTTTTCTGGAATGTACCACTTATACGTAAATGACAATATCGGTCAAGTATCACGGTTTCGGCAGCATACTCGCTGGTCTAAATTTTTAATGAACCCCGATACATTCGGATCTGTATTCAAATAATATGTCCTAGTGTAAATATTGTTTTCTAAATTTTATGACGCTAGTTAATCGATTTTTTTAATACAAAAAATTCGACCTTAAGCAGGATTCGAACTCACGTAAATGGCTTGCCGTACTATTGCTTTAACCACTAAGCTGTTAAGGGACTGTGATTTCGAACCGTTGTGGGAAAGCCTTAAAGCGCATGTAATATTTGCCCGTAGTCGGGAGTTCGAATACTGCTTAAGGGCAAATTTTTTCTATTAAAGAATTCGATTAATTAGAATCGCAAAATGTAGAAAACAACATTTATATTAACATTACTTCGCGAAAATAGAATAAATTTACAAAAACTGCCGACTACGGACGAATATTACATCTTTTTCCTTAATGCAATTTAAGGCCTTCCCACAATGATTCGAAATCACAGTCCCTTAATAGCACAGTGGTTAAAGCAATGGTCCGACAAACCCTGGACGTGGATTCGAATCCTGCTTTAGAACGAATTTTTTCTATTAACGAATTCGATTAATTAGAATCGTAAAATGTAGAAAACAATATTTACATTAACATTACTTCACGAAAATGCAATAAATTTGCAAATATGCCCTAGTATTTTCTCCTTTAGCTCTAGAATCGTTGCTGGCTTGATAGCGTAAACTTAATTTTTGAGGTAGGACCAAAGAAAGAAGTGCTGTCAAATCGCATGATCTCGGTGGCCAATTGATTTCGTTGTCCCGTGAAATAATTCGATTTGCTAAACCAATGAAAAACTGAAGATATTACAGGTCCTTGTTTTAATAAGATTTGTCGCAAGCAAATGTCTCTGTTCTTGACACCGTTAATGTAAACCTACAATGCCATTTTCTAAGAGACCAGTGTAATTAACGTTGCTATTGGGATAGTAGCATCCAATTAAAACTCAGTATCTTCAAGAATTTCTACCGTTTTTGCCGTATTTTATTTGTATATGCATTATACATAGGATGCATGTTAGGATAATTAAAAATTAGTGAAAAACTATTCCCAACAGCGAGAACGTACAGACGCGTTTCGCCTTAATTGAGGCTTATCAATGTACGTTATCTCAAAGACAGTCACAGCTTTTCACTTCTCTACTTCGTGTATATATAGTTAACATTCTGAACTTACTGCAAATAAGAATTAATGAATATTAAATCTCATTTTTACATGTCAATGTCGCCTTATGTGATGCATTAATAACTACAAACCGACAAACCAAGTTTGTACTAGCATGTATAACACACCTCGTCGTGACCACGTTCTTACAGGTTGTTAGGATAATTAAAAATTAGTGAAAAACTATTCCCATCAGCGAGAACGTACAGACGCGTTTCGCCTTAATTGAGGCTTATCAATGTACGGTATCTCAAAGACAGTCACAGCTTTTCACTTCTCTACTTCGTGTATATATAGTTAACATTCTGAACTTACTGCAAATGAGAATTAATGAATATTAAATCTCATTTTTACATGTCAATGTCGCCTTATGTGATGCATTAATAACTACAATCCGACAAACCAAGTTTGTACTAGCATGTATAACACACCTGTATAAAATGTATAAAATGAGATTTAATATTCATTAATTCTCATTTGCAGTAAGTTCAGAATGTTAAATAGGATGCATGCATTTTTTTTGACGCACTGAAATGAGCGCTGATGTGATCCAACCATGAGAAAGGGATAAAGTGATATTATATAACTACCAACCACATTCTATTCTGTCAAATAATGCAAACATTTTTGAACCATTGTTTGGCGCTTCTGTATATTTAGATGGTCGGCCATTTTTGCCATCAAATAAACATGCCTTTATCCGTGGCGGATAAACTTTGACTAATCTTAGTACTACTTCTCGATATACAGGTGTCTGTGAAATAAAAAGACAACCAATGAAAAATGGAAATATTCATTTATATAGAATATAAATTCAAAATGTTGTGTATTGCAACGCGAATCTCAAAATTAAAAACCTCCTGAAAATTATATTATGTGCCGCTTATGAATTCAAAATATCTGTAAATAACACCTTCAATAACCTCGTACAAAATCAAAGCTGTTTACACATTCAACTGACTTATTAAAAATTAAGATGTGTGTTACATTAGTTCAAAAACACATTTTGAAAATCATACTAAAAATAATGTTATAGACTTTTTTAACGTTAGCCAATCATATTGTAAATAGCGATGTCTAAAAATTAAGAATTATTTAAAGATGCGAACTAAAGGGTTGTGTTGTTAATGAAATTAATATCATTAAAATATTTTTTGCTAAAGATACCTTAAAATTATATCTCCGATGATATGGTTTAGATATAGTTGAAATGTAGAAAAATAGGTCAATAATAAATAAGATTACTAATTAAAAAATAATTATAATGGAAGCTGTATAATAGAAATTGGAAACGAACATTTGAAATTCCTGGGTTTACCGTTTGGTATCAGGTAGGCAGATTCTCGGAAACCGTTTCTGTGACCAGTGCGATACAAAAGAAGTGCTTTTTTTCGCAAATACGATTATAAACGGCACAATATGGCTAAATAGTTTTTAATATTTTAAATTTATAAATAATATGGTTTAAAAATTTGATTAATGACAATGTGCTATTTTTAAACTTGTGTTGTTATGAGGATTGTTCTTCTTTACCATTCTGTAGAATCATCCTTCAATAGGTTAAATATGACAGTACAGAGCAATCTGTCATTTAGTTAGTTTTTGACAGTGCATCGTGAGCATCTCGTGTGATTTTGTAATAAGGGAAAGAACTGAGTTGAGAGCAGCGATAAAGTAGTTTCATTTGAAAGACTTAGCATCAACCGAAATCAAAACAGAACTGGATTCAACACTGTTAGAATCTGCTACTTCATCTTCGATGGTTATAGACTGGGTTGCCGGATTTAAGCGTTGTCGTATAAGCACAAATGATGAACCCTGTAGTGGACGTCTAAAAACTGTTACTACTCCGGATATGACTGAGAAAGTCCACCTTATCATCTTGGATGACCGTCGAGTAAAAGTGCGCGAGATAGCAGTTATTGTAGGTATCTCAAATGACAGTGTGCACAGAATTTTAACTCAAGGATTGAAAATAAAAAAATATTCGGCGCGTTGGGTGCCGCTGTTACTCACAGCCAAGCAAAAACTGAAACGTTAGAGTGTTTTTCGCGACCTTTTGGTACGTTTTCCCGCAATCAGGAGGACTTTGCACCCCGTTCCATTACCGTTGATGAAATAAAACCTGGATCCACCTTTACACTCCCGAAACCAAAGAACAATCCAAACAATGGACAAGAATTTCTCGTCCACTAACGAAGGCAAAAACGGTTTTGTCAGCAGAAAAGGTTAGCCAAATGTATTTTTTGTATTATATTGGTCGACTGCTTAGATAAGAGGAAAGCAATAAATGAGGAGTATTGTGCCAATCTGTTGCAACAATTAAGCGACAAAATCAAAGAGAAACGGCCTCATTTGGAAAAGAAGAAAGTGCCTTTCCATCAGGATAACAAACCTGCCCACAAGTCTGCGATAGCAATGACAAAAATTGATTAATTGGGATTTGAATTGGTGCCTCATTCACCCTATGGCATAGATTTGGCTCCCAGCGATTATTATCTTTTTGCAAACCTGAAAAAATGTCTTGGCGGGATGAGATTTTTGCCTAATTCCGAGCTAATCGCTGCTGTAAATAGCTATTTCGAGGACTTGGATTCATCGACCTACAATTATTGCTTTCCTTTCACGGTGAGGAACAACACAGAGCTACTCAGAGCTTCCTTACCCGTGTTCCTTTGAAAAGTGTCCGAAACACTGAAGCGCCGAGATTCTCCTTTCCTTCACCCCTCGAACACCAGCCTTTGAGCGAGTGATTGAAATACTCAAGAATTTTTAAGGTTATGTTACCGATTTTATTAATTTTGTAAATTGAAATATTACATTATCTGGTTGTTTCATTTGAATATGTCGGAAGAATATTTAGATATTACAGATCCAGAAAATGGAAACATATATCGTCTTTTATTAAACAAAGAAGATGTTCGCAGGGCTCACACAGGTTGCTTAAAATTAGTAAAATATAATTATAACATATATAATAAAAACATTTTTTACAGATGAACGGTATTGCTGCCTCATTACTTTTTCATGGCAAGTGCAGCAAGAACATAACAAACTTTCAAACAGAAGAGCAGTCAAAAAGTGTTACAGAAGAACAATCAGAAACTATTACAGAAGAACAATCCCAAAACGTCGCAGATGAACAAAATAATGCAGTGCCAAATAAAATATGGACATATGCTGAAACAAAATTATTAATTACAATAATGGACTCACCTATTCATGATTTGAATCACCCATTGAAACGTAAACATGTATATGAAAATATAGGAAATGAAAGTAATGGTTCCAGTGTAAATCCGCTTAATATAAAAAATAAATGGAAAAGTTTAACACGCAGTTATAATAAGGCGAAGGACACTAAAAGTTGCACAGGTCAAGGCCCTACCAGATTTATGTTTTTTGGCTTATTAGATGAGTTTTTAGGCTCAAAACCAACAAATACTTCTACGAATAGCTTAGATTCATTATCAAGTAGTAGAGAAAATACTCCAGAATCAACATATACCTCATGTGATATGAATATTGTCTCTGAGGTAGGCAGCAGTAAAGATGCTAATTGTACAGATGAAATTATTAACAAAAAACAAGAAAATATAAGAAACAAAAGAAAATTAAAACTTGAGTGGATGCAGATAAAGAAACATGAATATGAACAACGACAACAAAGGCATGAAGAAAAAGTGTTTGTTAGAAAAGAAGAAAATTGAAATGGAAGAAAGAAAATTAATACTCTTAGAATAATATTTAAAGAATAAGCAATAATTTCACAGTTTTCTATGTAGTTTTCAATTTATCTTTAATAAATAAAAATACCAATATTGTTCTTGTATTTATTTGTACATTATTTACATACTTTTAACAATTTAAGTTTTGCTATTCATTGAAGGGAAGTTTAGGGTGGCTGGTTGAAATCATTTGTTTCTGTCTCGATGAAATCATTTTCATTAATACATATATTATGTAAAACACAAGCAGACATAATTAATTTTGTAGAAAGGGATATATCGATATTATCAAGTTTCCTTAATCTGCGAAAGCGTCCCTTTAATAATCCAAAGGCATTTTCAATGATAACTCTCTTAGAAGACAAACTTTGATTATGTTTTCTGTTCAATTGTTAAGAGTCCATTGTCTTTATAAGGGGTTTTTATCCAATGTAAAGTAGGATATGCTGAATCTCCCAATAGAAAGCAATTACCCATAAATTGAGGATTTTCTTGCATTTTTGTGTAGATACCGGATTTTCTTAATACACGGTCATCATGCATTGATCCAGCTTCTCCGTAAAATACATTAAGAAATCTTTTTTCATGGTCTTCAATTCCCTGTAATATTATACTATGATAGCTCTTCCTATTACAGTATGCATCTTGATCGTACTTTGGCCTCGGTATTTCAATACGACTGCCATCTATAACTCCTAAGATATTTCCCATATTATCTTTTTTTTAAATCCAGTTATGATAGTTTCTAGTCTTTCATCTGTAGGCCACTTTATAACATGCGGCTGTTGTAACAACACAAATTTAATAACTCTTCTTAAACACCTATGAGCTGAACTGTAACTGATATCAAATAGATTTGCCACTTCACGAAATGTCTCTATATTGCTAAAGTACCAGAGTGCAAGTAAAAATGATTTTCTTGCACTAATTTTCTCTCTTCCATCAGAATGGGATTGCAAAATATTTGAATTTTTTAACATGTTAATCATTGTTTTCACTGTTATTCTAGACATACGAAAGTGATGTTTGAATTCTTCGCCTGTATATTTATCTACAGTGTCCTCAACAAATCTACGAACTTTTGCGAGTTTTACTGGCACTGGTTGTACATTCTCATCAGAAGTAGTCGAATCTGAATCAGAATATGTTGATGTAGACTCTTCATCTGAACTCCAAGTATCAAAAGAACTTAATAGCATACTCCAAAATAAATAAACACATGCTAAATTATGAATCTGATTTAAATATTCTTTACATAAGTACCTTTATCTGAAACTCTGACTTTATAGTTTCCATTTCAGATTCTTTGCTTTAGACACGACATGTAAAACATAACCACGTTTGTGGCAGTGTATAGTGTACCGATTATTTACATGTTCCTTTCAAACGATGGTGAGTAGCTCCCGCACATAAAACACCAGGGTTTCATATACTCGAAAGGAAAGCGCTAAATGAAGGCATTACTGATTTGGAATATCGTTGAAATAAATGTGTTGAGCGACCAGCAGAATATATTGAAAAATAAAATGTTTTTTATTAAAAGAAAAACTTGCGTTTTTTTTGTTAAGCAAGTCGTTTCAGTACAACCCTCGTATTTTGACTGGTGACGTTTTATACATAAAAGAATTAGCCTAGGAGAAATTCTACATTCGTTAGATTTCATAATAACGTCCACTAAATTCCTAAAAATATCACGGTATTAATTCAGTAAGATAGTCAGCAAGTTCGTGCACGATTTTACCAACGACCTATGATGACGGTTATTGTCAGGAATCAAATTCTCTCGTAATTACGTTGTCGCTGAATTCATCGGCGCACGTGGGGACCCAGACCAGACTTTAATGCGACCTTTGACGTGTAATTATGGGTTTCCATTACGTCGGTAATTATACACCTGCATGTCGATATTTCGATCGAACCGGAGTGATGCAGAGGGCTCCATTCGGGCCGTAGATTTAAATGTTCGTTCGTCGGTTGTCCGTCGCCTCCACCTCCTCCACTTCGACAAGAAGATTTACGATCGGACACGGACGATTAATTTATTCAGTAGTTGTGTAAATTTTCGCTTTCGTTTGGCCAACAAAATGGCGTCTCTCGTGAATTTTGTACGTAGGTCGACAAGGTTTTTGCATTCCTAGCATCCGATCGTAGCCCAAGTTAGAAAAAGACGAAGCCGTTTATCTTTTAATTTATGATGTTCTGATATACACCATTCGAACATAGTCCAATCTTCTAATGATTTAAAGTTGATATATGTTTAAATTTGGAATATTTGCTTTTGTCGATAGAGAAAAAATTAACAACTGTTAATTTTCCTTCCTCTCCACTTTTGTTCTATAGAAAACATACAATAAGTGCACCTCGGTAGAATGTTTATAACAGGCTCTTGTAATGAGGTTAAAATTACTCGCCTTTATAATTACTTTGTACGCAAAATTAACGATGCAGCCGTCAGTGCATGCTTTACTTGCAAACCAGAAGATGCCTTCTTACGAAATTAATTTAAGACACTAATTGCATCTAACACGATTTAGAAAAGGAAGACATCAGTTACGATTGAAAATTTAGGCAATTATTAAGTGATCATTATAAATCTTCAAAAAGGGATTGAAAACTAAGAAAAAGTACAATAGGCGTACGCATTGTGCCGAGTGTAATAAAAATAATAACTAGAGAGCGGACTGAAGCGATCGAATGACCATTTGCCCCGATAAAATGTTGTGGCGGTCTCAGGTATTGTATTGTAAAGTTTGTCTTTTCGGGTTCTTAAATAAAACTAACAATAACTTTAGACACACACTATATTAATATTAAATATAACAATATAAAACTAACTATTAACAATAAGCACATTTATGTATTTATATTTATGTATCTATATTTATGTGTACTGCGCGAGCTGTAGGATTGAATGTCATCCCTTTCTTCATGAGTCTTTGAATTTTGAATCGTGGTCGAAGATTGCCTCCATTTCCACTCCGTTGTTAAGTATCTCCCAGGGTTGTGATGTGTTTGTGTCTGATTAATATCGTGCGTTGTTGTGTTTGTTTTTGTAGTCACGTGTTTTGTATTTTGTATGTGCAGTCTGTGCGTCAGTCGCGTTTTTGCGTTTACATTTTTTTTTTTTTTTTGCGTTTCAGTTGTGTGTGTTTAATGTGTTTTGTTGTATAGTGTTATTATTGTCTGTGTCTGTGTAACGAAGTGTTGTATTTGTTCGTTTGTTGCGTTAGTCGAGTGTAGTGTTATTACCATATTGCCTAAGGCAAGTGCTAATTCGTCAACTGTGTTAAGTTTTGTCTTGTTTTGTCTTTGTGTCCATGGATTACTTGTTGGGGGTGGTGCTGGTACGTATTTAGGTTGAGGTGTGGTTTTATTTGTAGGATTGTTTGGGTTATTGGGACAGTTAATGAAAGTGGATAGATGAGGACCACCGCAGTTTGCACACTTTGGTGGGGTTGTTTTTGTCTTAGTACATAGATGTGTCGAATGTCCGTCTCCGCATTTCATACATTTGTAGTTTATGTTGCAATTCCGTTGGTGATGTCCGAAAGTCTGGCACTTGTGGCATTGTATAATGTCAGTCCGTTTGTTTAATTGTTCTATTTGATTGCAAGTCCGCAGCAGTCGCGTAAGTTGTAAATTGACTTGTATTGTCTCGTCAGTTCGATTAATACCAGTGGTGCTGGTATTCCGTGTTTGCCGTTCATGCGTTTAATTTTTAAAGTCGGGTATCCTTGGTCTGTCAAGTCGTCTGTAATGTCAGTGTCTGTTATAAAGGTGGGAATGCCACGCATCACCACCTTTAGTGTCTTTTCACTTCTTAATTGGAAAGTGTAATATTGTATTTGTTCGTTGTCTAGTGTGTGTTTGAGTTTTCGGTAGTCTTCGTCTGTTGTCGGTTCGATGTGTATTCCTGGTTTCACTGTTTTCTACTGTGTTAATGCTGTTTGATTTAAGTAATTGTCGTATGTATGTCCATTTGTCTTTTTCGATTATGATAATTGGTGATTTTGTGTGTTTTTTTTGTTTCAGTTTTTGTGTTAAGTGTAGTGTGTGTCTTATCACTTACCCTGGGAGTGCTGTTGTATGAAGTTGACGGTTGTGGAGTGATTTCAGTTTCTTCTTCCATTTTTTCCTCGGTGATTGTTTTTTCGAGGACACTGTATGCGTTTTTTGTTTCGATAGGTGTATTTGCGTGATCTGTTTTTTGTTTTTTTGCCGTTTTCTTCGCCATTTTAAAATCGTTTTGGAGTTGGACGTTGATTATGTGATCCGAGTTGTTGTCGGGCGGGTTTGCCGGGCTTGTATCTTCTTCTTCTTCATTTTCTTCGGGCGATACTAATAATTCAATTTCACACGTTGGCTGGACGGGATCGACGATGAATATCTGCGGTTGCCTTTGTAGAAGTTTTTGGATATCTTCTTCGTCGGTTGTTTGGCTAATGATAATTTCTGCGTCTTGTCGTTGCTGCGGCGTACATCTTCTTTTGAAGTTATTCTTCAGAGTTATATTTGCTACGGTTTTGGTGATATATCTTCCGGCCATTTCTTCCGGGTTCGTATTGACGTTTTATCGTCGTAGATGCACTCACTGCGATGTTGCAAGAACAGGTATCGCAGTGAATGATGTCATACCTTCTTCGACGCGGCTTTTATATCATGGTGAATACTCTTCGAGAGCGTTCTCGTAGGCCTCGAGAAAACACCAGAGGAATGACGCGTGACGCGTTATTGGATGAGTCATCACAGTATGCATGTAATAACAGCCCCACTATTTGATTGCTCGTCGTGGTTGTCATTCTTTTCTTTACAGAAGGGCATAAACTGTAGTATGTCCTTTTTCCTTATCCCAAGTTGTTTCCTTGATTTTCTGTTGTGGATTTTTCTTGCTTTAAACTGTTGGTTATACATTCTTTTAAGTTTCTAGAAAGTGATGGAATATTTTGCAGTCGCTCCCGTTGCCATTGTCTTAATTGTTCTTGAAGTCTAAATAGAAACTTGCCTTGATAATGCCTTTGAACCCCTTTCTATTGTATTGTAGTGATATACAAGTGTCCCGTTATGTTCGTTATGTTCAAATGTAAGGAGTGTAAAGTAGACTTCATTTCAAGAACAAAATCGCAAAACTTGTAGATCCATTTTTATTTTTTTTCAAAGTTACAGATCTATGAATGTGATTGTCAGATCATGAAAAAGCCTAAAGTCAAAATGTAATCCTAGTCTAAATGTAATCCTAAAGTCAATACAATGATTTTATCTAAAAAAAAGTTATACGATTCAATAACAGGCCTGTGATTGTTAACGTCGCATAATAAAATTTTATCCTAAAATAAATAAACACGTGTCGTAGTGCATACTGTAATTTCTTCTTGGAGATCTACAAAAAAGAGTACTGGAAAGTGATTTATAATAAAGAAGGTTCTTACTTATTTCGTAAGTGCTGAACCATGAATATCATACAATAAACAAATGTTCAGATGACTGTTAACGTTGCATTTTTTAATAAAGGATGACATTACGTTTCAGTTCATACAACAGATTATTAGTGAGTGGACACGTTTTCTTTATTCAAAATGCCTTTCCGATTTTCTTGTCAAGAGTATGCGGACATGCAATTTGTGTATGGCTACTGTAACGGCAGTGCACGTCAAGCAGTTATTGAATATCGACATCGGTTTCCCGATAGACGCATTCCTTATTGCAGAACGTTTCTGGAAGTACACAGACAATTTCGGGAATGCGAACTGCGTTATTATCTTTTCGACCTAGGAGTAAATTTCCCAGCAGACTTAGAGGAAGAAGTACTAGCTATTGTTACAAGGGATCCAACTCTCAGTGTACGTTGAATCGCTAGACAACTAGGAGTGCCACGAACGACAGTTTGGCGAATTTTAAAACGTGAGGGCTTATATCCATATCACTACCGCAGGGGACACGATTTGCTTGAGGCAGACCACTTTGCTGTCTAGTTTATTCTATCTGGATATTAAGACAGTAACGGCTTCATTTTTATTTGTGCAGAACAGTCCTCTGGGCAGATGAATCTACGTTCAATAGAAGTGGTGTTACAAATCTGAGAAACCTGCACAGGTGGTCATCAGAAAATCCCAAAGCTATACACCCATCTAAATTTCAACATGAATTTTCTATTAACGTTTGGGCGGCCCTAATCGGTGACTTTTTGATTGGTCCTGTCGTTCTTCCTGGGTGGTTAAATGCGGACAATTACCTTCAATTTCTTATTGACGAACCGGCAGGTTTTTTAAACGATGTCCCACTGAATGTTCGACGAGATAAGTGGTTTCATATATGGGGCACCACTACATTTCGGAATTGCTGTCCGAAATTGGGTTAACGTCAATTATCCAAGATGGATTAGTCGAGGTGGTCCTGTTGCATGGCCACCCAGATCACCCGATCTTAATGCGCTTGACTTTTATTTATGGGGGTACATAATAAATAGAGTCTACGCGCAAGTTTCGAACACAAGAGAAAATATGTTCGATCGTATTTACCTGGCTGCCGAGCAAATCCGACGAAATAAGTATGAAATTCGGATAAGTACTTATTCTGTTGGCTTACGGGCACAAGCCTGCATTCAACAAGGAGGTGGACATTTCGAAAATATTATTAATTGAACTTTTTTAAATAAAATCAGTTTTTATTGACTTCAGGATTACATTTTTATCATAGTCTGACAATCACATTCATAGATCTAGAACTTTGAAACAAATAAAAATGGATTTACAAGTTTTGCGATTTTGTTACTTGAAATGAAGTCTACTTTACACTCCTAAAATTTGAACATAACGATACGGGACACCTTGTATTACAAGTGCAGTAACAGATACAATATTTAGCATATTGTAAAGGAAACATAGCGGCCACCTTCTAGTTTTTCTTTTAGCACACATGTTTTGAGACATTTGATCGAACGTATCAATAACGCCTTTTGTACAATTGTACGTATTGATCATTTCTGGCTTTGATTTTGCTGATTTACCGCATCGGTAAAATGCATTGTCGAAAGTAAAAAAAAAGTAATTTATTTCGTTTTGGTTTGTAAGACACTGAAGCCATTTTTATTATCGAATGCAAATATAGATGTTCCACAACTGCGTGATTTATGTTCCAATAAATCTAAGGGTATTTCGGATTTGTTTTTGCGTAGTGTCCCAACTATTGTGAAATTATAAGGACTATCTAGTAATTTTGTGGTTAAAGGAATGCTGGTAAAACAATTATCCATGGTAATATGACGGTTGCTACCATAGAGTAGCTTAGTCAAATTTGTAACAAAATAATCTGCCAACGGTACACCTTTTGCCTCCGTCGACTTTCCCAGATAAGAGCTTGTAATAATTCCATATTTAATAGCAACATTGCAAACCTTTACAATTTCGTTGCCGTATTTATTAGGCTTATTTGGCATATATATGCAAAACGGACATTTGCAGACTAATGAATAAATAAATTACATTACTTTTATTATTAGGTATATAAACAAACAATTTCATGCACATCTTGAGTCTTTTGAATCATTGGATCCCTGCCTAATGAGAATATTTCGAATATAACGGGTGTTTAGAAACATTCGAAGTCAAGTGGGCTCTGAACAAAAAATCGTATATCTTTACTTAAGTATCTGATTTGTAATAATTATTAAATGTCAACTGTTGTCTGTCAAAAATCAATCTATCTCAGACATGACTTCATATTTTCAAGGACTACTTTGACTTCGAATGTTTCTGAACACCCGTTATAATTTCTTTAGAACGTGGTACCCTTAACCAATTTATTCCGTCTAATTTTAAGACAGATGATGTCTTACTGGTTATTAAAAACTAGTGTTTCAGAAAATTGTTCATCCGTCAGTTTTTTTGGAAGATATCACTAGATGCATCGTCGAAACGTCGCGTCTAATTCATTGTCAAAGATATGACGAAATGAACTGCACAGAGACACGCTTTCTCAACAAAGAGAAGGAAATATTACCGAGAATTCTCTCGAGGGTTGATTCAATATAACACGAAATTGCGATAACGAGAACTTAATAAATAGTCTCTGAGTTGTAATAAATCCTAACAATCATAATAACGTGTCGCCCACTTCTTCGGCAGGTGTTTGTGGTTTTATGGTTGCCACAATGCTTTTGACCAACGTTATAATTTGTCGACACGGCGCGGACGTAGCTAGTCTACCGTATCCTCATTCGAAACCGATACAAAATGCAAACTGATTTACATATGTAAAGTAAGGCGGGAACGAGGACTGCTGTGCGATCGGCCATCTGCACAGACGAACTATAATCACTCATACTGGGTTGGTTTACATACATATATATCGCATATACGTGTATTACGTCGGTGGGTGTAGAATTTTATTCGCCTTCTCGTAACGCTATTATGTAAATGTATTCCGTATATTACTTGAGTCGGAATAAATTAGCTACCAGGCGTTCTCCTTACGACTCGCTCGATTTGTTCGAGACTAGAAGCCAAGCGGGACGAGATCTTGACGAGAGGAAGATTACACAGCCCTGATGTAATTTTCTGTTTTCTTAGTTGAAAATATAGATTTTTAGCCGAGACAGGTCACCGGAGCTTCAACAAACTCCAATCTAAACAAAAGTTGTTTTCGTTTACTCCAATTTTCACTTAATTATTGACATATTTACTTTTAAGTATGAGGTTATCCATACAAACAGTCTTTGTTTACGTATCGCTTCTAGAATTACTTGCAAAATCTGTTTCAAGATAAGGTGTTTGTTCAATTCTTTCGCAATTCTTTATTAGCTTGCATTTTATTTGTTGGAAAGAGCACGCTGCTGATCTTGTTTTTATTTTTTGTTTCGAAGTTCCTGGAATATTTTTAATTTAATTTCATTCCTTTTAACTTAAACATTAAGTTTAAAACCTGTATACTTGTTTATTTATAGCCTATTCTGTAATACTCCTTCTATCTTAAGTTATTATTATTATTAAGAATCACGTATTGATCCTTAGAAGCTAAGGCTGATCTATGACCCTAATCACGACGACTAATCATTGTTAGCACTAAATTATTAACGAGTTACATTCGTAATGTTCTTTCATTACATATTACCAACACTATCACTTGTGCATTAGGCAACACATTACACAAGATCAAAAGTTAAAAAAAGGTTATTGAATATTTCGACAACTATGTTGTCATCATGACAACTAGATGTCGAAATACGTATTTAGGATACGATTAGTAATTGTGGTAAGGGGTTATATACTTTATTTAAGTTTTTACTTAACCACAGTCTCCGAAGTAAGACCTTTAAGATCAAAAGGTTTGGTACTTTTCATTTTTTGCCTATAATATTAATAGTCCAGCAGCTGAAGTGTGTTAAAGACCTGCCGTTGGGACATATGCGGATGATTTAAAGATATATTCTGAGATAACTAGTATCGACGGTACTTCTCTTCTGCACGATAATTTGGATATAATCTCCAATTGGTATAATAGCTTCAAATTGGAATTAAAAAGTGTTGTTCTGTGAGTTACATCCGCTCGAAATCTCCTATATTGTCACAGTGTACAATCAATAATACCTACTTGGAGAGGAAACTTGTCATTAAAGACCTGGGTGTATTATTTGATTCTGAATTGTCTTTTAAGCAACAATTGCAAGTTGTGTGTGAAGCTCTGGACTTCATTATGCGTATTCCCACCAATTTTATTAACATTGACTTGCTTAAACTGTTGTATTTCTCTTTTGTTGTCAGCAAAATGGACTATTGTTTGGTATCCCTTCTATGCCTCCCATAGATTAATTTTGGATAGAATACATCGACGATTTTCAAGACGTGTGACGTAACACTGCACTTTTGTTTGGCTCTGTAGCTGCAATCAGGATGTGGGCATTTAAATGACGGCTCCTTTTGACATTCGTATTTACTATGTCTCCATAATGATCTCTGAACCTTATAGGAACGTCCGAAGGTATCCCAATAAAATTTTCCAGTAGAATTACCTAAAATACAAATATTAGAAGTTATGTAACATATATATGTAACACATATTCTATACATAATAATAATAATAATAATAATAATAATAATAATAATAATAATAATAATAATAATCTTTATTAACCTGAAGATCACAGCATTATGAAATAGGTTTCGTCGCCAAAATATGTACCTTACACTGTTAAAATTAAAATTAAATTAAAATTACATGAAAACATTCCCACGTATTTAACATTTGGAATTTACTGCAAGTGAGAATTAATGAATATCAAATCACATTCTTACATCTAAATGTCGACTTATTTAATGCGTTCGTAACTACAATCCGGCAAACTAAGTTTGTACCAGTATGCAGAACACACCCTTTCGCGACAACGAACTTCCTGGTGATTAGGTTAATTAAGAATTAAAAAATACTGAAAAAACAAGTCAATCAACGGGAGGAAACGTACAGACGACGTTTCGTTCTAGTTGGAACTTTTCAATGTACGGTATTCCCTCGATGACGGACATTGCTTTTTCATTTCTATACTTTCTGTATATATAGTTAACATTTGGAATTTACTGCAAGTGAGAATTAATGAATATTAAATCACATTCTTACATTCTGCATACTGGTACAAACTTAGTTTGTCGGATTGTAGTTACGAACGCATTAAATAAGTCGACATTTACATGTAAGAATGTGATTTAATATTCATTAATTCTCACTTGCAGTAAATTCCAAATGTTAACTATATATACAGAAAGTATAGAAATGAAAAAGCAATGTCCGTCATCGAGGGAATACCGTACATTGAAAAGTTCCAACTAGAACGAAACGTCGTCTGTACGTTTCCTCCCGTTGATTGACTTGTTTTTTCAGTATTTCTTAATTCTTAATTAACCTAATCACCAGGAAGTTCGTTGTCGCGAAAGGGTGTGTTCTGCATACTGGTACAAACTTAGTTTGTCGGATTGTAGTTACGAACGCATTAAATAAGTCGACATTTACATGTAAGAATGTGATTTAATATTCATTAATTCTCACTTGCAGTAAATTCCAAATGTTAACTATATATACAGAAAGTATAGAAATGAAAAAGCAATGTCCGTCATCGAGGGAATACCGTATATTGAAAAGTTCCAACTAGAACGAAACGTCGTCTGTACGTTTCCTCCCGTTGATTGACTTGTTTTTTCAGTATTTCTTAATTCTTAATTAACCTAATCACCAGGAAGTTCGTTGTCGCGAAAGGGTGTGTTCTGCATACTGGTACAAACTTAGTTTGTCGGATTGTAGTTACCAACGCATTAAATAAGTCGACATTTACATGTAAGAATGTGATTTAATATTCATTAATTCTCACTTGCAGTAAATTCCAAATGTTAACTATATATACAGAAAGTATAGAAATGAAAAAGCAATGTCCGTCATCGAGGGAATACCGTACATTGAAAAGTTCCAACTAGAACGAAACGTCGTCTGTACGTTTCCTCCCGTTGATTGACTTGTTTTTTCAGTATTTCTTAATTCTTAATTCCTACGTATGATAGTACTCTTGAACACTATAAAAACATTCATTAATAAGGAAACACTTTAAGTTATATTTAAAATTCCTGGTCGTACTACTAATCCTTATAGCCCTCGCCAAACGGTTGAATATGCTAACACAGGCATAGTAAGGAGATCTTTCATATGCTGTCGTTCTGTGGAGGGGTATCCGGAAGGACTCTCCATTTCGCGTATTATAGTCATGAGTTTGGGCATTAATCGGAAATAAATGCTTATTCTCATATGAAAACACAGCACACTTATATAGGTATATACTCGGCAATGTGAGGATACCATGTTCCCGAAAAACATTCTTGCATGTATTTCTATTCTTAATGTCACAAATTAATCGAATTACTCCTTTCTGCACAATGAAAAGTCTATTAAAATCGTTTGCCCTTCCCCACACTACAATATTATAAGCCAGGTGCGGGTAAACCATTGCATAATACATGCCCAACAGTCCTTCCCTATCCAAATAGCTCTTTAATTTCAGAATGGCATAGTAACCTCTATTAACTTTAGCACTCACAGTGTCAACCTGAATATTCCAATTCAGATTCGAGTTCAGATGTATTCCCAGGAATTTAACATTTTTGTCACATTTCGCAGTTATTGCTTCCGTTGGTTTATAAAAGTTCACTCTCACCGTCTTAGTCGTATTTAAGATTAAACGATTCTTACAATACCATTCCTCGAGAGCCCCCACGACGGAAGTTACATATGTTTCCAACAGTTTTAATTCGTCCGAAACCACGACGATCGACGTATCATCAGCATAATTAACAAGATGCCCAGCACTTATAAAGTCTTTCATATCATTTATAAAAAGGATAAAGAGAAGTGGCCCCAGAATGGAGCCCTACGCCACACCCAGCCCAACATCAGCTGTATTCGAGCAAACACCGTTTACATTAACAATAATATGTCTTTGACGTAAAAATGATATAATCAAGTTCAATACATTACCCCGAATACCAACCGCGTACAACTTCTCCTCCACAAACCTACTGTCCACACAGTCAAATGCGGCCGAGAAGTCAAAAAACAACCCAAGTGCAAATTTCCTCTCATCAATACTCCTTGCCAAACACTCCACAAAGTCGACACAGGCCGTCTCAGTTGATCTACGACGTCTAAAACCATGTTGAGCATCGCTGATGATGGCGAACCGATTGAGGTACTCCATGATGCGATCATATATCACTTTTTCGTAAATTTTGGAAAACGCACTTAGTACCGATATAGGACGGTAGTTATCCATTGTCATTTCACACCCCTTTTTGTAGATTGGGACCACCCGCGCAGTCTTTAACGCAGACAGGAACACTCCAGTCTGAAAAGACACATTTATTATGTTTGCAAGAGGTCCACTAATGGCATCACTAAGTTTTTTTAGTAGAGACACAGGTACATCATCCGGACAACACGAGTCTTTATTTTTCAGAACAGCCAATACATTCACCACATCTTCCCTATACACTGGACCCATGAACATACTGCCAGTTACACTTCTACTCACTGTACATTCCGTAGTTATGATATTTGTAAATCTATTAGTAATTCTTTCCAAAGTCACAGTAGAAAAATGTTGCATGAAGGCATTCGCCACATTCAATGGGTCTTTGACCTCTACATCGTTGATTTTAAGAGTCACTGATTTTGTTAGCTTGTTTCTGTTAGTTTCATACTTTACTAAATTCCAGATACATTTACTTTTATTTTCACTTGACGCTATTTTGTTTCTATAGTATGTCTTTTTTTCGTTATTTATAAGGTTTCGATGTTCTTTCTTTATTTGCTTATAAAATGCTGATGTATGGTCATGATATCCAGGTGATCTCAATATTGCGTAAGTATCTTTTAAATACCTACTGGATTCCTTTATTTTATTATTTATCCATGGTGGCTTACTATTTTCACAGCTCGTTATTTTTTTTCCTTCTTCGGACAATTTATATTAAAATAATACATGAAATGTCCCATATAGTCTTCAAATGCCATGTCAACGCTACACATTGACTACTAACCAAATGTAATTATACAATATTGTTTATAGTTATGCAAGTGTGCATGGATTCCATAAAAGTTACACTGAGCACAAAATTTCAAAGCAGTTACACAAATTTTAGTATCCTTCTTGGAGAAGTTGATTAGTACTTATTAAAATTTTTGTTAATTTCTTTTGTCTATCTAAAAGTAGTGTTATAATTTGGACATGGAATTTAAGAATGTTTCTAAAGATACTGAGTAACACTGGGTTAATTAAACATCTCTATTAAAAAAATTAACAATATTAAGAACAAGAGCACTTATTAAAAGAAGGTTCAATCTAAAAGATTAAATTAGTTAATAATTTGAAATAAACGGGGAGACTATAATATAATTAAGACAGATTTTTTAATTTAACAAAATCTACAAAAAATAGTTAAGGTAGAAATGGTTACAAGAAAGGAAGTTAAACCAACCAAATGCTTACGTATTCACCCAGAAAACGGAAAAGTGAACTGAACGGTATGTGAATGAGGTTGGAAACTGATGCTGAAACTTTTAAATAATAAGCGATTGCCAGTTCCTTCTGTCAAGAATTTCTCTGCACGTGCCGAGGCTTCATTAACGTTTCAACTCCGTCGCTCATGTGCATACGGCGAGGACCAATGTGTTACAGCGTTCCCCTGTCTACATTATGAGCACTGCTGCCAAAAAATATTTTTAAGATTTTTTCGTTCTCAACTAAGCCAATTCATGTTTTTTTTTAATTCTGTTATATTATTTTGCTTAATTTGTTTTTAGTTTTCTTTTTTACAATTTATCTAATCGTTTAATTATTATGTTCATTTGTTTTGGTATTTAATGTTGTAATTATTACATTTATGTCTTGTAAATGGGGATCACACGTTGGGCATTCGAGATTATTCTTATAGATATTTTAGGTAAGAATTATAACGTAGCAAGTTGTGAAATTATTAATGAATGACGAAAAAATCTCGCAACAGTCGATTATCTACGGAGTAAATGCATGAATAACATAGATTTTTTTACGTTTCCGATAATCAAAAAAAAAGCGGGGCCACCGTTTTTCCTGTCCAGAACTGTCCAGTCTATCACTGCATTCAATTAACGCATTTTAAGTACGCCAATTTCAGAATGACGTAAATGTTTCAATGATTGGTTTGAACGAATTAAAAAGTGCATAAAATTTAATGGTTAATACTTTGAAAACTAATAAAACCCTTTTTCGTTTGCGTATTGAATGTTTTCTTCATAACTTTTCTGAAAATTTTCCATCTCTAATAAGTATTATTGTTGGTAATGAAATTAGAAACACAATTTTCATAAAATTCCTTTATATTCTTACAATTAAGTTATTATTATTCATTTCAATGAAAGGTACGAGTGTAGCTATGTATTATAATCATAACTTAAATGACTGCTACTTTGGGTAATTTACCTTACGCAGCTCATTTCGGTAAAGTAACACACCTGTTTTGGAACAATAACGATGCAACATAATTAATAACACCGCTAATTTAGGTTAAGTGGGTTGTTCTTTAAGCTTTTAAGTAGATGTGTTATATCATTACAACATCCATTTGCCAAATTGCATGACAATTATATACTGCCGTCCGTTCGTGATGGCTGGGGCTGTTCAGCAATTTCATAATACAAAAAGCGAAAGTCGCTCTTCATCTTAAGTAATTATTCAGACAGATTTATTTAGTATTATTTAGATCCACTTGTTGAATGGGGAGGTTTTTGTGTTCGTATTAATGTGCTTCTTTATGTTTTTGCATTGTTATGTGCCCTCGTTAAATTTAAGGATTTATTAAGATTTATGTTTGCATGCAATTATTTTAAGTGTATATTTAGATTATACTGAAAACAAATGAATATTAACAAATAAATTATATTGTGTTTCTTTAGAAAATAATAATTATAACACTTCATTATTGAATAACATTGCTAAAATATTTATTTTACTCTAAAAAACATTTATTTATTTATTTTATTTACTGTCAAACAGAACTATAGGTGTCCCGTATCGTTATGCTCAAATTTAAGGAGTGTAAAGTAGACTTCATTTTAAGTAACAAAAACGCAAAATTTGTATATCCATTTTTATTTGTTTCAAAGTTACAGATCTATGAATGTGATTGTCAGATTGTGCCCGTAAACCAACAGAAGAAGTACTTATCCGAATTTCATACTTCTTTTGTCGGATTTGCTCGGCAGCCAGGTGAATACGATCCAACAACTCTTCTCTTGTGTTCTAAACTTGCGCGTAGACTAAATTTTTCATGTACTCCCATAAACAAAAGTCAAGGGGATTAAGATCGGGTGATCTGGGTGGCCATGCAACAGGACCACCTCGACCAATCCATCTTGGATAATTGACGTTAATCCAATTTCGGACAGCAATTCCGAAATGTGGTGGTGCCCCATCTATGTGAAACCACATGTCTCGTAGAACATTCAGTGGAACATCCTCTAAAAGACCTGGCAGTTCATCAATAAGAAATTGAAGGTAATTGTTCGAGGAAGAACGAGAGGATCAATCAACAAGTCATCGATTAGGGCCGGCCAAACGTTAATAGAAAATTCATGTTGAAATTTTGATGTGGGATTTTCTGATAACCACCTGTGCAGGTTTCTCAGGTTTGTAACACCACTTCTCCTGAACGTAGATTCATCTGCCCAGAGGACTGTTCTGCAGAAATTAAAATGAAGCCGTGTCTGTCGTAATATCCAGGTATAATAAACTAGACGAGCATAGTGGTCTGCCTCAAGCAAACCGTGTCCCATGCGACAGTGATATGAATATAAGCCCTCACGTTTTAAAATTCGCCAAACTGTCGTTTGTGGCACTCCTAGTTGTCTAGCTATTCGACGTATACTGAGAGTTGGATCCCTTGTAACAATAGCTACTGGCTCTTCCTCTAAATCTGCTGGCAAATTTACTCCTCGGTCGAAAAGATAATCGCGCAGTCCGCATTCCCGAAATTGTCTGTGTACTTCCAGAAACGTTCTGTAATGAGAAATGCGCCTATCGGGAAACCGATCTCGGTATTCAATAACGGCTTGATGTGAACTGCCGTTACAGTAGCCATACACAAAATGCATGTCCGCATACTCTTGAGAAGAAAATCGGTAAGGCATTTTGAATAAAGAAAACGTGTCCACTCACTAATAAGCTGTTGTATGAATTGAAACGAAATGTAATCCTTTATTAAAAAATCCTTTATTAAAAAATGCAACGTTAACAGTCATCTGAACAGTTGTTTATTATATGATATTCATGGTTCAGCACTTACGAAATAAGTAAGAACCTTTTTTATCATAAATCAATTTCCAGTACTCGTTTTTGTAGATCTCCAAGAAATTACTTTATGCACAACGGCACGTGTTTATTTATTTTAGGATAACATTTTATTATGCGACGTTAACAATCGCAGGCCTGTTATTGAATCGTATAACTTTTTTTTAAATAAACTTGTTTTATTGTATTGACTTTAGGGTTTCATTTTTTTTCATGACAATCACATTCATAGATCTGTAACTTTGAAACAAATAAAAATGGATATACAAGTTTTGCGTTTTTGTTACTTGAAATAAAGTCTAGTTTACACTCCTAAAATTTGAACATAACGATACGGGACACTTGTATAATAATAAAAATAATAATAACAATAATAATAATAATAATAGTCATGAATGCTTAACGGGTGATCCCTATTTACAGGACATAAATGTAATAGTTACAACATTAAATATCAAAGCAAATGAACATAATAATTAATATACAAAATAAGTAACTAAAAGGATTAGACAAATTGTAAAAAATAAAACTAAAAACAAATTAAGCAAAATAATATAACAGAATAAAAAATGTCAAGTTATATACCTACTAACCTATATAAAAGATTATTTTTTGAAGTTTGTTTATTAACATATTTATTATTAAGAAAGCTTAGACTTTAATAATTTTATTCAAGCAGGAAGCGGCAAATATATACCAATGCATTAGGTATTAGACTTATATAAAATATTTCAACGCTAAGAAATAAGTAATTAACCTTCTAGTTTCAAAAATTCTTTTATTGTAAATACCACTACAATATTGTTTCGCCATACAATGGCTTCATCGGGTGGATGAAATACTGAATATGTATAATACAAGTTTGAGTATTTATGTGAAAATTATTGGGGAAACGATGGTGGAAAAATTTTTACAATCTTAAATTTAGTAGAGGGGAGTTGTTTAAATCTAGTTGGTCATTTAAAGCTAATCCTAAACTAATGTATCTATTAATTTCTAAGTTTTCTAACAGGTTAACTTAGAAATTAATAGATACAATAGTTTAGGCTCCAGCTTCAGCCGGATTTCTGTTGTGGTCATCATCGCTGCTCTCAACAGATTCTTTGCTATATGATTCTTCTGCTGTTCTTGTATCACCTCCATCGTTGAGGTTTTCGACTGCATCTACCTCTCAGTCATCGTCTGAAGCTTCATATCCGCTACTGTATTCAACGTCACTCATTTCGGCTACTCTCGCCTCTAGCTGCTGTTGTGCAAGGTATTCATTATTTCTAAGCTCCATTTTTCGTAATGAGTAAAACGCAAAGTTGAAAATAGCCGCAATAAAAAATTCAGAAATAACTACCTAACAATTCATAAAAAATGATGCTAAATTATCCAATCGCACATCACAACTGAACAAAATATAAATTTTGCCTTATTCACAGTAACAAAGTAACACTACACAGATTCGGCAAGCACAAATGCTTTGTTCACGATGTGCAGCTATAAATATGCTGAAATACGTAAAGTCCCCAAAATTCGCATGATATAGGGATTTCACCTTTCTGTATACATCGGGGGTACCAAGAAAGGTTTATCAGCAGCGGGGAAGTCTGGAATTTATAAGTGGACCACTATCATTGTAAAACACACTCGCTTTACCTACATTTATACAGTAAACGACATATGGGTCCAACGGACCCGGTTGGTAAATCGCGAAAATATTTTTATACTGCCAAAACTATTCTTTCTAAAATAATTTTTTTGGCAAAATTTTAAAGATATAACTCGTACTTAAGTCTATTAATACCAGTAAATTAGCTCAACCATAAGTACGATAAAACAATGGTTAGAAATCGTTTAGAGTCTATTGGACCCGCTCGGTAGTCCTCGGGTTTACATTCCATCAACATCAAAATGCATTTTCAAACCCTTCATGCTGATATTGAAACTGTAATTTAAACTTTTTAAAAATAAATTGTATCCAAATAATTAAATATCAATAAATAAAGTACTATTTTATTGAACAATTTGATAAGTATACCATAAAGCCCATACCGTACCGTGAACGCGAAATGCTCTATCGCTTTATTTACCTTTTAAAATAGGGATCTTTATCCAGTAAAAGTCGAATCATTCCTGAGTTAAAAAACAGAAAATGTGCATATCAAACTTGATTTATCGTTTATTGTTTTTGCTTTTAACTCTTAACTGGTGAAGTCGTGCCACCGGAGACCCCAGAGACTATTCAAGCTCGCATAATTTCTAGGCGCATGCGCGAATCTAAACCGGAATTTCAGTACCTTCAAGTTGACCAGTTGTAAGTGTAGTGCCAACCAATTCACGTCGGTCTTCTGAATGCTATTTGTGATATAGGTACGTAAAGGCAACGTGGGGTCTTGTATGACCCCACGTCACCAGTTATTTTACAGCGAAACATTCGGTTTCCTTAGTTAGTGTTATTTATTTGTAGAATAATGGCGTATAATCCGAAAGTAGTTCGGTACGGAGACCTAAATTTCGAAAGTACAGTACTCAGGTGGTTTGAGGAATCAGAAAATGAAGATAGTACAAATAAGGAAGATCTTGATCAAGTGAATAATAGTTCAGACGAAGAACCTGTAAATGATATTGTTCAGAATGCCGATACATCTATCGACACAAGTTATGCTAGCGATGATAATGACCTGCCCGTTGAAAATGAATATGAAGAAAATAGTCGAGCTTTTTATGGGAAAAATAGAATGAAATGGTCAAAGTGTGAACCTGCACGGAATAAAAGAACGGAAGCTCACAATATTATTAGGTTTTTAGCAGGATTGCGAGGGCCTATGAGAACTTTGAATAACAATGCAGATCCCTATAGTATTTGGAAGCAATTGTTTACTGATGAAACGATAGAGGAAGTAGTAAACAGGACAAATGAAAAATTAAGCAAAGAAAGGATAAACTACAAGAGGGAAGACAAACCTGAATTAAAAGATATAGATACAATTGAAATGAAAGCATTTTTAGGCCTCCTTTACTACTCGAGAGCCTTTAAATCAAACCACGAGCTCCTAGAGGCTATATTTGCAACGGATGGCACTGGTCGTGATATATTTAGAAACACAATGTCACTTAAACGATTTCTGATAATCTTGTCTAATTTGAGATTCGACAATGCTGATGACAGAATTATGCGATTACTTGGTGACAAAGCTGCAGCGATATCCAGCCTATTTGACCAACTCGTTGCTAATTCACAACAATGTTACTGTCTAGGGCATTATGCGTGTATCGATGAGATGTTGTAGGCTTTCAGGGGCAGATGCAAATTTCGAATGTATATGTCAAATAAGCCAAATAAGTACGGCTTAAAAATTATGATCTTAGCTGACGCACGAACATCTTACATGTATAATGCGTACATACATACAGGAAAATCCAGTGATGGTCGCGGCCTGTCTGATGCCGAGAGAAAATTAGCTGTGCCAACGCAGTCGGTCATACGGCTATGCAAACCAATTTACGGATCCAATAGAAACGTTACTGCCGATAATTAGCTTTCGTCAGATGAACTGGTTCAGTCACTAAAAACACACAATTTAACTTACGTTGGGACAGTAAAAAAAAAAACAAAAGAATGATACCCCCAGAGTTTCAACCTAGTAAAACTAGAAAAGAAAAGTCTGTCGTGTATGGGTTTACAGCTGATATGACTTTGTTGTCGTATGTTCCAAAAATAAAGAAAGCAACTGTCATGATATCCTCAATGCACCACACCATCAACACTGATGATGACAGTAAAAAACCGGAGATTATACCATTTTATAATTTGACTAAGGGTGGAGTTGATAGTCTGGACCAACGTTGTTCCAATTATACCACTAGTAGAAGGACGAGGAGGTGGCCGATGGCAGTGTTTCATACCATACTTGACATCTCAAGTGTAAATGCCTATATCCTATATGGTTGTTTTAGGGGTAATGACAGCATATCCAGACTAAATTTCATAAAAAGGCTGTCATTTCAATTGGTTGAAGAACACCTTAACAGAAGACTTCGGAACACATCTATTCCACGAGAGATACGCCTTTCTATTGGCAGAATATTACAGAAACCTCTAACAGAAATTGGTAATGTAGCTGAGGTAGTCGACAATAAGAAGACGTTGTGGGAAATGTCCTAGAGGAGCTGATAAAAAGACTAGTACACTGTGTAAGATATGTAAAGTTTCAATATGTGCAAATTGCACACAAAAAATTTGTAAAGATTGCGGTGATTATTAGTTTATTCAGATGTTGTGATTTTTTTTATCAAAGATTTGTTCTGAAAACTTGTTTGACATTTTAGTAGAATACTATGTTAAATTTAATTTTTTTAATGTTTTATATTTTTGTCAATGTCTCTTTCAGTTTATTTTAATAAAAATTAAACGCATTACAAAATATATCTTTTTTTCTTCCGTATATCACTTTTAGCGTAAAACAAAATATTGTGTTTGTAAAATGTTATTAAATATTTATTATGTGAATGATATTAAAGAAAACAGTTTCTTAAAATTACTGGAAAACCTTAAATTTTTTTTATGCTGCTTTTAAGTGTGGGATACTGAGGGACCCCACGTCACTAGTTACGCTCTAATAAAAGCACGTCACCAGTTAAGGGTTAGATTGTATTCAGTTCGATGTAATTTATTTTTTTGTTATTTAAAAGTATATTCCAAACTTATCTTTTCATCAATTTTTGAGATTTAATGTTTCGCTAGCAATACTCCTGTAAAGCAAACCCTTTTTTAGAATCTACTAATTCAGAATTTTAGTAATTATCTCCGACACACATTTGGCTAAATAAACAAATTCCAACACTAAAACTGTTTTCTTCCTCGTGCCTTTGATATGCCAGATTGCGAAATTGTTGTTAAACAACTTATTTGAATATAATTTGAACGCTTCGAATTGAATACAAAGTTCCTTCCGTGAAGGGGTTGTGTGTTTTTTTACGTAAAACACGAAGAACGCCTCCGCCCCTGAATATTTATGTTTCATTATTTGGAATTGCGTAACGCACTGAATTAGCATACAGAGTAATAACAAAAATACCCTTGTACACGAGCGAGTGTGCGCATATAATTTTTTCTTTCTTTTTGTGGACAAACGTGCTTTGTTATACTTTTTTGGATGACATTTTTAAAACGGATTCGCGTGTTCTAATGGGGCACAGCGCGGGAATGTTTTTACATATTCTTTAAAGATGAAGGACTGAGATTACAATTTTTTTCTAATTTAAATTTAAATTTTCTAATTAGACTAGAAAAGCTATTTATTCCTGATGATTTGATAGGCTCAATTTGATTTATATATTTATTTCGTACGAGAAGCTAAATCGAAATTTAGATACGAGGGCTATTTTTTTTTCAAGGTCCGATCGGTCGTGAAATTAAAACCACAGTGAAATTCATATGTTTTATTTGTAACATTTAGGTACACCTCCCGTCTACTTCTCTACATAGTCGCCGTTCCGATTTAGGCATTTTTCGTAGCGCGGTATCAACTTTTCAATCCCCTCTTCATAGAAGGTAGCCGCCTGTGCTTTCAGCCAAGTTTGTACGCTGGTCTGCAGCTCATTGTCTGTAGCAAAATTGTGTCCTATTAAGCTCTTTTTCATACGAGGAAAGAGATGGAAATCGGAAGGACCTAAGTCCGGGTTGTCTGGAGGGTGATCGAATACTTCCAATCTAAAACGCTGCAGGAGGTTCTTTGTTGCATTTGCAGTATGGGGCCGAGCATTGTCATAGAAGAACAAAGCCTGATGACAACATTCCTCTTCGCTTGTTCTGAATTGCCTTTCGTAGATTTTGAAAAGTCACGCCGTATGAGGCTGCTGTGATGGTCGTACCACGTTCCATGAATTCCACCAAGAGAACTCCTTTTCGGTCCCAGAACACAGTAGCCATACACTTTCTGTTGGAAAATGTTCGCTTAAACTTCTTTGGTTTTGATGGGGAAGAAGAATCCATCCATGTCTCGTCGCCTGTGACAATTTTGCTCAAAAAATCTTCTCCTTCATCATGGTAGCGCTGGAGAAACGTTAAGGCGACACCAATTCGCTGTGTTTTGTGATGGTCGGACAGCAACTTGGGACCCATCTCGCACACAATTTGCGGTACTGAAGTGTCCCACCCACGATGGTGTACAGAGTTGACCTTGACATATCGGGAAACGACTCATGCAACACAGAAATTGTGAACCGACGATTTTCTCTAATCGCCTGATCCACTCGCTGAACGAGATCTTCATTGGTTGACATTCGCTTCCTTCCCTGACCGCCTGCATCATGAACGTCTGTACGCCCTGCTTCAAAGTTCCTGCACAATTGCCGCACTTTACTATCACTCATGAATGTTTCACCATACACATTACACATTCCTCGGTAAATTGTAGCTGCGTTGGACCCCTCCGCATGAAGAAATCGAATTACTGCACGCAATTCACATTTGGCGGGTGACGTGTACATGTTTACGTGTACACTGCGCGCTTGTAACTGACATGTACAACGTGACGCGATCTGCTGTTATACTAGAGACACTGCGCAATACATCTGCGCAAAGCTTAATCTGATTGCCAGTGTGGTTTTAATTTCACGACCGCTCGGACCTTGAAAAAAAAATAGCCCTCGTATTTAGTGTATAAATCACTTTTTCGCACTTCCGGGGACTAAAGCTGATACTTTAATACCTGTTTACAAGGACTAGAGTAGGTCATTTGATCCCTAAGAAACAAATATTAATTGAACTCCCAACAGAATTTATTGAGAGATTTGAAAAAGGAATGTCAAACTTGACAAATTTTTAATATAATTTTTGAGACATATTGATATCGGGCGTTAAAAAAGACAGCCTCAGGATTGGGCATGAAATTTGTAGGTGTATCGTAACTTAACCGCACCGTTCTGAATGTTAATGTCATACGATGTGTCCGAGATAAAGAGGGCCACTATGGGGAGATACAGATTTAGTTAAATGGGAGGAAGGTTGCGTAATCAAAGGTGTAAGAAATTGGCGTTTAGATTTTCCTGAATTTTTTTTTAGTTTTAGAGAAATTTTGAAAAAATAGAATTTTTCGATTTTACAAACTATTTTTTCCTGGCGTTAATATTTGACCTAGGGCAAAACCAATGATAAATAAAAAAAACAAGCTAGGTTGTAGCCTAGCATATGCGCTACCAAACTCTAGGGGGGTCTGCCCGATAGGCGGACAGGTGCCATTCCGCCTTTCCAGCAGGAGTGAGGAACCAAGCTAGTTTGTGGTGTGTGCATTGCGCGGCGCCGAGATTTGCGCCACGTAGCTTGGTTCCTCACTCCTGCTGGAAAGGCGGAATGGTACCTGTCCGCCCATCGGGCAGACCCCCCTAGAGTTTGGTAGCGCATATGCACTTATGACACGTATTTATTTATTTTAGGATAACATTTTATTTTGCGACGTTAACAATCACGGACCTGTTATTGAATCGTATAACTTTTTTTTTAAATAAAATCAGTTTGTATTGACTTTAGGATTACATTTTTTTCATGATCTGACAATCACATTCACAAATCTGTAACTTTGAAAGAAATAAAAATGGATATACAAGTTTTGCTTTTTTGTTACTTGAAATGAAGTCTACTTTACACTCCCAAAATTTGAAGATAACGATACGGGACACCTTGTATAAGGGTTTGTTTAATGTTGGGAATCTAGTGTTATCCCACTGGCGATTTGGTGAAAATCATATCTTCAAATTTGTACCTTAACCAAAGACGCTACGTTTAACACTGTTTTCTTGTTTTTAGATTGTTTTACTGAAGATGGCAACTTGGTTGCCGAAATACGTATTTAGTGTTTATTGGTTTACATTGTAGACAACGATTTTTTTTTGTTTTTGTCTGTTACGTCGATCACATAGCGATGTTCAAAATAGGTGCTAGGGCTACGATTGCTACTTTTCTACTACTGATTATGACTACTTAGTTGTCGAAATATGTAGCGAGGGTTTCAATTTTTATTATAGTTAAGGTTTTTTAAATTAATTTTTATAGAATAAGTGACAAACTTCGATATATTCAGATTACTCTTCTAATTATTATAATGTGCGATACCATATTTGTATAGCAAATGGTAGCAATACTAATATATTTTCTTTCTTTTCAGGTATGTCAATAATTCCTTTCCGCAGAAGTCAATAACAAGATTTTAATTATGTCGTAAGTAGCTAGATAATTCGATTTATTAAAATTTCCGAAGAACTTCCCAATGAAATTTCATTGAAAGCTAACATTTAATAATATGAACCGGATATTAAACATATTTTACCCACTTTCCCGTATATAAAGCCGAACTACTAAATTACAAATATGTTTACGTGGGTATCCAGCAGTACGTCTATTTAATCAAAACGTTTGAGGACGCGTATGTAATATTTGTCGTTTAATTTTCATTTGAGAATGGAGACGAAATAAATTTAATAGTACCCATGTTATTTTTAATATTCTCCTCACTATTCACTTGTATATCAAATAAATAGTTACCGGATTGCAATAATGTTAGCATCAATTTTGCATCAACTGTGGAACATTCATATTGACAAAATTTGATCTACAGGGGGATAAAAATATTGGAGCTGTATTTTTAACTGTTAACAGTACACACAAAATAATGATAAATGAAAAAAAATTGTTATAAAAGTTGTAAAGTAAAAAGATATTCACACATATGCGAGCAACACAGGAACACATCTTGCAAATGCTCGAAGTTACCGCCTCCTGCTTGAATACGATACAAGCTTGTGCTTGCAGTATCCACGTGTTACAAAATTGCCTGCACATTGTGTCTGCAGTATCTTGAACTTCAACTTTTTTTTATTTGAAATGGCAACATGTATATTTTTGGCTATATTCGGATTGGATTTTTTTTAAATTCAACGATGTATAATATATCTATTTTTGACAAGCGCTTATTGAAAAAACATTTACTAAAATCAACTTTGTTTTTAATAAATTTTCGAATGTACTATGAAACATTGGAAATGTAAGTATTATAAGTAGAGAACGGACACGCTTACCACCCATTGCAGTACTGGCGAAAGGCTGTATTTCTAAAATATTTAATTTTATTTATATAATTGGAAAACGAACGGGTGGTGATCTATAAAATTACGAAATACATATGTATTTGTTGAAAAGTTGTATTTTTAAAGTTTTTAATTTTATTTCTATAATTGGAACATTTTTATTTGTTCATTTTGTCGTTCAAGTTGAGTAAAGGAGTATTAATAATGACTAGCAATAGTTTCTCAAGGTTTTCTTCTGTCAATTTTGTTCTCTTTGAATTAAGTACATCCTTATAAATAGAAAACGTCCTTTCTACATCGCAACTGGCTATAGGTGCATACTGGAAATATTCTTTTATTTCTTCATATTTAGCCGTTAGATTTTGTGGAATTGTCTCCATACGTAATTGCTGCAATGTAATTAAATCTGGATTTCTATTAAGAATTGCTTCAAACTTTTGCCGAAGGCCACATCCGAAGTCACTTGGAATACTTTTCAAATTATTAACAGCCACATCTAATGTGGTTAATCCGTCATTTAATTTGAGATTTCGATTTTCAAAATAAGTGATTAGTTTTGGCAATTTTCTAAAGTGTTCGTGAAGAAAGTAATTTTTCCCTGAAAAGAGCTACTCTCAATGGTGCTTTTCTGAAAACTTTTTTAAAAGCTGATACAAGTCTATCAACTTCCGGAAAAGTGTCTCTGATATATTCACAGATTCTGTGGAGAGCATGTGCTACACAAGTAATATGCAGCATATTAGGATATGTTTTCTTCAATAGTCTGCCTGTTTTTAATATATACGCAGCACTATCACTGACAAATAAAAGTATTTTTTCTTTGCACGTGGCGTCCGAATGAAGCATTTTTTGCATGTTCTCCTTAATGGCTTCAGCAACTGTTTCCGCATCAACTCTATTTATAACACTTGTTGCTATTACATGAGTTATGGGAATAGTTGGATGTAGTACACCAGCTACAACATTTACCACACAGCGTCCTAACATATCCACCGTTTCGTCGGCGCTTATCCATATGTATTGATTTAAAAGATGGCTTCTAATGCATTCTACTGTTCTCGTATAGCACCTAGAAACATAATATTTGCGTAAAGTTGATTCATCAGGAACATTTCGACCAGTATATTTTTGAAGAAATATTTTTAAAGTGGGATTGCAAAGTTTATTTAATGGAATATTAGCCGCCATAAAAGTTTTACAGAGTTCAGATGTGTTTGCAATCCTAAGTGACGAATTTTTGACGATATTTTACGGATTTTGTAATAAATTTCGGAATCACTGACAATGGACATACAATCAGTATGACCGTCAATCCAACTCGTCATTGTTTTTCAATGCCGTTCTCGACATTCTTCCATATCATGTCTGAAAAAGTAACTTAAACAACGCTCTAGATCTAAATAAATGAAAACTAAAAATGTGTGCGTAAGTTATTGAAACTGAACGAAATTCAATGCACACTCTTACGTCGAAATAATTGGTAGAAATAGATTCAATCAAACGATATTAAACAGGATCTATCACAAAAATTACGACGTAATTAACAGTTAAAACTATGAAAACAAGAAACTTACTCACAGCACTTTATTTATCTTACGAAATATAAACTAATAAATAAAATACATTATAAAAACCCCGCTTCTATCTACGCTCATGAAAACACTTTAAAAAACTCTATAATCTCCGAATACAATAGCTGGCTTGTCCATTGTTATCGCGGCGAGACCACGTGTCCGAGTAAGTCAAACAAATACTTCATTGAATTACGCCGGGATGTACTGAGCGACGTTATACACAATTCCAATTGCCGATTGCGTTTTATGGAAATTGCGTCCGTTCTCTAGTTATAACACGTTGGAATATCTTGCCTGCACCTTGTGTCTGCAGTAGAGATGGTATAACTTACTCCTTGAGCGGAGTAGGTGCACCTACCAGGATTCCAGTTCCGAACTAGGTGCGGCAAACTAGGTGCACAAATCAGTTCCGACTCCGACCGATTGTGAGTCATATTTTGCGTCCGATCAGTCAGGGTAATCTTTATGTTTACTTAGGCACACAGCTTGGATATACAAATAGCAGTTAAATTATTACATTTTAAATGAGGTGTCAGATTGCAATTTATAGATTTTTTTTTTAAATTAAAGTGCATACGATATACATACATACATAGGTTTAAAATAATTTTTGTATGCTTTTCAATGCAACACTAGAAAATCCCATGTCATTCTAATATGCAATGTGTTGAATGTATTTAATTTATTGACGGCGGCGGTTAGAAAGAATGTTTAAAGTTAGACAAAAAGAAACATTCGTTAGACTAATCACAAAAATAATACCATAAATATAGTATTATCGCCTATTTCTTATACAAAAAATATAATGTCTAGTCGAGAGACATGACATAATGTTACTGTTCAAAAATGTGAAGACTAGAAATGTATAATGTATTAAAATAAACACATCACTTGGTTTATTTGTATTTTCTCTACCTTCCTTTACCAAATAGGATATATTTCGATTACTTGCATAATAAGTATTGTCGTTGTCGGTTGTAGTTTTGTGGAATTTAATTTAAATTTTATAAATATTTAAGAATGAGTTCTAATAGACCAGTATTGTATGGACTTTTTTTTCTGTAGTTGATAAAGACTTTGCTAAATGTAATTTATGTGGCCAAAGAATGTGTTACAAAAGTTCTACTTCGAATATGAAAAGACATATTAACCGCAAACATCCAACAGTCAATATAACTATAGGACAAGAAAATATTGAAACACAAAGTATACCATCGATCCCTCACCAACATGTAAGTTATATATTTTAAAAATTTTCTAAGTTTCTACTATTATATTATTAATAGGATAGTCAAGAACAAACTCCTATAAAAGTAAGAGAAACATCTGCGAAAGATCTTTCAAAAGCGAGTTCAGCATTAGTTACTTCTGTTGCCATTAGTACTACTTCAACATCAACAATTTTCCCAAAAAGGATTTGTAAACCCCGTCAAACCAACGTGTCTTCATTCTTTTCTTCTAAAAATATGCCGATGAATGTGAAAAAAACATAGATGATCAATTGTTCAAACTCTTTACTCTCGATTATCAACCGTTTCGAATCATAGAAGACAAAGGTTTTCGTCAATTTGTGAACGCCTTAAATCCTGCGTATAACTTGCCAAATAGGCAAACTATTTCAAAAACTCTAATTCCTGCATTGTACGAGAGATGTTTAAAAAAATGCAAAGATGAAATAAAAACTGTATCAAGTGTTTGTATAACAACCGATTGCTGGACTTCAGTAAATAATGATAGTTTTATGGGTATCACAGCTCATTATTTAAGTAAAAATTTTGAGATGAAGTCCATGCTTTTACAATGTGCTCCTTTTAATGAAAGTCACACAAGCAAGAATTTGTCAGAAAATTTGAAAAAATGTATATTAGAGTGGGATTTAGAAAAAAAATATTATTAGCTGTAAGCGATAATGCAGCTAATGTGTTAAGAGCAATAACACAAGAGTTACAATGGAGCCACTTTAGTTGTTATGCCCATTCTCTCAACTTAATTGTTCAAAATTCTTTAAAAGAAGATACAAAGCAAATATTATAACAAAAGTTAAACAAATCGTTAGCCATTTTAAAAGAAGCTCTGTTGCAACCTCGAAATTAATTTCTCAACAAAAAAGTGCTGGTATCGAAACACCGAAAAAAGTTATACAAAACGTAGAGACTCGTTGGAATTCCACATTTTATATGTTACAACGATTTGTTGAATTGGAAGATTCAATACGGATGACAATTGCACTTTTAAATACATCCTTACCATAAATATGTTTAGATGAATGGGACCTTATAAAAGATTTAATTAAAATTTTATTTCCATTTGAAAATGTCACAAAAGCTGTGAGTGGTGAGCGTTACATGACTGCTTCTCAGGTTATTGTATTTACTGCTAGTTTGTTCAATATTATGGACGACTTATTGAAAAACAAGGAAACCATATTAAGAAGTAAGCAGTCACTGCAAGTTATACGTAGTTTAAAGGAGGGACTAGAATTCAGATTTAAGAATATCGAATTTAATGCAATATTATCAGCTTGCACTTTTTTGGATCCGAGATATAAAATATATGCCTTTAAGGAGCAATCGACAGTAGAGAGAGTTAAGAAACAATTGATAAATAAAATTTCAGTGTTAATATTGGAAAAATCAAAAACATCCACTGCTCCTCAACCCATGCCATCAACCTCAAAGGCAGAAGATTCCTCTAATATATTGACCTCAATAGATAAAATGTTATCTAATGTTGAAGTCCCAGGGTCTGCAAATTCTCGCGCAATAATGGAAGTGCAACGATATTTAGAATGTGAAATGGCTGATCGAAATCAGGATTCATTTCAGTGGTGGAAGGACAGTGAATATTTATTCCCGAATCTAAGTATCGTTGTAAAGGAAATATGTTGTGCAATGGCTACTTCAGTTCCATGCGAGAGACTCTTTTCTAAAGCGGGGTATATTTTAAATGAAAGAAGAACACGGTTAAGTGCGAGTAAAGTAGAAAAACTAGTTTTCCTGAATATGAACGATGATTTCATTTAGATTTAAATACAAAAATTAAAACTATTTTTTATGTATTAGTTCTTATTATTTTTACTTTTTATTATATATTTTTTGTGTAGCTAAAAATTTAGTTTTTCTTATGACTAGAAATCATACTAAATATTTAAAAATAAATATACATATTTGGTTGCACAATTCTATATACAATTATTCGGAATCGCAGCAACTACAATTGCCAGTTGTATTTATTTATACATAGGTATAGGAGTAGTTGCGTCGTTTATTTCTCACATTTCGCTTCGCTTAGTCGGACTCGTTCCAGGCGGACCTACTCTTTTACATAATACGATGCGAATATGTAGGTGCAACTGCGAGATCAACTCTCGGACGCTCCGACTTGAACGATCGGAATCAGAATTGTACGACTCGGAATCGTTTCAATCGGATCTACTCTTTTGGAAAATGCGAACTAGGTGCACCTGCTCCGGCACGCGAACTAGGTTCAAAGGAACAGGTTCGGTTCAGAGCAACCATCTCTAGTCTGCAGTATCTTGAACTTAAACTTTTTTTATTTTAAATGGCAACATGTATATTTTTGGCTATATTCGGATAGAATTTTTTTTTAATTCAACAATGTATAACACGTCTACTTTTGACAAACGTTTATTAAAAAAAAACATTTACTAAAATCAACTTTGTTTTTAATAAATTTTCGAATGCACTATGAAATATTGGAAATGTAAGTATTATAAGTATTAGAAGAAACAAAATTTGAAAAATCCAATTGCGTGTTTGTGACCTGTCTGTTGAGATTTATGGCTTTTTTTATTTCTAAAATTTCTAAGAAGTCAAGCCTTTTACCCTTATTACAAGAGTGTAAAAGTTTCAAATTATTAGCATTAAGCAGATGAGAATTTTGAATACAGGGTTCCGCGAATCCCGTGGTCATATTGCCATGTAGAATCTATTCTACATGGCAATATGACCACGGGATTCGCGGAACACTGTATTCAAAATTTTCATCTGTTTAATGCTAATAATTTCAAACTTTTACACTCTTGTAATAAGGGTAAAAGGTTTGACTTCTTAGAAATTTTTGAAATAAAAAAAGCCATAAATCTCAACAGACAGGTCACAAACACGCAATTGGATTTTTCAAATACCCCCACAATCGATGTTGTAATAAAACTTTTAAAAAATAAACCATAAATATTGGTAGGAGTATTCTTTTCACTTAGTTTACATGACTCTTTGAGAATGACTGTATAAGTCGAAACATATGTCAGATATATTTTAAATACATTTTGTGAAACAAATATACCAAGTGTTTTATTTAGTAAATTATTGTTCTATAATTCATTAGAAGTAATGTAAGGACGTTCTGCAATTTCATTATGTGGTAAAATCTATTTGTACTTTTTTGTTATATTTTCTATCTTTTTTGATACACTAATTTTACTATCTTAGATATATTTCAATCTTAAAGAAATACTATTCATCTTCTTTGAGTTTGTTAAAAATATTTAAAATTGTCTTCGCAAGTTATACGCCTGCTGAGATAATTAACTGTTTTAAATTATGTATTTTTCTATAAAATGTATTTAATTTAAGATTTAAATATGAACAAGAAACAGAAATTTTTGACAGTTTGAAAATGTTACTGGTCTATAACTGGTTGCCTATTATATGCCACCATACATTTATGAATATATGTACTTGGAAATGAAAGAAAGTCAGTCAATGCATTATACCGATGTGTAATGACAAAAGATAAACCTGGTATAATAAATATCTTATACTTATTTCTTGTAGAAAAGTAATTTATAATGCCTTTACCATATTTACAATCTAGTATAACCGTAGAATATTCAAGCATAATGACAGCAATTATTTACCAGAGCATTTAAAAGATCATTCCAGCGTTTCGTAGTTTCGTTGATTTATACCACGGTACACACTGAATTGCAAGAAGTGACAAATCGTTCCATGGAAAATCCAGAAGCATCATGTATCACGGCCGCTATCCCAATCAATATTGATAATTAGAGGAATCCATTTCAAAATTAACCGTTGACGTTTCATCTAACCTTCCCATTTCGAAACCATGATTTCGGATTTCTTTAATTTAATATTCTCCGTCGTGAATATTACAGTGATATTTAACGATGTCAGGCCGGGCTATTTCGTACCATTTTATTCGACGTGACATAATAAAACACTTTCCGCCGAAATAAATCGTTACGCGCTCAAAGTATCATTTATTATTTATAAAATAATGGTGAAAATATGGTTATGAATTATTAGGACGTCGCTTCTAGAATATAAATAGAGTTAATTTTAATATGAATAATATTTATGGTCATCGAAGCTGTCATGAAACTGACTTGATAATAGGATTTATTAGATTAGATATATGATTTTTTTAACTCTAAGAGAATTATATAATCTCTTTGTCGAGGCTTTCTTGTTTTCCAATGTTTTGTAAAATCTGAAATTTAAATTACGAACAAATTGTACATTAGCGAAGTTTTCAATAACATACATTAAACGATATATTTTAAAGAAAGAAATGATGATTATATTAATAATTATCACTAGTTTACAAAATAAAATTTTTTTCATGTACATTTGATGAGAGATAGATTTCCTTATGTATTTTCTTCCGCTGAATTCGAAAATAAAGGTTAAATTTTTTTTTATGGAACAGTTTTTGAGATATTGTAATTTTTTCATTTTTTCGACCTTTTTTCACTTGATAAATCATATCTCGAGCTAGAAATTTCCGATTGGGTCGTTCTTGGTACCCAAATGCAAGGTATTGAGATGACGAACAAATATGTATAATCGGATCTTTGATTGGTAAAGCGGTTCAAAATATATCGATGAAAATAGGGCACATTTTCAAAAAAATCATATTTTACAGTGATTCTGTGCCGACAGAAAAGTACAAATCGTCAAAAAAAAGTCTGGTTTCTGTTCATGTACGTAAAGATGATACTTTTACGTAAGAACTAAGACCAACCAGAAGAAAATCGACCGAAAATGACAAAGTTATAAGCAATTGAGTGAATATATCCAAATCCCATATTTTCCGAATATTTTATTTTTTTCGACAATTTATGAGTTCGGTTGCTCACACGCAAATATATTGAATTTTTTATTTGTTATTTTTATGTATATATACAATTGAATTAATAATAAAGTGAATTTTTATTCCAAATTAGACGATACATGAAATTCGGTGTACCGATGATATGGAGAGAGCCGCTCTGCCATTCGGTTGATTGTTACTTTCGCCTGAGCAAATCCACTGGTTTTGGAAAGAGTGCCAAATGGGTTTATGCGACAGTAGCATCTGTTTCGCTTCCAGTTCCACATTCAAGTGAATTTCCTCATCCTAAGTGCCCCGATTCAACGATTGAATTTTTCGAATCATCAAAGGAAAAAGCGGAGTTACTTGCATCTCGCCTGAAGCAACGGAACTGTTTGGCTCCGGGAGTAAATGGAACATTTTACAGAAACCGTGATAAACCTTACGCACAACATTTTAAGAAGGAAAACGACATATGCTACTGCAACGATATTCCTGCATTGAGCAACTCGGAGAGCCTTATGATCCAAATGAGTGGCGCTTGTTCATTGACGGTAGTAAGGAGAGTTTGAAAACAGTCCTACTGCATATTGGAAATGAAAAACCTTCTATCCCCATCGCTCATGCCATCAACACTAAAGAATCATACGCCACAATGGCCAGTTTGCTAAAATACATTCAATATGAGCATCACAACTGGAAAATATGTTCCGATCTCAAAGTCGTCGGCATGTTGTGTGGAATGCAGGGTGGATATACAAAATATTGCTGCTTTCTTTGCCTCTGGGATAGTCGTGCTCGTAAACATCATTATAGAAGAAAAGACTGGCCAGAAAGGGAGAACGTCACAGTGGGCAAAGACAATATTAAATACGTGCCTCTTGTCAAAAAAGAAAATATAATCCTTCCAGCGTTGCACATTAAACTTGGCCTCATTAAAAATTTTGTGAAGGCCTTAGACAAGGAAGGCCAAGTATTTTCCTATTTGAAAACCCTTTTCCCGCAGCTTTCTTTAGCAAAAATCAAGGATGGCGTCTTCGATGGTCCACACATAAAGAAATTGGTAAAAAGCACAGATTTTCCAAAATATTTAACACCTGTTGAAAACGAGGCCTGGAATTCATTTCAGCGGGTTGTTACCAATTTTCTTGGGAACAATAAAAGCCCTAACTACGAGGGAATTATTACCGATTTGCTGGAGAACTACAACAAGATGGGTACGGAATGCCATTATTTAATTTCATTCCTGGTTGTTTTCTATTGTATTTTTTTTACCATTTTATTTATTTCTTACAGGTGTAAATATGTCTCTAAAAATCCATTTCTTGCATTCGCATTTGAAATTCTTTCCGGACAATCTTGGTGACGTAAGTGACGAACACGGCGAGAGATTTCACCAACAAATTAAGACCATTGAGCGGCGCTATCAAAGATTTTGGGATGAAGCAATGTTGGGAGACTATGTATGGTTTCTCACTAGAGAAACGGATCCTAAAAGCAACCGAACACGAAGCAAGAGCCACAACTATTTCTAACACACAAAAATGTTAAGAATGTATTGCAAGCGTTTAAACACAATAAATTGTCGAAAAAAATAAAATATTCGGAAAATATGGGATTTTGATTTATTCACTCAATTGCTTATAACTTTGTCATTTTTCGGTCGATTATCTTCTGCTTGGTCTTAGTTCTTACGTAAAAGTATCATCTTTACGTACATGAACAGAAACCAGACGTTTTTTTAACGATTTGTACTTTTCTGTCGCCACAGAATCACTGTAAAATATGATTTTTTTGAAAATGTGCCCTATTTTCATCGATATATTTTGAACCGCTTTACCAATCAAAGATCCGATTATACGTATTTGTTAGTCATCTCAATACCTTGCATTTGGGTACCAAGAACGACCCAATCGAACATTTCTAGCTAGAGATATGATTTGTCAAGTGAAAAAAGGTCGAAAAAATCTCAAAAACTGTTCCATAAAAAGAAATTAACCTTGATTTTCGAATTCAGCGGAAGAAAATACATAAGGAAATCTATCTCTCATCAAATGTACATTTTCGGTGTAAACTAGTGTTACAAATGAAACAAACAATTTGTATCTGTACACATGACAATACCTTGTATTTTTCAACGTTTACTTCAGTCAAAGACACATGTTTCTATCTCAATAGACTTGTCAGTTTGGCTAGTGAAATAAAGTTTGATGGATCGCCTCACAGGTATAGCAAATTTTGTGCTATCAGATGGCATCAGATAATCTAGTGGCATCTGACGGGCAAAGGAGACTACCCCGAAAATAGCGGTTTTCTCTCGTCCAACTATGCCGGTACAGAAGGGAAAAAATATGTACATAGGTAGAAGTCCATTAACACCATGCCAAATAGCAGCAAATATACTAAGGAAATTTGAGTGCATCAATACGTTAAGCACGTATTAGGTATTTGTTACAAATGAATCAGACATCTGTATCTATACACATGGACATATACTTTCGTATTTTCCAACGTTTACTCCATCCAAATACACCTGTTTCTGTCTCAATAGACTTCGTCAGTTTCACTAATTAAATAAAGAAGTTTTGATGTCAAAATCATACTCACATGTGTCAGTATGGATAAAAGATTATCCTGAATTTTGTGTAGATAATAGCAGAGTGTTTTGTTTACGTTTAATTTCATATTTTAATACCTGCAATTAGTTATTGTAGATTCGATGCGACAAAAATTTCAATTAACGCAGCATGCAGAAACTGATTTGCATAAAAGAAATATCACAAGATTTAAAAATGCACCAAAAGCTACTCTGAATCAATCGTTTACTGCAACAAGTAAAACTATAGAATAGAATAGTTTCCATGACTTATGTAACGCCTTCTTATGTACAAACATTCCACTTTCAAAGTTGGATAATTTAACGTTTAAACATTTTTTAGAAAAGTATACGAAACTGTCGGTTCCTAGTCGCTCCACTACAAAACAAAAGGTATATTAATCTATTGTTTTGCTTTGTTAGAAATAACTATTTGTTATTATTAAAAAAAGTTGCTAAATAATGATCGATTTTCAGCTCCTGATTCTCCTTTTTATTTTATATTATGCATGTATTTTGCAAAATTTCGAATAAAATATTGTTAAAAATCTGGTGTGAAGAACACAAATACAGGTTCACTATTAATATTTTTTGCGAACGTGTCCGAACATATCCCTCCCCAGAGACGCAGATAGGTATTTCGCCTTTCTACAGGCTCATCGGTATGCCCCTACTGGAGAAAGGATATCTTGAGACACATTCACAAAAAAGAACCACATCGCCATACCATATCACAGAAATTATCCAGACCGAGCGTAGAAGTAAATTATGTGGACAGAGCGAGGTACTTCGGCTGTCGGACAACAGGCAGCGCTGAATTTACTTCTACGATCGGTCTGGATAATTTCTGTGAGATGGCGATGTTGTTCTTTTTTGTGAATGTGTCTGGAGATATCCTTTCTCCAGCAGGGGCGTACCGATGAGCCTGTGCGAAATACGTATCTGCGTCTCTGGGGAGGGATATGTTCGAACATGTTCACAAAAAATATTAATAGTGAACCTGTATTTGTGTTCTTCACACCAAATTTTTAATAATATTTTATATTATTAAAAATATCTTCATCAAAATATTAAATAATGTCAATGTAAATTTAGAGATACCACAAATAATATTTTATATTAATACAAAACTGGTGGGGTTTTACCCGCTCATATATGTTTCAATTATTCTAATATTTTGACCATCCTCCTAAGGCCCTACTGAAAACGGTTTGACATAAATGCATGAAACTTTCCATATGGATGAACTATGAGTAGAAAAGCTTAAATTAATTTTTTCAGGAAAGGTTTTTGAAAAAATTTTTGTCCATTTTAATTGACATCGGAGTGTAGCCATGTGAAAATTTGTTATGTAGGTAAAGGAAAAAAAATTCAGTATTAGTTAACAGTTATTAATTATTTGTACAGAGACACAAAAATTTGGTTCTTTTTGCGGCAATTGTTGAATTTGTATCTCATTCAATTTTTCACTTTACTTAATTTCGGTAAATGCTTCCTTACTTGTTTTGTTGGGGTTGATCGTGGCGATGGAGCATAGCCTCCATGATTGTTTCTTGTTGTTAACAGCAACTTCCAAATATTTTCGTCATTTTCATCTTTACGATTTTTTTCACCCAGGAAGTAGTCTGTCACTTGAATTTTAAAATCAAGGAATTTTAAAATTTCCGATTTCTTGTCACCCAGTTCTTCCTGCCTTCGCGATATAAAATCTATCGCTAATCAAACAAATGCAAAATTGTTTTCACGGTCCATTTCTTTGTTCTAGCAGACCTGTAGCAACTTATCATCCTGTCTATTAACTCAATTCCCACCATGGCGTCATTGTAACTCTTTATTATGTTAAGGCGAGGTACCTGCACATACTTATAGTCTTTTTTAGATCATTTCTTGTAATGATTTGCAGGTTGCTCCCATAAGCCTTTTGAGGCTATTGAGATAGGTTTTCGATCAAACCATTGCACGATGTTGACTTTCCCATCGTTTCTAGCAGTTTATTCTGTAAAACCCATAGGAAATTTTTTAATTACTTTTTCTGCAGTTAAATGTGCTGCCGCTGGTATCCTAGACTTCATTATTGATCCGTACACACGATTTTCTTATTCAATAAATATTCTAAAAGTGGAATTGTAGAAAAACGATCGACAAATACATGGGTACCAGGAAGTAACGACCTCGTCAAACGTATTACAGCAGATGGTTCAACTCCTAGATCTACATCGCAAACTTCGAATAATGTTCCTTTGTCCTGGTAAATTTCAAAATCCGAAACTAATCCTTCTGGTGTGCCACATACGAAATTTCTTAAGCCCTCAGGGTTCGGCTTACCCCTTACAAACTCTTTAAAGTTGCATACATCTGTAAAAGGGATCATCTGCTCATCAACATCTACTATCGGGCGGCGATCTAAAGATAAACAACCATTTGGAATTTTGTTTGCAAGCGGTGTGATCCTCCACAGTTTATCCTTTTTTTTGTATTCTCCGGTATGTCATTACCTACGACAATTTTCAAATGGCTTATAATAGAAAAAAACCTTTTGCGAGCCATATTAGTAACGATGCGCTCCACTTGCGTTGAGGCGGTTCAATACATTCTATTCTGAGGAAACTTGAGACAAGAAATCAAGATGGAAACCCCAAGGAATTTTCTGACTTCATCTGTCGACAAATTCGTGGGTTTATCGTGCTTCAAAAGATATTTTAAAGTGGTACAAGCGCAAATATTTTCCACATCGGAATCTTCAAAGTACATTGCGATAAAGTCTGAGATTTTCCAGTCTTTTCGCTTCAAGCGTCGGTAGGAGCTGGTATATCAAATTGTGGTCCATTAAATCTGTGAGATTTTTTCCAGGAGTTCCGTCCACAAAGAGTTTCAAGTTAATTAGAGGAATGCTAAATTCTAGATCGGAATCCGAAATTGAGTCGGCAGATGCTTCCTCTTCAGGTTGTTCGTCTGGACCTTTTTCATATTGTTCATCTGAATCTTCTTCAGGTTGTTCATCTAGACCTTCAGCAAAGTTTTCATTATTATCAAAATTCTCATTTTCGGAATTGGAATTAGTTTCATCGTTCTCCTATACCTCGATATCGGGATTTTCCACACATGCCAGCAATTCTGCATCATGTTCTCTAAGTCGAAGGTGAGTTCTATTGCCAAATATTGCTATATAAAAAATATTCATTGGTAGGTTAGGAAAATAATGTTGGCAGAAAGATTCCGAGTCCATTTAAATGTACATGAATTAATTCCGAATAAATCGTTGTGAAACGAACAGAAATACATTGTAAGAGTAAAATTAAACCTTTCTGCCTCTGCATCGAAAGTTTTGCTTTTGTATTTAAAAAAAATATGCCTAAAACTGCCAACTAAGGTTGCTTTGCCAAACGCAGTAATTTTCGTCAAACTTTAGCAGCTGATCCACTAGTCAGAAGTAACCCCACTTGGTCAATACACCGATAGATGGCGCCTTATGCACGTCGATTTCAATGGACTGCTAGGTTTTAGTCCGACAGAAACGAATTTGACTCTGAAATGTCTCAAGACTAATATGTCAATTTTAATGGACATTGGGCCTCAGGAGGGTATAATACAATTTCCGTGTGCATATAATTCCCAGCTTTACCCATAAAGATTCTAATTTTCTAAACACCTTGTATACAAGTGTCCCGTATCGTTATGTTCGAATTTTAGAAGTGTAAAGTAGACTTCATTTCAAGTAACAAAAACGCAAAACTTATATCCATTTTTATTTGTTTCAAAATTACAGATCTATGAATGTGATTGTCAGATAATGAAAAAAAATGTAATCCTAAAGTCAATACAAACTGATTTTATTTTAAAAAATTTATACAATTCAATAACAGGCCTGTGTTTGTTAACGTCGCATAATAAAATGTTATCCTAAAATAAGTAAACGTGTCGTAGTGCATACAGTAATTTCTTGGAGATCTACAAAAAAGAGTACGGGAAATTGATTTATGATAAAGAAGGTTCTTACTTATTGTCGTTGTATTACAATAAGTGTCGAACCATGAATATCATACAATAAAGCAAATTTTCAGATTGCTGTTTACGTTGAATTTTTTAATAATGGATTACATTAAATTTCATTTCATACAACAGCTTATTAGTGAGTGGACACGTATTTTTTTATTAAAAATGCTTTACCGATTTTCTTCTCAAAAGTATGCGGACATGCATTTTGTGTATGGCTACTCTAACGGCAGTGCACGTCAAGCAGTTATTGAATACCGACATCGGTTTCCCGATACATTTTCCGGAAGCCTACAGACAATTTCGGGAATGCTGACTGCGTGATTATTTTTCGACCTACGAGTAAATTTGCCAGCAGACTTAGAGGAAGAAGCAGTAGCTATTGTTACAAGGGATCCAACTCTCAGTGTACATCGAATCGCTAGACAACTAGGAGTGCCACGAACGACAGTTTGGCAAATTTTAAAACGTGAGGGCTTATATCCATATCACTATCGCAGGGGACACGGTTTGCTTGAGGCAGACCACTATGCTCGTCTAGTTTATTCTACCTGGATATTAAGACAGTCAAGGCTTCATTTTAATTTTTGCAGAACAATCCTCTGGACAGACGAATCTATGTTCATGAGTAGTGGTGTTACAAATCTGAGAAACCTGCACAGGTGGTCATCAGAAATTCCCAAAGCTATACGCCCATCTAAATTCAACATGAATTTTCTATTAACGTTTGGGCGGCCCTAATCGATGACTTGTTGATTGGTCCTGTCGTTCTTCCTGGGAGGTTAAATGCGGACAATTATCTTCAATTTCTTATTGACGAACTGCCAGATCTTTTAGGGGATGTCCCACTGAATGTTCGACGAGACATGTTGTTTCACATGGATGGAGCACCACCACATTTCGGAACTGCTCTCCGAAATTGGGTTAACGTCAATTATCCAAAATGGATTGGCCGAGGTGGTCCTGTTGCATGGCCACCTAAATCACCCGATCTTAATCCCCTTGACTTTTATTTATGGGGGTACATGAAAAATTAGTCTACGCGCAAGTTTCGAACACAAGAGAAGAGTTATTGGATCGTGTTCACCTGGCTGCCAAGCAAATCCGACAAAAGAAGTATGAAATTCGGTTAAGTACTTCTTCTGTTGACTTACGTGCACAAACCTCCATTCAACAAGGAGGTGGACATTTCGAAAATATTATTAATTGAAGTTTTTTAAATAAAATCAGTTTGTATTGACTTTAGAATTACATTTTTTTTTGATGATTTGACAATCGCATTCGTAGATCTGTAACTTTGAAACAAATAAAAATGGATATACAAGTTTTGCGTTTCTGTTAGTTGAAATGAAATCTACTTTACACTCGTATAATTTGAACATAACGATACGGGACAGCTTGTATATAAGGAAGCGTTTTCCGAATAGAAGATTACATCGTAAATGTTTGATTATACCTTCTTCTATCTGGTACTGCGTTCGTCTAAACGTAAATCGTCCCGCCTTGAAGTTGAACGAAATAAAGTGAACATATAGTCTTCTTTTATGTAGTTTCCGTTAAAATCTGAGCGCTATATTTCGAAAGCGCTGCTGCAACGGCACGAACATAGCCGCGTTTATACGTGTACACGTGTACCCTAATACGTAATAGTGAATGTGAAGCGCGCAAATGCAGAGCGGTTTATTCCTTTTTTTCCCATTTGTCCTCTGCTTCTTTCCTCTTTTTTTTTTTACTTTCGCTTCTTTGCCCGAACGATCAGCGTGCCTAAAATGTGCAGACGCCGGTGTGTTTGAATTTTACTTTTGCAACAAGAGAGGAAACGTTAGGCAGATCTCCTTATTTCGGCGTTCAATTTACTCCAGACTCCCTACGGGTATCCTGGATATCAACTTCTGGATGTTGATTACCCGGACTCCCTGGAGTTACCGCCCACATAGCGGTATGCTCGTGTTTAAGTTTCCAGACCGTACTTCTTTTCATTCCCTTCGTACCGAAAAGCAGAGGAGGGGAGACCCCCGAACCACACATACACATCTACGAGTATACTTAAAGGTATCTCTTTTTCCTTTTTGTGTGGAGGAAAATTACTCGTCTTGGAATATTTTGAATCCATATTAGCAATTTACTGAATGCATATATTGAGGTAATATAACACAAGTTCTTCTCTAAGGGAAAAGTGCCACATATTGGAAATGCGTATTAATAGTGAGTCGTCTTACTGGAAACATTCGGATTGGCGCTTCTAAACTTGCAGCATGTGTCTTATTTAGGCATATAAAGTATAGTTTATTTCAAGTTATAAGAATATAACTTTGAACGGCTCTAATGCTTTTACTGCACCACCTTCTGTGATGATAATTATTATACCTGGTCTCCTTATTGAACGGGTACGGTTTACCTATTTGCAACGTATGAATCTAGGAGCCGTATTGACTATAAATTAGGGCCCTATAATATGATAATAAAACGCTGTTAATTTCAAGTATATAATAAAAAATATCTGTACATTGGGTTTATATACAAAGAGAAAATTACGTGTGGCAACATGTGTAGTGGATACATATAGATATACAGGGTGTCCAGAAACTCTCCTGACAAACGAAAACCGGAGATTCCTCTGATAATTTTAAGACAATTAAACCCAAATTCACTTAGTCCGAAAATGCTTCCTAAGGGAGCTAGAGTTCTTTGAAGATGGCGCCTTGTATTTATTTCTTTTAAAATTCCTCCAGAACGCTTCTATTTAGAAAAACAAAAACTGGTATGCTTATTTATCCTCCAGAGATGAATCGATTCCATCAATTGCGAATTTCTAGTACCGGTCATAGGCGTCCGTTTTGGGTAGGTCAACGGTTATTTTAAGGCATAACTTTTTGTCTTTAACTTTTAAGCATTTGTGACACTAGATTATTAAATTTTCAGGTATTCCAGTACTAAAATGTACTCTTACTTTAAGTCGGTAGGATACACCGTTTTCTAGAAAAATCGATTTGTAAATTTTTCGTTTTTTCTTCATTAAAGTTCAATTTATTATGTACCTACTTATTTTTAGCGACGAAGTTGGCTTGGACTATCAAGGCATGGATGAAAATTAATTTAATAAATTAAAAACAAATTATTTATTACAATGGAACGAAACTAACAAAAAAAGAACAAGTATCAAAGGTAGATTGTTACAAAAGTTGCTCGATGTGATGACCATTAGTCTCTATGCATAAGTTTACCCTTTTGCTTAGAGAACGCCGAGTTCTTTCAAAAATTCCAAAGTTATTTCTAAATTCGCTGCAAGCATCTTGTATCCTTAGCCAGAGTTGTGAGCGATTTTGTATCGGAACGGAATAAACAAATGCTTTTATGTATCCCCAAACACAATAATCGCAAGGATTTAAATCCGGCGACCTTGCTGGCCAAGCAACTGGACCGCCTCTTCCAATCCAATGGTCTTCGTAGTTATTATCTAGAAAGTCTCGTACATTCCTGCTAAAGTGGGCCGGAGAGCCGTCCTGTAGAAACCATCAGTTTTGCCGAATATTTAAACGCACCTCATCTAACAAATCAGGTAAAATATTTTGCAGGAAATGTAAGTAATCAGCACCATTTAAACGAGCAGGTAATTCCACAGGTCCAAGTAGATAATCGTCAACTACTCCTATCCAGACGTTTATGCTAAACATATGCTGAAGCTTAAATTATTGAACAATGTGGGGATTGTCACCAACGTACGAATAATAATGTGCATTATGTACATTAAAAATTCCATTTTTTGAGAATGTAGCTTCGGCACCAAACAAAATGTTCCTGAAGAAATCTTCATCTTGATTTTTCTGATTTTGTAACCATCTAGCGAATTCTACGCGAGCAGGAAAATCTCCTTCTAGCAGTGCTTGCACCTTTGTAAAATGAAAAGGATATAAATTTTCTTTGTGTAAGATATTTCCTACGGAAGATTTTGAAATTGTGGGGTACATGGCAGATAGTCTTCGAACGCTAATTTCTGGATTTTCCTCAACTTCAATTAAAATAACATCTTCATGTTCTGCTGTTACATCATTATGTCTCCCTGTTTCATTATTTTTTGGGACCACTGAACCTGTTTCTCTTAATCGTTGATGAAGAGCTGTAAATGTTGAGTGAGTGGGATGCTGACGATTGGGAAATTTTTCAGCGTATCTACGTTGCGCCGCTCGAGAGTTACACCTCATTTCGCCATAAACTAAATGCATATCGGCGTATTCCTCATTAGTAAAAACCATTTTTGTTTAAATTGAAATCGTTGTGTTTGAATAACACAAACTAAAAAATGAAAAGATAAACTTCGCGAACTGACAACAATTTGACAATGAAAAACGTAGGTTTTACTTCTGTTGGCAGTTCAGAGCTAACTATTGCAAAAAATAAAAAATTGAACTTTAATGAAGAAAAAACGAAAAATTTACAAATCGATTTTTCTAGAAAACGGTGTATCCTACCGACTTAAAGTAAGGGTACATTTTAGTACTGGAATGCCTGAAAATTGAATAATCTAGTGTCACAAATCCTTAAAAGTTAAAGACAAAAAAGTTATGCCTTAAAATAACCGTTGACCTACCCAAAACGGACGCCTATGACCGGTACTAGAAATTCGCAATTGATGGAATCGATTCATCTCTAAATAGAAGCGTTCTGGAGGAATTAAAAAAAAAATAAATACAAAGCGCCATCTTCAAAGAACTCTAGCTCCCTTAGGAAGCATTTTCGGACTAGGTGAATTTGGGTTTAATTGTCTTAAAATTATCTGAGGAAACTCCGGTCTTCGTTTGTCAGGAGAGTTTCTGGACACCCTGTATAAAGCTAATTTATTTGTAATACACAATAAAATTTTTATTTGTCACCGCATTTCATAAATCATGTGTGATTGAGTCGTCTTGCAAATCGGTGTCTGTGTCTGAATCGTATTGCAAATTTTTAATCAATGGTGCTACTATTTTGTACATACGCATATATTCGTCCTCTTTTGCTATTGCGTGTTTAACAGCATTTTTCCAATTTACAGCAGTTATATGTTCCATAGCATTTTTTATGTGTGTTACACTGCTTTCACTAAATTTCGGTTTGATTTGTTCGTCTTATGGTATTTTTCAGTTGGGCCCATATCAATGGGATTGAAAATGCAATGGTATGGTGGTAAACGCAAAATTGTATGTCCGGCTTCTTTGGCTCTGTTATCCACATAATAATCCTTTAATATTCTTTTGTCTTCATCACCTCTATTAATTGATTTTTTGTATAATGATCCTCAAAATATAAATCATTTGCTTCCAAAAATGTTTTAATATCTTTCTTATTATTACATTTTGTAGGAACTTTGGTTTGCTGTCGGGAATGATATGGAGTATTGCCCATCACTATTACACTATCTTTTGGTAAATTTGGCAGCAAAGTGCCACAAAACCATTCTTCAAATAAAGATGAGGTCATATCTTCATAGTAATCTAAACTTGAGGATTTAACATTTTTAGCAGATAATAGCGGTTGTCCGATCCATCCTTTTTCTGACCCAGCATGAAGAATGATTATTCTCTTCCGTCTCGAAACCGGCGCGTCCAACTGACAAATACTTGAACTATCCACCCAACCTTTGCAAATTGTGTCATGGGTGTCATACCACGTCTCGTCTAAATAACATATGAATCGTCCTTCCTGTATATACCTTCTAATTGCCGTTAAGTATTCATATCGAAGTTTCTGTAACCTCGAGCTTTCCATAATTGTGCGACGTTTGTCTATAGTGCCAAACTTAAAACCAGCTTTCTTTAGCGTCCGCCACAAGGTTGCTTTAGAACACTGAATATTTATAGGCACATCACTGATTCTTTTATGTAAGCAGCCAAGTGTAGATACAACATTTCCTCTGTAGAAGGAGTATACTTGCTGCCTAATAGTATCAATTTCATACTCTTCAATTTTTCACGGCGCTGCTTTGCCACTTCTTTGCTTTCGAGGCCCTGCTTTATTCGTAATTATTTTATATATTGTTCCAAAAGGCACCTTGGTTAATTGCGACGTTCGTTGAATGTTCTGGGTTTGTAGTTCGTTATTTTCTTACATCAGGGTATGATAGACATTGAAAATTATCTGTGTTGCATCTTCTGATATATGCTTTCTCTGTCGTGCTCCAACAGTATTATCACTATCCACATCAGAATAACTAACACTTTCAGCAAAAGGTCGCCCCATGTTCGTTAAGTAAAGAGAGAAAAATCAAATACTTATGTATACAGCAGTAAAGATTAACAATAAATGATAGACTCAATATTAGATGTAATATATATCAACTCTCCTAACTATATTTACTTAAATTTTGTTTAATAAATATAAGCACTTATTTCATCTAAATTGTAATTTAATGATTATATAACTATATAGAATAACTATATATTCAAATTAACAACTTTTGGTACTTATATTATTATTAAATTTTATTTCATATAAATTGTATTAATTACAATTGACTTAAATTTTGTCCTTACGGAGCTCAGCAGTTTGTTTGCGTAAAAAATAATCGTATTGAGCGGCCAGGTAGATATTGTCGCAGGTGGTGAAATAAAAGCATTAGAGCCGTTCAAAGTTATATTCTTATAATTTGAAATAAACTATACATGAAAAGTCATTGGGAAATAGGACGCGGCAGAAGAATGTAAATTCTTTTCGTGTTTTAGTTACTGTTTCTTCAGAATTATCTTAAGAAAACACCACAAATCCTCACTCTAAATAAGAATGAACCGTTGGGAAAGATAAGGTTTAAAATAAAATCTTGTGATTGGTTAAAAGAGAGGGGGAATTTGCCCAGGCAAAATCATGTTACTTTGTTCTGTCGAATTTTTTTTTACAGTCAGTCACTGTCAGTACTGCTCTGTACTATCGACTTGCGTATTGTTGCTTGTTTAGTTGTTTATTGTGCTATTTATTATTAATATTCTATTCATTATTTGTTTGCTTATCATTAATATTCAACACTATTCTTTATAATGCTCGTCCAAATACAGAGAATTTCATGTAACTTGCAATATATGAATGTAGTAACCATAGATTCGAAAATACTATGCACTTGCACGTAATTCTTTAATTTATCAACTCAAATTGAATCACCACAGCGATTTTCAAACTATGGTCCGCGTCTCTCCCACTGTCTGTGAATTTCCAGTAAAAACTGTGAAGTAAGTCAAGTATAAACCTTAATAATTTCGATAATAAGTACGAAATAGAAGAGTTTAGTTTTTAGCTACTAAATGTGAAGGAAGTTTATAACTTATGGGGATGTTAATAGTTAAGATAAATAATGTAAAACATTTATTCAGTCCCTAATTTAAAATATTTTAGCTGTAATCAATCAGGTTAGCCAGTTAAATTTACTAACAGACATCCGTTAGACGAAATTCTCTAATTTTAATTATGCAAACGACAAACCGAGTGAGCATGCAAATTTTAGGACCTTGATACGCCACATCACACGCAGGTGCTTATGGAAACAATCCGAAATTTTCGTCTTGTTTTCGCCAACGCAAACAACCCTTTCACATCGGCTTCGGGTTGTTGGGTTCTTTGACCGTGCGTCGTGCGAAAGAAAATCTACTGTCTCTCTAAACGTCGTAAACGTCATTTAATTAAAGCGATGTCCAGTAGGGGACGCGGACTGCCCCAAAACAATCACGTGACCATGTTAATGATCTACTGCCGTTAGCGGGTTGATGTCCAATCGTGCACGAATCAAATATCGGACCGTGATGGTGGCTATACCACAGTCGGCGGTCGCCCTCATAAAGTAACCGATCTCGGTTCATTTGATAACTGCTATGCCGTCCTCGAGCTGTCTCAGCGGAAAACCGATAGCGGACGTTCCTCGTTTCTGATCTAGATAAGGTCGTTATCGAAGTCCGGACTTTAAATTAAGGACGCAGTAATTGCGAGCATTGTCACTAATAATTGCGCAATCTTGAGGCGAGGATGAATGGTTGTCGGCAAAGGAAAGTTACATCGATTATTTTCAATAAAAGGTAATCGGAAATAAATTTGAAGAAGATTTCGCAATGTGATAAAAATAATAAAAATATGAATATATTGCTTTCTCCTATTGAGAAATATACAGTGTGTATAAGCCAAATGGAATAAATTCATTATTTCGGTTACTGTACATATTTATAAAAAATCCCGAAACACGTCATATTTAATTTATAAATTAACATTCTTCAACGTGAAAATGCGATCCCTACCTTCAACCCCCTTCGAATGACAGGTACAACCCCCATTTTTTTAAATGGGAAGTATAGGCTTGTGATATATCGTTGTAAAGGTCTCTTTATTCTCTATTCAAAAATATTATAATGTTCATGTTTGTTGCAACAATTAAGATAGAATAAAATAAAATCATGTTGTTATCGAAATTCGATACAATATACTCAAAAAATAAAATTTAATGCAAAATGTGAAGAAAAATTTAAAACGCCAGAAAAAAATATGAATGTCAATGAAGTAGATGTTCAAAATGTTCACCATGAACGTCTTGGCAACATCCTAATCTTAAATAAAACTGTCTTCTAACATTATTTAACATATCAGGCGTGATCGACCTAATCGCAAGCGTTATTCGTTCTCTTAAGTCATTTAAATCCAAAGGTTTAGTTTTGTACACAATGCTCTTCAAATATCCCCATAAAAAAAAATCAAGTAAGGTCAGATCAGGTGATCGCGCTGGCCATTCTATCGATCCTCGCCTTCCTATCCACCGATTGGGAAATATTGCATCGAGGTACTGCCGGACATTGCGTTGGTAATGTGGTGGTGCTCCATCCTGCTGAAACCATATCGTATTCATTGGAACTTTAGGGTTTCCTGGATCAGGATATAAATTTGCCAAAGTTGGAATGACATCATTTTGAAGTAGTGCCAAATAACGATCGCCATTCAAATTGCCCTCAATGAAAAAGAGACCAATGATATGGTTTCCAACAGTACCTGACCAAACATTAACTTTTACTGGGTATTGTGTGTGTTCTTCCCTCATCCAGTGAGGATTTTCCGTAGACCAGTAGCGGCAATTTTGCCGATTAGCATGACCGCTAAGAGAAAAAGTGCACTCATCAGAAAACATAACGTCTTCTAAATTGATAATATTGTTATCCAGCATGTCCATCATTCGCTCACAAAAATAAGTTCTTCTATCAAAATCGTCTTCCATAAGCTCCTGAGTAGATATAATTTTATAGGGATGCATTTTATTTTCTTTTAACATGTTTACTATCGATGTACGGCTAACATTTAATGTAGTGGATGCATGTCTACTCGATGTATGTGGGTTTTCCATAAACTCAAGCATCACATCTACTTTGATTTCATCACTCAGTGCATTGGCAGCTGGTTTTTTTTATCTGCCTTACATGACCAAACTCTCGAAACTGCTTCTCTATCTTACTTATTGTTCCTTGAGCTATAGGCAGTAAATCAGGAAATTTCTCATGAAATAGGCGGGTTACTTCTTGTTGTGTTCGGGTTCTATCTCCGTAACCAATCATTTGTATGACTGTTATTTTATGCCTTTCCGTTAATCTAACCATTTCCCAGAATTGTATTTTACGAAATTCAAACTAAAATTATCAAACTGTCAATTTAAATGACAACTTTTAAATACAAAACAATTTACTAAGGCGTTTTAAACAAGCTAATGTTGCCACGGAAACTTTTTAAAGTATTTTTAATGGATACCATCTAAAAAGCACATTGGTATGGTTTTTACTCACTTTCTTATTATGAAGACCTAAACGGGAAGTAAGTAATGCAATGATGCCTTTGATGTGTATGTATTAAATCTTTATAAACGCAAATGAGCATCTACTTCATTGACATTCATATTTTTTTCTGGCGTTTTAAATTTTTCTTTACATTTTGCATTAAATTTTATTTTTTGAGTATATTGTATCGAATTTCGATAACAACATTATTTTATTTTATTCTATCTTAATTGTTGCAACAAACATGAACATTATAATATTTTTGAATAGAGAATAAAGAGACCTTTACAACGATATATCACAAGACTATACTTTCCATTTAAAAAAATGGGGGTTGTACCTGTCATTCGAAGGGGGTTGAAAGTAGGGATCGCATTTTCACGTTGAAGAATGTTAATTTATAAATTAAATATGACATGTTTCGGGATTTTTTATAAATATGTACAGTAACCGAAATAATGAATTTATTCCATTTGGCTTATACACACTGTATATGAAATCTTTATTGGATAACGGGTTTGAGTTTAAGTTGCTTTAGTATGAAGTGTGTAAGATATAAGAATTGTTAACAAAAAAAGATGATAAAAAAATTATGACATTGTCAAATAATAAAGGTAATAGTATATTAAGTAAGACATGATTTTTGTGCACGAGTTCAAGGTTTAGAAAACGAGCTGTAGGCGAGTATTCTAATGAACGAGTGCGCAAAAATGTCTTATGAAACGTGTATTTTATACTATTTTTTTCTATTCCGCCCATTAAATATTAAAAAATGTTTAAAATAATAGTCATGTTCAATTCGAATATTTTAGATATTTTATTTTTTTAACGTTGGTTACAGTGACTTATAATTTGAACATTTCAAATATTTGAAATATTGTTATGTGTATTGAAATTTAAATCTTAGACTAATTTATGTAACTATCTAACATCAAAATAGACGAAATAAGTAATTGCAGGCTGCCAGAGAAGAAGACAATTTGGAAAGTCCTTTGCCAAAAAAATCTCGACACATTTATACCACAGGTGGTGGTATTCTGTTGGGCTTAGCAACTGAATTTACATTAGAGGTGCTTGACATCTCTGAATTAAAAACTCTGGTGCCGTCGATTAACCTTCTCATTTGCAAGTGCACTATTCATAATTTCAATTTATATATTTCCGTTATATACATTCCACCTGAATTACCGAATTCTGCTTTGGATACCTTCTTCGAAGCACTTCAAATCCTTATAATAAACAAACCTATTTTAATTATTGGTGATTTTAATTTACCACAATATTATGAACATATTAGTTCCAGTACAGTGAGTACTAGAGTTTCTGCTTTCCTGGAATTTTGTGATTTTTTACAACTCAAGCAATACAATGCGATTGTGAATGCTGACGGTCGACTTCTTGATTTGGTCTTGTCGAACTTGGATCACAATTTAAGCACTACCCACGACCAGCATCCCTTTGTTCCTGAAGACGCATATCATCCTGCCTTGTCAGTTAATATGGAGCTTTTATCTACATTGAGACCGGATCTGTTTCCATCTACTAACTGTCAGTACAACTTCAGAAAGGCGAATTATGAAAAATTGTATGAGGACCTGGTGGAGGTTGATTGGTCCTTTCTGGATGGTATTAAAGATGTTAATCTCGGCCTGGATTGGTTTTACAATGTTCTGAGCGATATATTTGATTCAACTATTCCGAAGATGTCGAAAAGCACCTCGCATTTTCCTGCTTGGTTCAATAATGAAATTAAATGTAACATTAAAGCAAAAAATTATTATAGGCGTAAATGGAAAGGTACTAATAGTCCGATGTTCTATGAAGAGTTCAGAAGACTGCGTACACTAACGAAATCACAAATATCTACTGCTTATATTGCATACATGGTGAATATAGAGACCAGCATCACGGCGGATCCTAGAAGAATATTGTCTTTCGTACGTTCCCGGAGAGGAACCTCACGTATTCCTGGAAAACTATTTTATAGAAATGCTCGGCTTGACAAACCACAAGCCATTGTAGACGCATTTGCCAGTAATTTCTCGGAAATGTTCTCGACCGCCAGTATTGTGCCGTTTTTGGTTTTTGTTGCCGTTTTCTCTCTGCCGCATTACTGAACATATTATTTTCAGCATAATGGCTACTTTTCCTGATAGGTTTACCTCTGGTGATGATGGCATTCCCAGCTTCCTGATCAGGAACACCAAATTTGTTCTATCAGCACCACTAACCAAAATTATAAACCTAGCACTGCAGAGATCATCCTTCCCCGATAGATGGATGTGCGGCCGTATTGTTCCTGTATTCAAGAAGGGTGATGGCAGACATATTTCAAAATACAGACCGATTTCGCTCTTATCAAACTTTGCAAAAATTTTCGAACAAGTTTTGTTTGATGATATTTACTTCAATACCCATTCATATATCACACAGCACCAGCATGGTTTTATGAAAGGTCGGTCTACTACAACAAATCTAGCTTGCTTCACGCAATATACGAATGAAATCTTGGACAGTAGGGGTCAAGTGGATGTTGTTTATATGGATTATTCACATGCTTTTGATAGCATCAACCATATGTTGCTACTTCAAAAACTTGATAGCTTTGGCTTATCTCCGAATTTATACATGTTGTTGGGGTCTTATTTATCTAATCGATATAATTATGTGTTTTATAATGGTTATAAATCGTACACCTTTGCAGTGGCTTCTGGAGTACCGCCGGGTTCTAAGTTGGGACCTTTGCTATTCTCATTATATATGAATGACCTTTTTCACTGTTAAGATGTCAGGCGCTAGCTTACGCAGACGACATCAAACTATTTTCTGATATCGCCAAACCGGGTGATGCTATTGGCTTGCAGCATGATGTTAACATTCTTATGGAGTGGTCTTGGAGGAATGAATTGTCTTTGAATATCGACAAATATGTGGTGATGTCATTCTCCAGGAAGAACGCACCAGTCTTATCACGTTATTTTATAAATAATCAGCAGTTGAATAACACAAACTCAGTAAGGGACCTGGGAGTGACGTTTGATCCGGAGCTATCTTTTAACGATCACATTGTGGGCATCTGCCACTCGTCTTCGAGAGCATTGGGCTTCCTCATTCGAGCCTCGGGGTGCTTCAGCAGCATCTCCTTGCTAAAATCTTTGTATTTCACTCTTATAGTTGCGAAACTCGAGTATGCGTCTATTGTTTGGTATCCCTTCTACATCTCGCAACAGTTTCCAGTTGAATGTATACAGCGCCGATTTGTAAAATACTTCTTTCTCAAATCTAATCGTGTATATCCTGACTGGAACACTTCCTATGAAGAACTGCTTCGACTCTATGGGGTTCAGTCTTTGACTGTTCGTCGAGTTAACTACAGCGCAAGGTTTCTTCCTAATCTTCTCCACAATAAAATTGATTGAGCCGCGCTGTTGTCTAGGGTCAGATTCAATGTGCCTAGTGTTAGTACTCGTAACCCTGTTACTTTCTTGCTGTCGACTCCAAGGACGAATCTACTGATGCGATCACCGATATTCCACATGATGAGGAATGCTGAGGCATATTATAGTGACATATTCATTGGAGAGGTGGACACTAAAGATATGTGAACCTTGACATCATAATTATCGGTATTACTTATTTGTTATATATCAAAATTATTTTAGTTATGTAATAATTTAACATAGTATGTGTATTCATACATCTAATTTGTGTACTTATTGCTCTGTAATTGGGATTACCTGTTGGGCAAATAAATAAATATTATTATTATTATTATTATTAAAAAGGGAATATAACCAATTTATAACTTGGTATAAAGAAAATAACATCGTAACTACTACAGAAAACATTATGATTGCCTATTTTAAGAAAGTAAAATAAAAAAGGTATCTTCTTTGTTGTCCAAATATTCGATGTTAAAATGTTGTTTGAATATTTATAAAAATACAGATATATAAAAATTTTCTAAACTAATACCATATTTGAAAAGATTGTGTGAAGGCTATGAGCCTAAGAAATGGAAGAATTTAGAAATAGAGCACATTAATCGATTTATAATAGAAGCCGATGATAAAACATATTTAGCAATGAAAGTAAGTAATAAAAACATAATTATAGTAGTATTTTACTAATTTTGTTATAATTGTTTTTGTTGTTATAATAGTCATATTAAAATTATGTTAGGTCATTCTTATAATGGACTTTAATGGAGCTTGCCGTCGTGAAGAAATAACAAACATGATTATAGATGATATACAGTTTAAAAATGATGTTATAATGTTTGACATGTTAAAAACTAAAACTTATGTTCCTAGACAATTTGTTATAACTCAAAGCTTATGGATTGATTTGGTGAAAAAATATTATTATCTTCGTCCCAGTAATGTTACACATAAGCGTGTTTTCGTGCAATATATAAATAGCTTCTGTGTAAATATTCCAATAGATATTAATACAATAGGAAAAGTACCAAAAAGTATTGCTACTTACTTGAAATTACTTAATCCTGAACTCTTCAGTGGACATTGCTTTAGACTATCCAATGTAACACATTTGGCTAATAGCGGAGGAGATTTAATTACAATTAAGCGCCATGGAAGATGGAAATCTGTGGCTGAAGGTTACATTGATAATTCCATCAAGAAAAAATTAGACGTTGCTGAAATACTATCTAACACTGCACTTAATACGTCTACTAAAATCACAGAGAATCCATCAACTTCTAATTCAATGGACAGTGATTTATTAGTTAATGTGAATCAGCAGTGATTCAAACAAGATATAGTGTGTTCCCAGAATCTGCTTGGAACATCTATTAATGCCCACGAATCCTCTAGTGTTACAGTAAAGGTATATAAAAATTGCAGTATTCACAATGGTAATTAATCTCAATAGAAGTATTTGTAGCGTCTAGCTTTGTTAACGAATTTATAGATACACTCCTTTAGCCAGAGTCTGCCGACCGCCTTTGATTATGTATAATTAGTACTAATAAAGTTTTAGCAAATGTCGCTACCGTTTTCTCTATAATTTTTATTTACATTTTTATCACTGTCAAACGTTCATTCTAACCATATCTAAATTTTTAAAACGATTTAGTTCTATGATTTAGTTACTTATTACCAGTGGCGGCTGGCGCATAAGCACTGCAGTGCTACAGAGCTCCCAAAAAATTGGGCGGGCGAACCTGTATTAGTTATAACTAGTTTTCTTTTACATAATTTTTCCGACATTTCTGATGTTTATAAAAGCGTAACATATTGTTGTGAAAATTCTCCCCCTGTATATAAAAAAATTAGCATATTTTTCTACATCATCCTGTAGAGGACATCAAACCCTACAATTTGACACCTCAATAATCAAAATCCGATCAGTGGAAGCCGAGATCTTCGCTTCCGAAATTCCAACACTTAACGCCGGTTATATACCTATAGTATATAATCAAATAATATACAATAGGCGACCAGTGGAATAACCAACCTAATTCGCGCGATCGCTCACTTGTTCCTTATCTGGTCCACACGTACGTGCGCTCAGAGCTCTTTCAAACACCCGCGCGCACACCGCTACCACCGCGGCTGTCTTAAACCAATGCGTGATTTTACCAGGCATGTTCGCTGCATTTACACCAGCGCCGAGGGCGATATGATTCGGTATCTAAACTAATATTATAAAGAGGAAACATTTGTGTTTTTGTATGTATGTTTGTAATGCTTTCACACAAAAACTACTGGACCGATTTCAAAAATTCTTTCACCATTAGAAAGCTGCATTTTCACTGAGTGACATAGGCTATATTACATTAAAAAAAAAAGATATCCCCAATAAAAATGCATTAATGTAACCCAAGGTGTGAAAAAATTAGTCACAAAAAATCTGCCATCGCGTACGCTGCGGAAACTATTGTTGATAGAACAAAAAAAATGTTCTACAGTATTATAGAACGTATTAATATCTACAAAAAAGTCCACGAAACCATATGTCCAACTACTGTAGTTATGCCACTATAACTACTTTTTTACATTTTAAAAGTTAATAAAAGTGCCGACAATAATCAAACCATATTATCCATACCTCTGTATTAATTCTTATTCTATTAAATGATATTTTATTAAAGACCATTTCACTACCAGTAAAATACTTTTTAAATTATTAAAATCGGACATTCCATTCAAAAAATGTAACGAATTTAAAAATGTCAATCTAAAGAAAATAATGTTATAATATAATGTACTAGTATTGCGATGGCCATATTCATTTTGTTTGTAATAAATTGACAATCGAAAAATTATAACTGGTATAAGAATAGTATTGGCAGAAGGAATTTAATAACAAGTTCAATGAGAATGAAAAGTAATAGGAAACAGGCAAAGAGAAGCTGTTATAGAAAGAAGTTAAACATAAAGTGATATAAAATCCAAAAATTAAGGATCACAAGAAAGGAAGATTAAATATTTAAGAGAATACACTCACTATTGTATTTATTCAAGGTAGGATCGAAGAAAAGACAACATATACGATACAAATTTTATTAAAAGAATTTAAATAACACTGAGATATTTGAAAGATGACGTTTTTGAAGTAATTTCGACAATGTGTCAAAAGCCAAGTGACAGGAACATTATTAAAATAGCGGGTTACATTGTTTATAAGTTATGTTAAATTAGTAAATGGACTAAACAGATTTAATAAGCGATTAGCCACCACCAGAAAAACGCAAACGTCCAAATAACAGCAGATTTAATCATCGAATTTCGGCTTTAGAGGTGTGTGATGTTATTCTAAATTGTGCAAAAGATCGATTTCATTTTAAAGAGCATCTAGTAGTGGCATCACTTTTTTTTTCGGAATGCTTTGGAGAGTATTGCAGTAAATTTCCTGAGGACAAACTCACTTCCGCATGCTCCTATTATCCCAGCCTTGATAAAGAAAGATTACGAACTGAATTGTCTGTTATTTACTCAAGAACTGATTGTAGATCTTTAAAAGGCGCACTACCTCTTCTAAAATTTTTAATAAAAAACAATCTGGGAGATACGTTGAAGGAGACTAGAAAATTATTAGAAATTGTAATAACAACTCCCATGACAAGAGGCTGAACGATGCTTTTCAACACTAAATCGAATTAAGACGTTTCTCAGAAATTCAATGACCGAAGATCGTTTAACATCTCTTTCCATGCTATCTATCGAAAAAAGTTTATCTCCGAAATAGACAATTTTAATGACAAAGTGATAACAAAATTTGCAAATCGAAAAGAACGTAGATTAGATTTAATTTATAAGAAATAATTTGTTAGTAAAGTAGTGCTTAGTGACTCTTATTTTTTTTGTGTGACAATTGACAATCGTTCCAGAAATACATTACTTCAGTGCGGAAGGCGAAGAAAGCACGATAAGATCGATGGGAAACAACCTCTTACTGCCCGTGCAAGGTAAATTTTTTTGTAAAACTTGCAGAACACCTTAAAATTATTAGCACGAGCCGCCACTGCTTATTACACTTGTGACCAACTTCGAAAAAAAAAAGTTAGAGTGCGGTAAAGTAATACATTACGATACTGTGTAACCAAGCAACGGGGTATCGTAATTAGCACTTTACGACACCGGAATAGAAAAAAAGTATTTACATGCTATTTAATCAAATTCATATAAGTTGGAAAGAACTGTTTTATCATAAAAAGAAGAGGTAGATGTTTAAAAAAGTGTGAGGAAATATTTGATAAATGCTAAGTTTAAGAGGGATTAAATCTAGCTAAACGTATTATTTCGGTAGAAATATCATGAAAGGGATATTCTTATTATGAAACAAATGTCAATGACACCAGGTTCTTCTGTTCACTTCCGTAATATTAAACACTTCCAAAGGCATAACAGACGGGTAACAAAATATTCAAAACCTATTAAGGTGTATTGTTAAACCCTATCTGTATTTCAATAGAAAGCGCCATACTTTATTGATGGTATAATATGATCAATTAACATACTCAACAAACGTATAAATGAGCAATTTACCTATGTGCATGAAATAATAAACAACCCTCCAATAAATCGTCAATGGGGGGTACCGTTGGCCTATTTATAAACCGTTGTACGCGATGAAAAGGGGAATGGAGGGGGGAGCAGCGAAAGCGCGTACTGCTGTTGTGAAATCGGTGCTTGGTCCTATTTTATTTTCTTTCACCGACGCAAATTAATATTGATTTTGAATTTTGAATATTTTTCAGAAGAAAAGGGGATTTTAATTTGCGCACTCGGTCACCCCGATACGCCCGTTATTACTCCCTCGAAATAAAGTACGGAGACGATGATGAATGTCTAATAAGGTATTGGAATATAATTAATTATCGATTCACGTAATGACATTTCATGTTTACGTAAATTTCGGTTATTATTTTGATTTGAAATACCGTCCCGAAAAATAATTGATTTTATCGCGCAAATATGGTGAATAAACATAAAAGGGACCCGTCCGCCGTGATTAAAATGTCATTTGTTATTAACTTCTAAGCCGCAATGTAAATATTCCCGTTCGACAGATTTAAATTGCGGTTCATATAAATGTAGGGACGATAAAATTTCCAATCGATTCATTCGGTAAATATACGAAATTTAAGCTATAATTGCATGCAAAATAATTTTGCCTATTATGCAATTAAGTTGAATTTACTTCTAAATAAATAGAAGGGCTTATTCTGCAAAAGTTAATTTAAAAAAAAAGTATGTATACCGGATACATTTTCGACAACAAAATTGTAATTATCAGCAATATAAAAAGGATTAAATCGTTAATTGTCGAAAGAGATGGACTTAGGTAAACTGGGCGCAAGAATAATCCGATTAGCTGCATGTCCATAAGGGTCTGTTAGTTCTGTAGTAGAGAATACAATCCCGGGATTCTGAATCCCGGGATCTCGGGATCCCGGCCGGGTTTTGATCCCGTAAATCCCGGGACTGTACTTGGCTAATCTCGGGATTTTCGGGATTGCCAGTTTGCATCCGTAATCCGTTGCGCCTTGACAATGACATTACCTAGATTATATTAAGCGCACTTATTACATAAAGACAAAAAATCAATCCTAGGTACGCCGTAAGATAAAAGAACTGCACAGGTACAGCACAAATAATATGTAACATAGAAGGGACTTCCCCCCCCCCCGGCATACTTCAATACAATACTGTTAAAGTAATTCCCAAACGGGCCAATAGGGGAATCACTCGATCACCTCATATGATATATCATAATATTGTTGCGAGGGATTCCCCGTCGGAGATTCCCTGTACGAAAGTATAAATACGCTTATTAGCATTTGCTTTTTTCATTTATTATTCTACCAGCGACAAGGTGACGCAGGTTACGTCATTTAAATGAAGTTTCTCAGAACATTTATAAGGTGATAATGAATGTATTTCAATGTAAATACCTATTTGTGTATAAATAAAGATTTTTATTTGAATAATTTACTTTTATTAAGATTAAATAAAACACTTAATTGTGAGAAGTTTCGTACATCACTTTCTAAGAAAAATTTTGGGATATGTGGAGATTCGTATACATTTAATCCTTTTACATGACTCGGTGCGGAGTTTCGAATTGCCCGTTAGGTCTCTAGGTAAATTAGGTGAGTGATTTTTTTTTAATGACAATAACATTAATCGACTTTTAAATGATGATTAGCAGTAATCCGTTATAAACGATCCGTATATGCAACACCAAAATTAGTTTGGTTCTGTGTTTTCCTAGTTTAATTTCTTTTGTTGATAGCGAAAAGACCGGAATACACTACTGTGTTTTCTTAGTTTAGTTCTTTTTTTGATAGTGAAAATATCGAAATACACTACGATAATTTTTATTTTCTTTATATATATTATAAAGAAAACAAAAATTCAATAAAAGTACAAGTACAAGTATTGTCTATTGTGTATTGTCTGTTAGACAATATACCGAATTTACAGATAGCTCTTCCATAAAAAACGCAATACAGTTAACAGCTAAATTAAAAGATTGTAATATACAAAAGCCAGAAATCCTGGTATCATTTGATGCTTCCAACATGTTTTCAAAAATACCACATAAGGAATGCTTAAGGTTAATAGAAAACATATTAGTAAAGAAAAATACAACACCGGTTGTTATACACGAAATCACATCTCTAACGGAGTTAGTCACCAACCTAAGTTACTTTACATTTAAAAACATAATCTACAAACAAACAGAAGGTCTGGCAATGGGCGTACCTCTAAGTCCTCTATTAGCTGAAATTTTCATGAAGCATATTACAGAAAAAATTCTTTCATCACAACTAGGTAAAAAACATATTAAATTTTGGTATCGGTATGTAGACGACATCCTAGCATGCTTTAAGGGTACTCATAGACAACTACAAACATTTCAGAACTACATAAATTCAATCCATTCTAATATCAATTTTAGAGTAGAAATAGAAGAGAATAACAGTATTAACTTCCTGGATTTAAAAATGAAAGCTACTTTCACTGATTGCATTATTCCCAAAGATTCACTATACCCTAAGACACACAAACATTCATTTTTTAATTCTATGATACATAGAGCATTAAATATTCCTTTGTCTAATGAATCTTTTGTTCGTGAAATCAATACTATAAAACAAATAGCGATAAACAATAGTTATAAAAGTAGCTTAATTGACAGTATACTAAAGAAAAAACAGTTACAAGTGGCCCTTAGTTTAGTATATCCTAAAGATAGTGCTAATTTGAAACAATTTGTCTCGTTAACTTACTTCGGTAAAATAAGCGAGCAAATTGGAAATATAATTTCAAAAAATAATAGTAATGTTAGTTTAGCTTACAAACCATATGTAAACATAAGTAATTTAATTTTTAACGCAAAATCTAAAACAGATATCAATAATAAATCAGGAGTGTACAAATTATATTGTAATGATTGTAAAAGTATATACGAGCCCCGTCCCGTTTCAATTGGCACACCTACTAAAATTTTAAATTTTACTATCAATTTTTTTAACTGAAAAATAAAAGGATAACACCCTTAAACGTTGGACAATATATGTTAAATATGTACTTCAAATAAAATATATTAGATAAAAACAAAATTCACCAGTTAACCATTTGTGTCTGATTTGTTCATGTATTCTTAACACATAAAAATTGGTAAAAATCGAGGTAGCTATGAAAGATATGTCAAAACTTCCATTAATTCATCGTTAGGTTATATTGTGGGCAGTAAATATTATTATTATACGCTGTAGTTATTGTAATTAAATAAACAATGGCAAGAGTTAAAGCAATTGATGAAGAAATTAGGTCAATAATTGTAGAACTATCGAATGAAGGGAATTTATATTCTGAAATTGGAAAATTGTTGGATATATCAAGGTACAGTGTTAGAAATGTAATAAAATTTTACAAGAAAAACAGTTCAGTGACCCCAAAACCCCGTAATACAAAGAAAAGCAAACTCACTGATAACGACAGAAGAGCTTTGAAACGAATAATAAAACTAAATAGGCGTGCTAATTATGGCCAGTTGTGTGTACTATGGAGCGATGCTGTAGGAAGACGTGTATCAAGATCCACATGTCACAGAGAAGCTAAGAAACTTGGATTTGGGTCGTACAAGGTGACACCTTTGAAATACTAATTTTGTTTTGTTAAATATCTTTTTCTCTAGGCCAAAATAAAACCTTTATTGACCTTAACACAAAAGAAAAATAGATTGAAATGGGCCAGAGACCATAGTAATTGGGACTTGAAACAGTGGAACAAAATACATTGGAGTGATGAGTCTCGATTTGAAGTCTGCATAGGTGACAGTCGGAGTCGAGTTCTCCGTGAAAGGCAGACATTTCATCCAGATTGTCTGAAACGAAAAGTAAAATTTCCGGCATCCGTTATGGTGTGGGGGTCGATGTCGGCAAAAGGTGTCGGGCGGTTATATTTTATAGATGGTATTGTAAATACCGATAAATATTCAACCATTCTTAAGGAATGTTTGTTACCCACGATGGAAGAAACTTTGAATTCGGGGGATGATTTTATATTCCAGCAGGACAGGGCTGCGTGTCATACGTCAAAAACAGCAATAAAATGGTTTAAGAAAAATAATATTCCATTGTTAAAATGGGTCTCAAGCAGCCCTGACCTATCGCCCATAGAGACTCTATGGTATCAAATGAAAAAGGCCTTGCGCGCAGCTCCTGCAAGATCAGTGGGAGAATTGAAAACCAGGCTTCGAAAAATATGGGATGGATTCACGGCACAAGATTGCCAAGAACTTGTAAATACAATGCCCAGGAGAATCCATGCCGTTATCAAAGCTAAAGGCGATGTAACGCAATGGTAAAGTTTCGTTAATGTTTATCAAAGGTTGTTCGTCTGAAGTTTATTTATATATAATTATTATTACTATTGATTTTTTTTTTCGAAATAAGTTGTAAACTAGTTTGTAATTGTTGGCAAAAAGGCTTGATGAAAAATAAAAAACTTTTAACATATTTATGAACAGGATTTCTTCTTCTAAAATGTTACTTACTAAAAATTTTAGAGGTGTGCCAATTGAAACGGGACGGGGCTCGTACATAGGTCAGACTGGTCGAAGTTTTATTATACGGGTAAAAGAACACATTAGGTCATATAAACTAAAAAAGACAGATTCAACATTCGCAAACCATCTTATTACAGAAAGGCATACATTTGGTCATAATAAAATATTGCATTTGGCCGAGAAAGGTCGTAAATTAAATTTTTTAGAGTCACTTGAAATTTTTAAAAGCGGAAGCAACACAATAGATATTGTTCTTAACGACCAGTTGGATCTTATATATACACCTCTTTTCCAATGTTGTATGTAATAGTTAAGTATATAGTAGTAATTTTAAATAACATCATAAACCACCCCCATATATTTTCGTGTCATTTATAAGATCTATGTAGGCCTGTAACTTTTGCAGTTTGATAATGACATTGTATGTCGAAACCGCGGTCACTATTACATGTGAATAAAGTGGTATAACAAAGTTATTGTTTTATTCTATTTTATTATTTACAATCTTATTTATTTCTACAACAGGAACTTAATCGAACTGTGAACTTTGCCTCCATAAATCGTCCTTTTCACAGTCGTCGAACGCTCAAGAACAATAACCTAGCGCTGCATATTTATATTTATCGCCATGCAATTCGAACCTGAAACTTGTGCGATTAACAATTTCCTGTTGGTTATTATGACAAGTAGGCAAAGTTTAAATGGCTTCGCTGTTAGACGGAACAGTGGGTTAAGTAATAACTTGATACATTAATACGAGACAATTAATAATTTATTCGCGCATATGCACTATCGCGGCATTTAAAATCCGGACGTTTAGATATTTATTTTCACTATAATCAAGCATTGTAATTCGGTTTTTGTATAATTGAGTTGTTGTGTAGATGACAGCATACTGACATTTATCTGTAACCTCTCACTCAATTTATGTTATACATTTTGTTATAAAATTATGTTACTGAGTCAATAAATGAAAGACAAGAATTAATTAATTAGAAAACTTCAATTATTTTGTTTTAATTTTTAATACTTTATTTAAGCACCATTTCTGTCTAACATCTCTTATAAACGTCTAGGAATAAATGTTATGACATTATGTATAAATTCTGGTGACAGATCATTCCAAATATCCTCGATCTTGTTAGATAATTCTTTGAAATTTGCTGGCCTAAAATTATTCCTGCTCATCGTCTTAACAATGTAACCCCACACGTTCTCGATGGACTTCTAGAACATGACGGCAAACACTATGTTATTTTCTCTAAACCACTGAGAAACGACTCTTGGCCACTGGGCCTTGGGACTTGGGACTTGGGACTGGAACATAGTCGTGTTGAAGGATGAAATTTCTTTCAGGATAGTTATATAATTTCTGCCGAAGGTAGAAAAACATATTCTAATATTCTAATATAATTGTTACTATTAAATCTTTCCCTTATAATTCAACAAACAACTGGCCCATGTTCGCAAATCCAGACTCAGACGTTTACTGAGAATCTTTCACTCGTTTGTGATTTTTGAGGTTACTTTTTGTCAAATTGTGAATTAGGTGGTGGTCTGTAAACACGGATTTGGCCCTTTAATTGAGATATCTGAAATGGTACTTTTCCCCTCGCAAAATCTATTTTTCTAACTGACAATCCTTCTTCTAGTAACGAAATTATATGAGTTTTAGTTTGAATATTCAAATGTGGCATATATTTTGACAAACCTGAATATGACACTGACGGATCTGTAAACAGAAAGAAATAGGTACCTATCTACTATAAAAAAGCCATATTCAAACCAAACAAATTAAGTGTCCGATTTTTAAATGCCGCGATTGTACATAACTCTCTTATAATCGTGTGAATTGTAGCATCGTATTAATATTTCGTTGATGAAAAGATTGATTAAATTGAATAGTGTGGGGGCGTTCACGCTAGAAAAGTTAATATGTGCTTTTATTATTGAAAAAGGATCGTACGCCATATCCTTGGCGTACGATCCTTGCAGAGACGACGCGTGGGTTGGAACAAATTAATTTAAAATTCATGGATTTATTTTTTGAAAAACGCTCCGACGCGATTTTTCTGATGGTAAATTCATGTATACAGGCTGGGCCAAAAATAAGTTATGACCATCGACTTCATTTTTTCAATTAGAAACACCAATTTTTAATTTTATTTTTGGATTCTGCATCGAATTCTAAGTATGTTTCGTGTACCATGTCCTATACCCTAATTCAACAGTTATGGCGAAATTTACAATTGAACATATCAATAACTGAGACCGTATCCGTAATTTCTCTCACTCTGTGGTCTGAAATGGTCCGATTTATTAAAAAAAAACAGAACAACAAATCAAATTAAATGTTAAAACTGTTGACGATTAAAGTCCTGACAATGGGCAAGTGGAAATTCAATTTCTCGTAACACTTCAGTATAACGTTTGTGGCTGGATTTTTTTGTATTTCGGCTATAATTCTATTCTTTAATTCATCAATATTTTGCGGTTTATTGAAGTAGACTTTGGATTTCAGATGAACCCATAGGTAAAAACTCAATGAAGTTAGATCTGGGGATCTAGTTAGCAACTCGATAAAACCTCTCCTCAAAGACAAAGAAAATTTTTATGCAAGACAATGGATGAGTCCTTGATCCATCGTTATGATGTAGAGACTAAAATACATAGTCAGGAGTGGACACATCGAGGTTCACCATCGCTGCAAAAATTTAAGATGCAACCTTTAGCAGGGAAGGTCATGCTATCCGTATTTTGGGATGCTGATGGCGTAATTTTAGTAGATCTCCTACGGAGCGGCGCCCCAATTACATGTACTTATTACGCCAATTTCATTTCCAAATTACGTGACTTGATCAAGGAAAAACGTAGAGGGAAGTTGCGCGAAGATATTCTTTTGAACAAGAATAACGCACCCGATCACAGCTCCACCATTGCTACAGCCTGCAATAGCTCAAGAAGCCTTAGAACTAGCTGAGCATCCGCCATATTTGCCAAATTTGGCACCCAGCGATTACTGATCCTTTCCAAAACTTAAAGAACACTTGCGTGGCAAACGATTTCAGTCAGATAATGACGCGATGGTGAACGAGAGAAACAAAAAGGCGGTGATGGATTTCAAGGCATTGTCTGATAGGATGTGTTATTTAAGATTACGAGGCAAATATAGGAAACTTAGTATCATAAATGGGTATGCCCCGACGGAAGAAAAAGACACAAAAACAAAAAATGAATTTTACGATAAGTTAAATAAAGTATGGAACAGCTTACCGAGATATGACATAAAAATGGTGATGGGCGATTTTAACGCGAAGCTAGGCTGAGAGGAAGTATATAAGAAAATAACAGGAGGGAAAAGTTTACATGCCGACAGCAATGAAAACGGCGGGAAATTAATTGAGTTCGCAGCAGAAAATTAACTGAAAATTGTCAGCACACATTTTAGCCGCAAATATATCCACAAAGTAACATGGGTCTCCCCTGACGGACGATAAAAGAACCAGATAGATCATGTTCTCATAGAGAGTAAACATTCTAAAGCTACTAGAAACTGCTGAAGTTACAGAGGATCGGACGCGGATAGTGACCATTTTTTGGTCATTACTAATTTAAAGCAAGAAGTACCAACAGGAAGAAAAGAGAGAAAGGTCAGACAGACATATAATTTAAAAAAACTTGGTGAGGAGCGAGTGGCAAGGGAGTCAGAAGATGAAATAAGATCAAGACTACTAAGAGGTAGCGTAGAAAGTCAAACAATTGGAGAAGAATGGAGTAAAATACAGGCTGCAATGACAAATGCTGCAAACACCTGTTTGGGAAAGGCGGAATATAAAAGAACAGTGGAATGGTATGATATGGAATGTAGAGAGTCGATAATGGAGAGAAATAAAGCAAAACTGGAAAGAGATCGAAACAGAACAGTGAGAAAATTACAAATTACGAAGAAAAAAGGAAAACCGCGAAGCGAATATGCAGACAGAAAAAAAGGATGATGTTGGAGAAACGGTTAAAAGCAATAGAGGAACACTATGTAAACAGGGAGATCAGAAATTTCTATCAAGAAATCAAGAGAACAAGGCAGAACAAGGACACAAAAATGATTTACTGTAGAGATGAAGATGGCCTACTGCTAGGAGATCCAAAGGACATGTTAGGTAGATGGGCGCAGTATTTTCAACAACTACTAAATGTAGAGGTAGAGATGGAGGAACAAACAACAACACCAACAGAACAACACCAACAGGAATGTGATAAGCAAGAAGAAATAGAAGAACAAACAGAACAGGAGCTAAAAGAAATAATTAAGGGACTTAAGAATAACAAAAGTGCAGGTGAGAGTGGTATACCAGCAGAAATCCTAAAACAAGAAGGAGCGGAACTAGGTGCATGCTTGCATCACTTAGTACTAAGGATTTGGAGAGAAGAAAAAATGCCGGAGCAATGGTGTAGGGCAGTCACATGCCCGATCTTCAAGAAAGGGGACAAAACACTGTGTCAAAATTACAGGGGAATAGCTTTACTGGAAGTTGCTTACAAAGTCGTGGCAAAAATCTAAAAAGACTAAAGATATATGCTAATGAGATAATAGGGGAATATAAAGGGGGTTTCAGGGCTGGTAGATCAACAACAGACCAAATATTCACGTTAAAGTTGCTGCAAAATAACAGTTATGAGCAAAATCTAGGATTGCACATGCTTTTCATGGATTTTAAACAGTCGTACGACTCAATTTCTAGAAAAAAAATGTATGAAACTTTAGCAGAATTTCAAATACCGTACATACTAATAAAGTTAATAAGAATGACACTCTCGGATTCGAGAAGTAAAATTTTAGTGGATGGAAGGTTCTCGGAACAAATTACAACCAGAAGAGGACTAAGACAAGGAGACCCGCTTTCGACTGACCTATTTAATCTGTTGCTGGAAGGAACCATGAGGGAAAGCAACATTCAAACAAACGGCGTAATTTTCCACAACAAAGTACAAGTTATTGCATATGCAGATGATGTAACCATATTATCGAGGTCAAAGAGGGAACTAGAGAAAGTATTTGGCCAATTTGTGGAAGAAGCAAGAAAACACGGATTACAGGTGAACGAGGAGAAGACAATGTATATGGAAATGAGAGCGGAAGTGACAGAAAAAAATAGATATACCAAATTCAAATCAGATCGAAACGAATATAAATTCGAAAAGGTGAAACAGATAGAGTACTTGGGTGTAACAATAACAAGTAAAGGACAAGAACAAAAAGAAATTGAAAAACGCATGTTGAGGGGAAATAGAGCAGTTGGCGCGTTAACACGAATATTAAGAGGAAAACACGTATACGGAACTCCTAAAATACGAATATACGAGACAATAATCCGGCCAGCTGTTCTATACTCAAGCGAAACATGGACCATGACAAAACAACAAGAAGAAAATCTGAAAATCTGGGAAAGGAGAGTGCTTAGAAAAATTTTTGGAGGAGTTAAGGAGGAGGATGGCAGGTGGCGACGAAGAACAAACACAGAGTTAGAAGAAATGTATAGAAATCCAAATATAACTCAATTAATTCGATCACGAAGAGCTAGTTGGTTGGGACATATCTCTCGGATGCCGGAACAAAGAATTGTGAAGAAAGTGTTGCCCGGAGGAGAGGGTGGTAAACGAAGAAGAGGTCGGCCAAGGAAAAAGTGGTTACAGGAAGTGCAAAAATGTGTTAACATTAATGGAGACTATGTTGAAAAATAAAAGCAAGATATTTGCCAATTTTTTATTGTGAGTGTGGGATGGAGCAAAAGGATCCACCCTCGTATAAGGCGGCTTGACTTTAAGCTTCACAAAAATATCTGTTATCCAATCTTAATACATAAAACAAAGTAGGGTTAGTTACACCATTTATAACTCAAGAAAGGCAGGACAGATTATAATGATATCTGATTTGTTGGATTCGTCTCCGTCTCGAATAGCAGAATAACTATTAAAATATCGGAAAAATTAACGGAAAAAAAAATTATACAGAAAATTAATTTTTAAATAATAGTACGGTGTATGTCGTGGGCGTACTATAGTGAGACATCGTAACCACAAACCTCGAAGTGAACACGATCCTAACATCAGCACCGCCTTCTTACCGTATATTCAAGGTATCACCGATCATATAGGAAAGGTTCTACATAGAAATAATATCAAAACTGTCTTCAGACCCCATTCTAAAGTTTCTGACCTCTTACCCTCGGTTAAAGACAAAATATCTCCGCTCCAAGCACAAGGAGTGTATCGCATTCCCTGTTCGTGTGGCAGTGTGTACATTGGCGAAACTAAGCGGCCAGTCGGTGTGCCGTGTGTCCGAACATGAACGTTGTACTATACTGTTACATATAGCCGGGGCAGCGCTGGCAGAGCACAAACTCAACTCGGTCATCAAATTCTATTCAAAGATGTTAAGCTTCTGTCCCGTGAATCGCATTATTTCCCTAGGAAAATCCGTGAATTTATTGAAATTTACAAACATCCCCGCAATCTCAATAGAGACAATGGCTATACATTACATCCGACGTGGCAAACTCTACTGAAGTCTACTAAGAATTACCATGCCCATACGACGCATGCCATCGGCTTATTGTCCCCAGCCAATAGCAGGCCACCATCTGACCTGGTCCCCCCTATATAAGTTGTGCCGGTCTCTGTCATAGCATTCTTCAAGCTACTTCGAAATGACGAACATCTACGTTCAGCCCTGAAGATGTCCCTTGAAACAGTGGACGAAACGTTGGCAATTACGGCTAACTCGACGCGGTTCCAACCCGGAAACCGAGATCTACATCTAGAAAACGACCGCGAAAACCTACACCTACAAACATAGTCAATTTTCAAAAAAGTATAGGCGGCCCGTTTTTTTATTGCACCTGATGTACTTTTGGCCCGACATGCACATATTGTGAATGTCACGTGCGAATATAGAATTATTATTATTATTATTATTACCATCAATACATGTGTAGCTATAACAACAATAACTCAGTGGTCTATTTGCAATATCCACAAGTTACATAAAAAAGAGTTGGCAACATCGTAAATTATCGTGAAAGGGGGTGCGAGGCGCAATAAATAACAAGTATTGACATAAATGTTCTGAAATTATGGCACCTGAGGCTATTCTGCTCGCGAGAGAATGAAAAATATACTCGGTCGTACAAAAAGCACTCGGCGTAAATTTCTCTCATTTGAAAAATAAAAACAGTGTTAATAATTTACTTCTTCCTTTGCAAAGTATATGTATATATATATACACTCTAGCTTCGTATATAAGGGGATATGTGTGTGGTGAGGGTTTGTTAGTAAATTTTTAGATTTACAAAGTAATATATATATACTCATACATCTTTCTGATGGTCCAGTAAACAAACAAAACATAAAAGACATTATAATCTCCGAAAGCAATACATTTTGTGTGTGCGGTGACGCGATTCAGGAAGGGGGGAAAGATTGGCGGGAAATGTGTGTGTGTGTGTGTTAGTGTGTGTAGTCGTCCGTCCGAAGCGATAAATCCATTTCCCGTCACTCCCCTGCGATTTTTTGTCACCGTTTAGTACGCTGGCAAAAGGAAAAACCGAACGTCTCCTATTGTTTTCTCATTTATCAGTTGCCGAAGGCCAATTTTACCGACGAAAAATAGCCGAGAAGGAGGAGGTCGTCTCGGACTAGGAGGACGACGAGGTGGTTTTATCGTTATTTAAAGAGCGGAATGTCGATCTTTGGCCTCTGCAGTCATCTTTCAGGAGTTATCTTGACGGCAATGCGACCAGATAAGACGCGGTGGCCACCCCGGACGGATTAAGATAGATAAAGGTTAGGCAACCGCCTTTGACAGTCGATGGATAAATTACCTTGGCGGGAGTGCATGAATCAAGACGACACCATCGGATGAGACTGTAACTGACAAGTCAATAATTTCTTATTTGGTACCTTGACTGGGAGATATGTGTACTAGGAGTAAAGCTATGTTGGGCTACAGAAGGAAGCGAGCTTTAGGAATAGAAAACCTTTTAGATATGTTAGCTTTTACTTAACGTTAATATGCTTTTGCCGTATAAAGAATATGTTAAGAAATAAGTGTACCTACTGATTTAAAAAAAAAATTTAGGAATACGTGTTTAAAATTTGTTTTTAAGTAAAATGTGAGTGATTGAAATAAATTCACAGCACTTGAAAGTACCTGATGCAACAATTACAAAAATGAAAAGACTTCAACAATAATTAAAGTATGATAAGAATTTTATTAGTAACAACTGGATAGGTTTATTCAAATAACGTCGCACCAGTAGCCGTCGGACAACGTTGAGTGCAGTTCGCTCGTTTAAAGTAACACAGGGTTAATTAAATGTATGGATCCATTCGAATATCTTTGACATGGCTACTCAAATATTAATAAGACTTTACACAATTAATTAAATGCAAATCGGAGACTCGATGAGTATATTTATATCCGAATCATACTTCTGGTTTAGACGCAAACGCTGTTGTTACACTTCGTATATGCGAGTATAAAAAAGTTTTAATTAATTTTAAATTATATTTACTTGCAAATACTTCAAATTTAAAAATATGAATTCAAACAATTTCTGTATATATTCGCTGGCAAAGAGAAAGCCTTTCGGTTGTTATCATTCCGGTCAGTTGACCTTTCTAAGAAATCTACCTGATTGAACGTTCAACTGAAGTATATAACGTTCGTTTACAAATATTTTACATTTCGATTTTAAACATTAGTTATTTAATTTAATTACGTACCTTTCTTTATAATTATGTCATGTCGCATATCGTTTTAAAGCTTTTTCACCAGGGATATTTTAATGATATTTGTTTCATTGATATCGCAACTTTCAGCTCGCTCTTTTAGTTAGTTTTTAATTCTAAGACATCTTCAACTTTGATTCCTCAGTATCTTTAGGCCATAAAACAAACCTACCTGTTTCAAAACCAGTGTTCTCTTCTACACAAATTCCTACTTCTGTTTAAAACCTTCGTAAGAAAAATATCTTACTCCACGTGCTGTTCAGCATACAACACGCCGTCCGGCGTTCTTTGTTTCAACGATATGTCCGGCCGCGACAAGTCTTCAAGGTAACTCTCCATAAAAACAGAATCTGGCCTTTGAAAGGTATGATGTTTCTCGAATTTCTTTTACATCAGCTTCCAGTGTTATTAGAAAAAGTGCCTTTAAACATCAAAACAAATATATAGCTTCAATTGGATGGAGCTCAGTGTCATTATCATCGCGAGGTTCAGCAATTTGTAAATGGCAACTTTCAAAACAGGTGGATTGGAAGAAATTGATTTCAAAATTGGCCTCCCAGATCCCCAGACTTAACTCTATAAGATTTGTTTTTATGGGGATACATAAAAGAACTTGTCTACAGCACGCCTCCGACAACACCACATGATATGAAAATACGCACAGGAAACGCTTTTTCAAACTGTAACGCCGCAAATGTTGTCCAGAGTTAGTAGTGGTTTCAAAAAAAGAATATGTAAGTGTCTGGAAGTGAACGGTCGACATTTCGAACATCTGTTCTGATTATCTTGCTTTTGCTTTATGTTAATACTAATAAATGTAAATTATCAGTCATATCTACATACAATAGGCAACTAGATACATTAGAATTTTCATTTAAAAAACACCAAATGGTGGGAAAAACGATTATTACGCATATTCTGCAAAAACGCGAAGAATTAAAACTTGACATATAAATACTATTCGATAGGTAATTAAAAAGTGCATTTGCTTATAATTTAAAAAATGTGGCGTTCTATTTAAATTAATCAAGTTATAGCCACCTAAAGTTCTTATTTGATTAGTTTTAATTTTTGTACAGCCTGTATAAGATGGCAAGTTTATTATAATTTTGATATAAAATATGATCCATTGTTACACTTCACTGTAAATTTCGCATACATAACATAAATACTTTTGAATTATTTCAAACATGAAAATTAGGTTAGATTATGACAAAATTCAAATTATTTAGAAAACCCTATGGTTTAGGTATTATAAACCTAATTTAAACAGACACTTATTTTGATCGAATAATCCAAAAATGCAATAATATATACAGAGTTCCATTTGAAAAAATGCAACTTTGATATACTTTTCGGGCTTTTGGAACATACTGTATAATGTATATGAAAATAATTTTTTGAAAGTAATAATAAACCCCCATATATCCTATCAATCTAGGCCAGAACAGGATATTTATACAATTCCTATATATATATTGTGGAAAGAACTCTGACGGTAATGTTTTGAGTGAAGAGGAAAATAAATATTCAAAACCCACACAAGCCGTATTAAGGCTTACCCAGCCAATCTCAAATACAAATAGGAATGTAACAGCCGACAATTGGTTCTCTTCAATAGAACTAGTAAATGTTCAGAAGAGTAAAAAGCTTACTTATGTGGGAACTCTTAAAAAATAAAGGTGCAATACCTCCTGCATTTTTGCCCAACAGAAAAAAAGATGTCGGTACCAGTTTATATGGATATACTAGTGACATGATATTATTATCATACATACCAAAAAAGAATAAGTTCGTATTATTGATCTCCTCCATGCATCACAACGAATATAATGATGCTGAAACTGGTAAGCCAGAAATTATAAATTATTATAATCAAACAAAAGGAGGGGTCGATAGTCTCGACCAAAAATGCAGCGTTTACTATTGTAGTCGCAGGACTCGCCGCTGGCCTCTAGCTATATTCTTTAGATTATTGGATATAGCATCTGTTAATTCATATATTGCTCACCAAGCTTACAGGAACAATAAAACAATGCTTCGTTACGAGTTTGGAAAACAATTAGGAATTTTGTTGGTAACTCCTCAAATGAAACGTAGATTCTATAATATACGTATATGCCGAGAAGTTAAACTATGTATAAGACGGATTCTAAAATTGGATGAAGAATACCCATTTGAAATTTGTCAACCTCCTAAACGAACCACGTGCAGAAAATGCCCGGCCAAGAAAGAAAGAAAAACCACGCACATATGTTTGATATGTAAGACACCTATATGTTTACAGTGCACCGAGAGGATTTGCAAGGATTGTACCACATAAAATTTTGTGCTAGATTACCTCCTGTTGGATTTTTTCGATATGAACTTTTTAACTTGAAATTACTTTTATTTTCGTTATTACAGTTTCCTTTATAGGTTCCTTTATAAAAAAGAGTTGAGTTTAATTTTTTTTTTGAGAAATTTTATATACATATACAGGGTCCGGCAACGAAGCGGGGACGGAAGATTACACGCGTATTTGAAAGTTAGTCAAATATTTAGTCATCGGATATCCTTCCGTACCATCAAGCGCACGTTTCAAAAATATTTTGTTTTATACAGGGTGTGCCAGATGGAAATGCCAGACTAAAGTTGCATTTTTTTAAATGGAACACCCTGTATATTAATAGATAAAATGATCCGCGCTTGAAAGCTGGTTATATCGATATAATATTGTGTGGGTCTAAAGTTGATAGTTTCTGTGTAAATAATTATTTTACTTGATAAATTGATACATTTCAGTAGGCTATTCTGCATAAGGAAAATCAAAATATCCGAAACCAATAGAATAGAATGTTTTCTACTAGTATGCACTTTCGTTGCCACGTGAAATAAATTCTGCAACTGCTCGCGTTATACAGGGTGTTCACAATTTCGCAAAATCGAATAAATCTCGTAATTTTTAAATGAAACACCCTGTATATTTTTAGCTCATTGAAAAGCCCTTTCACTACGCTTTCTATTGATACCTCATTTGATGCACCTAGGATGGATCATTTGCTAATTATTTCTTTTTAGATTTGAATTAATGAAAAATGCTTGTATTTTTAGTACCTAGCTAATTTGCGCTTTTAAAACTTCTGTAAGATCAGATATTCAACAAATTATCCATAAATGGTCTATAACAAGAAGAAACCCCATTAAGTACGAGAAACAGTTGATTTTCACTCAGCGGTGAAAGCAAACATTAAATTAATATAAAGTAATATAGCATTTTCAATAGATTCACTGCCGATTAAGTTATCTGGTACTAGTTTAATAAAAAATTTGCACTAATTAATTTGTATTTTAAAGAATTTTGTAAAACCAACTATTTTACGAATACCTAATACGAAACAATACATACCTAATTAGCTTAACATAAATCGAAATCATGTAGGAAAGAATCAACTACGAGTAGTATTAAAAGTTTGCACTATTTTAAATAAATACTAATTATTAACCACAACATCAAATTTAATTAACAAAAGTAGTAGCACAGTAAATAAAAATAAAGTAAATGTAAATAGTAAATGCAAATAAATCAAAGAAAACTTTCAAATGTCCTTCCATGTCTCTCAATACATAAATGAAGCCACCTGGTGAAATTCTGTTGAACATGCTGTAATGTTTCTTGGCGAACATTTCTAAATGCCTCTCTTATGCGTTCCATCATATTTTCCCTTGTTGTAGGAACTTCCACATAAACTAGAGGCTTGAGATATCCCCAAAAGTAGAAGTCCAAGACAGTAAGATCTGGACATCGTGGAGGCCAAACGATTGGACCACCTCGTCCTATCCATTTGTCTTCCTTTCATCGCCCTAGAAACTCCCTTACGTTAAGGCTGTAATGAGCAGGTGCGCCATCGTGTTGCAACCAGAAAATTTGTCGGGTTTCAGCATCCACATGCTCAAGTAAATTAGGCAGTTCGTTCTGCAAAAATGCCAAATACGTATCGCCTGTAACGGTTCCATTGAAAAAGTACGGCCCAATGATATATGGACCAAGTATACCTCGCCAGACGTTAAGAGACCATCTATTCTGATTGTCTACATGACGTATCCAATGCGGGTTTTCTGTTGCATAATAATGCATGTTATGTTTATTTACCGCCCCATTACTTTTGAAAGTAGCCTCATCGCTAAACAAAATCTTTGTTAAAATATTTGGCATTTCGCGCATTTTATTTAACAACCAACCACAAAAGTCTGTTCTTTTAATGAAAGCATCACCATGCAATTCCTGATTTAATTCCATATGGTACGGATGACTTCTTAAAATTCTTCGTACGCTCCTATCTTCAATAGCTGTTACCTTTGAAATACCGTCTATACTTATATGTGGATTTTCCTGTATTGTTAATAATACGGCCAATTCGCTTTTTTCATTGATTACCGGCTTATTTATTTCTCTCTTCTTGTAGGTTACACTACCAGTTTCTGTAAATCTCTCTAATAACCTTTCAAATGCTTCCGGTCTTGGCTTTCTTTCAAGGTTTGGAAATCTCTCTGCATATACTCTACTTGCTAGGAGACAATTTCTTGTACACTCCCCAAGAATAAATATCATATTCACCATTTCTTGAATACTAAAATCAATCATTATAGCAATTTCTTTTAAAGATTGAACGAAATAGTGTGTAAGATGGAACGAAATTTTTGACAACTTGATTATTAAGTATACAAGCTTAAAACTGACACCAGATAACTTGATCAGCAGTGAATCTATTGAAAATACTATATTACTTTATATTAATTTAATGTTTGCTTTCACCGCTGAGTGAAAATCAACTGTTTCTCGTACTTAATGGGGTTTCTTCTTCTTATAGACCATTTATGGATAATTTGTTGAATATCTGATCTTACAGAAGTTTTAAAAGCGCAAATTAGCTAGGTACTAAAAATACAAGCATTTTTCATTAATTCAACTCTAAAAAGAAATAATTAGCAAATGATCCATCCTAGGTGCATCAAATGAGGTATCAATAGAAAGCGTAGTAAAAGGGCTTTTCAATGAGCTAAAAATATAGAGGGTGTTCCATTTAAAAATTACGAGATTTCTTCGATTTTGCGAAATTGTGAACACCCTGTATAACGCGAGCAGTTGAAGAATTTATTTCACGTAGCAACGAAAGTGCATACTAATAGAAAATATTTTATTCTATTGGTTTCGGATCTTTTGATTTTCCTTATGCAGAATAGCCTACTGAAATGTATCAATTTATCAAGTAAAATAATTATTTACACAGAAACTATCAACGTTAGACCCATACAACATTATATCAATGTAACCAGCTTTCAAGCGCGGATCATTTTATCTATTAATATACAGGCTGTTCCATTTAAAAAAATGCAACTTTAGTCTGGCATTTCCATCTGGAACACCCTGTATAAAACAAAATATTTTTAAAACGTGCGCTTGATGGTACGAAAGGATATCCGATGACTAAATATTTGACTAACTTTCAAATACGCGTGTAATCTTCCGTCCCCGCTTCGTTGCCGGACCCTGTATTGTATATACACCTCATTCCATGTTAAAATTTGAGGTGAAATATATTTTTTATAAACGCTCTTTGTTGTATGATTAAATGTCATTTGAAATACCCAAATTGCAAATTTAGATACACCAAAAAACATTTTCTAGAGGTTTTTTTATATAATTTCTTTTTTTTTAACTTGTTAATAGCGGTAGAAAAAAGCCGGTAGAATTTACCGGGTGTCTGTGCTTGCGTCTCGGCAACAACTTGTCTGTAGTTAAGGGTTAAATTCAAATGCCGTTGGTACATTTCCATGCGAGCCCGTTTCTGATTTTCGGTGAGAAGACGAGGTACCCACCTTGCGGACAATTTCCGAAGCCCGAGGTCATCAGTAATCATTGTCTGAGCACTGCAAAAGTTGATTTCCATCTCAGATGCAATTTCAGCTACTGTTAATCGTACGTCGTCCTCTAGAAGTCGGCGAACAGTACGATTTTTCTCTCTCACGCTGGTTCATGGTCGACGTTGATGACCTACATTTTCGACCGCTTCTCGCCCTTCTAAAAGTTGCCATGAATACACTTGTGTCTTTTTAAGTGTATTATCCTCGAACTGTGCCTGAAGCCTTTTCATAATTTCTGATGGTTTTACGTCTTCTTTTGTAAGAAATTTAACTATAATACGTTGCGCAACGGACGACGGCACTTCTTCTTCAGACATCGAGATAGTTACTGAACACATGGTAGTGTGGCGTTCTAGAGCGGTGCAAAGTCGTCCAGGTATCCCCGCCAGTGAACCTCAGACACCACTGTTTATTCACTATCGGTACGAAAAGAATTACAGTTTATATTTTATTCACCCTCGTGTTTTTTTATTCTCATCTATTAGCATAGCTAGTCGAGAGAAAATCGCTATTATCGGCGTCTCCTTTCTCCATCAGATGTCACGATATTATCCGACGCCACCTGATAGGACAATATTTACTATTTGTTCCAAAGGCGAACCACTTAACGTTACATCATAAGTCAGACTGATGACGTCGTAAGACAGAAACACAAGTGCTTTTGACTGAAGTGACTGTTGGTTAAATACTAGGTGTATGTCCATGTTTATAGATACAGATATATGTGAATAGATATTTGTATCATTTGTAATAAACTCATTATAATGTTCATTTTACAGTTACTCATCTGGGAAATATGTGATATTTTACGTTTATACATTACGTCCGGTGTGTAATAAGTCTGGAAATGTACGGCACACCATTTATAATTAAATTTATTGTATCGGCGCGGTGGTATTCGGTAAAGTAAAGTTTTCAGTGATTACTATACAAATTCTAATAAATATGTCTGCAAACTTTGGATATTAACAGTTCGCCGAAATATTTCCTTCCGTTCGCCTCGCTCGTTCTGTAATTAACATTTCTAATCTAAAATATTAGGCATTGCTACGCTTGCGTCGGTTGCGCACCGTGCACGAAAACATAATATCCATTTGCAGCCAACTGTCAAGCTCGAATTGGATTAATATTAAACTATTTTTGTAACACTTGAAGGTGTTGAAATATTCTTGTATTAACCCTAAATTGCATAAACCGGGCCTACCAGGCCCTGAGAAATATTTGATTGCTTCTAATTTGTATTAAATGTTTTTAAAATAATCCACCGTTCTGGTATGAACTGCTTCTTAGTTCAAATAATATTTATTCATGAGGGGAGTTTTTATATTATCTATCTGGCTATGAAAAAAAGACTTAGAAAATAAAATTAAAATTTTTCAACGCAAGAACCGTTGACAATAACACAGTTATTCCAACGTTTCTTTAAATATGCTATGCCTTCGAAAAAAAAATTTTTGGTAATTTGGCAAAATATGACCCCACAGCTATTTCCACGTCGTCATTAGATAAAAATTGACGTCCTTTTAAGTGTTTTCTGAGTTTTGGAAAAAGATAGTAGGGTGGATGTTGTAATTCTTCAAAGTCGCATTCATAGATTACTACGAACAATTTATGTCGCGCAGAAGCAGAATTTTCTGAGCAAAATATTGTGTACAAGTTTTTAATTGTGTATTTGTAGACATTTTCCGTTAATGTGATCCCTTTGGCATATACTCAATTAAGAGAATCCTTTCACCGTCCCAGAAAACTATGTCCATCACTTTTCCCGGAGAAAATTGGGTTTTTGCTTTCTTGGGCGGTATAGAGCCCTTATGAACCTATTGCATGGATTCCTATTTTGTGGGAGAGCCCCAGTGGTGTATCCAAGTTTGATCCGCAGTTACAATTCTATTTAAGAAGTCTTCATCTTGTGAGATAGACTAGTCAAATTTTCTTCACAAATTTGTTGTCCACAAAATTTTTGTTCGATACTGAACAGCCTCGGAATCCATCGTGACGAGCCTGTTTCGTCTTAAAAACGAAATTAATTTGTATTATATATTAAATATAAGTATTATTCATTTTGTATACAAGTGCCCGCATCGTTATGTTAAAATTTTAGGAGTGTAAAGTAGACTTCATTTCAAGTAACAATATCGCAAAACTTGTATATCCATTTTTATTTGATTCAAAGTTACAGATCTATGAATGTGATTGTCATAAATGTAATCCTGAAGTCAATACAAACTGATTTTATTTAAAAAAAAGTTGTACGATTCAATAACAGGCCTGTGATTGTTAACGTCGCATAATAAAATGTTATTCTAAAATAAATAAACACGTGTCGTAGTGCATACAGTAATTTCTTGGAGATCTACAAAAAAGAGTACAGGAAATTGATTTATGATAAAAAATTTTATATTTTTATTATCATTTTCATAATTAAAGTCATTAGCGCGAAATTAACAAGATAGCTAATTTATCTACATTCCAATTTTGTATCGATACTAATTATACACGCCCACTTTTTGAATTTTTAAAACCCGCGAATAGGTTTTTTTCATTCTACTCATATAACATAACCTAACATTGGAAAGCAGGTTATAACTATTTGTAAAATATTATTTTAATTTTATTTTCATGTTAGAATTAATATTTCATTTATATTTAAATTATTATCCATTGCAATTAAAGTAAAATTCGAAGCTATTTTCATAATTTCTTACAAGGCTTTGACAGAAATAATTCCTATCGAGCGTCAGTAGAAAAATTTTATAACGGTTGCCAGGAAAAATGCTACTCCAATTTCAAAATTTAATTAAACTTAAAATACCTGTGATAGAATTCTAAAAATACGCAGAAAAGAAACACTTAAACTTGGAGCAACTTTAGAACCATATTTGGAGTCGATAATACCAGAGATCGGCAAGTGATCGTTCAAAGCATCATTTTGGAATACCGGCCACGAGCAATACCACGTCTTCGAACAACTCCGACACTGGCTTCGTAGAAACGAAACACCGTATTTGAGCCCGTACGAGCAACGCCGATACCGTCCTTGCCGATACCATCCTTGCCCGCATACTACAAGAAACAGGTTTAATTAAGTCAATTTATTTCAAAACTATTTTTCAACAAAACAAAACTTTATTAAATTCTAAACTCTTGATTTTACTTTAAAATTACATTGCCAACCTGCTCAGAATTTGTGAGAAGAAATTTATTATTAAGAATTGTACTACTTACCCTTAATTTGTTTGTCTATTTATTTATATTACAATACCTTTACAATAACGTTGCTATTAAAATATAACCTTTAATTCGCACGTGCACTCTATATTAATTCCATATTTTGTCGTTAGGCACGTTATTTGTTCATTGTTCGCAGATATCTTACTTCAATAAATATTTACACTTATTACTTTAAACAAACTCTATTATGTATCATTGCTTAGCTAGAGATAACTTTGTAATATTATTAAACAATTTTCCATCATACACATAGGAATAAACTGATCGACGAAGATCCTGAGATAATGTCAAACTTTTGTAGAAAATAATACTTGTTCTCCGACATCTAGCCGCAACCTGAGACATTACATGAGAAAGGCTGGTGATCTAACGTAATAGGTTTAAAACCAAGGCGTCCAACCAATAGTACAATTCCCGTATTATTCAATTAACATTATTAATATCTATTAAAATCACTGAATATTATTATACTATTATTATTATTTCAAGCACCATCAGCGCCTGTTCAATATATATATATATATATATATGATAATTTTGATGTTCTCGCGGTTGTATGATGAAATGATGGTTTCTCGGGTTCTTGGCCGCGTGTGAGATGTGTCCTTAGAAGGATTGTTGTCTCGACGTTTCGACGGGATCGCACTCGTCATTTTCTAGAGTTGTTCTTTCACTTGACGCTGAAGAGTAACTGCCGATCGTGTCCTCGGGTGTCTGCTATTATGTTGCACTATGGGAGGTGGGGGTTGCGCTGCTGCCGTCGTGCGTACACGGCTTCGCGTGATTGGTCCGGGTGTCTGTGATTCCTGTGTGGGGGCGTGTACCTGTCTCGATGTGTTGTGTTTCGCATGAGTCTTGATTTGCATGCCGGCTAGGAGTGGCTTCCAGGTGTACGCTAAACGTTGGCCGTCGTCGCGTTTGTTTAGACTTTTGGGTCTCTTTTCTATTTCAATCGCTTCTCTAGTAATTCTAGTAGATAGACTTTCGCTCTTCGCTAGGATCTTCGTATTCTCGAAGTCAATAGTGTGCCCCGTTAGGAGGCGGTGTTGTGCTAGAGATGATGTTGTTTGTTTCTTGAAGACTGCGTTTATGTGTTCCTCTTTTCTCACGCTTATTCGCCTGTTCGTCTGGCCTACATAGGATTGTTCGCATTCTGAGCACGGCACTTCGTAAACGCCTTGGTCTTCAAGTGGAATTTTATCTTTCGCGTTGAATATTTTATCGGCTATTTTTCCCTGTGCTGTAAAGATGGTGTCTATGTTGTGTTTTCTTAGTATTCTACCGATTTTGTCTGTGGTACCCTTTATATATGGTAGAAAGGCCTTTGATGTAAATTCCTCTTTTTCCCGTTTTTCTGCTCTATTGTGTCTGGCTTTGTCTATTGTTCTTTGTGAATACCCGTTATCAAGAAGAGCGTTTCTAATATTTCTTCTTTCTTCGTTTTTATGTTCGTCGTCTGTTAGTCGTTCGGATCGTAGAACTAGGGTTTTCACTACTGAGTTCAATTGTGCCGGATGATGATGCGATTGTGCTTTTAAGTACCTATTTGTGTGTGTAGGTTTCCGGTAAACGGTGTGTCCCAATGTTCCATTTTCTTTTTTGATCACTAACACATCTAGAAAAGGTAGCTTCCCTTGTTCTTCTACCTCCATTGTAAACTTAATTTTCGGATGTTCGCAGTTTAGTTGGTGTAAAAAGTCTTGTTGTTTTGCCTTGCCATGTGTCCATATTACAAATGTATCGTCGACGTAGCGCAGCCACATTTTCGGTTTGTTCTTACAGGTGTTTAGAAAGTTTGTTTCAAAGTTCTCCATGAATAAGTTCGCTATAATCGGTGATAGCGGGGAACCCATCGGTGCGCCTTCGACTTGTCGATATTTCTGGTTGTTGTATGTGAAATATGTGTTTATAAGGCAGTGTTCTATCAGGTTAATTTTAGCCTTTTGTACTTGATACTGGTTTTCTAATATGGATATTGTCTCTGCGATTGGCACCTGCGTAAATAGAGATGTCACATCGAAGCTGACTAGCAGGTCCGTTGGTTGAACATGAACGTTTTTTATCAGTTCAATGAAATGATCTGCATTCTTTACGTAGGACGCTATTTGTTCTGCGTGTACCTGAAGTTCTTGTGCCAGGTAACGTGCTAGAGCTTGTGTTGGTGATCCAATAGAACTAACAATCGGACGAAGTGGTACATCGGGTTTATGTATTTTTGGGAGTCCGTAGAGTTTTGGACATCGGGACGATTTTTCCCGGGGGATGGTCTGCTTCTTTATTTCTTCGCTCAGCGGTGTTGCGTTTATTTTTGTTTTGGTTACTTTTTCTAAGTACGTTGTAGGGTCCGTGTTGATTATTTTATATGACGGGTCGTCTAGCAGTGATCTTATTTTGTTGTCGTAGTCGGTTTTAAAAACCGACTACGACAACAAAATAAGATCACTGCTAGACGACCCGTCATATAAAATAATCAACACGGACCCTACAACGTACTTAGAAAAAGTAACCAAAACAAAAATAAACGCAACACCGCTGAGCGAAGAAATAAAGAAGCAGACCATCCCCCGGGAAAAATCGTCCCGATGTCCAAAACTCTACGGACTCCCAAAAATACATAAACCCGATGTACCACTTCGTCCGATTGTTAGTTCTATTGGATCACCAACACAAGCTCTAGCACGTTACCTGGCACAAGAACTTCAGGTACACGCAGAACAAATAGCGTCCTACGTAAAGAATGCAGATCATTTCATTGAACTGATAAAAAACGTTCATGTTCAACCAACGGACCTGCTAGTCAGCTTCGATGTGACATCTCTATTTACGCAGGTGCCAATCGCAGAGACAATATCCATATTAGAAAACCAGTATCAAGTACAAAAGGCTAAAATTAACCTGATAGAACACTGCCTTATAAACACATATTTCACATACAACAACCAGAAATATCGACAAGTCGAAGGCGCACCGATGGGTTCCCCGCTATCACCGATTATAGCGAACTTATTCATGGAGAACTTTGAAACAAACTTTCTAAACACCTGTAAGAACAAACCGAAAATGTGGCTGCGCTACGTCGACGATACATTTGTAATATGGACACATGGCAAGGCAAAACTACAAGACTTTTTACACCAACTAAACTGCGAACATCCGAAAATTAAGTTTACAATGGAGGTAGAAGAACAAGGGAAGCTACCTTTTCTAGATGTGTTAGTGATCAAAAAAGAAAATGGAACATTGGGACACACCGTTTACCGGAAACCTACACACACAAATAGGTACTTAAAAGCACAATCGCATCATCATCCGGCACAATTGAACTCAGTAGTGAAAACCCTAGTTCTACGATCCGAACGACTAACAGACGACGAACATAAAAACGAAGAAAGAAGAAATATTAGAAACGCTCTTCTTGATAACGGGTATTCACAAAGAACAATAGACAAAGCCAGACACAATAGAGCAGAAAAACGGGAAAAAGAGGAATTTACATCAAAGGCCTTTCTACCATATATAAAGGGTACCACAGACAAAATCGGTAGAATACTAAGAAAACACAACATAGACACCATCTTTACAGCACAGGGAAAAATAGCCGATAAAATATTCAACGCGAAAGATAAAATTCCACTTGAAGACCAAGGCGTTTACGAAGTGCCGTGCTCAGAATGCGAACAATCCTATGTAGGCCAGACGAACAGGCGAATAAGCGTGAGAAAAGAGGAACACATAAACGCAGTCTTCAAGAAACAAACAACATCATCTCTAGCACAACACCGCCTCCTAACGGGGCACACTATTGACTTCGAGAATACGAAGATCCTAGCGAAGAGCGAAAGTCTATCTACTAGAATTACTAGAGAAGCGATTGAAATAGAAAAGAGACCCAAAAGTCTAAACAAACGCGACGACGGCCAACGTTTAGCGTACACCTGGAAGCCACTCCTAGCCGGCATGCAAATCAAGACTCATGCGAAACACAACACATCGAGACAGGTACACGCCCCCACACAGGAATCACAGACACCCGGACCAATCACGCGAAGCCGTGTACGCACGACGGCAGCAGCGCAACCCCCACCTCCCATAGTGCAACATAATAGCAGACACCCGAGGACACGATCGGCAGTTACTCTTCAGCGTCAAGTGAAAGAACAACTCTAGAAAATGACGAGTGCGATCCCGTCGAAACGTCGAGACAACAATCCTTCTAAGGACACATCTCACACGCGGCCAAGAACCCGAGAAACCATCATTTCATATATATATATATATATATATATATATATATATATATGTATAGATTATGAATGAAAGTCGCTGAAGTAATGTCATGAGTTAAAGGACCTGATTACAACATTGCATATCGAAATATTGGAGAAAAAAGCTACATCCACAGCTCGATTTTTTTAATTAATTAATTAATACAAAAGATAATTTATTGTAGAACTATATTCTATGATATCTTGAGTATTACAAAGGAAACATAATTATTTATTCAATTAGAGAAAGATGGCAAAAATACTGGAAATTAATTTCCAGAGAAGATTACGAAATTATGTACATACAACATGAATAATCTATTCCAATGTTAGATCACAAATCGCATTAAGTTCTGTCATCCGATATCCATGCTAATCCTATTTAAGGAATCTACAATATACGTTCGATAATACTTTGTATTTCCATAGCAGTATTAGTTTTGTGTCGCTACATTACGAAGAAACAAATTTTACATATTTAGTTTCGACATTAGTCACTTGTTGAAGTTATGTTCATTCTAACTCAGCTACTTATTTGTTAAAAGTAAAAGAAAACGGAATTAACCAGAGAGCACTTTCCGAACATAATTTATTATTATTTTAATATTATATTAAGATACATGTTTCATAAGACATGATTTATATATATATATATATATATATATATATATATATATATATATATATATATATATGAAAAATAATAGATTTTTTATTGGTTTTAGCGACCTTTTATTGAATTTCGAATTCAGTTCTCTTACAATATCCACACGAGCACGGTCGTTTCCTTAAGAAAATGTGTCTCGGATGTTAAAAACATGTGTCACACAGAAGGCATACCCCTGTAACACCAAACGAACAACAACTTTACTTGAAAAAGACTGAATTAATAAAAGTCGAAACGTCGTAAAAATATCGAAATTCAATAAAAGGTCGCTAAAACCAATAAAAAAATCTATTATTTTTAATATTAAGACACGGCCAATAAAATAAAAAAGAAAAATAAAATTCTTATTAAACACTAAATATATATATATATATATATATATATATATATATATATATATATATCAATTGATTAATTCTTGGATTTTTCGGCTTTTATATGAATATTTACAAATATTATCAAATTAGGATGTAATTGCGAAGTAAATGTGAATGTAAACATTGCTGTCTACAAATTACAAAGCAAATCAAACGAATTTTTTTTTTAACTGAAAAATTTTGTCTACTTTGGGACTTAAACCCAAGTCTACGGTTTGCCGGACCGTTGCTCTACCACTTAAGCCACGATAGACCTTGGTTCAAGCTATTTAGAAATGTCTAGATAGATCTATTATAAAGTAACAGTATTAATGATTCAGATGTCAATTATTGAAAGTAGATGTCAGATTTGAAAACAGATGTCTGTTTTGAAAGCACATGTCTGTTTTGAAAGCAAATGTCAGTTTTGAAAGCAGATGTCAGTTTTGAAAGCAAATGTGAGATTTGAAGGTTTGAAATTGCTAATTATTACTCCATAGTTATATGTGTGTTTAGGTCATTTCTTAGCTGTTCATTAAATATATCACTTGATAAATTCTTGAAGTTTTTAGGCTTTTATATGAAATATTTACAAATACTATCAAATTAGTATGTAATTGTGAAGTAAATGTGGATGTAAACATTGCTGTCTACAAATTACAAAGAAAATCTTACAAAATTTTTTTTTTATTAAAAAATTTTGTCTACGTTGGGACTTGAACCCAAGTATACGGTATGCTGGAAAGTAAATGTCAGTTTTGAAATGAGAGACAAAATCGACAAATATTTGCCTCTTGCCCAAGACGTTAAAGAAGTGTGGAGCCAAGACAAAATGATTGTAGTACCTATCATCATCGGTGGTACAGGAGAAATACCGTTGAAATTACATGAGGCTTTAAATACTCTAAACATACATCCTATGACATATAAACAATTTCAAAAGATAGTCATAGTAGAGTCAACGAGCATTGTGCGGCAGGTGCCGAGCCAGAATACATGATAAAAAAACCACGAACACCACATCATAAACCGAAACACTCCGAAAACACGAACTTCTTGTGCCCAAGAAAATAAACTGGTTTTATTACTATGAACCGTGCATGAAGGGGCTAAAATATCGGAAAAAAATAATAAACCAGCAATAATTTTGAACTACAATGAAACGAAATCCGGAGTGGATACTTTTGACCAGATGTGTTCAAACATGTCATGTAGTAGGAAGACCAGATGTTGGCCTTTGTGCGTTTTCTATAAAATAATCAACGCTTCTTGTATTAATTCGTATGTCCTGGATCTTGGATAGAACACAGATTACGCACCAAAAATCTAGGTCGTGATCTTCGCCAAAATACAGGAGAAATTATTAAAATCGAAGTGAACTCAAATAATATTCTCTATGAAGAAGGTAAACGTTCCATATGCTTTTACTGCCCCAGTCGATTAACACGCATGACGACTACATACTGTCCTCAGTAGAGCAGACCAATTTCAGTGCGCGCCATGAGCGCCGGTATGGGAGTATAATTCGTAATATATTAGAATATGCGATAGAATAGGGAAGCAACATGAGCTTGTTACCGATATAAGTATAGACGTAGAGACATTTATTCTATCAGAAATAACTAAATATACATTTGGTCTTCTGCTATTAAAGTAATATGCATAAACATACGAAAAATAGGAATAGTACATATTATAGCAGCGTTGTATATACATATAAATAAAATGGAAAATGTATGAAATCAGTGATTGTGTGCACGACAAAGGATTTAAAAAAACACTTACCGTTTTAAGCGTCTTCCAAGGATTGACAAACAGGAGAAACTCGATTGTATATTTTCAACATCAGGTGCGTTTCTAAGGTTATTTCTGAAAAACATGTCCGCCGCGAGGTAAAAATATGTTTATATTCGGAAAACGAGCGTTCTACATCTAGTGATGTTATATTCGCATAATCAAGATACTTTTTTAAGCAACTTAACGCATCTGTAGACGTGCCCTCACAAATACGTGTTAAGGTGTTGAAATCTGCATTTCTGTCTAAAACACTCTCAAATTTAATTAGAACACTTTCAATTTTCGCGTCTTCTACAGCACACAGTTGTGCGTGAACATCTTTAACGATTTGCAGTGATTCTTCTAACGACAGCGACGAATTTTCTAATTTTGTTATTGCTTCTTCTAGTCCCAAGTAATTCTCACAAATACTTTGTAAATCCATTTTAATCTGGGCATCTTGAAATTTTTTCTGGCTTGTATTGATAGCTGCACTTTCTTTCGGATCGAATGATAAAACCACGTCCTTCATTTTTTCAAAATGTTCATGATAGTAAAACCCAGCCCGTAACCATGTACCCGCACCCCATGTACGATATTAAGGCATCTACCTCTGGATAACATCTACGAACCTGTTCTGCCACAAGGTGTAGAGCATGGAGTTTACCAGTAATAACAAGTGTTCATTTGAAAAGTCAATCTAGTAGCATGTGATTTACTGAAAACATTTTGAAGTATGTCGTAAATTAAAATTTACTACTTAACTTACGAAGTCGTATATTTTGACAGTTTCATACATACAAATAGATAACAAATGTGATTGACATTATCAAATGTCATTTGGATTTACGTTTACGGAACAACAAACACAAATTAATATGTTTGCGTCTTATTCTTTCAAAATTTCAAAGTAACCTAGATTGACTTTTCAAATGAACACTTGTTATGTAACAAGTTAGGACAATATTTTGTAAGAGACCGGCCTACAGAACACATGGTTGCGGCACCATCGGTCATAAACATTAATACTTGGTCTTTCGAAAATTTAAATTTTTCCAAAGTATCTAATAGCACCTCTGAGAAATTTTTTCTGGATTACATTGTTCTAGTCGTCTGGATGCTAATAAAATTGATGACGTTGGTTGATGTGGTTCCATATTACGCGCCATCACATTAACTACAGATTGTTTTTTTGCTGTCAGTTGTTTCGTCCACACATAATTACAGTTTTTAATTTTTCAATTCGGCTATGATTTTATTTTCAACCTGTTTACGCACCGATGGTAAATTCCTTCGTAACGTTGTCGTGCTCGGTAATGTTTGATGCGCGTATTTATTCCAAAATGAAATAAATGAATCATTACTTAAGAAGGTAAACGGCAGTGTACACACAATCATAGTTACACATAGTTCATGTATAAACTGTTGTCGATTAATTTTGTTATTATTGTGCTTCGAACTGCTTACGTGTTCTTTACAATGTGTTTTTGACCAACACATTAGATATGTATTGCACACTAAACATTTAATTTTTGAGCGATCGTATATTAAGTCCGGGAAATCTATAATAAACTTATTCACTTCGTCTGACAACGGTCGTTTTCACGATTTATGTGTCGACGACATTTTATTACATATGTGCAGTCTAAGCAAGTACCAAACACATACTGAATGCTTTTTTATGTTCTGATGCAATACAATCATCCTCACATCGGCGCACATGGCGCGCACGGAAATTGGTCTGCTCTAGTCCTCAGTGTAAACACCTTATTTGCGGTGAGCATCGCGAAAAATGGTGCACCGAGTGTCTAATAAACGAACAAAAAAATTTTCTTACAGAATGTGTAAATGTTTTTTTAAAGGACCAATGATATAGTGTTCTTATTTGTGTTCACAAAAATAGAAAGAAAAGTCAGCTATTTTTTGTTTTGTTATAAAATCGTAAAACTTACGACACAATTGTATTAGCGAATAATAAAAACATCGTAGTATTGCAGGGTTAAACTGCAATAAAGAGTAAATAATAACTTCGTGGGAACATCTAAAAGTTAGCAGAAAAAAATTAAAGGTTTTCTACTTCTTTTAAAAAAACAACTAAGTACAGCCCTCTTACTACAGAACAAAGTTGTAAGTTTTAAAAGTCGCTCTTTTCCATTTTCTATCGAAAAGTATTCCATCTTCGGCGTTCATTTCTCCATTCTGTGGTCCCCTGATGGCAAATAAAGATAATTAAACTACCCAAGTTACGGATCATTTAGTCGCGGTCGGACTTCTGTTGGATGGTTCCGATGCGGCGGGCGGTGCGGCCGCTACGAAAGCGATAGCAATAGCAGTCCGTCGCCTCTAGCTACTAACAACTCCGTGAACGTCATTTATTTCGAAACGTAACGTGTAGATGCACCCGTTACTAAATGGACATCATTATTTACCGCTCCACTAGTTGATGCTAACACGGAATAACGTCTGACACGGGTCGCCAATTAGTTTTAAGTTTAAAGATACTTGTGAAAATGGGATTTTTCTATAGTTTATCATGAAGTCCCTACGTTAAAAGTGCTTGTAGGTCTAGTGAAATTTATCTATTTAATTTGCTACAAATAAATAGATGTTGCCGGAAAATTTTCTTTATGAGTATAATGACATGACGTTTAGCGGCGTATATAACATGATTTTCTTCATATGGTACAGATTCATTTCATAATATTAAAAATTTATTTTGAATATATCCATCAGTTAATAAAGAAACTAATGCTGTACTGCATCGTTTCTGAAACTGGGGGCCGCGGTAATAAGGAGGATTCCCGAAATAGCCTAAGCAATAATGAAAAATCATTTTATGACAATGGGAGCTCGGGGTGGTTCACATAGGGAGTGCATAATTTCAAAATTAAAAAGTGTAATACAAAAACGCTTAGCCAATCCTTATAAATTTCACCGACTTACTGTTCCGGACAGGTACTGTTCATTGCAGAGTTTGTTTTGAGGGAATAGTAAATATTACACTACACAGTTTAATTACATTTGACGATAAACGAAGTCCATTTTACGTGTCTTTGACTTGCAGAACAGTTCTATCACATTTTCATTAAAGTTAGGGAAATCATTTATACATTCTTTTTCACAAGATAACATAGTAAGGGCATTTAATCTCTCTTCTTTCATTGTATTTCTCAGGAAAGTTTTTATTCTCTTCAGCTGTGAAAACTGGCGTTCCGCTTCGGACGTTGTCATTGGGATTGTAATGACAATTTTTAAAAGCGTAACAACTTCATTAAAGGTGTCGCTTAATCCATCCAGCAGAAGACCTAGCAGACCTACAGCACCGACTTCTATATTTTGCCTAAATTCTTCTCTAGAATATAGAACGCTTAATTCAGTTCGTAGTCTGCTTTCATTGAGGCATGAATAAAATTTTACTGCTTCCTTAAGGCAATCTTCCGGAATTTTTTTTTGAAAAGAGGAGAAATGTTTAAAAGAAATTAAGTTTGCTAATATTAAGTGCCCTGTATACCGAAATCTAGTTTTTATTTCTAGAAAAATAATATCGCACACTTCAATAGTTTCCCTCCTTCTTTAGCTACCATCAGTTACTCATCTCCGCTTTGATGGTCGAGGAGTCAATTCTGGGTCATTTTGTTTAACCAACTGATTATCTGTGTCAGCGATTTCGGTTCAAATTTTTCCAATAGCGCGTTCAAAATTATCTAAATTATTCTTGATTTTTAATGCATCTGTATTAACATTTTGTAATGATTAAACAATATGTCCACATGTGGCATAATTTTATGAAAGAAAGTTAACCAATAGATAAAATTTTCCTCCTCTAAAATTCGCAAATTGGCACTAGCTTGATGAATGGTAGTTTGTAAACTAGCTTCTCCCTCGATTTGTTCTAGAGCTTCAATTATTTCTTCTCGGTGCTAATATATTGTATTCACTGTCCTAGAATTGAAGTTCCATCTTATTTTTGAAGAACGAGGTAAGCTTTTTCTCTGAAGGAATTCTTCCAATCTTGCAGCTCGTTGTGGTGAAGTGGAGAAAAATGTACATAATCCCGTCAGATTGGCAAAAAAAATTCTGCAATTACTACTGCTCGATGTAGCATGTGACATAATTAGATTTGTCTGATGTGCATAACAATGTACAAAATTAGCCCTTGGATACTGGTCTTGGACATGTCTTTGCACGCCGTTAATAGTACCACTCATGACTGCTGCCCCTTCATAGCTCTGTGCAATCAGTTTTTCTGGGTCATCAATAAGCAAACTAATTTCGTTAAGGATGGAGGCAGATAAATAATTAGTATCATGTCCACTAGGCAGAAGAAATTTCCAAAATCTTTCGACCGGTCTCGCGTTCACAATATATCTTAAAACAACCACAAACTGAAACTGATTGCACACATCTGTTGTTTCATCAGCTATCACAGATATGAAGTCGGTTGCTTTAATTTCACTGGCAATTTGTTCATGATACACGTTCAACATTGCATCAAGCAGCTCATTCTGTATAGTTTTTGATAATCCCTTAAAAACCGGTGCTGCTTCGATGTGATCTCTGAGCGATTTATCCAATTCTGCCGTAAAATTTATCAATTCCCGAAAAATGCCCTTATTATTCGACGTTTGCTGTTCATCATGACCCCGAAGTGCCAGTTCAAACGCGCCACAAAATCTAATGCAATTTATTATTAAATTTAACACATACCTATTTTTTGTTACCTTTTCAATGTGTTGTTGAATTGCTTTTCTATATGATGAATCTAAAACATTCTGAATGTTGTTTTTTCCTAACATTCTTAGACTAAATATATTTTTCAAATGCCCTTCGGAATTTTCATGTTTAATAATTTTAGCACTAAGATGAATTAAGTCTCTTATTCCGTTCTTTGACCAAGATATATTCATCTGTTTCCTTTGATGTAGCTCAAGGCATCACCATAAAAGTTTCTAACTCAGGCCTTTAACAGCTTAGTGGTAGAGCAATGGTCCGGCAACCCAGAGGTCGTGGGTTCGATTCCTACTTAAGGGCGAATTTTTTTTCTATGAAAAATTCTAATAACATAGCGTCGTAAAGTGTAGAAAGCATATTTACAATGGTGATTTGGTTTCCTATTTACCTATAGATACAAGGGAAAGGGGAGGAATGGTTGTGGTACTATATGCCCAAAACCAAATTTTGCCTTGGGATTTTTCTTTTCAGCTTTACTTGTATTATTTTTATTTTGTTTTTGTTTTTGAAAGGAAAAATAAAGTTCTTTATTATTATAATTATATTCAAATTTATGCTTGGAAGGCGAATAATCCAGCTATCAAACTTCTTTTTGAAAGCATGACCTTTTTCTGTCATTAACCAAATATTTTTATCACGTCTTTGTAAATTCACACTCAAGTCGTTTAAAATCGAAAACACATCAGCTAAGTAAGCCAACAACAACCTACATTCATTATTCTATAAAAACAATGACAATGGCGTTTCTCGCAAATCCAATACCTGGGTTAGGTACGATTCTCTATCTCGATAACCATCTAACTTCTGTATGAAAAAGAAGAGATTTTTTATTTTCGACCATATTTTCGCATAGTTTATCAAACAATCTGTTCTATAACGGTCAACTTTTAATAAAATTGACCATTTTTACAGCTTCACAAAGACTTTGATTGAGATTTGCCGGTATGTTCTTTACGACAAGAGCATCTCTGTGAAGGAAGCTGTTCATATATTCTGCCCTTGGTATAAGACGATCTTTTAGTATTTTCATTAATCCACCGTTCTTTTCCTGTTATCGCCTTTGCACCATCATTACATACTGCAATAGATTTTGTTCATTCTAAGTTAGTATAGTTTCTAGTAGCTTAAAACACTGACCGTATCAATTGCAACAGGCAATATGTGATTTTCGGCGATGGTATAGGGTTTGGACATCTTAGCTACTCTTAATGCTACTCGATAAGATGCTTCAAATACACTTTTATCAGAATGGCTTAACTTACAAATAAAAGTTAGTTGATATCTCAAAGTATGTAATTTTCTTTCGAAAAATTCCAAGGGTTTGTTTTTTTGAGCCGGTGGCTTAGTTTTCAAGTGTCGAACTAATTTTGATGGCCTCATACTTTCATTGGAGAAAACTTGAAAGCAAATAACGCACTGTGGCTTTCCATTCAATGAAATAAAACTAAGGTTAAGACGGTCAAAAATCGCTGGTCTGCCACATTTTGCGGAATGTTACATACCCTCATAAAAATATAATCATATTCAAATTTCCAATATGACATTTCACGTTACGCATTCAACATGCGTTTGCTATTAGCATGTTGTTTACAAGCAGAAATACTGTACGATAAAGTGTTAATCTTGCAAACAACACATTTAATTATAGTACCAGTATATTTAAATGGAGGAAATCGGTTAGTGAATTTATTCACATTCATCGCACTTAACAAACTGCGTCGTCGAGAAAGATGTCATGTATACGTACCTCGTATATGTATGTATGCTTTCGAATGAAATCACCGTCACTGCATCCGATCGTTTGTCCAGGTTTAGTTATCACTAATAGTCAGAAAGTATGCACTAAGAAATGGTCAAGGTATGTACCTAAACGTTCGAATTTACAATCCATCTCAACATTGATTGAGATAAACAGATTGCGGTCAAAAATATCCTTCTATACTAAAAGTCAACTTTCTTAATGAGGCAGAATTCAATATTACTAATGCTTGGCGAAATCAATGGAAATCTCACCACAGAAGGCATAACAAATATCTTGTATTGATGCCAAATCACATACGATATTTTGTGGAGAATTGTCTCCTGTGGCGAGTTGAAAGAGAGTTTGAGGAATTTTAGATTGCGACGTATTAAATTCTTAGACGTTTTATGCGAATGATTTATTTAGTTGTATATTTATTTATTATTTTTGCGTATATTTTTAATATTTGCAGACGTGTCAAAATGCCATATTCTAAATGAATGGGTAAATACACGCACACACACAAAATTCTAAGGATATTTGTTTCAAGTTATAATAAAAACTTGTATACATTTTAAATTGTACTTTTAGAATACATATCAGGTCGAAAGCTCAATGGGGAATAGATTTTGTTTGAGAACGTCCTAAAAAAACAATAAACAACTCGATAAAAACCATAGTTGCAAAAAATGAATTTATTGAGTTTATTTAATTGAGTGACAGATTGTAATTTTATTCATTATACGTGGCTTTTTCTTAAAAACTGCATTGCAAATTATTGTGTTTAACAAGGGAACGACGACATTTGACTTTAGATTAAATGAATCGAGCAATAGGTCATTTCGAAGATGGTGTGCGGCAAGTCAAAGTAACTGAGCGGATAGGAGTTTTCCAAAGTGTAATCAGTCGACTGTGGAGGGCGTTTTAGGGAAGCCGGTAGTCCGGCCGAACTATATCTAGGTCGTGGACGTGGACCTGGTTCTAAATGCTAGAGCACAACCTACAATTACAGCACCTAAGTTGGTTACGGAACTACAGCGGGCGCATAATTTAATTGTTCACCAAGATATTGTGAGAAATCATCTCCATGAAGCTGGACTACATTTTCAGCGACCAATCAGATGGCCATCTCTCCTTGAAGAGGTAATCGCGGACCAAGATTGGACTGGTATCAAGAATTTCTAAACTGAGTGAAAATGCTTGGGCTACAGTTTTTTACAGATGAATTCAGATTTGGATACCATTCCGGTTCTCGTCGGACAAGGGCATGTAGACCATCTGGAAATATGGAACGTTTGCGTCTTGTCCTGGAAGTACATAGTTATAGAGGTGTTACGGTTATGATATGGGGCGGAATAATGAGTGGCAGCCGAACCGAGCTAATTTTTCCAAATTTTTTTTTTTTGACGGCTCAGCAATATTTGGATAATCTTCTTCAGTCCACTGGGCGTCCATTTGCCGGTGACGTTGGTCCAAATTTCCATCTGATGATAATACACGTCCACTTATGGCGCGTGTTGTGATGGACTGATTAAACAAACGAGTGAATTGATATATTACCATGGCCAGCACAACTTTCGGACCTGAATCCCATCGAGCATGTATGGGAAATGCTTCATAGAAGAATTACTCTATACATGGGCAACATTTCCAATGCTGTTAGATTCAAGGAGCTTCTGACAGCAGAATGCTCACGTGTATCACAACGAGATATAGACCATGTATTTCTGTCGATGAACAATAGGTGTATGGCTGTGCTTACTCAACGTGGAGGTCAAACTCAATATTAAAATGTGTTTTTTTTAATTCCTTTCTCGAAAATTGTTTAAAACCAAATCTAAAAATATTGTAAAAATTTTTTGTTTTATTAAAGAATTTTACATTAATATGTTACATATTTAAATAATAAATATCCTTAAATATCAATATTCTTTGAAATTAGTTATTGCCAATAGTACACTTATATTTTTAAAAATATCCTTTGGCTTTTCTTGTGTGTGTTGTATCTATGTCTAGTTTCTACATTAATTCAAAAATAGAGATGAAATGCAGGTGTCCCTTAAGTGATAATCGACTGCTTCAATTCCACAATGACAAGCTACCTGAAATATGATGATAATAGTATATTAAAGTACAAGTTGCATAAGACATGATTTTAGTCCACGCGTTCAAGTTTAGAAAACGAGCCGCAAGGCGAGTTTTCTAAAGAACAAGTTCACTAAAATGTCTTATGAAACGTGTATTTTATACTATTTTTTCTACTTCGGACATTAAAAGTTCAAAAAGACTTAAAATAAGAGGCATGTTTTGTACGAAAATTGTAGAAATTTTCTTTTTTTTGAAGTTGGTAGCATTGATGTTTAACTAGAGCATTTTAAATAATTGAAAATCGGCGGTGTTATATGTCATTTTAAGTTTAAAATTTAGATTCATTTATGCAATAAATTATTAACGAAATGGACGAAGCAAATAATTGCACGCCCCCAGAGATTCGCAAAATAACAGAAGAAAATTTACAAAATCTTTTGCCAACAAAGTCTCGACATATTTATCAAAAGCAATACGAGCACTTTTTAACTTGGTGTAAAGAAAATAATATCGCGAATATTACTGAAAATGTAATTATTGCTTATTTTGATAAGGAAAGCAAGATAAAAAGGCATCGACCTTGTGGTCCACATATTCGATGTTACGATGTTGTTTAAATATTTATAAAAATATAGATATCTCAAAATTTTGTAGGCTTCTTGCATATTTAAAAAGATTATCTGAAGGCTACGAGCCTAAGAAATCCAAGATTTTAGAAATAGATCATATTAACAGTTTTATAATAGAAGCCGATGATAAAACATATTTAGCAATGAAAATAAGTAATACAAACATCCTTGTAATAGTATTTTACTAATGTTCTACATTATTTTGTTATAATAGTCATATTAATATTGATAGGTTATCCTTATAATGGATTATAATGGAGCTTGCCGTCGTGAAGAAATCATGAAGATGATTTTAGATGATATACAGTTTAAAAATGATGTCATAATAGTTAGAGTGCCAAAAACTAAAACTTATATTCCAAGACAATTTACTATAACCGAAAAATTATGGATTGATTTGGTTAAAAAATATTATTCACTTCGTCCCACTCATGTTACACATAAACGCTTCTTCCTGCAATATAGAAATGGTTCTTGCGTGAATAATCCAATTAATACTATAGGAAAAGTACCAAAAGTTATTGCTACTTACTTAAATTTGCCTAATCCTGAGCTCTTCACTGGACATTGCTTTAGGCGTTCAAGTGTGACACACTTGGCTAATAGTGGAGGTGACTTAATAACAATTAAGCGCCATGGAGGATGGAAATCTTAAGCAGTGGCTGAAGGTTACATTGATAATTCCACCATGAAAAAAGTTGATGTTGATCGAATACTGTCTAGTGCACCTAATACATCCACTAAAATGATTCAGAATCCATCGACTTCTGATGCAATAGGCAGTGATGTGTCAATCAATGTGAATCAACAGGAATTCAAACAAAACATAGTGTGTTCCCAGAATCTGCCTGGAATCTCCATTAATGCACATGAATCTTCTAGTGTTACAGTAAACGTTTATAACAGTTGCACTATTCAAAATGGGAAGTAAATGACAATAGTAGCATTAGATCTTCCAACTCTGTTTAACAATTTATATTGTTAATTAGTATAAATAAATTGTTCGCAAGTGTTTTTTATTCTTTGTACCTATACAACTTTTACTACACATGCTTGTTATACACATTTATATTTGACATTTACATATGATTTAGTTCCATTTCTTTTTTTGTGACAAACCTCTAAAAACAAAATTTTGCGTGCGAAAAAGTAATACTTTATGCAACCCAAACGGGTGTCGAAAAGTGCACTTTATAGCACCGAAATAGAAAAATGATAATATGTTGTAGTACAAAGTAATCGACAATAACATTTTTTAACAAATATGCTTCAAAATTACTTAAATGTGTAAAATTAAACATAAAATTTCTCTTAAATAATTCAACTGAAACCTTTAATTTTGTGAACGACTACAAAATCATAATAAATTGACTGGATAATTGTTTTTTTTACATAGGTAACTGCTTCACACAAAGGATTTACTATAATACAATGAACGTACAGAATTTCACATAAATCTAATGTGATTAGAAAGAAGTCGTAAAACATGGGCATTTTCATACACAATGGCTGTTCAAAGTTCATAAAACAGGTAACTAGCCATACATATATGCACATAGAACAGACGAATTTCATGTTAGGTCGATGTACCTGAACTTTATACAATGCATTGCACTTACGTTGCAATTAATGGTTGACATCCACTGAAGCGCTCTTGATATTGAACAATTTAACGTATATAATGGACTGTCAAAGTGTTGCCTGTTATTGAAGTTACTCGACGAATATTACTGACGTATACGTAGAATTACACTAATATCAAATATAGGTTGCGCACACTGCCGGTCGCTGTAAATAGAACTTTTGTTAAAAAACGTTTGCATTATAAGACGATGACTCGAAACTAAATTTTAATAGCAACTTCTAAATAAATTATATGAAGTAATATGTAATAAATAGAGAACGGACACGCTTACCACATGGCGCAAAGCCCAGTGCAGTACTGGCGAAAGGCTGTATTTCTAAAATATTTAATTTTATTTATATAATTGGAAAACGAACGGGTGGTGATCAATAAAATTACGAAATACATATTTATTTGTTGAAAAGTTGTATTTATAAAGTTTTTAATTTTATTTATATAATTGGAAAACAATTGGAATTGTCTCCATACATAATTTCTGCAATGTAATTAAATCTGGATTTCTATTAAGAATTGCTTCAAACTTTTGCCGAAGGCCACATCCGAAGTCACTTGGAATACTTTTCAAATTATTAACAGCCACATCTAATGTGGTTAATCCGTCATTTAATTTGAGATTTCGATTTTCAAAATAAGTGATTAGTTTTGACAATTTTCCAAAGTGTTCGTGAAGAAAGTACAACTGATTTTTTAAATTTGGTATATGTGTGGGCTCCTTGCACTCACCAATACTTCTAGCATCCTCCTTTAGCAGTGTTACGAAATGTTTTATACTATCGAAATTCTCAGCATAATAACTAGTAGCTTCCAGCCATGTTCCCCATCTAGTTATTACTGGAGTGGGAGGCAGTGACAGAGATGGAAATTTTTCCCTGAAAAGAGTATTATTACTGAATCATAGTTGCCAAATAATATGATAACAGTTTGTAGCTTCAGAAAGTATTATCTATTTGATACTGTGAGTGCCATCTGTGTGTCCGGTCGAGAACAGTTTACTTCACTCTCACCTAATGATAATTAAGATAGCGGAAATTATGAACCATGATTTCAATATCAGTCTTGTCACATTTCTCTGTTTTAACATAAAAAAATATGCACGTTCTTTTCATCCCATAGCACAAAAATTATCGGCTTATCAATCGATGCTTTATAGATTAATTAACGTTCCCATGAATAAACAAAAGTATTATTTAGAGTTAAATAGAATATATAATACAGCGATAAATAATGGTTTTACGATAGAGTTAACGAATAATATGTTAGCCAAACTACCGCAGTCAAAAACCCGATTCCTAATTTATCTCCGCGTAAAAGTCAATGGAAACTATAATTATAATTTCATTGCTTACATAAGTAAAATTTCCAAAAAATATAGCAAACATAATCAAAACAATTGAGAACGAGATCATTTCGTTTAAAACAAACAATTCCTTACAAAAAGCAATAACAAACAATAAAGATAAAACAGACAGTAGATTAAACTCATGGGTACACAAGTTGACATGTGAGGACTGTGGAAGAGTGTATATAGGTCAGACAGGAAGAACCTTCCAAACTAGAATAGCAGAACACCAAAGAAGACAGATTCAACTTTTGCTAATCACTGTTTCGAATATAACCACAAATTCAATTCTAATTTCAAAAAATTACATGTAGTAGACAGAAGTAAAAAACTCAATATGTTAGAAGCTTTAGAAATTAATAAATTTGGACATAATTTTAAATGACCAGGTAGAGGTAAATCACTCTCCCCTACTCAAAACTACAATTGGTCCACCCCTTCTTAAATTAGAATATTTGTTCTTTACCTTTATATTTGTATTAATATAAATGGGTACCAAATGTAAGTTTACAGTATATATTCATTCACCTTATGAAGCCAGAGTGTGGTGAAACATATATACCGTGTGTCCCAATTTCGATGCTCACCATTGATATCTCGGTTATTAGAAGATATAGAACAACGGTTAAATGGGGAATGTTTTGCAGAATTCAATACTCGGGGCAAATCCCATTTCAAATTAGACCTAACTTTTTAATTTTTTTAAATATTTTGAAAAATCAAAAATTTGCCGATTTCGTTATTCCTCAATAACTCGATAACGCTTAGTCTGACCTCTTTTAAAGTTTTACATTGTTGAGACACTTTTTTAAAACAAATTATTTGATACAAACAGAAACCGCCGATTGTCATTTGTTTTTAAGTTATTACCACTATCTTTTGTTTTTCATATGGCGGCCATATTTGATTTTGGGTTTGTTAGGTAGTCCTCAAAATGTGCTTTTCAGCGATGTATAACATGCCTGAAAAATTTTTATTTATAAGGAAAATATTAATAAAAACCCAAATTTATCTTCAATATGAAATTAGTAGGCTGAAAAATTAAACACCAATGTCAAATGAAAGTGAAAAGATATTCTAAGTAATACTGTAAACCAACGAAACGATAAAAAAATTATAGAAATAAAAAGTAAAGATACAGAACTTAAAGTTCACATTCACTTAAAGAAATTGTTCAATATGACGACCATTCTGTTCCACACAATTTTGACACCTTGTTCGAGAAGAGTTACAAACTCTACGTAGCGTGTTTCCGTTTACTGATTGTAGCACATCTAGTACTCTTTGTTCTAAAATTTCCCGCGTTTCTGGCGGTTCAAAATCAAATACTTCGTTTTTAGTGGTACCCCATAAATAATAGTCAAGCGGGGTAAGGTCGGGTGATCTCGCAGGCCATTGCACGGGTCCATTATTTGAAATCACACTCTCATTAAAGTTTTCTCTCAAAAAATGTTGCACGTTACGAGTGTTCTGGGCCGGGCAACCATCTTGCTGGAACCAGATGTTTTGCATGTTCTCGGGATTAATAATTTGCCTCAAAGCAGGCATTATCTCGTTTGTAAGTAGCTCCAAATATCTGTTACCAGTTAAATTGTAATCAAACATGAAAGGACCTATTAACTGATTATCTGAAACGAAACAAAGAGTTTAAAAAACAAAAAAAAAGTAAACAAAATGTCATACCAATTAAACCGCACCAGACATTAAAACCAAATCGAACTTGAAATCTTCTTTGATTTATCAAATGTGGATTTTCAGTAGACCAATGATGATAGTTATTCCTATTGAACACTCCACAATTGGTAAATCGTGTTTCATCTGTCCATAGTATTTTCCTAGGAAAATTAGCGTCATATTCACATTTTTGAAGGTACCACCTGCTAAACTGTAATCGTCGGTGATTGTCATTATCACTTAAACCTTGTACAATTGTTGGTTTGTAAGGGTGATACTTGTTTTTCGTCAAGGTTCTGTGAACAATAGATTTTGAAATCCCTGTTTCTCGTGTCACACGACGAACTGATGTGCTGAGATTGTTCCTAACGTTCTGCAAAATATTATTTCGACGTGTATCAGCATCATTAACTTCATAGTTAGCTCGTTTTTGTTCGAAGCTTCCAAAGTTTTTTAATTTGCTAACTAGTCTTCTAAAAATTGTCCTGTGTGGCTGTTGTCTTTCTGGAAAACGCTCTGCATAACTCGTGCACGCATTTTAAGTGTTTATATTTGCTTTGAAATACACTTCCAACATATCAACTTTTTCTTCGTTTGAATATGTATGTGCCATTATCAATACTTATAAATCTTAATACTTGACAATAATTACTTATCACTAACTACAAGTAGTTTTAATTAACTTATCTCTGCAGCACTAATTGTATATATATTGTATATATTGAATACATTTGTCATTGACGTTTGACGGAACATAATGTCTTTGCTAGTGATACACGCTCAGAGGTTAGAATTATCTGACATTTGAAGTAAAACCAAATACAAATCTCCCAACTACTTTTTATCCTGCGCGAACTTACCCCTCCTCGCGCCAACTTAATTGGCGTTTGCTATACTTAGAATATCTTTTCACTTTCATTTGACATTGGTGTTTAATTTTTCAGCCTACTAATTTCATATTAAAGATTAATTTACGTTTTTATTAATATTTTCCTTATAAATAAAAATTTTTCAGGCATGTTATACATCGTTGAAAAGCACATTTTGGGGACTACCTAACAAACCCAAAATCAAATATGGCCGCCATATGAAAAACAAAAGGTAGTGGTAATAACTTAAAAACAAATGACAATCGGGGGTTTCTGTTTGTATCAAATAATTTGTTTTAAAAAAGTGTCTGAACAATGTAAAACTTTAAAAGAGGTCAGACTAAGCGTTATCGAGTTATTGAGGAATAACGAAATCGGCAAATTTTTGATTTTTCAAAATATTTTAAAAAATTAAAAAGTTTGGTCTAATATGAAATGGGATTTGCCCCGAGTATTGAATTCTGCAAAACATTCCCCATTTAACCGTTGTTCTATATCTTCTAATAACCGAGATACCAATGGTGAGCATCGAAATTGGGACACGGTATGTAGATAATATATTTTTTAAACTAAACAAAATTGCGTTTTCTTTTGATATAATGAAGTTTCAACGCGAATCTCCTACGACGATTATTAATTAAAAAAAAACATATAACAGTAATGTGTTAGATTTTATATTTTCTATAAAAATATATATTTTAAATATAAAACACGTTAATTGTTAGCAATTTTATTGTTTATTTACAACGGTATGACCTCTGCTTGTCAGGTCGTCAGTAAATAATTCGCTGATTACAAGACCCAGTTCAGCGAGAATAAATTTCATTGAACAAACAGTCATTGTCAAACAGTACACTATTTCCGATCATTAATTAGTGTCGAAACAATGAATACGTACAATTATATCGCAAAATGGTAATTAAATAAACTCGCCTAATAATTAATACTCGCGTAATTAACAAACGCGATGACGTGCTAATATGTGAATAAATATTGAATAAATAAAGGGCAAATGCGAAACAATAGCATTTGTTAGAAACGGTTCGCTTAATACCACTTCTTGAAATGCAAAGTAGAACCGTGATGACAAATATAATGGTATAATGCTATAAAAATCATGTGAAATATATGGCGCGACGATTATGTAGTAAAATAATTAGCAATCCTCTTCCATTAAGAAAATAATGAATTATAAAATGCCTCTATAGGGTTTTAACCCTTAACTACAGACAAGTTGTTGCCGAGACGCAAGCACAGACACCCGGTAAATTCTACCGGCTTTTTCTACCGCTATTAACAAGTTAAAAAAAAAGAAATTATATAATTATATAATTATATAATTTAGTAACCGATTGACTAAGAAATTAAAAGAAGCTGTTTTATGTTGAAAACTATGATTTGAATGCGATGATGAATCTATTGACATTGGCTTCTTTCCGGAAAATGTCGATTTCTATTTTGTATTTATTTCTAATCACTAAAGTATCTAAAAATGGTATCCTGTCATTGTTTTCCTTTTCCATCGTGAATTTAATAGTCGGACATTTCAAATTTAACTGACTAACGAACATGTCTAATTCGCATTTCCGTGAATCAAAAATTGCGAGAATGTCATCTACGTACCTGATGCAGACTATTGGGAAATATTTAGCGTTATTTTTAAATTCTACTTCAAATTGACCCATGAATAAATTAGCTATGAAAAGAGATAGGCAGTTACCTATTGTTGTGACTTGTTTTTGTTCAAAGAATTTTTCTCCTACTTGGAAACAATTTTTCGTCATGCACACGGCTGTCAATCTCATGTATCCTTTTACTTTTGAAGGTTAAATGTTATTCTAATGGAGCAAGTCTAAATATTTCATAGTTTCTGGAATAGGTACCGAATTAAATAATGACGTTACATCGAATGAAACTAAAATTTCCGCATCTACCAGTTCACAATCTTTAATTAGTTGAACAAATTCTAAGGAATTATTAACTGACAGACTTTCTGGTTTCACGGGTAAATTTTTAAATTCATTGACTAACCATTTGGAAATCAAATAAGTCGGTGAGTTGATACCTGAAACGATAGGTCTCATCGAGTTACCTGGTTTATGTATCTTCTGCAAACAATACATTCTTGGTACTCAAGGATTACTGACATTTAATTTATAATTTTGGGTAGAGGTTATTAAAATTACACATTTCTTTAACCCGTCTTTAGTGTCATTAATCATATTTTAAAAGAGTTAAAAATTTAATTGCCGACGATCCGTATGTAGAAATTAAGAGAAATCCGTTACCTAAAATGATTAATGACACGAAAGACGCGTTAAAGAAATGTCCAATTTTAATAACCTCCACCTAAAAGTATAAATTAAATTTTAGTAATCCTTTAGTACCAAGAATGTATTGTTTGCCGAAGATACATAAACCAGGTAACTCTATGAGACCTAACGTTTCAGGTATCAACTCACCCACTTATTTGATTTCCAAATGGTTAGTGAATGAATTTAAAAATTTAGCCGTGAAACAGAAAGTTTGTTAGTTAGTAATTCTTTAGAATTTATTCAATGTGAACTGGAAGATGGGAAAATTTTAGTTTCATTCGATGTAACATCATTATTTCCTTGGGTACCTATTCCAGAAACTATGAAATATTTAGAAGACTTGCTCCATAAGAATAACATTGAACCTTCAAAAGTAAAAGAATACATTGACAAGTCTGTGCAAGGCGCAAAATTGTTTCCAAGTAGGAGAAACATTCTTTGAACAAAAACAAGGCACAACAATGGGCAACTGACTATCTCTTTTCATAGCTAATTTATGCATGAGTAAATTTAGAGTAGAATTTAAAAATAATAATATTTTCCAAGAGTGTGGATCAGGTATGTAGATGACATTTTCGCGATTTTCGATACACGGAAATGCGAATTAGACATGTTCGTTAATCAGTTAAATTTGAAATGTCCGACTATTAAATTCACGGTGGAAAAGGAAAACAATGATAGGATACAATTTTTAGATACATTAGTAATTAGAAATAAACATGAAATAGAAATCGACATTTTCCGGAAAGAAACCAATGTCAAGAGATTCATCATTGAGGATTCAAATTATAGTTTTCAAAAAGGCTTTCTTTGGAGACTGTGGTTAAGTAAAAACTCAAAAAAGTTATATAATCCCTTACAAAAATTACTAATCGTATCGTAAATACGTATTCTGCCAACTAAGTTGTCATCACCTGTAAAAACCACTAATCTAAGTGTCGCACATGGGGCACAGTAAAGTTAAACACATATAAAACGCACCAACTTTACACGTCGTCCACGTATACACTGCCCACAGTGTATAGTGGAGGCCTTGTAAAGTTGGTTTGTATACTTTTAGAAATTTGTATAATAATACGTCAGTGATATTGTGAGGCGTTTTGTTTGTGTAATGTGTGTGCTAAAGCTCCCTGTTTAATAATTTGTTTAATGATAATGATGGAAACTTAGTTGTCGAAACACATATTTAGGATTTAAAGTTATACTGTGGTCAAGGCTAAATTAACTATTACAAAATAAGTCACGGTCTTATATACAAGTCAATTGTAAAAGCAGTGGCTATGACTGCATCCCTAAAATTGAAGGCTAATGTTAGTGCAGTAATACCGATAGCGCGTAACTACTCGTATCCTCCCACGATCCGCTCTATCTGTAGACAGGAATTTAACATCCAAACGAAGTACAAATTCTTTTTATGGTTCTGCTGAAAAAAGAAGTTAAATATTTGCGGAAGAAAGTTTTTCACGACAAAAAATCTACATAATTCAGTATCTCTTCCTTTCCGGGAGCATCTGTTACATATGTGCTTTTTTCCTCTCCGGGAAACTTTTACCTAATCTGATGGCAACTCATGTTTTAGCAATTTGTATTGATGTGTCTTTTATCTCTTCGAAGCATGTTGCAAATATTGTACTTAAAGAATGGGAATAATATCGAACTCGTAAAAAAAGTGGAAGTCTATTTTTCAGAATATTATTTTTAAATGTAATTGTATTTTATGGAATGTAAAGTTTTATTTTTTCAACAATAATTAATATGAGATAAATTTAATATATGATAGAAATGTTAGTCAGTAGTTGATGATTTAGTACCTTTGAATGAGATTTTATATGGTTTTGAATAGGTTGTTCTAGGACCAAGTATATAAAACATCAAATTATGTAAATTAGCAGAATTTTAAACTATTCACATTCTGCAAAATGAATTTTTGTTAAAAACAATTTTAATTTATTTTAAGACACTTTCGTCAAACACTAGATTTTTTCTCATCAGCAATTATAATTAATCAAGTCAACAATGGCATCGACACATCGAATATACTCTCTGCTGTTAACATTATGGTGTCAAAATATGCAACTAGATCAAATAAAATATTCGCCGAAACCAGAGCAAGAACTAACTCCTTCGCTAAACATTAATTACGTATACCGCATGTAAACGAGGTAAGGAAACGACACTGCTGCGCAAGACGCGTCCCCGCCGCTTTACCTCTCCGATATGTTTAAACTTTAAACAGAACAAATAGTATGCCTTTGTAAATGTCAATAACGTACTGAATATAAATCTTTCGCACGTTTAGTTATTAAAAATTTTTTTTTTATTTTGTGTTGTGTTCATTAGTTCTCTATTTATTTTTCTAAACATTTTGGTTTTACTTTCATTCCTTAGTGTTTTACAATATTTCACTATGGTATTTCCTCATTTGGAGAAATGCGATATGTTGGAAGCATACATTTTATGTCGTAAAAATTCAATAAGGACTAGCGAATATTATGGTGAACACTATCATTTACGACAGCAGCCAGATCGACGTTACTTTCGAAAACTTTACAATCAGTTTAGACTGCATGATTGCCTATTTAGAAAGAAAAGAACAAAGAAAAATATCGTCAACGAAGAAGTAGAAATTACAGTGTTAGCATATTTTGAAGCCCATCGCGAATTTTCCATTAGGGATGCTACTAAGGAATTTGCATTAAGTTATTCATCAATTCAAAGAATTTTGAAAAAGCACAAGTATATCCCCTTTAAGTTCAGAATCTCTCAAGCCAGGAGATTAACTTTCTGTCATTGGTTTGTTAGTTTTTGTGATGAAAATTTGAATGGAGCACAGTGTATTTTATGGAGTGACGAAACAAATTTTTCAAATAGAGGCATGTTTAATAAGAAAAATAGTCACTACTGGTCTCAAGAAAATTTATTAATAGTTCGTCCACATGCTGCACAAGTTCGATTTAGTTTTAGCGTTTGGTGCGGATTAATTGGTTCAGTAGTCTTTGGTCCACTGTTCTACAATGGTACGTTGACAGGAAACAGATATCTGGAATTTATTCGTAACGTTCTAGAGGATTTCCTTGATAACGCCAATTACCTGATGCGCCAAAATTTATACTTTCAGCAGGACGGTGCTCCTGCACACAACTATCGCCTAGTGTAAACCTACCTCGACACCATCTTTGCCGAAAAGTGGATTGGTACAAATGGTCAAATTCAATGGCCAGCACGCTCCCCTTTAGACTTTTTTCTTTGGGGATACTTAAAAAATGAGGTGTACAAAACGCGATACGCCAACGTGCGCGAATTGCAAGACAATGTCAGAGAAGTTTTTCGCCAATTAGATAGAAGGACAATCTTAAGAGCCACCCAGAATGTACTGAAGCGGGCACGAAAACGTATTGAGCAGGAAGGTGACACCTTTGAGCAGTATTTATAAATTATACATATACCTTCTCGTGTTTATTTTAATTTTGTAAGCTGTAATATGTTAAAATAAACATTAAAGACAAAATATGTATCTGTTTTGTTAAAAGTTAGCGGAGCAATGACAACATTTAGAAGGAAATAGAAACTGTTATAACTACTTTATTATTCGTTTTAAGACAATAGTGTATTGAAACTTTTCCATTACAAAGAACATTAGCATTCAGAATTTTAAAAAATATATAGGCTGTTCCTTTTAAAAAAAATATAAATTTCAATATTTCTCGAAAATGCGTTATTCAATTTTTTTTTCATGAACTACATGCTAATCAATGTTAAAAACACTAATACTTTGCTAATTTAACCTACTTTCTAGAATCAATAATAACAGAGATAGCAATTGTGCGCACTTAATTTGAATCAGCCTGTATATACAAATTCTATTTACAACTTAATTCTAGTAGTTCTCAAAATGTTATTTTAATGTAAGTGTTAGTGTAAAATCAAAGACATATAATATTTATTGGTGTGGTCACTGGTGTATCAACTCGTTTTATTAAAGAGTTTAAACGGACGCTTATAATGTATTTTTACGTTATAGTAGGTCTAGGATTTCATAATATTTAAGCTGATATCTGTGACATACTCTGCTGACTTACTAACTATTCATACAAATACGCAGAATAAGCAAATGAACTATTATTTAGTCTAAGTAACTGGCTTTGATATGCGAACTATTTACAGAACAATTAATTGCTTAATATAAAACGTAAAACATACAGTATGACAAAATGTAAAATATGAAGCGAAACTAGATTAAATAGATTGAAATAATGTTTAATCTGTGATTAAACACGTATTTACTATTAATCCTAAGGACGCACTTAACACTCTGCAATGACAATCTCAGAACTAAGCTTAGATTTGTTACGCAACACAATAAATACCGTCAATATTAGGAGAGTATAGGAGCGCTCAAGTGACAACGATCTGAACTTAAAGTAGTAGCTGCGGGTTATATAAAATAAAATACAACAACGTTTGTCTTAAAGTTTGATTTAATATTTACAAGAAGTACAGAACCACTGCACTGAGTAACCGCCCGACGAAGATGACGAGGTGAAAGAAGAGATTGTAACATGATTCTAAGGATAGGTAGCAGCTCTTTAAGTTAAGGATACAAAAACTGATTCTGGGAATCAAAGAAAATCATATTTAAAAAACATTAGCTTTGTATTTTAATTTACGAACACGCGAAATGTTTAGGTCGTTATTCATTTCCCAAAACCGAAATTTGCAAATACGCGTTCTAAATGAAAGATAGAGAGCGCACGGATATTTTCTACATAGAAGCGATACAACCGAAGATTTAATAGTTTTATTTAACATTCATCAGAGGTTGTGCGTTATTGTTATGACGTCGCTGCTTTTGTGTGCAAATCGAAATTGAAATCGGAATTCTGATATATATTTTAAATGTAATCGTTCCATATAGATATGTATGTGTATTCCATATATGCATATACATACAGACGAAGTAAACAAAACGATAAGCGAACTCAACGAGCATGTAATGGTTTATAATGGTTATCGTTTCGGGACAAATAGATGCGCCTAATTACCCCGCTCCAGTATACCATCCCGGCATTCATTCAAATGTATTATTTTACGATTGTTCGGTTAAAGCAAACACGTGCGTGAAGATATGGAATGAATTTATTTTGTTTTATTCATCATGGGTAGAATGTGCCTATCTTGCAACGAACACGTGTGTCCATATGTACATAAATTCTAGTAAAATATAAGAGAATTGTTTCGCGAATATTTTGCCACAGATGAAACCTGGATGCATAGTACCTATACATAATACTAAATATCTGAGATATTGACCCATTATGATGAAGAGTTTGAAGGTCGATAGTTAATTGTTGAAGCTTTTGCGAAATTATTTTCGAGTTTGCAAACAGAGGAGTTTCCTTTCTGATACTGGTAAATATAGTAACTACTTTTTAGCTATTATATGTAACTGAAGATGAGTTGATTAATATAATATCTACATTTCCTGAAAATTATACGGTTAACGAGGCTAAATTGCTAAGTGTAATTGGCGGTGCCAGATTCGTTTTAGCAAAACCTTTCAAACATATTATCAATTTAAGCTTTCTCAGATCTGTGGGAGTGGGTCCAGATTAACACCCGACTACTTTCACTACATCGTTGAAGTTCTTGGCGCTCAAGGATAAGTTGGTGTCGTCTACGGCGAATTTTCAAGAATTTTCGATACTATAGATCCTGACATCCTTTTCAGAAAGGTTAATTATTATGGTAAATCACCTGGATCCCTACAATTAATATTAGGTAATTTGTCGACTAGATAAGAGGAGTTTTTTCCATTGGTATTATTCTTACACATTTTTAATAACACCGGGTGTATCTAGAGAATACAATCCCGGGATCCCGGCCGGGTTTTGATCCCATAAATCCCGGGACTCTACTTGGCTAATCTCGGGATTTTCGGGATTGCCAGTTTGCATTCCGTAATCCGTTGCGCCTTGACAATGACATTACCTAGATTATATTAAGGGCACTTATTACATAAAGACAAAAATCAACCTTAGGTGCGCCGTACGATAAAAGAACTACACAGGTACAGCCCAAATAATATGTAACTTAGAAGGGACTTCCCCGCCCGGCATACTTCAATACAATACTGTTAAAGTAATTCCCGGCGGGCCAACAGGGGAATCACCCGATCACCTCATATGATATATCATAATATTGTTGCGAGGGATTCGCCGTCGGGGATTCCCTGTACGAAAGTATAAATACACTTATTAGGATTTACTTTTTTCATTTATTATTCTACCAACGACAAGATTACGCAGGTTACGTTATTTAAATTTAAAAGTCAATTATTTGTAAAAGTTATTTTAAATGGCGGGAGACTTTGTTCAACATAAAAAAAAAACAGTGATAAGTTGTCAGCGTGGAGTTATTTTTTAGTTGCCAAAGACGGGAATACTGCTAAATGTAAGCGATGCCCTGCCATTCTCAAGACTTTGGATCGACTAAGGGATAACATACACGTTTGTCATCAAAACATAACATTAAGATTTGAGCTAACGTTAATCGTTTGGAACTTACTGCAAGTTAGAATTAATGAATATTAAATCTCATTCTTACATGTAAATGTCGACTTATGTGATTACTATACTTTCTGTATATATAGTTAACATTTGGAACTTACTGCAAGTGAGAATTAATGAATATTAAATCTCATTCTTACATGTAAATGTCGACTTATGTGAATCACATAAGTTAACATTTGGAACTTACTGCAAGTGAGAATTAATGAATATTAAATCTCATTCTTACATGTAAATGTCGACTTATGTGATTCACATAAGTCGACTTATGTGATTCACATAAGTCGACATTTACATGTAAGAATGAGATTTAATATTCATTAATTCTCACTTGCAGTAAGTTCCAAATGTTAACTATATATACAGAAAGTATAGAAATGAAAAGCAATGTCCGTCTTCGAGGAATGCCGTGCATTGGAAAGTTCCAACCAGAACGAAACGCGCGTCTGTACGATTCCCGTTGATTGACTTGTTTTTTTCAGCAATTCTTAATTAACCTAACGTTAATCGTTTAACAGCTTCAAAAAGTCAAGATTCTGAAAATCTGAACACAGCACCGCCGCCAGCTAAACTAAAATTACAAGATTATTTTATTAAAAGTGCCGACGATAGCCTGGATGATGTTTTGGCAAGAATAATTGCATTAGATGGATTTCCATTTAGTGTATTCATAACTTCAGACGATTTGAGAAAATTGCTCTTAGCGAAATACACGGATTTATCAAAATCAGCCGTCACAATTCGAAAACGTGTTATGAATTACAGTGAAAAAATCAGAAATCAAGTAACTGCAGAATTAAAACATTTGAAAAGTGCAGGTGAAAGATTCATTCTATCTTTCGACGAGTGGACATCAACTTCCAATATACGATACATGGCTGTCAACGTTCATTTATATAACAAAATGTTGAGCTTAGGACTCGTTCCTATTCATGGAAGTATGACGGCAGAAAATTGTCTGCGTATCTTGAATGAGCGTCTAAGTAAATTTGATATTTCCCTGGAAACTGATATCGTGGCTACTGTAACCGATGGGCCGAATATTATGATAAAGTTGGGACACATAGGTTACTGTTTAAATATTTATTTTCTATATACAAATAAATTTTTAGAGCTTAGAAATCAATTTAACTATTTCCTGGATTCTACCTCCCAGCAGAGCCTATCCTGTACCTGTATCCTGGAAGAAAACCTTTTCCAGATCCTTTCTACATCATCCAGTGTCACAAGCTCTTCTATTTGTACCATTTAATTAAAAATATCAAAATAGTGGCTTGAATAACTGCAAATTCACACATAACAGGTCAGTTAGATATAGTAACTTACCTTGTAATTAATCAGTTTCACTATTTAGATTTGTTAGACATTAATAGTCTTAATATCACAGGCCTGCATTTTTCAACACTTTGAAAGTTGATTTAAAAATTTTAACTGTTTTCTAGTAATTGAGTAGTACTGATTTCAAATCTGATTTTATTTTTTTTGTATTACGTAAGGTTATTTTTCAAACCAGTAAAATAAAAAAATAGAGAAAAAACACGATTTATTTCATTTATAAGCTAGTTTTATATTATATTTAAAAAAATACAAAAATATACACATAGAAACTACTAGAAATAGTTATTTATTCTTTATGCTTCTTAAAAAAAGTTTTTGTTTTTCAGAAAAGCTTCGTTTGGTTGTTTTTCTGTCATATTCAGCTAAAGGAAGATCTGAAGGTAGTTTCTGGGGCAAGCAAATTTTTTTGTTTCAACCTAGACCCCAGTACTTCAGAAGGATCTTTTGAAAGTCCCATATCTCTTACTAAATCATTCAGTTCGGCTTGTGAAAATAGCTGAGGTTGGTTTTGACCTGAGGTTGATGGTTCAAAATCACTATCCATCTGTACGGAGCAGGAAGTTGAAGAGGTTTCAATATCTTCTTGTAGTACTTTGGGTGGTATAGGTATAGTACATGATCACGGTGAGGAACTGGTCTGAGAGCTGATTTAATATTGTTTGGGTACAAAATATGTTTCAAAGTTTGTCTATTATGCCCCTTAATATCACAAAGACAAAATTAGCAATCTTCATGATGATTTTGCGGTTCTCTCCAAACCATCGGTATTCCAAGAGGAAGGCTTGTTCTATTCCCTTTGGTCCAATGCCTTAAACCTTCTTCACATACCTTACAAACAACGTGCGGTGCCCAATCTTCATCTTGATCTCCTAATTTGATTTTGAAATAAGCATAATATGTATTTTTCACAAATTCACCAATTGGTCTCTTAAACTTTTTCAAGACGAAATATCCACAAATATAACAGAAATAATCTGGTTTGTTTTTGCAACACCGGCTAGACATATTTTTTAGCAATGTTTATTTATCAAATACCACGCGCAACACTAAAGACAAATTAATTTTACTTGTTTACTGATCGACACTCAGAGCTATAATGAAGTAAATGACATTAAAATATATATTTTGTTTGGAGTGATAAACTTGAAATCCTTCTTCGCAGTACTAATAAAGTGATAGCATAATAAATAGGATTTAGCAGGTACAAATTCCCGGAAATCTTGTCCAAAATTAATACATGTAATAAAAGATTTACATTAGGTAATGAGAGCCTATTTAACAAATTTTTTTAAAACCACAACAAGAAATCATTTTTGGGTTAATACCTAGAATTTGAAGTAGTACATTCATTTTAAAATGTTTTAAAACGCCTATTATAAGTTTTTTTTTATATTTTTTCTTTTTCTTTTGTGCAAAAAAAAATCTGTGGGTGGTAGAGACCAACTGTATTTTAATTAGTTATTGCTATATAAAAACTGAGCTTAACAAACAAAAATCACGTCATCACAAATTTTATGCAGGCCTGTGTAATTAATTGCCACAAGGTCTATTGAATCCCTATATCGATCACGGATAATGTTTACTTCGATATCTACATTTAATTATAGTTTCCTATTCATGTTTACATTAACCAAATAAACTGTTATATTTTTAAATCGATAAATAATTTTGTTTTTTTGCTTATGTTGTTTAAGTCAATATTAATCTCATTTAAATAGAAGCTATATTAGTACGTCAACCCGCTATAATTACCCTGAGCTTTAAAATAACTATTACAAAGATTTTACGACTTAGCATGGTCTATCTATATTTGAGAATAGGCATCAAATTTTACTCCGGGCCTGTGAGGCCCGGTATATGCTCCTTAGGGTTAACAGTGGCAACATCTATATAATTATGCTTCAAAATACGAAGGTAAAACGTTTAGCGTGTATCAATTTGATCAGTTGTGTTCGACAGAAAATTAATCACTAATAAATCGCAAATGTTTAATGTTCCAAGAAAAAGGATTGTCGTACATGAAAGATACAATTTCTGTTAATCACCTAATGAAGTCATAGGCCCGGTATTTCCACCTCCCTATAAACTCCAAAATAGTTATGAGTCGAATAAACTTATTAGGAACTTTTATTTGCCGAACATCCGAAATGCGTCTTTCCAAGCCTACTTTACTCGTCGAATAGTTATTCGACACATCTACGTACTTTATTACATTGGCGACACTGCTATTTAAAATCAAAGTAGGGAAGTTTAATGTTTGAAATTCAAGTAGGAGGAACTTACGTAAGTTTACCTAATAAAAGAGAAACGGAAAATAATCCATTTCTTTGTGTAGTTTCGAGTTGTGTGTTTGTGCTGTATATGATAATAATAATTTATAATAATAAGATGGGGGATAGTAATAACGATTAAGATCGATAAATTTTACCCACACTGAAACTCGATTATTAGTAAAACTCGCCTTAAAATATAAAAATATTATCGAAAACAAATGTACGGACGCGATCACATGGAAAAAAAAAGCTCTGTGTCAGGAAATTTTACATATCGTATATTGGTCGCAGATGGAGAATAGCTGCAGTTACATTTGTAATTATTTTTCCTGCACTAGTTTTGTGCACACCTCCAAAATCACCCATCGTTATATATAAGCTACCAGTTGCATAGAAACGTAATGCAAGAAGTATTTGCTGCAACGGTGGTGTGGCATGATTTCTAAAATTTAAATTAGTGTTAATAAGCACATTAAAGATATATACATAATTTATTTACCTATTAGTTCTATGTTGCAAGTGTTCCTGTAGCAGAGGCACTAGCATTTGAACTGTATTCCTTGATAATCGAAAACGATTCTTGAATTCTATTTCATTCCAAGCTTCAAAATGGTTTGGTCTATTTCTTATTCTATACGCAGGGTAATCGAAATTTATTTCATCAATAAACTCTATTTCTTCCAACTCTAATAGCTCGTCGATTTCTCCGTTTAGCATTTTTAATTAATTTGTTAAAAAATAACCCACACAACCAATATGACACATTTGTATTCTAACCTAAATTTTAATGTCAGTTCAAAAGCATTTCCTTGATGTTCGCAAACAATGGGAATTGATTCGGCACTTTATTTGACGAATAAGCCCATAATCGCAAGTTCACCTTACTAATAAGTTATTTGTCGAATAACTACTCTTATCTCTCGAATAACCATTGGAAATACAGAATAACAAAGATATTCTACGAATACTCTTATTGCGAACTTTATTCGGAGGTGGAAATACCGGGTCATAGTATAATGAAATATTCTGCAATGCATTGTTTTACAACTTCAAGATTTGCTTTTTATTAGTGATTATATAATGGGATTTAAGAATGCATCTCTTTCAACATTTAAGAACTTAGTATTTACTATAAATTCATAAAAATTTGTAAGCGGGGCTCTTTAGATATGCTGTGCTAGTATTTTCCGTGTAATTTAATTTTGTCTTATTTTATTTAGCTCAGAACTTCGATAAAAAATCGGCGAAAAGCTAAAGTATATAAACAAATCGTGTAGATAGATTAAACCCAGTCATTAAGATTTTTGCCTCTCCATGTTATTTATGAAAACAACTACGACAGTTAACGTGAACTCTTGGTTTTAAGTTGGTATTATGGCAAAATTGGAAGATTTATAACTGAATTCGTTCTTACACTGATATACGGTAGGGAAGCTAAGATGATAGGGATGACAGTGGGAAATACTGTGGTGTTCGCCCCTATTCCTTGGAGAAAATGTAATTAAGCGAAACCACATACAAACACAAACGCGCGCACACACACCTACACGCATACACTAGTACAAAGGCCCATCAACACGCACATGCCCTGTCTTACTTTTACGAATTCGCCATTTATTTATGAAAACTCCTAATAGGAAATGGTTGACGAATATAAGTTTCAATGTTGGAGCCTAACTAATTAATCTTTCAACTTGTCCTTTTGCGCCAGGTTTAACACATGTTCGCATAATATACGCTGGACTTTCTCGGTATTATATTCAGGAGGGTTGAAACGTGTATACTGTTTTAGGGCTTTCGCAGTCTTGATGAAAAATATTTTATTTTTACGGTACTTTTAATTAATATTTCTTTTAGTAATGAACTATGTGACGAAACAAATAGCAAGTAATTAAACTAACATAAACTGAAACGTCTTTTGCAAAATGGAGGTTATAATTTAAAAATAAAGCAACATATACAAACGAAATTAAACAAAATGGAGAACATACTTAACAAAGCTGATTTTAAGTAAAACAAAAATATTTTTAATATAAAAATATTAGAAACAGGGTACAAAGAAGACAATGCAAGTTAATATCTTTGTGAAACTTTCTATCCAACAATGGAGACATGTGTTCCATCTTACTATAGATTCGTCAGTGCATGATGCTGCAAAAGACAAATTTTACTTCGAAGCTCTCTTGCTACATACAATCAAGTCACAGAACACATCATGGGAGAACAACTTACATCGCTCATTAACTAATGTTCATATCACAAACGCCAAAAGACTTGCCGTCCACGTGATAAGCGTAAGACAAACCTAGTGGTTTCCGTCGGACTGTCACAGCCGTCACCGACGGAAACTCTATTAACGCGTCTCCGCCATAAGTCGAACATCTTCGACAGCCTATATAACAAAAAATAGTTTGAAACAAATTCACTATGTAAGACTGCCATTTTTTGAATAAAACAAAAATATTAACATTGCAAAAGTGACAATTCAAGAACTTGATTAGGAGGTCATTTGAGATCTACGTATTCTCCTGATCTCGGTCCGTTAAATTTTAACCTCTATCGCTCTCTATCAAACAAAGTTCAGGAAATCACCTTTAATAACTATGTTGTCACGTTTCCAAATTGGTTGCACAATTTAGTCACTTCCAAACCAAATTAAATAATGTTAAATAGTGCGGAAAATGTATTTTTGATTATTTTATGAGATTTGCTTGCTATAACATTAAACAATTTTGAGTTCACTTACTTATGTATCAAGCCAATACTGTAATTCGTAATTTTCTTTTCTTAACTTATAGTCTTATTGTCATGCCCCGGTATATTATTTTTTTCATTTGCGAGTTTAAATTCATTCAACGCCTCTAGTATCGTCCTCTGATTTTAATATATTAAAATGATACCCCCCCGCCATTTCCGAGGGTTCAGAGTGGAGATTGGTATTCGAATAGAAGTCGTTAACGAATCCAGTTGAGAGTGGTAGTGTGTGTACCTTCGATTAAAAGGAAGTTTAAAACTCACGAATACTACGACTTTGAGTATTAATTGCCTATGCGGATCCTATCGCAGCACGTGAAGTAATATGTAGAATTGCCGTTTACCAATTTTGGAGTTAAGAATATTGAAAGGGGAAACCTTCCTTTTCTGGCAATATTCTATTGAGGCATTTCTTATACGTAACACCGGATTTATTAAAACTTCTCCTGCGAAGACAAAAAGCAGACAGCCTACACCTTAGTCTGCAGGTACCGACGAATTTGATTCTCCCGTGTTAATTAATGGAGAAGGAGACGTAAAATTGCAATCTCTTGAGACGTGAATGTCTATGTATATCTCGTTTCCGGCTGATGGTATGTAGATACCGACCTGTGGGCCATTTCTTGTGGAAGTAACGCAGAAAATAAAACATAGTAACTCATATGATTTTTCTTAAATACATACGTTTTGTTATTTACAAAATTAACGTCTTGAAGTTTAATTACTATTAGTTATCTATTTTTTGTTTTAATAATAAATTACCTGTTCAATTTAAAATTTAATTAACATTTCGAATTTTATATTTATTCATATTTGGAGCGATTGTGTAACGTAATATATGATTCTTTTTACTGTATTTGAATTTATGTAAAATTTATAATCTTTTCGTAAATATTATTTTAAAGTAAATTTTTTTATTGTAACATCTTTTTTTGTGCGCACATCTGCTCTTGGCTTTGCGAGACTTGTATAAAAACATTGCGTTCTTGGTGCAGATGCATTGACGATAAAGTCAATAAAATACTAGAAATATATTTGTTTAAAATTTTAGAATTACACGTAAAATAATTTGCTATGGCTATAATCTGAATGTATTATACTGTACGATTATTTATACATATCTCTAGAAAAGGTTTCATTTAACCCTTAACCACCCAGGTGAAATATTTTTACACAAGCACCCAAGTGACGTCTGACAGACTACTTAATTAAAGACCATAAAAACAATCATCGTTTTTTGAAAATATTGTTTATTGTGTATTTACTAGTTACAAATGAGCTTACTAAGACATAAAACTAAGGAAAATTGGGAAACTTTTTTACTAAAAATAACAAAATAAAGAACTATTTGTAAAATAAATTCAAGCCTTCCCATTATAAACATAAAAATCATAAAAACCTGTCAATGTCTTAAGGCATATTCATTAATAAAAGGTTGTATTAGGTATATGAAAAACTCAAAAAAACTCTAAAATTAATAAAAATACTTTGCGGCAAGAGCTAAACATCGCGGTTGTTTACACATGTATTACAAATTGGCTTTGAGCATTGTAAACAAACTGCTTTTCTACACTGCACACATAGATATTTCGTCATTCGGTTTTTGGCCCTCGGGCACAGATAACATCCTTTGCGTTTTTCCAATAAAGTTCTTCACCACTTGATGGCGCAATTATTTCTGGAATTCCCAAAATTCTGCTAATGCTGGAACGTACTTTGCGAGATACTCGAGGATTTGTTAGTCGCCTTTGCATGTGCTGACGTACTAATTGGGCCGCTAGTTGTTTTGCAAATACCGACTTTTCCCTAATTACCGAATTTTTCGTGTAACATTGATGTAGAATATAGGAATTAACAATAGAAATGTCAAGGATTCTGAAAATTATTGCCAGGGGCCATCTGCAAGTGCGTCGGCTTGACGATCTTTTTGCGCACTTCCCATCAATTGTGTCTACTCCTCCTTTGTTACGGTTGTAGTACATGATAATGTCTGGCTTCTGGGTGTCTAGATCGGTAGATGCACCACTATGCATAGAAGAAACAAGGATGGTAGCCTTTCCCTTTTTTCCCACGTAAGATACCATAGTTTTCTCATCTCTAAATCCATAAAATGATGATCCTACCGCTCTTTTTTTGTATGGCAAAAACTGCTTGGTATTTCTCGCTTTTTTTTTCAACAGTGCCAACATATGTTAGTTTGTTTCTTAGTAAAATATCTACAAGTTCTATAGAACTAAACCAATTGTCGGCAGTAACATTTCGATTACTACCAATGAGAGGTTTCGCGAGACGTATTACTGCCTGTGTTGGCTTAGAGAATTTATGTTCTTCTTCGTTTAGTCGGAACCCTTTCCGCTGCACATGTAGGCATTGTATAAATAGCTTGTTCTGGAATCAGTTAGGCACATAATTTTTATGCCGTATTTACACGGCTTATTTGGCATGTACATCTTGAAGTGTGTTCGCCCTCTAAAACTTACAAGCATCTCGTCGATTGTCACCGAATCCCCCATTCCATAGATATTTTGGCAGTTTTCAATAAATTTGTGAAAAACTTGAGAAATTGCTGCCGTTGGATCTTCTTTTTTACGCTCGGTTCTTGTCCTAGGGTCATCAAATCTTAGGGCAGACAGCAGAACTGAAAAACGATTTTTGCTCATCACCGCTCTAAATATATCTCTGCCTGTCCCGTCAGTAGCGAAAATTGTATCCATGTTTTCATGATCGGAATTGAATATTGAAGTATAAATCAAGAGTCCTAGAAAGACCTTCAATTCTATCATGTCTACATCACTTACATGATATTTTTGTGTATAGTTTGATCGCACTTGAAATAGTTCATGATTTGTCCACTCAACTATCTGAACTAGAATATCCTCCGAAAAAAGTAAATTCTATATAGAAAATGGATCTGCAGTTTGGCCAAGATCACGAGCGCTTCCTTTGAGAACGGGAACTTTCAATACAATGTTGTGTTTTCTCACCCGCGATGAAGGAACTACCTCAGTAGTACACCATCTGTACTCATTTTTTCCATATAAATAATTTTTGCTTGTAGAACTTTCACCATGTTCTACCACATTCTCATCAACATCACTATAATCAGGCGAGTCTTCCTCCGAAACTTCGGAAGCAGAATCATGTTCTGATTCTATATTTTCGTTCTCTGACGCACTCCCTATGTCACTAGCATCATCGTCTACTTCCTCAAGCCATTTCAAAACAGTTTCGTCAAAATCTTTATCGCCAAACCGAACTCTTTTCGACGGACCCGCCATTTCACGTCACACAGTATTTAGTACACAAATACATAGCTGCCGTCTGACAGACTGTGACAAACTGAATTCTGTACGTAAAATTCGATAACTTCTTTACGAGTAATGATAGACTCATGGGTAGGGAGTAGTGGTGGGAGCAACAATAGAGAAATGATTAGATGGAGCAACCGATTTATGGACGGTCGAATTACAGAAATATCACATAATATATTTATCTCGTAGTCCGTCAGACGGCAGGTGGGTGGTTAAGGGTTAAATCTGTAAATCTAGACTGTTTTTGGAATTTCTTTCTTTTATTGCGTATTTATTTAATTAATACATATACCTTTCCTTCCTATTTCCAGAGATATTTATTTACTGCGCTTTCGTAACATATTATGCTCTGGTTTTTTATATAAAAAATCACTCTTTGTAACGTCTAAATTTCAAAATTTTGTATATAGAGTGATCATATTTTTGGAATAAGATATTTATTTGTGTTATAGTTGTTTCTAAATACCATTCTCATTTAACGTTGTCTTGTTTTTATCGTGTTAATATACGAGTTAATTGTTTTCTAGCCTTTTCTTTGCCTTTTTTCTCTCTCTTTAGTAAGTTGGCTGCTTTGAACTTTTCTTTTCAGATTGCAGGTGGTATCCTGTGGAACATTTTGCCGTTTTGGATTTCGATTTTGTATTTAGTAGTCTGGGTGTGCATGCGGTTACGATCGCGCGATCAATTTTCTCCGTTTTCAGATTTGAGCTTCCATAAGTAAATCTGAGTGGCGCTGTCTACAATCTTTTATTTAGTCACCCACGCCGTCTTCACTGAATAATAGCATATACAATAAATAGAAGCTCCAATTAAAATTTGTTTGATACAACTACCGGTTTCGATCAGTCTTCGGTCATCTTCATAACACCATCACTGCGCCTTCGCACAAGTAGGTAGCAATACATGCTAAATAATGCAATTATTCCGATGGCATTACAGAACTAATTTTTATAATTTATACAAGGAATAATCAGTGTACGGTAAAGAATTATAACACATAATATCCTAACCATATAAAAGAAGTATTCTTTTGTTAATTAGTTCTTGAACCCTGTTGATTGAGAAATAATTTTAGCAATTTAGATAATAGAGAATTAATATGAAGTAAATGGGTGTAACGCAGAATATCTTAATCACATAGTAGTATCCTTTTCTGAAACAAGCTAAATTTAATCGTTATAATAACACAAACTGTTCGAGTCTTCACTATTTAATATATAAATATTTTGACAATTGTTTTGCCTATACAAGAGGCTTCTTCAGAAATGAAGAAGCCAAGTTCCTGGGCGAAACAAATATCCACATATTTATATACTAATTAGTAAAAAATTGAACAGTTGTTCATATTATAATGATTAATGTTATGATTTTGCGTTAAGTAAAGGCCGAAACAATACGATACAAGCTAAATTGGTCTTTGAAACACTGTCGAGCAACGTCCGCATGTACATGCATGTGAACTGATGCTATTGCTGCCACCTAAAGATGTCGTAAGCTTCACGTTTTGATCTTGACATTTACTTAAGCTGTGCGTGATGGTGTAAGGCAATTTGTATTTTGTGATATTCTGATAGTTTTCGAATAAAGCCTTTTCTTGAGGGATTTGACTGTCCGTCAGCAGCTAACGATAGTTTAGCACGACACTTGTTGTATTTAACCACACTCGGGCGACAAAATTGCACGTCTTTGCCGTTTATCTATTTCAACGGTAAGCATCCATTTTAGTTCACATAGTTTGTGGGCATTACTAATTACATGATCGTAATATTAAATTAGGAGATCAGTTGGGAAACGAACTAATACCGACCTAAGTAAGGTCGAACTAGGAAATACCTACCGCTTCACCAATTAGGGAGCCCGCAATAATCCCCACTGGCGTCCTTATTTTTTATTTTTATTAATGAGACACTCGTAAGAGTCTCGATTAGAATCCTACACCATCTGTATCTGATGGTGAACCCGGTCCTGGCTAATTTAAATCTTATATCTAACAACAACTTTCCTCACATTAAAACCAAATTTGGCAGTTTTGCGAGATCTTTTTTAATACTTCCAGTATCGCATTTTATACATTGCAGTCATGAACAGTAATTGTAGATCGGCCCTTCAACAGATCACTATTTCGATTTGAACAGTTTGGAGTACCTTCAAAAATCTACTGTTAAGAAAAAAGGTATTCATGTTATCAGTATCGATGTCTTTCATTCCACATTTTATTTTGTAAAAAGTCTTCTTGTACAAGCACTATGAAAAGTTACGTTCAAATGATTTGTGGCGAAAAGCGTTCCCTTATTTAAAAATTGAATTCACCGATGACCCTCGCAACGGTTTATAAATAACAAACTACGAAGAAAGTAAACATTGTTATCGCAATCGTGTTACACATTTCGTAATATTTATCTAGCGTGCGTAAATATTAAAATGTTAATTTTATGATATGCTATATTGCAGGCACGTAACCGTCGAAACAAGTATATATTTCATGCGAACCATTGATTCCGAAAAAACAGGACGTAATTAATATAAATTGCTTCGTATTTTTCGTATCCTGAATTGAGGAACGACCCTTTCATGCCCATTTACCTGGATAGGGCGTTATCAGATCTAGTCGGACGTGTAATGAAAAAATGTAATTCTGTTTTAATGCTATTTAAGATTATTAAGATAAGTGAATAACAACTAATATCCTTATTTTAATTAAGTATTGTCAGTATCGATGGTCACAGGAAGAAAAAAATAAGAAAATTTATATTAGGAAAATTAAAAAGGATATTATGTTGCTTACTGAAACTAACAGCTTGTCAGAATGTGCAAATTTCTTAGACATTTTAATTCAGTTTACTAGAAAACTGATATTAAGTACTGGTCTTTACTACGAGGACGATTTAACATAACATCAGCTTTTCGAAAGTTAGCAATACTTTCGCCATTAAGAGTATATTGTTGACTTGAAATCTGTCAAATAGATTACTTTTCGCAATCGTTTAAAGCAAACTGTTCAAAGGCATTTGAGCAAATTTGAACAGATCTGAAGAAACTTGAACAGGGAACAATTCCGAAACAGATCTGCACAACTTCTAGACAGTTATTCAACAAATATCAGAGCTGTTGGGAGTCACACGAGCTATAAACAGCACAGAAACCGCTTTCATGGAGGACTTCTTGGGTCTCCCATCGCTGAAATTATTTGTGAAGGTGGAGGCCATAGTTGCGATCCTGAGCCTGAAGGCAAATGACTTATGGTGTCTTAATAAGGCTGTTGTCTTATATATATTCTGTGCTTTCAACATTTTTTGAAAAACACGTTAGTTTTTCTCGTCAACTTTCTGTATTTGATTTCAACTTTTCTTTATTTTCGAACATTACATACATTTCAATCCTCGTATACATTATTCTCTAACATTTCATTGCTTGTGATACTTTGTCGTAGGCATGCGCATTTAATTATGAGGATTTAACATTTGCTTTGTATACATTTACGTATTTTCTTATTTATAACTGTAAGTAATTACTATTTATATTTCAAATATTTGTAAATATTTTTCACATTTGCTATAGACGTTTATTATTTTTTCTGATTACACTGTGACTGCTGTTGATATCCGATCTTTTATTAAGGACTTATTTCTATTTCAAATGATTTAGGCATTACTAAAATTATATCACAAACAGTATACTTTTTCCATAAGATACCAGCAAGTCTAACATAAATATTAGAGCTAATATGCAAAGAATGATTATTGGATATCCTTTTTGTAAATTTTGGTACGTAAGCTTGTGTTTTATAACTAATTAGATTTATAAACATAGTTATTACATTATAACCTATAATTTATTGACGCAATACATTAAATACAGAACTATCTCACGTAATATGCCAGGTGCATTCAAAACACAACCTGTTTTGAATACTATTAATGGTTATTTATAATACTTCATTTAATTTATTTGATATATATCAAGGTGAAATTTCACGGCAATATGTTTCTATAATAATATAATATGTTGTATTTTTATATTATCGTTCAAGTGGATTTATATATAGTGTAGTAAGGCAGAGTTGCCCTAAAACAAACATCAAGCAGAGGAAATAGGTAATAAAAAATAATATCCAACGAGACAACAATAATAGAACACAAAATAATTCAATGTAACCGATTTGTAAAATCTTAATTAGTTTTCATATTTTGATAAGGAGATTAATTGTATTCTAATTTACATATTTATTCTATTGTCATTAAAGCATTCATTACATTTATTTATCGCGTTATATAAATAATTCTAAAACTAATTATTATTAAAAAATTAATGTTCAAATATTTTGTATATAATTGTATAACGACTTTTGAATGATCCCTGGTAATTGTCAATTAAACATATCACCAAACCACGTGATAGGTACATATTGACAACTATGTGAATTAAAATAGTATTTGTCATTCTAATACTAATACAAAGGATATTGTAATTTGAAGAAAATTAAGGAAAGAATATTCACCGAAGAAAAGTATCTATATTATAGCTGAAGAAAATGCAAAAAGAAAAACTAATTTTTATGAAATTTCTACCGGTGCCATGGAGAGAAAAAAAAAGTCGTTTAATAGAGGGTTTTCACGGTTGTTACTTAAAGCACGCATCTCCGAACTAGCAATTTTAAAATTTATAAAAAACAGTAAAATAACATAAAATAAATTCTAGAACTATTAAATATTAAAAAGTAAAGTACATAACCTGCATTTAAACAAGGATCCGATCCAGAAAACTGTTTAATTATTATTATTTCATAATATCTGTTATTGTCCATATAGAAGCCCATATTGTTGGCCAGTTGTAAGCTGAAATAAATCAAATGTTAAAGTTTTGGAAAGAGAAACATATCAGAAAGTGTTTTAACAAATAAATTTAGCATATTTACGTGATATCTTTATCCTGAAAGTCGCAAGAAGAAAATACTTCAATCCTTGATCCTGAGCTGTTGTTCCTGTCCATATTTCTTCCTACCTGACAACTGCATGACGTGAGATCCGAGAAATTTACCGGAAAAACGGATCTAAAAGGCGAACGAATCAATAAGGTACTCTATTGAGGTTATAAACCAGTTAAATACTATCATTTCACATAATTTAAAATATGTTGTTTATTTATTTGGATTTAAAGTCAAAACACTTTGTAATATTACATAATTAACTATATTTTAATTTATAAAGAATTTAATGTCAATATATGAATTGATAAACATAGATAATACGATTACATATACTAGTTATGCAATTAGAGGTACGGTGAATAACACTTGTAATTTAACCATATCCAACCAATTACTCTCCAATATCTACAGGGTCCCCTATTTATTTGTTCCATGTTTGTATGTATGTTCATTTAAAAGAATATCAATTTTATTTTCCAATTAAATTTATTTAGTAGTATAAAGTTTTTCTATTTCATATATGTTAGAGTAATTATTCTCTGTATTCTGGAACCGACTATTACCAAAAGATTAAGGAGTCTATTGCTCAATTCATTCACTTAGCTTATCAGCTGTATATCCATTGTATTAGAGGGACTAGTTTCACTTCAATATATATATATATATATATATATATATATATATATATATATATTTAGTGTTAATAAGAATTAGATTTCTTATTTACTTTATTGGCCGTGTCTTAATATTAAAATAATAGACTTTTTTATTGGTTTAGCGACCTATATATATATATATATATATATATATATATATATATATATATATATATATTTAGTGTTTATAAGAATTTTATTGTTCTTATTTATTTTATTGGCCGTGTCTTAATATTAAAAATAATAGACTTTTTATTTGTTTAGCGACCTTTTATTGAATTATGATGTTTTATTCTACGACGTTTCGACTTTTATTATTTTTCAGTCTTTTCAAGTAGCTAGAAACAAGAAATTACTACATTGAAAACGTGAGAGCTGTGTTTGCTTTTGTGAGACTGAATTAACAATTAAATTAACAATTAGAATTAAAATTAAATTAAAGACTGAATTACCAATTAAATTAACAATTAAAGTTAGAATTTAAAATTAGATTAATAATGAGTAAGGAAAAATTTAAGTGGTTAAATCTGTATAAATGAATTGAAAATTTGATGTTTAACTACTGTAAATGAATGAACAATGAATGACAAAACTCACCGTTTCTTTTGGTTTTAAAAATCACGCATTCTGTGTAACATGTGTTATCGGGGGCCCGAGACCTTTTTTTGTAACGAACCGATCGCACTGGTTGGAATATTGTAAGTGTTTGTGGCTTTGTTAAGAGAGGTTAAATTCTGTTCTATTTTGGAATTTAGCAAATTGGTCAGGACCGTGTTTAGGGGTATGTTGTAAAAGTATTTACAAATGGGAACTGATAAAAAGTTTTTTTTGTTTTTTGGTTTGTGTTTGTGTGTGCGGGGGGGGGGGGGGGTTGATTTTATCTATTGTTTAATGAGTGGGTAATTGAGTTTAGACAGTCCATCAATTTCGTTTCTTTCGTTGATTGTTCTGCTGTTTTTGAAAATGTGGATCATTTCTAAGACCTCCCTAGCCTTTGTATTCTTTTTCTGTGTTATTAATAATAATTATAATAAAATTTATAACACAACATACGGCCACAACAAAACCAAAAAAAACAATGAATTAACATATATCCCCACACCCTATATAACTGGATTATCCGAAAAACTAGACAATATATTTAAACCATTTAACTTTAAAATAGCACACCAAAGCGGTAAAAACCTAAAATTCCTACACACCAAACTAAAAGACTCAACACCTACACTAAAACAATCACACACAATATACAACATACCCTGCAAAGACTGTGACAAAGTATACATAGGCCAAACAAAACAGTTACTACAAGAAAGATTGAAAGGTCACAAATACGCAAAAAATCAAACTGCTTTAAAAAAACACCAATTGAAACTAAAACATAATTTTGATTTTGATAACACCAAAGTAATAACACAGAAAAAGAATACAAAGGCTAGGGAGGTCTTAGAAATGATCCACATTTTCAAAAACAGCAGAACAATCAACGACAGAAACGAAATTGATGGACTGTCTAAACTCTATTACCCACTCATTAAACAATAGATAAAATCAAGCCCCCCCCGCACACACAAACACAAACCAAAAAACAAAAAAAACTTTTTATCAGTTCCCATTTGTAAATACTTTTACTACATACCCCTAAACACGGTCCTGACCAATTTGCTAGATTCCAAAATAGAACAGAAATTAACCTCTCTTAACAAAGCCACAAACACTTACAATATTCCAACCAGTGCGATCGGTTCGTTACAAAAATGGTCTCGGGCCCCCGATAACACATGTTCCACAGAATGCGTGATTTTGAAAACCAAAAGAAACGGTGAGTTTTGTCATTCATTGTTCATTCATTGTTTACAGTAGTTAAACATCAAATTTTCAATTCATTTATACAGATTTAACCACATTAATTTTTCCTTACTCATTATTACGAGAATCTAATTTTAAATTCTAACTTTAATTGTTAATTTAATTGGTAATTCAGTCTTTAATCTAATTTTAATTCTAATTGTTAATTTAATCGTTAATTCAGTCTCACAAAAGCAAACACAGCTCTCACGTTTTCAATGTAGTAATTTCTTGTTTCTAGTTACCTTACTGTATTGTAGTTTAATTCAAATTTTCATTTCATTTATACAGATGTAATCACTTTAATTGTCCTTACTCATTATTAATCTAATTTCAAATTTTAACTTTAATTGTTAATCTAATTGGTAATTCAGTCTTTAATCTAATTTTAATTTAAATTGTTAATTTAATTGTTAATTCAATCTCACAAAAGCAAACACAGTTCTCATGTTCTCATTGCATTAATTCTTGTTTCTAGCTACTTGAAAAAGACTGAAAAATAATAAAAGTCGAAACGTCGTAGAATAAAACATCATAATTCAATAAAAGGTCGCTAAACCAATAAAAAGTCTATTATTTTTAATATTAAGACACGGCCAATAAAATAAATAAGAATAATAAAATTCTTATAAACACTAAATATATATATATATATATATATATATATATATATATATATATATTATATTATATTATTATTATTATAGTTAATATGAGCACAAATGGATACTAACATCGAGTTTCAAATTGGATTCAATTTATTTCAAGATGAATTAATTTCTTCAATTTCCTTAAATAAACAAACCGAAACTGTATCCGTATAAATGCTGCTGCAATCGAGCGCAAACAAGCAAGTTATCTTACAAGTAATTACAAAACGACATCATATTTTCTAAATTAAATTCGGATCAGGCGTATCTCAGAAACTTGCGGTAAAGACGAGCGTGAGGATCCTGCGATCGCACGAAATCAATCTGTCTGCTTCCGCGAATCGTAACGGCAACAGCAAACGGCATAATTAACTAACTCGGTTAAGATAATTAAATTTGTACGGAGGAATACACTAAAAATAGTAGGGAGTTGGTGTATTTAGAAGGGAGCCCGAGGTGGTGTGAGATAGCCTTGATGTGCAGATGCGGAAATTAGAATCGTTCCCTGGAAATACTTCCAGTCAACGATTCTCATTTCCACAAACGTATATGTGTAGGCGATTAAACGACCGTATATATGTGAAAAACGCTTGAGTATCAGTTTCGTGGAGAAGATGAAAGGTTTATAATAGTTACGAGGCGCCTGGAGAAAACGCTAATTATCTATTGCATGCATGCATTCTAAATGTGGTTCTCTTAGAATTAAGTTCGTTGATTGTGATGAAGGAATTAGCTTCCTTTGCACAGTTGCCTTTGACTATCTTTATTTTACTTCAATACTATATAAGTAATGTTAAATAAGGATTAACTTTGGTAATTATATATTTTAAAGAATATTCTTTGAGCATTCTTCAATTCTTTGAGCAGCCTTTCATGTTATCATAGGAATTTACATTCCCTTTTATAAATTATTAGGCAACTAATTGCGTGCAGATTCTAAAGACAGTTTATCATTCCCTAAATTTTCGAATTGGAAACTAGTACTGAGGAATAATAGTGCTCGACAACACATGGCAAGAGAAGCATAGGGAATTAAAACTAGAAGATATTGTGAGGAATGTCGAAGCACGTAAATTATGGTGGAAGCACCTGTAACGAAGTGAATCGTATTGCTTATAAAGAAGAATTGCTATTCATGATACTAGTCATTATACTGGCCAGGTTAGTAGAAATCGAATCTACGAAACGACAACAAAAGTCTACAAGAAAAGGTGATATTTTAACAAGGTTATGGTGGTCTATATTATTTAATTTTATTATACACCGTGTAGAGAGTTCGGCTCTGGCAAGTGGCTAGCAATGTATGTAAAGAATAGCTCCGTAATTATTTTCGATATATCGATAAATTACGAGCTGTTAATATAATATAGTACTAAAAACTAGTGTGGAAAAGTGCAAGATATAGGATAAACTAAGTAATAGTAAGAATAAAGTAGCAGTAAAAATATAATAGTAAATAATTGTGTAAGAGATAGAAAATGTGTCAATAGAGGCCAAACCTACTACGGGTTGACCGAGGTTTTGTTTCTTGCGCGGCGGCAAAACATATCGACAAATAAAAACGGCTACAAAGTTTCGCATAAGTTCAAAAAATAAAAAAACCGGACCGGACTAAGGAAATAATTTAAACAGAAAAAGGGACAAAGAAATTAAAGTGTAGAAATGAGACGCTCTGAAGATAGTGATGAATACTCCACCGACGAGAAGAAGAGAAAGTGTTCTAAAGAGGATGTAGAAGAACATGCCTTCAGTAAAAGCAAGAAAATAGCTAGATCTCCGATAAGAACACAGAAGAAAGTGGAGGATAATATAGAAGCGATGAGGAACAAAATGGAAATACTGCAAATGACAATGAAATTCTTAGCGGAAGAAATAAAAGAAATGAGGGAGGAACAGAAGGGGTACAAAAAAGAAATAGAAGGAATGAGGAAAAAGAATGAAAAATTAATTAGAGAGAATACCCAATTGAGAAGAGGAATAATAATAACGGATGACAGGTTGGAGCGTCTTGGAAATGAGAAGAGACGAAATAATGTAGTTGTACAAGGACTATCAGTGAATGAAATCAATCAGGAGGAAATAAAAAACAAAATGGAGGAGTGTATAGAGAAAGAGTTTCATTTAAAAGTCAAAACAAAGGGAGTGATTAAACTAGCGGAAGAAACTTGCCTAGTACAAATGGAAAATGCCACAGACAAGAAAAAAGTTATGCAGAACAAATACAAATTGAAGGAAAGGAGAGGGGAGAAGGTCTTTATTAACGACGATTTATCTAAACAAGACAAAGATATACAAAAGATAATTAGAAATAGGGCAAAAGAAGAAAAGGAAAGTGGCAAGAGGGTTAAAATTGCGTTTCGAAAATTATATATTGAAGATGAAGAATGGAAATGGGACAAAAGCAACGAAAAGCTAATACAAATGAAAGACAGGAAAGCTCAAAAAAACTAAGAAACCAATGTATAGATGGAAAGAAGGAGGTTGACACGGCAATGATAATGGATGTTGACAAAATTAAACACACGAAAGAAATAAAGTATCTCATAAGGCATGGAAATAATACTTCAAACAAAAAGAAAGAATGGAAATTAGCGACTTGGAACGTTAGAAGTTTTAGCGGAAAGGAAAGCGAACTCATAAGTGAATTTGAAGAAACGCGTTTAACAATACTACGTATTAGCGAAACAAAAAAGAAAGGCCAATGGGAGCAAGTACTAGATAATGACCACATATTACTGCATAGCGGAGTAAATTCGTGTAATAGAGCAGCAGTTGGAGTAGGTGTAATAGTACATAGAAATTTAAGAAGCAACATAAGTAAATGGGAAGCTATATCGGAGCGCATATTAATGGTGAAGCTTGAGGACAGTAAACAGAAGGTAATGACAATAATAGCAGTGTATGGCCCTAATGACAATGATAAAGTAGAAGTAAAAGATAAATTCTGGGAGGAGCTGACATTAGTAATGGATGACGCCAAAGGAATATTTTTTATTGCTGGGGACTTCAATGGCATAATAGGAAAAGAAAAACGACGGTTATAAGGCAGCTATGGGAGAACATGGAGAGGAAATTAGGAATGATAATGGAAAAAGAATTTTGGACTTTTATTTAAACCATGATCTCGTAATAACTAATTCATTCTATAAACACAAGGATTATTACAAACGGGGGCTTCGCTGGATATTGGGATGTGGATGTGCCGTGCTAATAATAATGAAATTATTCTAAGATAATAAAATAATTAGTGGTGCTGGTGAAGTTTCATCAAAGTGCCAGGACGTGCGTGATATTGGTTAATTAAATAAATATACAACAACTTACTTACTAAATAAAACACAGGAGCGTTGTCCTTAAAGTTTGTATTTATATTTACATAAGAAAGAAATTGCAATTGATATATTTAAAAGTAATTAAACAAAAGTAATATATACACTTGAATACAATTGAAAATCAACACAAAATACACTGAAAACGAACGTTAACTTGAGTAGTAAATTAGATGTTAATTAATTACGATTAATATAAAATAATCTCTGTATCGAACAATACAGAGTTACCTTTGATTGGCGGAGATGGTCACGTAGCCTTCGAAGATATACCTGGTCAAGTATATGTAGAGCGATGTTTGGCCGGAGGAATAAGAAATTAATTAGTTTAAATCAATGTGAATTAATATGGATTCGTTTAAAAGAATAATATATATTTAACAATACACATTTATCTTTTAATTGCGCTGAGATGCAGTGGCACGTGCATCGTGGCCAGCACTTGAACAGCATCGCGGGTAAGATGTGGATCTTACGAGAGTTCTAACGAGAAGATAGACTGATAGTTTGTCGATAGAACACTGGTTTTTGAAAACGGCCTGTTTTATGACCGAAGTCGAAGAGAGGGTCGATATCCTGAATAATAATTAATAAGAAGCGCGACCTGAAGAGGTGTTCTATCGATGGCATAAATATTATTAAAATAGCCCTTGTGACTTAAGCTTTCTAATGATATGAAACACAACATATAAAAGAAGATGTATATAATTAAATTAAAACAATTTAAAATGAAGTGTATATAGAAATTCCACAGTAACGTTAGGGTTGTTGCCGGGTCAGGTAGAAAACTAAGGGTTTCGGTTAAGAATATAACAAAAGAAATGCTTTCCCTTTGTAAACGAATATGTACAGGAAAATGTCTTAAGTTTAAATATTTTAAATCGAGATATTTAAAGACGAAATATATTATTTCAAAAATAAATTAAAATATTCTTATTTGCGGAGCGTAATAGGATATTCACAAATATACGCGTGTGCAACACAATAGAGGTGAAAAATCTATAATTGATTATGTGCTGGTAGAAAGGGAAAACAGAAGAACTTAGATGTCAAAGTTAGGAGAGGGGCGGAGATACATATGATCATTATTTGGTAGTAGCTAGAATCAAAGAACTAGAAAAAAAACATGACAATGAAATTAAAATAAAGAAAATTGAATTCACGTCAATAAAGACATATAAATTAAAGGAACAAGAAATAGCCAGAAAATATGAACAATTAGTTAGAAAAAATATTGAAGAGAAGTCAGAGATAACAAATCTGGACAATTTAGAAGAAAAATGGAATATGTTCAAACATATACAGGGCAATCCAAATTAAGTGTTCACCATTGGTAACTTTGTTATTATTAAAGATACAATATTGTTTAAATTAGCAAACTAGTAGTACTTTTAACGCTCTTTAAGATGGAAGAATTTATAAAAAAAAAGAGAAGCGCGTTTTCGAGTTTTCCCGAAAAGTATGTTTTTTTCAAATGGAAACCCCTGTATATTATATCATTTTCTGTTAGAAATTCAATTTTTAAACAAAAAATCTTATAAGAAATTTTTTACTGGGATTAAAAATACTTGAGTTATAGTGAATAAACAAAAACAGCTAAGTCAAGTGCATTTCTATGTTTCTATGATAACGACGTTAATTCTTTCTAGTAAACGTCAAATATTAGTACAGTTTTATTAGTCTTTCACTCATAAATTTCATTTTGCTAGTTATTAATTTGACAAAAAAATGATTTTTACCCATGCAGAAAAGTGTGATATGTTAGAATCTTATTTAGTGTGCAGAAAATCCTCTAGGAGGGCAAAAGAACACTGCGCTGAATTATATCCACTCCGAACACAACCAAATGAGCAATTTTTTATGAGACTGTACCGAAAATTTAGAGGCAATGAGAGTGTTTTTGCCAAAACAAGAACAAGAAGGACTTTTATAATAAGCGAGGCCACGGAAATTCTAGTTCTTGCATATTTTGAGGCCAACCGTAAGAATTCCATTCTATATATTATCAAGGAATCTGATTTGAGTCACGGTACTGTGCATAGGATTCTGAAGAAACACAAATTCATTCCTTATAAGTACAAACCAGTTCAAGTTTTCTTGCCAGGGGATCCAGAGAGAAGAATGTTTTTTTGCCACTGGTATCTTAACTTTTGTCGCCAAAATGTAAACAACTTTCGTTATATTTTATGGACCGATGAATCAAATTTCTCAAATTCTGGAATGTACAATACAAAAAATCATCATTACTGGTCAAAGGAAAATCTTCTTTTAGTACATCCAAGACGCCCGCAAGTCCGTTACAGTTTTAATGTTTGGTGCTGTTTAATTGGTTCAAGGATTGTTGGTCCTTTCTTTTATGAGGGCATTCTAACTGGTGAAAGGTACATAGAATTTTTGACTGAAATTTTGAATAATTTCTTAGACGATATTGATCTCATAAGTAGACAGAATCTGCATTTTCTGCAGGATGGCGCACCTGCGCACAACTACAGAGGTACTCATCAAATTTTAAATACTATTTTTAACAATTCATGGATAGGAACAAATGGTCCTATTCAGTGGCCTCCCCGATCGCCAGATTTAACACCGCTTGTTTTTTTTTATGGGGTTATTTAAAGACAGAGATTTATAAGCAAAGGTACGAAAACGTAAACGCCCTAAAAATTGCAGTTAGTGAAAAGATAAACCAAATAGATGGTAGGACCATACTAAAAGCAGTTCGACAAGTTCAGAAACGTGTTCAAAAAAGTATTGAACAACAAGGTGGTATTTTTGAACATCTTCTATGAAAAAATCAGTGATTTTTATTTTCTTTTAATGATATGTTTATCTATAAAATAAAGTTTATAATAATTATTTAGCTGTTTTTGTTTATACATTATAACTTAAGTGTTTTTAATCCCAGTAAAAAAGTTCTTATAAGATTTTTTGTTTAAAAATTGAATTTTTAACAGAAAATGATATAATATACAGGGGTTTCCATTTGAAAAAAACATATTTTTCGGGAAAACTCGAAAACGCGCTGCTCATTTGTTTTTTTTAATTCTTCCATCTTAAAGAGCGTTAAAAGTACTACTAGTTTGCTAATTTAAACAATCTTGTATCTTTAATAATAACAAAGTTACCAATGGTGAATACTTAATTTGGATTGCCCTGTATATTATTTATGTATGTATCTATCATATGTTATTTAAATATCTGTACACTGGCTTATTATGTTGACAGTTCTGTGTTTAGATCCCTGACTGGGCTGTCCGAGTAGGTTTTTGGTGGAATGCCAACAACTTAAAATTTTAAGTCGCTCCACGTAATTGACGTCTTGCTGTCGGAAGTTATGAGGCATGAATTATTATTATTAAACTTGAATGTATCTTTGAATATTTTAATTTTTCCATGGCAACTACAGATATATAAGTTTGACATTAATATAATGTCATTTCTATTTTAAATTTCTTTAAAAGGCACTATGTATCGAAATATGTAAAATTGTTTTAAATATATACATATCAAAGTAAAACAGACTTTAAATCGCCGACTAATTTAATCTACTATAACATACAAAGGTCAAGAAATAATTATCTATATATGTGTATGCTTTTTTTTCAAGAAGTAATACATCTTTCCGGTATAAATTCTAATGCTGGAATTCATTTTAATAATACTTTTATCTTACATATAGCGCTACATACCGCTTTATTAGTCACAACAACATTATTACTAATAAATCTGTGTATAAGTTATTAACGAACATATTCAATAAACGTGCTTCTATGAAAGAGGAAATTCAAACTCAGTCTCGGCGCTCTTTAAGCTAAGTTAATACGATATCGACAGATTTCACTCAAGAACGATCACAAAGGCAACGGTTCCCACTCCTTTCCGGCCCTAACTTACACTCCAACTATTTTCCGTAATACAAGCACAGAAGGAAATTACCTCCAACAACCATGCACCTAAAATTTAGTGTTGGCAGTAAAGGAAAACTTAGGAACCATTCTTTGTTACGGCACGCCATAAAAGGCTCGGTGTTCTCTGGATAGGGAGAACTGAGGGAGTACTGCTGTCGGTTGGACAAATTTAATTGATAACAAAAGAAACGTAATCTGGAAATCATGATATAAAGGGGGAACTGTTTAATGTATTTTGGGGTAATAAGCATTTAGCTTTAATATTAAACAACCCCTCTGTTAATAGCAATGATTACATAATCACATATTCTTGTATGTTGCATGATAACAGGCGTAAATAAGGATTCAAATAGAAGAATTATGTTTTGCTTATGTATCTTTATTGCCAATAATTCAAAAGTAATGCTTAGGTGGATGAAATTTTGTCAGAAAATATCTTTAAGGTGGTAGATAATAAATAATAACAAACACGAAAAAGGTTAATTTCAGGAATGACGGCGTATTGATTCTTGACATAATTAAATCGAAATCATGCGAGTATTTTTTTGTTTTATTTTCGTGTTTCTTTAAAGCGGTTGCTGCCATCTGACAATCGGTGTCGTATCGTAAAGTTCGACAATTTTGATAGAATACTTACTCAGAACGTTTTGACGTACAGATGCTATTTGTGTTGTTTACGGTGACTTAAAAGATTCAACTCGGCCTAAAAAATGGAATTAATTCGTGAACATTTCCGTGCGATTATTTTTTACAACAACTGATTTCATACATTTTCCATTTTATTTAGAGGTACATACAACGCTGCTATAATATGTACTATTGTTATTTTTCGTGTGTTTATGCATATTACTTTAATAGCAGAAAACCAAATGTATATTTAATTATTTCTGATAGAATAAATGTCTCTACTTCTATACTTATATCGGTAACAAGCTCATGTTGCGTCCCCATTCTATCGAATATTCTAATATATTATGAATTACACTCCCATACCGGCGCTCATGGCGCGCACGGAAATTGGTCTGCTCTAGTAATAAGAGAATTGCAGTTCTTGTAAAATTATAATTTTGTAGCTGCTGATTTCAAATATGGAGCACCAGTTTCAAATATGGAGCAGAAGGCAGCATCAGGGCTGCTAAAAGCAAAAATGTGTGTTCTCCTCCAAGGAAACAAGAGAAAGCAAGTTATTTGAGTAGTACTGAAAAGCAAACAGCAATAAATGCTTATAAACAGCTTGTGACGGATACACCCAACATGAGCAAAGGTGACAGGATTAAGCAGATTTCTCAAGTACTAGGTAACTTTATAAAGTGCTACATATTATATGTTGCATGTTCTATATGTTACATATATAACATATCCCCGTCTTACAAGATATGATTGTAGGAATTTCAAGACCGACAGTATATCGGGTTACCAACGAATATAAGAAAACAGAAAACTTCAGAGCCAAAAAAGATAACTGGTTGACATCCTGTACTGGAATCTTTTGATGAGGCTGTCAAAACTGCTGTTCGTCAAATTGTTCACAACATGTTTCTATAAAATGAGCCGCCCACGCTAGATAAAATGCTGGCTCAAATAAATAATAGCAGCGAACTGCCAAATATGAGTCGCTCAATATTGTACCGCTTAATGAAGCAACTAAATTTTAAGTGAGAATATTTAGAGTAGGTATATTTATATATCTAAATATAACTGTGCTAAATATTACAGATACCTTAACGTGACAGAAACAGTGTTCTTACTGAGAGAGATGATATCGTAAGATGGAGACGACAATATCTGAAAGATATTTCATTATACAGATCCCAGAATAGATCAATTTTCTATTTAAATGAAGCTTGCTTGAATGAGGGCCATACAGTACAGAAGATATTGATGGACACAAGTGTTTTAGGCGATAGACAGGCATTTGTAGAAGAACTTATAGCAGAATTAAAAAATCCGTCTGGTAATGGACGTCGCCTGATAATATTACATATTGGCAGTTCGGATGATTTCATCAAAAATTGTTTGTTACTGTTTGAAGGGAAGAAAACCTCTGATTATCATGAGGAAATGAATGCCAAAGTGTTTGAGGATTGTTTCTCTAATATATTACCGTATCTACCAGAGAACGCTGTTGTAGTGATGGATAATGCAATGTCCGTCATAGCCGCAAGGCTGAAAAGACACCAACAACATTGTTGAGAAAAGCCGACATGCAAAATTGGTTACGAAATAAGGGGATAGAGTATGAGGAGGATATGGTTAGAGCAGAATTGCTGAACTTAGTAAATATGGTCAAAAGTAAATATAATCATATGTAATCCATGAAATTTCGAAGTAAAAAAACAAGACTGTTCTTCGGTTACCTCCGCACCACTGCGAGTTGAATCCGATTGAGCTTGTGTGGGCACAAATAAAAAATGAAGTAGCTGCAAAAAATAGAACTTTTAAATTAAATGTTGTTAAGCAACTTTTACATAATGCTATCAATAATGTAACTGCAACAACTTGGCAAAAATGCATAAATCATGTTATTAAAGAAGAAGCTTGGATGAAAGATATTGACGGAATTATCGATGAAGTTATAGAACCATTCATAATTTATCTTGGAGACGACAGTGGTAGTGATGATCCCGTTTCTTCACCAACGTCAGACTGAATTCAACAATCTTCAAATTGTTTATAAAATAAGATATTTTTGTTATTAACTTGTTAATCTGTTTTAATTGGAATTAATTACCATACACTGTTACAGTCGTAGAATTTAAGCTATTTCCTACATTATTGTATACAGTAAGGACATGTACTATTTGACCTTTTTTTTCAACAAATAAATTAAATACATGTGTTTTTAGACGAATTTACTTATTTTCATGTGCTGTAATTACTACATGTACCATTCTGCTGTCTTACATGTGGATTTATCCTTGAAGAATTCATATACAATTTAATTTGCTACAGATTTCATATTTCAGACAGATTTTCAAATTTAAATTTACCGCGTAAAAATAATGTATAGGTTGTAATTAGGGCTGGGGGTCTGTTCAGAAATTTGTCTCTCTCTTTTTGGAATATACCATAGGTATTCACCATTCCCTGAGACATCTCCTATGTATAAATGGACCCCTGCTTGCAAGGGAAAGGTAAAAACTATGATAGATAATATTTACCTATTTATTGTTTTAGTAATAAAGTACAGGGTGGCCCAAAATGACAGAAGGGGTTTTAATTCCTTATAACTTTTTTATTATAATTTTTTTTTGTTTGTTTTCAGTAATTTGTAAAGAAGACTTGAGGAATTTAAAATGGAACAGTACACAATTGAACAACGTGCCAAAATCGTTGAACTTTATTTCTCAAATCAACGATCCTTTGTTTTGACTCAGCGTGCATATCGTCGTTATTTTAATGTGCGGGTTGGACCCTCAGAGTCAACAATAAACCGTCTGGTTGCAAATTTTCGAGAACAAGGGACAGTAAGGAACCTTCCTGGTGCCGGCAGACGGCGAACGGTGCACACGGATGACAATATTGAACGGGTACAGGAGATTATTCAGGAAGATGGAGAAACATCAACCAGGAGACGTTCGACACAACTTGGCCTCTCAAGAGGGTCGCTGCAGAGAATTTTGCATACAATAAGAATGTTTCCATACAAAATTCAGCTTGTCCAACAATTGAAACCGACAGATTACCAGCAACGACTTGATTATGCAATTTATTTTCGTCAAAAAGCAGAAGAAAATCATGATTTTATTCATAATTTAATTATGAGCGACGAAGCCCATTTCCAATTAAATGGGTTCGTTAATAGGCAAAACTGCAGGATATGGGCTACGGAAAATCCAAGAGTAGTTCAACAGCGAGAATTATACCCACTTAAGTGTACCGTTTGGTGCGGTGTTTCGTCGGAAAGGATAATTGGCCCATATTTATTTGAAAATGAACACGGTGTCGCCGTTTCCATCACTGGTGTTAGATATTGGACAATGTTGGAAATTTTTTTAAGGCCAGTCGTGGAAAACCATCCGCAAGTATGGTTCCAACAGGATGGAGCCACAGCGCATACTGCGAGGGACACAATGGCTCTTTTACGCGACATCTTTGGTGAACGAATTATTTCCCGTGCAAGCGATTTTAATTGGCCTCCGCGTTCACCGGATTTAACCGCTTCAGACTGTTTCCTTTGGGGTTATTTGAAAGGAAAAGTCTATATTAATAAGCCTCGAACCATACAGTAATTAAAAAATAATATACGCGACGAAATCAACAACATAACACCTGAAGTTTTGCGAAAGGTTATGGAAAATGTTTTGGAAAGAGCACGAATATGCGAAGCAGAAAATGGCCACCACTTGCGAGATATAATTTTTCATAATTAAATTAAAAATATTCTCCATTAATATACTGTATTTAAAATTGAAAAAAATTAATAACTATGTCTTAAATAAGAAGTTATAATGAACTCAAACCCCTTCGGTCATTTTGGGCCAACCTGTATATTTATATACCAAAGATTGTGTTTATTTATTTATTTATGCATTATTAAATTAAATATTATATGATTACAGTGTTATATCAATATTAAGAGTTATCTTAATTAGCTCGATGCATTACAAAATCGGCAGATATTTCCCCCGGTATAAATTTCAATATCAGTGATTTAAAAGTTTATCTCCAATTTTAAATTCTATATGTAAAAACGGAAAACGAATAATATCAAACATAAATTTGAGTACTGAATTATTCCGCCCGAACGCGGACTCAATTACAAAAATATTTTACTTTTTTTTATTGAAAATGAAATGCCCGTGTAACAGAATAACAACAAATATTGCATAAATACATGGCTGTAGTTATTGAAGGCAATAATCTGCGGTAATTAAAATTTACTATTTTTCCCTGTCGAATTGATTTCGACGTACAGCAGCAAGCGCGGCAGTCAAATCAAATAGCATTTTATTGAATTTTACCGTCAGAAGTGGCAGGACAATATACTTGATTAAATATAAAATCGATGGTTGCCGTGATTTCACATGTATTCTATTTTTTACAAGTTATTTTTTAAAAAACTCGTACGCAATATGATTGTATTGATACGGCTTTCACTTGATGAAGATTCCTAATTCGAAATAGAAATATAACTATAGCTTGTAAGTATTGGTTTCTAAATTTTATGACGCTAATATTCGAAATTTTAATTGAAAAAATTTGCCCTTAAGCGTGGACGAACCCACGTCCACGGTTTGCCGGACAATTGCTCTGCTACCAAGCTATTAAGGACTGTGGTTCCGAATACATTAGGAAGCCTTAAGTTACATTAAGGAAACAGCTGTTAATATGTTTGCCTGTAGTCGGCACTTGTTGCAAATTAATTGCATTTTCGTGAAATAATGTGAATGTAAATATTGCCTTCTACATTTTACGACGCTAATTATTCGAATTTTTAATTGAAAAAGTTCGAATAATTAACGTCGTAAAATGTGATTTAAACGCTTGTGATTGGTTGAAAGATCAAAATCAAGATTTTTATCGTATTCTCTCAAATTTTCCTTTACCGTCAGTATGCATCAGTACTACCAATTTACGTAATCTACAAGTTGATTATTGGATTATTTATTATTAATATTTACTAAAAATAAGCTATTTATGTAACAAGTACATATTATAGAACTTTATTGACGAGCCAAGTTTATTTGCTGAGCGAGTTTTTGCGTGCGATTCTAAAAAAGAGAGTTAAGTCCATTATGTACGAGTTGCATATACAGGGTTAGTTAAAAGTATGGAGACGGCGATTTATTGTCGTTAATATTCATTTTAGGGAATTATGTTCAATATAGAAGTTTGTTAGGATATTTTGGTCTACATTTGAGAATATTTGAATTTTTTTTTTCTTCAATTGTTTCTTAGTTACGCCTGTCCGCGCAGCTTTTTAAATGGGAACTAGTAAATTTTACTCTACCATTCGATAGAGAATTTTTTTCTCTTTACAATAATATTTTTGTTTTTTTAAAATTCATTTTAATAACTTCTTTATAAGAAAAGGCCGGTTCATGTGTTTAACAGATGTTCGGTACATCGCAGATAGACAGAAGCGTAGCGATAAACAAACTTGAGCGACATAATTTTATCAGTGGTTATTGTGTACGTCAAATCTTTGACAGAAATAATTCATTTGTGCAATTTGTTGCTGTTAATATTAACAATGACGAGTTTAAGTGAACATGAACGAATTGAAATACTTATGATGTTGGGTTATGGAGATAGACGCAGAAGTTTACAACACGTTTGTAATTTATTTAATGATACGCATCCAAATAGAAATACACTTTCTAAATCCGTTGTTGGTAAAATTTTAGGACGCCTTGAACAAACGGGTAGCGTTAAAGATTTGCCAAGGAGTGGTAGATCTAGAACAGCAAAAAGCGATTATAACAAGCTGGATATTTTATTGGCTGTATCTGAATATCCCCATTTATCAACCAATCAATTATCGGCCAATTTCAATATTTCATTGATCGTGTCATTTTTAAAAAGTGAAAACTATAAACCTTATAAGGTACACCTTGTACACGAGCTAACGGGAGATGATTTTGATAGGAGATTGCAATTTTCTGAAGAAATGTTAAATATTTGCAATAATAATGAAAATTTTGTCAACAATATTCTTTTCTCTGACGAAGCTACTTTTTGTCTTACCGGTGAAGTAAACAGACATAAATGCAGATACTGGTAATCGGAAAATCCCTCTTGGTTTTTGGAGCACCATACGCAGTACCCCCAAAAGGTTAATGTTTGCGTTGGCATTCTAGGCGGTCATATTATCGGTCCCTTTTTCATCAATGGCAATTTATTTTCAGCTCTGTATTGCAGTTATTGCAAAATGAAATAATACCTGCTAGTGCTACGCTCTATCCTCATGAAAACAATGAACACCTGCCCAATGACAGTATCTGGTTCCAGTAAGATGGCGCCCCACCACATTATGGTGTAAATTTTTGTCAATATCTGGACAACGATTTTCCCCACAGATGGATTGGAAGACGAGGAACCATTGAATGGCCAGCCCGTTCGCCAGATTTAAGTCCTTTAGATTTTTTTCTTTGGGATACGTAAAAAACAAAGTTTACAAAGATAAGCCAGATAACGTCGAAGATTTACAAATCCGAATTACCATAACGATATAAGAAATTCCCCGAGATTTTTTACAGAACTCTGTTCGGGGTTTTGTAAATCGATTGGGTCATTATCAAATTACTAATGGACGGCAATTTGAACACTTACTTTAATTTACTTTGTTATTATTTTGTTTAATTTTTCTTGTAAAAAGTTATTAAAATGAATTTTAAAAATACAAAAATATTATTGTAAAGAGAAAAAATTCTCTTTCGAATGGTAGAGCAAAATTTACCAGTTCACATTTAAAAAAAACTGCGCGGACAGGCGTAACTAAAAAACAATTGATGAAAAAAAAATTCAAATAATCGCAAATGTAGATCAAAATATCTTAACAAACTTTTATATTGAACATAATTCCCTAAAATTAATATTAACGACAATAAATCGCCGTCTCCATACTTTTAACTAACCCTGTATAGTTTTATGTTCGACTGCTTTGAATGCTTAAAAGCAGGTAATAATTTTTCGAAAATTCCAGCGTCGCTTAATGATTTTTGCTGGTGCCATTAATTACCCATATTAATGTCAAGTTTAATAGTTTCGACACTTTGAATCGAAGTAGCCCTTACTTAACGGAAATTCACAATTATTTAAATAAAATCCTATTACAATTGTTTCAGCACTTCAACACGTGTCTTCCTCGGATGGAGTTGTATTGCAAACTAAACCTAAAGGTTAACAAATTTAAACTTAAATAAATTATTATAATGAAAAAAATATAATTATATACAGAATGATGAATGAATAAAAGGCACTTTATATTCAATATGTAAACTTATTACACAAAGGAATAGAAGTTAACCGAGTACAAATATAAAAACGAGAAAACCAAAATAAATAAAAGAATCAGTTGTAGAATAGGTCTAATAAAGAAGAATTGCCGAAATTTATATGATTGTTGAGTAAAAGGTCTGAATTTTTAAATTTCAAAATTTCCATAATTTTAAGTAAATTTAACTTTTGCGATTTATTCCCTGTTTGTAAAATAATTATAACAATAATAATAAGGTATAATTAAAACTTTCTTCCCTCAAATGTATTGTATAATGTTAATCATTCTTGATATTAATATATCTAAGTTCATGTTCTTTGACTCTTTTAGAAGAAGATTCAGGCTATGAACTACATTCAAGTTTTTAAACTCCCGATTTATTCTTTTCATCTATTTTTTTGTTTCCTCTCTAAGGGGGGCGGCACTTCGATTTTTAAAAACTACGATGACCCACTATTAAACTTAGATAAACCACCTTTTATTTTCACAAAACAATAGTATATTTAAACGTATTATTTCGAGTACATGTATAGTAAAATATCTATTTTGGGTAGGGGTGTAAAAATATTTCCAATTACAAATAGTTAAAAAAATGCTAAAATCGGAAAGTATGGTCGTATATTGTAAAAACTGTACTCTATTGAAAATTCTAAGAAGGACAAAATTTTGAAGGAACCGTTACATATGAAAAAACAAGACATCTGACTGTGTTGACTTATATTAAATGACAATTAAGTAACCTGAAAAGGTGCTATGAATTATTAGATATACGACCATACTTTTCCGATTTTAGCATTTTTTTAACTATTTGTAATTGGAAATATTTTTACACCTCTACCCAAAATAGATATTTTACTATACATGTACTCGAAATAATACGTTTAAATATACTATTGTTTTGTGAAAATAAAAGATGGTTTATCTAAGTTTAATAGTGGGTCATCGTAGTTTTTAAAAATCGAAGTGCCGCCCCCCTTAGAGAGGATGTCTGCCGTTCCTTTGTCCGACAATTTAACATATGTTTAGACCTTTTCCAAAAGTAGGTACGCGTTTGTCTCGTAGTTTTAGATTGACTTGTTAAATTTAGTCTATACAGGGTTGCAGTGTATAATAGTTGTGCGGAAGCGTTTCTCTTGTTTAACTGTGCCCCATGTGCGACTTTTAATTAGTAGTTTTTACCTACTGATGATGACAACTCAGTTGTCGAAATACGTATTTAGGATACGACTAATAATTGTGGTAAGGGGTTATATACCTTTTTAAATTTTTATCAAAGATTTGTCTGTTTAATTTAAATTCTAATAAACTAAAATAACATGGCAATATGTATGTTAACTTTTCATTATATTGGTTTCTATATATTAGGAAACAATTTGAGAATTTTTCTTCAAATTTCAAATAAACTTGTCTATATTTAATTCACTAATTTTAACCCACTCTACAAGTATTTTATTATTAAGGATCTAGTTAAAAATATTTGCTTATATTATTTCCTACTTAAATTAGTATTACATATTTGTAAATAATGGTGGCGCATACAAATTGCGTTCGACCCTTGTCATAGGAGTGATATATTTTGTGTATTAAGGCAATGATGTTTGTTGTACGTCCTTATGTTTACGAAAATCCTAACATAGAAGAGGGTATTTTGTCGACGTTGTTTAATCTCTGTTAGATTGCAATTAAAATCGATAGTGGCTGAGTTACTAGAATGGTGTTCATGTCACTGGAGAAACTGAAATACTACACTGGATTTACTTTATGTGTCTATATATATATATATATATATATATATATATATATATATATATATATATATATATATATATATATATATATTGAAGAGATACGAAGGATCGCTGACTAAGTAAAATAAATATAAGAACAATGTGAGCGTTAAAACTAAAAAAATGAATGATGTAAGAAAAACTTAAAAGATTTGAATTTGAAAATTGGGCGCCAAGTTTTAACGTACTTAGTTGATCCAACGCAATCTGTTAAATACCCCACTAGCTTTCGGGAGAGCTTGAGTACTTATGCTTTATTTTCTATCTCAGGTTTCAAAGTCGGTCGTTTGTATCTCCCGTAAATGCAATGTAAATGGTATATTAATTCGACACAAACTCAACATTCAAACAAATCAAATAAAGGATCGAATCAAAATCAAAGTAATAAAATTTATTAGAATTAAAAAACAGAGAACTGTAACAATTATTACGTGCGAATAAGAAATCTGTACATATGCTCGTATTATCTGGACTATACGGTAAAAATCGGTATTGTGTAATTTTGCACATGTGTTTAATAACAATAGTTAAGGTTATGTATAATGCAACAGTGCAAATAGATATTAAAAGTTACTTAAAAATAAACACACAAAGGTAAGTTACATATAAAAGTTTTATAAAAGATTAAGACTGAATGAATAATTATATATATTTAAATAGATGTTTAGAAATGTTGAAATTCAAATATTATATTTTGATGCAAACAATGTTTGATATTGGGATGTGATATAAATTTAATATTAACTTTAAATGATGTTCTAGGTTTTATGGGAAATAATTGGAAAGAACCTGGTATTTCTCCTGTGTCTAGGCTTGGATGTATTCTCTGGGCTCGCAATTGTGGAATAAATCAGAGTTCGTCTGCCCAAATGGAAGTCCGTGTCGGAAGCGATTCAATGTTGGCGTTCTCGGTACGATGTAGTTCCAACTCCGAAAAGATGCTTCGTTCAATATTTATTATATTCGACGTGCTGCGGATCCAATTCTTCTATCAAAAGTTCGGCCTGATTACAAGGTATTAAATGGATATGGTTTTCGTAGGATTTTCTTGAATTTTAAATAGTAATTTTAATTAAACTTTTTTTGATAGCAAAAATGCGGCCATTCGTTGTGAAATTTTAGTAACAGACGCTTTCTTCGGCTTTTGTTTTTCCCACAAGCCTGTGTTAAAATGTCGGCAAAAGCCTCTAAGTTTATGCTTTATTTGCATCTAATATAATATGAACTTTCATAATATTATAATTTTAACATAATAGAAAAATTAATTAAAGAATTTACAAATGTTTATAATGTGGTTTTTAATGTTAGATAAGTTCAAAAATGCATCGTAAAAATCGCATTCGCGGGGTTCGAGACAATTTTAAATTAGTGGGCGTGGTTAACTCGCTTCGATATAAATCTTGATGTGGGTAAATTAAATACCTGTAATATGGCGCGTATGATTTGAATTTGAAATGGAAAAATATAAATATAAAAAGTAAGTTTAAAAATCAAAATAAGTTAAATATCAATTTTAAAGTAATCGTCGTATTAATTTATACACATCTCGAAACTAATTTCACAAATTACGTCCACTAATTCGATATTTATACATGTGTTTATGATATGTAATAATCTGCATTTCCTTTTATAGAGCTGGAATAAGTGTGCTGGTTGAACCATAACAATATATATATATATATATATATATATATATATATATATATATAACAAGTGTTCATTTGAAAAGTCAATCTAGTAGCATGTGATTTACTGAGAACATTTTGAAGTATGTCGTAAATAAAAATTTACTACTTAACCTACGAAGTCGTATATTTTGACAGTTTCATACATAAATATGATTGACATTATCAAATGTCATTTGGATTTACGTTTACGGAACAACAAACACATACTAATATATTTGCGCGTCTTATTCTATCAAAATTTCAAAGTAACCTAGATTGACTTTTCAAATGAACACTTGTTATATATATAGGTTAAAATAAATTAAAAACGGGCAAGCGGTATGTCAATTAAAACTCATTTACTTATTATATCTATATTTCACAATGAGTATGTTGCTTCTTCAGGAAATAAGAATGTAAAGTTCCAAAAAAAGACATTGAAAATAATTACAAAAAAATATGCTTTTTGGAAATGGTACATATCAACATATCACACTAATAGCGTAAATTATAAGTCGGATACTAATAGACTAAGTATAATCTACTGCAATATACTCGGTGTTGGCGGTTAATTCTACCTGTCAAGTTTTATTAACCAGTCCTTGTATCATTTGATTTGCAGTTGTTGTTGGTTTCAATTTTTTTATGATATCAGTTTTTTTGGTGTGTGTTTTGTAAGTTTAGTTTTATATTTTGACATTCATTTATATTTGTTTTTAAGAGGTTGACGACAAACTAGCAACATATTGATTTGATGTTTTAAATTTGACGAATTTTAACATGTTTAGTGCCGTTATTTGCTAAATTTTAACTCTGAATTGTAAGCATTTAGTTATTGTTATATTGTTTAATATATTGTGGTTTTGTTAAACATGTAGACACTCCTGATGAAGTAACCAATGCGTTATGAAATATAGAGTGGAATAAAGGAGTTTTATTTTTACTTGACAGACCGCTCACCCGTTCATGAATTTTTACTTATATATATATATATATATATATATATATATATATATATATATATGTTACTCTTGATGTTCTCGCGGACGTATGATGAAGGTGTAGTTTCTCGGGTTCTGCGTGTGAGTTTTGTCCTGAAAAGGACTATTTACTCTACGTTTCAACGAGATCGTACTCCCCATCTTCAGGAGCTAGTCGGTCTGTCGCTGGTTAGAGCTGGAGATCTCCAGCTCTAACTATATATTATACATATATGTATATACAAAATGAATATATATATATATATATATATATATATATATATATATATATACCGGTTGTCCGCTGAATAAAAAAACAGCGTATGGAAAATGGAAAGCTGTAATTATATAGAATATTGATCCACAATATTTTCCCAAAATTCCTTCTCATAAGCGAGAAAAAAATTACATAAATATCTAAAAGAATTTTGTAACGCCACTGTGACCGACTAGATTAAAAAAAAGTATCAGAGTCGATATCTTAAATCACCACAATCACGAAAAGATTAGTTTTGTTATTGTCGAACCTCTTTTAAGTTTCGTCTAGTAGTCGATCGTTACGTACATTCGATACGATTTACATTTACGTCTCTGATTAAAAATAGATTGTTACCAAATAGGACATTAAATGTCCGTAGAGCATACATCTTACATATTGTTTTAATACATCGTCTTTTAAAATTCCCACAAATTTTTAACAGCTAAATTTACCAAACAAGACTTGTATACAATGTTATCGTCTAGCGTTTTTATAAACATATACATTGCCTGCAAATTCAATAGCGGCATTCTGAATCCATATTAATACTTTATATTTCTCACATCTCGTATTAAAAAAAAACATTCAAGTAATACACATGAAATGATATCAGTTCTAAAAGTCCACAAATTATTTTTAGTATGATCTTTAAAATGAGTTTGTAAATTAATGTAACACACATCTACATTTTTAATAATTTATCCGAATGTACTAATAGCTGATTTTGTACGAGGTTATTGACCTTAGCACACAAAATGTAGTTTTTATAACATCGACAGCAGTTACGTATGTAAGCATACTGTAGCGTGTGTGACTTCAATAGAGGTATTTATTATTTATACGCATTCTGGATATTTTGAATTTATAGGCGGAACATGATACAATCTTCAGGCGATTTTTAATTTTTGTTCGCGTTGTAATTAACGGAATTATGTTATTAATTAGTTATTTTCAAAGAAAGTGGTAACAGACTTCTGCGTGCAATAACTTGTTCAAAATATGGTTAGGGTATTTAATGAGATTTGCTTACGCAAACAAATTACCATACTTATTCAGTAAATCTTTCCAATATTTAATATTTTAAAATTACCACGCCATACTTACATGTTTATACCTGAAAAGATATAGATAAGGACTGTTAACTCAGTGCTAATATAATGTGTGGTCAGCGTTAGGAAATAATTAAATTGTATGCAGAGAAGCTCTTTGAAGAACTTCCGGTGTGAACACACAGTTCATTGTGTCTCCAGGGTATAGGTCTCAAAGGACAATAAAACGCCGGCCTCGAGTAAACACTACTCGGAACTCCTTCAGTTGATGCACTTACATATTACTTGCAATTTGGACTTTCATTGACCCCTTTACCGCCCACAAGGTTTACTCTTTGGAATATATTGCAAAAGTAGATTTTAAAAGATTTGCTTTGTCGCGTCTATGCACTTAGACATCACCCAGAATAATATAGAGCTGAATATTTCTCGATATGTTCGCGAAATTTATTCGCGTAAGATTGAAAGGAATAATATTATTTTTGTGGATTACGAGCTGGAGGAAAACCAGGTTTATTACTCACAATATTCACGAAATAAAAGTAACTTAATGCATTCAAATAGAAGGCGTTTTATGGATGTTGCTTGCCCCAATAGCGCATATTTTCCTGTTTTATTATGCCAGTGAAATGTATTAATATATTAAACTCTCAATCAGTAAATCAGTAATTTAAAATATAAAGTGTTGGAAAATATATGCACCATTATAAGAACTACTTAAAATAAAATTATATACCTCCATGAATTGCATTACCCTGTAAGTCATTATTAGAGAACGGACACGCTTACCACATGACGCAAAGCCCAGTGCTATACTGGCGAAAGGCTGTATTTCTAAAATATTTAATTTTATTTATATAATTGGAAAACGAACGGGTGGTGATCTATAAAATTACGAAATACATATTTATTTGTTGAAAAGTTGTATTTATAAAGTTTTTAATTTTATTTATATAATTGGAAAACAAACGGGTGGTGATCTATAAAATTACGAAATACATATGTATTTGTTGAAAAGTTGTATTTTTAAAGTTTTTATTTTTATTTCTATAATTGGAACATTTTTATTTGTTCATTTTGTAGTTCAAGTTGAGTAAAGGAGTATTAATATTGACTAGTAATAGTTTCTCAAGGTTTTCTTCTGTCTGTTTGTTCTCTTTGAATTAAGTACATCCTTATAAATAGAAAACGTCCTTTCTACATCGCAACTGGTTATAGGTGCATACTGGAAATATTCTTTTATTTCTTCATATTTAGCCGTTAGATTTTGTGGAATTGTCTCCATACATAATTGCTGCAATGTAATTAAATCTGGATTTCTATTAAGAATTGCTTCAAAATTTTGCCGAAGGCCACATCCAAAGTCACTTGGAATACTTTTCAAATTATTAACAGCCACATCTAATGTGGTTAATACTTCATTTAATTTGAGATTTCGATTTTCAAAATAAGTGATTAGTTTTGGCAATTTTCCAAAGTATTCGTAAAAAAAGTACAACTGATTTTTTAAATTTGGTATTTGTGTGAGCTCCTTGCACTCACCAATACTTCTAGCATCCTCCATTAGCAGTGTTACCAAATGTTTTAGACTATCGAAATTCTCAGCATAATAACTAGTAGCTTCCAGCCATGTTCCCCATCTAGTTATTACCGGAGTGGGAGGCACTGACAGAGATGGAAATTTTTCCCTGAAAAGAGCTACTCTCAATGGTGCTTTTCTGAAAACTTTTTTAAAAGCTGATACAAGCCTATCAACTTCCGGAAAAGTGTCTGATATATTCACAGATTCTGTGGAGAGCATGTGCTACACAAGTAATATGCAGCATATCAGGATATGTTTTCTTCAATAGTCTGCCTGTTTTTAACATATACGCAGCACTATCACTGACAAATAAAAGAATTTTTTCTTTGTACGTGGCGTCCGAATGAAGCATTTTTTGCATATTCGCCTTAATGGCTTCAGCAACTGTTTCCGCATCAACTGTATTTATAACACTTGTTGCTATTACATATGAGTTATAGGGAATAGTTGGATGTAGTACACCAGCTACAACATTTACCACACAGCGTCCTAACATATCCACCGTTTCGTCGGCGCTTATCCATATGTATTGATTTAAAAGATGGCTTCTAATGCGTTCTACTGTTCTCGTATAGCACCTAGAAACATAATATTGGCGTAAAGTTGATCCATCAGGAACATTTCGACCAGTATATTTTTTCAGAAATGTCTTCAAAATTGGATTGTTCGATTTAAATAATGGAATATTAGCTGCCATAAAAGTTTCACAGAGTTCTTCGTTAAAATTGTCAGATTCCAACGGGTTCAATTTTTTTTCGTGCTTTAACGATCCTACGTGACTTTTTACGGTTGATTTATTGCAATTTTTCAATAACGTTTCACACACAAAGTAAGAATATTCTAGATCCAAATAAACGAAATTAAATAACTAAATTTTGTGCACACTTACGTGAATATAATTGGATTTGCTTAAATGAAAAGAAAAGGAATATACGTGCTATTTCTCTTACGAAATACGATAAACTTATTTATTTTATCTACGTACACGACACCACTGACAAACACTATATTCTCCGAATACAATAGCTGGGTTGTCCATTGTTATCGCTGCGAGACCAGGTGGCCGAGTAAGTCTAACAAATACTTCATTGAATTACGCCGGGATGTACTGAGCGACGTTATACACAATTCCAATTGCCGATTGCGTTTTATGGAAATTGCATCCCTTCTCTAGATTATCAACTTAATCACTTTCCAGAAACTCGGAAACAAACTAATTGGTCTGTAATTTTGTAATTTTGTTGGATTCCCTTTAATGTTTATGGAACTATAATTTAATTTTTTTTTGGGAAATATGTAGTATTTATATTAGTGGTGTTAAGAGAATTCGACTGACTAAAACTGCCATTGTCTTCAAACATTAACCCTATCAAATCTAAAACTTTCAGGGCAAACTTATAAATGCAATAATTCTTTAAAAAATCCTGATTTATGTTATAAAAGACCAGTACGTTATAACTACATACATTTTGTTTAGTTGAAAGTATAAAATTTATACTCTAGCGCATATAAGTGTCCCGTATCGTTATGTTCAAATTTTAGGAGTGTAAAGTAGACTACATTTCAAGGGACAAAAACGCAAAACTTGTATATTTATTTTTATTTCGAATTTGCGACAAATAATTAAGTCTCTACAAATGCGTAACACCTTTCCCATAAACTCGATAAGGGTAACTAAGTTTTTAATTTAATTAATAAATTATAAATATTAACCCAGATATGCCCAACACTTTTTATTTTTACTAAAATACTTTTTTTAACAGTACTTTATCAGCCTAAGCTTACTGATGACATAAAAAATATTTAAAAAAATCCTTCTCTTTAGTAATAATCACAAAGAGGTGTCCTTTTAAAAGGACAGTGGGAAAATAGACGACAATAAAGTAATTTTATTTTATGTTTATTTATTTATTAAACTAAAAATGAAAAATCAAAAAGTGTAAAAAAATGTTATGCCCTCGTGTGATATGCGACAAAGCACCTCACATGTAAAGCGACGTCACATTTTGTGCACTTCGTAGAAACTTTCATATGACAGACTCTACATCTGGTTTGCTTAGGTTGTTCAGCTACTAAATGATCGATTCTGTCAAATCTTGAAGTAGCATTTTCAAATGGTGAAGGAGATGATTTTGATTTTTACGGAATATTCTTCTTCCCATTACTTTCAATAAGCCCTAGAGCAATGGTCCTTCTAAAAGTGAGGTGATCCATGTTGCCTCCACGCAATTTATGGAGTTGCCAGGCGTTTTGTTCTGCAACGTCTATCATTTTGCGCAATAAGTGGAAAGTACCACTTTTTCCCTCGAATTCCTATACGGTATAGGCTGATGTTTTGATCGCTCCGATCAACACTGCCCATATATGCGTTATAATATTTGATAAGATTAGGTTGGTCTACCATGATACGCTTTTTTTCTTTTTGTGAAAAACGTGAAACTTGGTGTAATGGCTCGACGACATGAAAATTAGATGTCATGTGCACAAGGCTATTGTCGCTCAATCTTACGATAATTATTGAGCTATTCTCCGTTGTTTTGTAGTCATACGATCCGCGGTTTTTCTTCAAATTTATATCAGACTCTAATGTTCCTTTAATTTCCCGACTAGTAAGAATATCTATCAAAGACAATGTTGTGAAGAAATTATCAACGTATAAGTGATATGGAAGTTGCTTATGATTTGTTAAAACATCAAGGTATCCGAGAATTACGGAGGGCCCCAAGCCAAGATTTCTATAACACTCTTTTATATCTGATTTGGCACCTTGATATGGCTCAAACCAAACCACATATCCGGATGGCAAGACGCCGACCCAAAACTTGTAACCGTACCTCAGAGGTTTGCCTCTGATAAATTGTTTGCAGCCATGGTGTCCAAAATATGGAACCATGGCCTCATCTATAGAGTGGTGTTCATTCGTTGGTGAAAGCTTGACAAACCTCTGAAGAAGTATGTTGAAAAGAGGCCTGACTTTGGAATAACGATCTGTATTATCTAAATTTCCATTATCACAACAATGAATATTTGATAATAAAAATTCAAACCTGTTCCTTAACATCGCATTTGATACTACATCATTATGGGTATCTCGTGAATTCTGCCAAAACATGCGACGTCTGGGTAACTTTACATAGCCGCTTAGTAAGAGAATACCGATAAAAGTTTTTATTTCCTATGTTGTGATGTCATTTTTTCTATTTTTTGAAGCAGCATAACTATTAGAATATGACGAGAACATATCAATTACATCTTTGTCAAAAAACAATTCAAATAAAAGTAGTGGGTCAGAAGTATCAACCGAAGTATGTACAGGCGCAGTTGAAGCAAGATTTGGCCATTCTTCTATCAACTGAGTTTTTAGATCCACTTTTTTCCACTTGTATGTCTTTTTTTTATATTCTGAATATGCTTTTGACTCGTTGACAAACCTAGATAGAGACCATAAGTCTTCTTCATCCCAATTGTCCTCATCATTGCTAGTCACAGTATTTTGCGAAAATAGTTCAGCTCCTGCTAGCAATTGAGCCCGAGGTAAATTGTTGACATTCACAATATCTTCGTCTCCGGAGTCCTCATCCGTAAGATCATCACAAGCAGTAGTAGGCGGCATTATAGCTATTTCTACATTGGGAGTTAAAGTTTCCTCATCTTCCTCTTCCAAAGAACGCAGTAGTTGGTCTAATTTCAAACCTCTGAAAATATGTAGTTTTGTTGTCTAAATCCTATTATAACAGTATATTAATATAAAAGAGAGTTGGGAAATTTTGTAACCGCACATCAACAATTTAAAATAGATTTGAGTAATAGGTATTTAATTTGTAGTGTGTCTCAGATGTTACCAAATAAGATATATATTTCACCATCAATTATTGTAACTTTAGTTTGATAATGACATGTAATGTCGAAACTGCAGTCACATAGTGATAAAAATAAAGTGAAGTTATTCAAAGTTTAATTTAGTGTTTTATTTTACTTATATCCAGTATCATGAATCTTCACAAAGTAACAGCCGAAAGTGTTATATATGTAGTTTTGATATTATATATGCCCACTGTCCTTTTAAAAGGACACACTTGGTGGCAGTTACTTGCAGGGCAGAATAAAAATATTTATTGCTTGAAAACAAAGCACTATCCTTCTTTAGATATTAATAAACGTGTTTTTATCAACAAAGATACAATTTACTAACAATTTGCTATAAAATACCTACCCTACAAGTCTAAAATCATATGGACAAGACATGGTCACTTTTTCTTGCACTCTAACCTCTCACAATAATCACCTATTTATTGCAAACTGTCAAAATACTGTAGAATATATCTTCTCATTAATGTTTGAACACAAGACGACATCTATTATTACAACGCGTAAGTTTTATTTTCATTTAAAGGCACACCCGCGAAACATCCTTTTAAAAGGACAGTGGGCATATCTGGGTTAATTAAACAAATTATTATATAAATAAAATCTATCCAGTCTCTATTTTATGAAAATAAACCTAAGCAACATTTATTGTTAGTCGTCGAGAAGAAAAATTATTTAATCATCCTCTGGTTTCCATGCCGATATTATAATCAGCGTTTGTATTTGCCTAGACCCTCACCGCATGGTGTCTTATTTAAAGTACTGAACGATAAACTGCTCTTTTCTTAGATTGTGAAAAATGCTATACTTTGGGCATATTTTGGTTAAGAATTTTGATACAAGGTGTAAAATATATTTGTTTCATTTATTTGAGGAATTAACAAGTTAAAGACTACGCAAGGATTCTTAAAAACCGTGAAGAATTTACTCTAGCGTAAATTTAAAGTAAAAATAGTTTTAGTATCCACAAAAGGTTATTATTTCTACTATTTGTTTAAAATGCTCATCGTATAAATGTGCTAATTTTTCTGAGAGAAAAGATTAATATTGTTTGTTCTATTTTAAGCTCAACAGCAATAAATTTACATAAATGGAGAGTTCGCGTCGATTGATTAAATTATTTAACAGCTAGAATAACACTACTTTCTGTTTTTGTCAACTCTGTGCCTTTTTCTATCCTAGAAAAGATAAAAAAGTCATCTGATGGTCAATCTCATATAGCACAACTTGAATAGCGACGAGTACGGAGAAATCGATTCAAAATTGATTCCTTTCTGGGACACATCTAGTCGAAGTCGGGTGTGTGACGCGTTTAGGCGTCGCTTTGCCGAAGAAAAAAGACGATCGAATGCTAGTTCGAGGTCATTTGTCACTGTTTGAGTATTTTGTCTTCTCATTCCACCCGATGGTCGGGCTCTTCCTCTTCCAACTGTCCGGAAAGGTGCCATGGGATTTACTACTGTCGACAGGAAAAAACCTCGGCGTTTGTTATTTGCGAACGTGTCGAAGTTTGCGCGCTGCAAAACAGATTACGTTTTCGGAACGAAACTAAAGAGATGACAGAGACGGAAACTGAAGGACGGGCGTATTGCAATAACGCTAATGTTCTTCGGTACGAAATGAGGGGGAAGTGAAAGAAGAAGCGTAAAGAAAAGAAAGGGAAGAGGATAAAAAGAGATGGAATATCTTCCGCAGACTTCTCTGTATAAGTTCTAAATAACAAACGATTTTGAAATGCCAACGCATTAAACGACTTACTTGTTTCTGGGCTCTCTCTGTTTCAGCGGAGTTTGATAAATTCGTCGCGACTATTTCCGAAACTCTTCAGAAGAATCTAAACAATTTTGGATTAAATTGAAACTCACGCCGGTAATCCGTGAATTTCGAATTAGGTACGTTCCCTATATACATAGGCAAACACGATTATCGACCTACATTTATATAGGAAGTAGTAGGAAAACTTAAATTAGTATTTTACCAAATCAAATACATACGAAACCATAATATACATTAGTAAGCAACGTATTCGAAAAACCCTGTCTGTCCCTAACTCTATTGAATTTAACCTTATATAAAATTCCATTAAAAATCACACAGAAAACTGACAAAACTGAGGTTAATTCGAGTAAGACGCACCGGCACACAATGGTCCCGGTCTATATAACGCTTGGCTAAAAATAACACTGGTCTGCAGTGATTTTGATGTTTGAAAGCTGTTTGCTAATTTGTATATGTTTGGGGGCCCTTATTCAAAAAAAACGCCATATTTTTGCTCTATCACGTAAATATTTTTTGTAGCGCTCTATATCTTAAAAATGTTATTTTAATAATTACATACCTATAACAAGAATATGTTTGTTCCATGTTAGGCATGATTTTTAAACGAATTGATTTTTATGAAATTAAATGTGATTTGGCAACACTGGTTAATATTAGGTTTCTCAGCAAAGCAACAGAGTCGGCGCAGAAGCGTCAATACAACGTTGAAACCTGCTTATGTACAATTTGGTTGTGTTAGTCGTCGTGCTACTGTGTCCGCGCGCTTGTTGTCTTCGTTGTTACGTATTTTAAGTGTTCTAGAACGTATAAATATGGAAAGAAGACATTGTGTGAACAATCCGAATAACTTTTGTTATATCTGTGGTAGTCATGTCGTAGTAAAGCAGAGGCAAACTATAACTTCGTTTGTGAAAAATGTATACCACGCTTATTTTGGTGTAAAAATTGGCGACCAAGACAAGTCCTGGGCTCCTCATACTGTTTGTTCCGTTTGTGTTGAAGCATTAAGAAACTGGCAAAAAGGTAGGAAGAAATGTTTAAGCTTTGGTGTTTCTATGGTAAGTCGAGAGCCTAGACATCACAGTGATGATTGTTATTTTTGTTCGAGTAATGTTCAAGGATTCAACAGAAAAAAATAAGAAGCAAATTGTGTATCCCAATCTTGACTCTGCTATTCGACCAGTTCCTCATTGACCAGATGTACCGATACCTACCGCCCCAAAAGCACTAGAAAACGTCATATCGTCAGAATCAGAGGAATCTAATTGCGACCCAGATGACTCAGATTTCACACCAGATTTCAGAGAGCCCGAAGTGTTTAACCAGAGCGAACTAAATGATTTAATTAGAAATTTGCACCTTCCAAAGGATGCATCCGAATTGTTAGCCTCCCGACTTCGTGAGAAACATTTACTGGCACCTGGCGTCACATCAAGCTTTTACCGGGATCGCGATAAAGAGTTGTGTCAATATTTTACTCAAGACGGACCGCTAGTGTATTGCAATAATATTCCTGACTTAATTTCAAAATTAGGAAATGTACCGTATGTAAAAGAAGAATGGCGCCTCTTTATTGATTCAAGTAAGCGTAGTTTAAACACATACACATAACTTTTATGGGAGTCTCACAATAATTGGAACCAAGTGATTTTGAAGCTATCTTCATCAGCATATAGTGTTGATGTAGATGGAATTATTCCATCAGAAGAATCACTTTGGATGTTATATTCAACTAACTGTTCTGTTTCTTCCATCATTGAAATATCTACTATAGGTCCTCCAACAAATGACAAAATGAAACATATATATTGTTTAGTGTTATAAATGTTACCAGGAAATGTAGTGTTGAAAAAGCTGTTTTGAGTAGAACATTATTTCTTCCAAAACGAAGCTCTACAAAATGTTTACAACAAACTCTACATTCATTGAAGAATTTTTTGGCAGATCTCTTTAATAATTCAGGTCTTCCACATATTTTTAATCACTCCTGAAAAAGTTCAATGTATTTTCTCGCGTTGGGAAATTTATGCTTGCTTGCTCGACTACCTGTACAACCAGAAATCGCACAATAAAGCCACATCGCTACAAAACAACTTTTAAACGTTCCTTTCAACACTAACCGAAATAATAACACAACTACACAAAAAATCACAACAATAAAGTATACAAACAAAAACAAACCATAATTTTGATAGATTGATGTTACTAGACTCTTGGATGTGATTGGTCTACTTCAAATGCATATTACGATTTAGTCCCGCGAATATTTGAACATAACATTTACCGCCATCTACTCGACCAGGGGAAATATTAAACGAATATCACACTTCCTGGGCATTTAGTGCATACCTCGTGGTACTAACGCTACCCCTGGAGGGTTGTTATCTTTCGTAAAATTACGCTTCAAAGTTGCAAATCAAAAGACTTGGGAACGAATTTTATTTTGGGGCGAATAGTGTTGATATAATTATGTAAAGCTTTTAATGATCAACATACCTAAACCAATATACACATTTGCCAAACAAGGGATGTGTACTAATTTTAGTTTTGAAATTATTATGCTAGACCCTCTGTTTGTTTATAAAATATCTTTTTAAATTGAAAATAATTTTGTTCCAGGCACGTTTCTAAGAGCTGTAAAATTTCGGTCTTTGTGACAATGTTCGTGTTTTTACGTTCTAGTTGTAAAGTGATTAAATCTATTACCTCTTGGGGTGGGATACTATTGAACAAATTCGAGGTATCAAAAGAAATGAGTTTACATTTGTTTAGTAATTTCAAGTTTGAAATTTTCTTAATTAATTCTCCGTTGAAAATTTCCATGAATTAATTAAGAAAATTTCAAACTTGGAATTACCAAACAAATGTAAACTCATTTCTTTTGATGTCTCGAATTTGTTCACTAGTATCCCACTCCAAGAGTTAATAGATTTAACCACCCCAGGAGGTAATAGATTTAATCACTTTACAACTAGAACGTAAAAAGACGAATATTGTCACAAAGACCGAAATTTTACAGCTCTTAGAAACGAGCCTGGAACAAAATTATTTTTAATTTAAACAGAAATTTTATAAACAAACAGAGGGTCTAGCAATGTGGAACCCACTAAGCCCCTTATTAGCAGAAATTTTCATGAATAATTTAGAAATTAAAATTAGTACACATCCCTTGTTTGGTAAATGCGTATATTGGTTTAGGTATGTTGATGATATATTAATTTGCTTTAACGGTTCAGATAGACAATTAAAAACTTTACATAATTATATCAACACTATTCACCCCAAAATAAATTTTACTATAGAAACAGAAATAATTAAAAGCAATCAATGGTATATAGATTAATTCATGTACCTATGAGTAAAAGTAATTTCGACCTTGAACCAAATAGAATATATACAATAGCATTAAACAATGGTTACTCTATAAATATTATCAATAACTTCCTGAATAGCCAACAAAAATCTATAACCTTTTCCTTAGTTTACCCAAAATTAAAATACAAGATAATTAATTCCTGCAATTCAATCACTTACTTAGGAAAAATTTCGGAAAAAATTGGTACTTTCATTAAAAAAGTTAATAACGAACATATATCATTTAAAACAGACAATACTCTACAGAACATTATTAAAAACAACAAAGATAAAATAGACAAAGAATCAAATTCTGGTGTATATGAGTTAGCATGCGAAGATTGTAATAAGGTATACATAGGACAAACGGGGAGGACATTCAAAATTAGGATGAAAGAACACGAGAGAAGCCATAAAGAAAAGAAAACAGATTCAACTTTCGCAAGTCATTGTATAGATATCAATCATAGGTTTAATATAGATTTCAAAATTTTACACATTCAAGAAAAAAGTAAAAAACTTAACCTGCTAGAAAACTTAGAAATTAATAGATACAATAGTTTAGGATTAGCTTTAAATGACCAACTAGATTTAAACAACTCCCCTCTACTAAATTTAATATTGTAAAATTTTTCCACCACCATTTCCCCAATAATTTTCACATAAATATACAAACTTGTATTGTACATATTCAGTATTCATCCACCTGATGAAGCCATTGTATGGCGAAACAATATAGTAGTGGTATTTACAATAAAAGAATTTTTGAAACTAGAAGTTTAGTTACTTATTTCTTAGCGTCCTATTAAAAATGAAGCGGAGTAATTTCTTTTGATCGGCTCAATAAAGTGATATTTTTAAAAATCTAATTTGTTTTCTTTCGTCGTTTTAAATACTATCATCACATTATAAATTAACTTCTGTGTATAAAGCATCAAAGACTTTCGTTAAGTTTTAAGTTCAAAAGCAAAAGCGAAAACACAGAACTGTGAAATTTCTTTTTATCTTTTTTTATGTTAATTATTCCTTCCGAGACTTCAAGGAAGTAAAGCATCGCTGATTGTTCCCGGATGAGCACGTTCCTTAATGTTCTTCAGCAAGGGACGAACTGACGGGACGCAAACGAGAGAGAGAGGCCGAATGTGATGGAATTGCTTCATCTCTGTCTTCGTGTTATTCTCGTATAGATATTTTGACGCAAAGGCAAACTAGACGTCAGTCTGATTTATGAGAAAGTATGCCAGAGACAAGATCGTAATATTAAACAAACAAGTTTTCAATTGTAATATGTTTGGTAAAAGGGTGAATTACGAGCGATGGAGGGCGTTCAGAATGTAAAAGCGAACTTTGCTCGCTGTGTGGATTGCACCCCGCCCATCCCGTTTTCAGGCTGTCTTTTCGCCGACTAGCTGCTATCATAAATTATTACTTTCTGTGAACTTTTCGGATTTAAAATTAAACACATTTGCAAGCTGAGTATAGATATATCTTGGTAAACGTGACCCGTACCACTGAGTTTTCGAGGTTTATCCCTAAAAAGAAAACAGAACAGCTAAAGCACATGCGTAACATCTCAAGCTATTTATCTTTGGAATTGAAATATGTATATATAGTAGTAGAGAGAATTAGAGAATTTATCGAAATGCTTTTAAAAATGTGGAAACTATAATTACAAAAATATATTATTCTGGTATCCAAAGCGGTATCCATAACACAAATAATGATCAAAGCTCTTTTAAATTGTAATAAGATATGAGGCAGCTAAATGTAAAAGTGATCCAATGTAATAAAATGAGCCATATTTTTATGGTGGTGTACGAGTGACCAAATTGTAACGAGCCATCAAATAAATCCGGAGTCGAATCATTTGTGGTATCATTTGTAAAATCAACATACATGCATATTTGTCAATGTTAACATTTGACATTTGGTTGTCAACGTCGACATTTCACAACTTTAATTGTATTTCAGCGATTGTAAAATTATTAGTATTTTTCTACGATCCTTTATAAAAAGACATTTTTCGTCACCGAATACTGCAGCGAAAATTTGATTTCCGTCACTAGTGAGAGAAAATCCTATAACGTTAACTTTCGTCCCTAGTGACGAAAATTACCTAATTTTCATCTGCGTTTAGTTGCCTGTTGTTGCTAGATCGCGTCATTTTTACAGTTTGTGCTGTTTATAGCTTTATCACGATTTATGATTCAGAAAGTGATTTAGATATTCCCAATACGCCACCAGAAATAGTAAATCAAGCTGAGAAAACCTATGCGGGTGTATCACGAGATAAATCGTGAAAGAGATATGAAGAAGTCTATGTAAAATTCATTGAATAGAGGGCTAATAATAGCATAAATTCATATTCGGAAATTGTGTTGCTTACATACGAGGGCCACTCATAAAATTCGCGGAAAATTGTAAAATAAAACAAATTACGCTATGTAAATCGCTTTACTGTTTCGCAAAATACTCCGCTTTAAGATAATAATACTTTCGCATCCTATAAAACCAATCTTCAAAACACTTTTTCCATTCCGAGCGACGTATCTCCAAAACCAGTGATTTAAATTCATCAACAGCCGCATTCTATGCATTCTATGCATTTTATTTTTGATGTTTCGGAATAAGAAGAAGCCATTTGGCGCTAATTCGGGCGAATATGGGCAATGGGCGTTGTTTGAATATACTAGTTAGTCAATATAATGGAAATAAAATTTGACCGACTTTCGCCCCATAATGTGCTGCTCTCTAGTTACAAATGGCTTATTTACAATATAAAAGAAGCTGATTGCTTGCAGAAATCTATAAAATTAGTTAAAATAATTATTAAAATTAAATTTAACCTGATATAAATATTATATTAATATTTAGGCAGTTTCAAATGACATTTTCTAATTTAATTATCTAGTTAAATATTTTTTAATTTTAGACGAGAAATACATTGACGTCAAATTTCAATTGTGTCGTAAAATATAACGGATAAGCGTCTCACTTCCATACTTGCCCCTATTTACATATAGGATAGTCGTCCTTTCACAGGGAAAACAAATATGTAAATTGTAGGTATATATATGGTGTATATACCGGGTGCGGTAATAGTGCGTCGGCGGAGCTTAGCATGAAAACTAATAAAGTTGTAACAATGAAATTTTACGTACACATGTAGTATGCTACAGTGCATTTTCTAATTTTATTTATATATTTACAGGCTGTTCCAAATTTCCGCAACCACTTTCAATTTTTTTTTTTTAAATAGATTGCTATACTTTCTTGTTATTATGATGATAGCCACCCAAATTATCTTTGCAATGATATATGACAATGTGCACTTACAACTGTTAGTTTTGGTTTTATTGCAAATTTTGTAAAAATCTTGACAGTTGCAGCGTCTAACATTTTAAGTCTTAGCCTGAAAATGGGTGCAGTGCCTCACGTAACTTTTTTGTTACCAATTTATGAACTAACACGTTATATGTTTTGAGGGTGAACAACGTGACAACATATACAGAGTGCTAAATATGTCGTGCCAAAGTTATCAAAGTTTAAAGGCTATTTTCTCTTTTTTTTTAAATTGAACCTATAATTTTTTTATTAGTCAGCAAATTCCTTGTAAAATTGCCGTTAAAATGGTACCAATAACACAGTACTTATTTCTATAGCCTCTTCCTCCGACCTGTTTTTATTTATTAAGAAGAAAAAAAAAGAGAAATGTAACAAACTTGCCAATATGTTGTCAGTGTACAATATTAATAAAATGTATCACAAGTACTTAACATATATATAATAGTTTACATTTGGCAATGTTGGAATTACCAGTCCTACCTATTTATTCAAATCTTACAACATCCATCTAGCAGTGGCGGCTCTTGATGACGTACGATGTGAGCTGCTGCACGGATGAGACTGCTTCGTTTAAGCTTTCATGTATACAGAGAAGCAAGTAACCGTACCGAAATCTTCGGAAATAGTTCGAAGTAGTCTCATCCGTGCAGCAGCGCACATCGTACGTCATCAAGAGCCGCCACTGCCATCTAGAGTGTAATAGATAAACTATTGTTTTTTAAAATTTATTTGAAATGGGCCTCATGAGAGACTCCCCCCCATCTAGCGGTCTTGGCCAATTTTCGGTAACTATTTTCCTCATCAGATTGACTAACTTGTATATTCAAACAACGGTTTAACATAATATACTAATTTCTAAATTTTTCCATTTTTATTAACGTAATTATCATTGTGGTAATTTTATAATTTCATGTAAAATTTATATCTTTATTTTGCTTTGATGTGCAAAAGCATTATTTCATCTTTTGAAATTAAATTCGAAACAATATATACCTATATATATGGTAAATTCAATTTGTTGGCGATTTAAGGTCTGGTTTTACTTTAAAATATATATATTTAAAACAACCCTACATGTTTCAGCAAATGATGCCTTCATCAAAGAATTCCTTGATAAAGTCATCATTTGCCGTTGCCAAAGGGTTGCAGTTTATGGAAATAATCAATAAATCCCTCATCTTCTACTATTGATAATTTCGTGTTATCATTTTAATTAACGTGTTATTGATTTCGTTAATATTGCTGTCTGATAATTCACGACGTACGCCATAAAGTACTAACTGCTTAGATTTCTTTGAAGCCGGCGGCAAAATTTGGCTTTCCTGAATAACATTTTGTAACAAACCTTACGGTCCTGGAATAGGGCTACTTCCTGCATTTTCCAGATCTGTAGTATCTTGACTTAATACGGTCGGGTGGGTTCGTGTTAAATGTTATTTTAAATTAGATGTGTTATTCCAATATTTTAACGATTTATTGCAGATAGCGCATTTTGCTAATTTCCCATCTGCTGACTTGCTAGAATGCTCCGAAACGACTGACTTTTTCACACCCGGTCGCATTATGTCGAATAATTTTTTAATGTGAGCGGGAACAATTAATTAAATTTAAATAATCCAAACGTGCGCGCACTAAATTCTGATACAACTTACTACATAATTGAAGAACAAATATAAATAGATACAGGAATTTCATGCGATATCTCACGAATTCAATACATTCAATGTAACATTAGAGTAATAATGAGCCAATACTCATTAACTTGCCTCCTTCACGATTTCTCATAAAATATATATGGAATCTCAACGAATTTTTTTTTAAAACACTTTCATTCTAGAAACTAAAAATATTACGAACAAATGCGCAATTTGAAAAGAAAACTATTAATAAATTACTCATGTCGATATAGGAATCTGCATCGTGTTTAAAAGCAAACATTTCTCTATTTTTATTTTAAAGATTCCAATTTAATAACCTTTGCATTTTATAATGGAAGGTGATCATTGTTACAGCACATAATATACGAGTACAATATATCTCAGATGCTTATCATAAAATAACAAATTTGCCATAAATTATAATTCTTCCTCGACAGACATATATTTTACAATCAAACAGGGGTGACCGAAAAAGGTTCTCTTCCGCATTATTGTGATTATTTGTTCCGTGAATGTCAGCATAAACTTTACTTTTAAAATGATTTATATACACCGTTTATAACAATGAGATCCGCTAAGGTCCAAAATTAACAAATACGTGTGTTTGGTATAAGAGAAATAATCCAGTTGAAATGTACCTCATTCAGAACAATGTGGGAGACCTTTTTGCTAATATAGGTAAGGTTTCGTGAAATTCTAGGTATTAAATTCGTTGTTTGCTGTTTAGTTAATAATGCGTTTCATTATAACAATAGGTAAGTATACTTTTGATTGCGACAAGCGAAAGGTAGTGAAAATATACATAAGTTGGTTTGTAAATTGCCATGACATTTTAGTGAATAATATTTGGTGAATTATATCGCTAACACTGCAAATGTTCTGTAATTTAAACTAAAATAAGATGAGGTCAACGTTTTAATCAAATAAACAAATGTAATATAATATTAAATGTAGGTGTAGGTTTCCGCGGTCGTTCTCTAGATGTAGATCTCGGTTTCCGGGTTGGAACCGCGTCGAGTTAGGCGTAATTGCCAACGTTTCGTCCACTGTTTCAAGGGACATCTACGTACAGCCCTGAAGATGTCCCTTGAAACAGTGGACAAAACGTTGGCAATTACGCCTAACTCGACGCGGTTCCAACCCGGAAACCGCGATCTACATAATATAATATTATCAATAATAATAATTGTGATAAATACTTCGAGAGCTTTGAAAAAGTAAAGATTATAAATTAGTAGAACTTGGAAAATATGCAAAATGTATGTTAAGTTCATAAAGGAATATTGTGAGTATTTTTTTTTTGAATACATATGCAAAATTCAATAGCGCATATATCAAGGTGTCTATTCAAATGTCTAAAAATTTTATTTTATACATTAAAATATTTCATTGTGGATTGTAGTATTATATGCAAACATGACCCTTTTACCTGTAATTTGTCCCCCACTGTGTTAATGATTTTATAATGAGAATGTTCAAAATTTAAATATATATATTGTTAATAGGAAAATACAGCAGACCGATTTTCATGTGGCCGGTTAGAAGTACCGCCCTCGAGATGCGCACGAAATTCATGGGTAGGGGAACCTCTGGCATTCAGTGTTTTACATCTTTTAAGCGATAAACACAGTAGTGCAGTGCCGTATTAAGGTAGTGAGTAATGGAGTTTAAAAGTAAATTAAATAAATGTGTTTTACACAGTCAAACTAGTGAAGTGATCACAAATGTATTTAAATATATGCAAGAAGATAAAACTTCAGGGGTACTCAAAATTCCACTGGATCAGTTATATGAACGCGTTATTGCCGCAACGGGTGCTTCTGAGAGAAGTATTAGACGGATTGTTAAAGAAAAAAGTGAAATAAACGCAGGTGCCGGTTCATCTTTAACATCGCCAAAGAAAAAAAAAAAAAAACCAAGCCCAAAACCGACTTAGACGATGCAGATAAAGGTGTGCTGCGTAGAACAATTTTAAATACCTTTACTGTTGACAAAATTGTGCCTACAATGCCAAACATTCTAAGAAAATTTAGAGAAACACGATACACTGGAGGAATAGATTCTCTTCGGAAAGTAGTAAAATATATGGGCTTTCGTTGGAGGAAAACAAAAACCAACAGAAAATTGTTAATGGAAAAGCACGACATTCGTCAGTTAAGAGTGTCTTATTTGCGTACCATTCAAAGCTACAGAAATGAAAAAAGACTGATTATATATATGGATGAAACTTACATCCACAGTTCTCATATCGTGGCTACTTGTTGGAGTGACAATTCCAATGAAGGATTAGCAAGGCCTATATCAAAAGGTCTAAGACAAATTATTGTTCATGCTGGCTGCGAGACGGGATTCATTCCGAATGCTAAATTTATTTTTAAGTCTAATACCACAACGGGAGATTATCATCACGAGATGAATTATGAAAATTACAAAAAATGGTTGTTAAAAAAATTAATTCCAAACCTGCCTAGTCCATTCAGTGTTTTACCATTCCAAGTCTGTCCTAGTAATTGACAATGCTCCTTATCATAATGTCCAAAACGATAAACCACCGAATTCAAATAGCAGGAAATCAGTTATGATAGACTGGTTAAGGTCTAAAAATATTTACTTCGACAATAATATGCTCAAGCCCGATTTATATAATATTATTAAAGTACATAAGCCAACATTTAAAACGTTCGAGATAGATGAAATGTTAACACAACGTGGCCATAGTGTTTTGCGATTACCGCCATACCACCGGGATTTAAATCCGATTGAGTTAGTATGGGCATCTCTTAAACAATATGTGGCATAAAAAAATATATCATTCACTATTAGATATGTTCAACAGTTATGTGATAACTTTTTTGATGAATTTATTGCTGCTGAATGGAATAAATGTTGTGACCACGCGATAAAGTGGGAGCAAAAGTTTTTGGAAGCGGAACCTCTCATAGACGAAGTTACAAACCAGTTCATTATTAATTTGGGTGAAGACTCTGAATCGGTAAGCGAAGAGGAAGTCAGTGATAGACGTGATAGTGATTCTGCATAACTTTTTATATAATTATATGTATAATTTACCGTAATTTTTTTGAAACTTAGTTATTGTTCATTATTGTTTTCTCCTATAATTATTTTTGAGTATTTATGTATTATTTCTTATTGTAATTATTATTTTCATTGTTATTTCCAATAATATTAGTATTAATAATATTCTTTTCTCCACGACTATTAAATAATGTTATTACAACACTCGCCTACGCTCGTTGAAGAATATACTGTTCTTTTGTACTTATAGAAAGTTTACAATGTGATTATAATGAGAAAGAGATTAACATAAACATTATTTACCGAAAATTCAGTTAATTATCCAAATTAGTTTTACTTAATCCTAAGCCTTTCTACCGTTAAGTGTAGCTAACAATCTTATTCAGTCATCCCCTTAATGTGATGTTAGTACGCTATTAGCTAGTAGGTAAGGTAAGACATTTTAATTAAACATGTTACATGAAACTATGCGTTTTATTTTACTTCTATTTGCCTTAATTTAGTGAAATACAAACCATTATAATCATGTTCAACAATGTGATTTTCTGAATTTATCCCTTACTACGTCCCAACACAAAGAGTTTGCATTTCATTTTTCCGAATACTGTCTCTATCTAACACTGACCCTTACTTGACGCACGTACAAATTCTCCCACCGGCCACATGAAAATCGGTCTGCTGTATGTAACTTTAACATGAATACATACTTTTTCTTATTATATTAGAGGTTGTTATTATTAATATAATAATTATTTTATTACCTGTAAAGTTTTAGTATACTAATTGCATCTTTCAAATCATAAACGCATGTTTAAGGGCATAATTCAATAGTTTATTTTGCATATTTGCATGCATTATCTTTTAACTTTTTTAGCGCATATATTTCTAGCTCTGTAAATCAGACAATAACAATATGGGAAATGGGGCTAAATAAAAACGTAGATGGAATCGGAAAGGATATTGGAATTATCCAAAATATTCAAGGTAACAATTCAAATAAAGTCAAAAAAATATGTAAATAAAATCTTCCGCAACACAAAACAAGCAATATACACATAACGGCTAATTTAAAGGAACAGACATAATATTATATTATTCTCTCTTTAACATACACATCGCTAATATCTTTCACGTAATTTAATACGAAGTTAGGTGGAGTAATTGAAATTTGTTTTATAAAGGTTGTATTATGTGACACCTATTGAAGAAGAAAGAAACTAGAAGATGTCAGACTCGAACAAAATATGGTTTTAAACAGAGTAACTTGTTACGTGTTCGTAGACACTTAATTATTTTGTTGCAAATTAGCGTCTTTCTTTATTTTATTCTGTTCTATTAATTTTGAACCTACCTGTACGTTCATATGCTTAAGTTCATATATCTTTAAGTATTATTGCGTATTAATTTCCTTCGTCGCTTTGGGGAAGGAAACTAGCTTACATATGCGCGATCGAATCTTCGCGATCGACAATCAGAGTGGGGACTCTGATTGCCGATCGTGCAGATGTAAGCTAGACATCGATATATCTGTGTTGTGATGCCATCGATCGGATTCCCGCTATTTTTACACCACGTGTTCTGCATTAAAACGGCATAATTATTGTTTTCTTACGACGTCTTGCAGGTACAAGTCTATCAACTTCCGGAATATATTCGCAGATTCTGTGGAGAGCATGTGCTAGACAAGTAATATGCAGCATATTAGGATATGTTTCCTCAGAGAGACCTTTCCGGAAATTGATACACTTGTATCCGATTTTAAAAAAGTTTTCAGAAAAGAACTTTTGAGAGTAGCTGTTTACAGGGAAAAACTTCCATCATTGTCACTGCCTCCCTCTCCAGTAATAACTAGATGGAGAACATGGTTGGAAGCTACTAGTTTTTATGCAGAGAAAATTTCGATAGTTTACGAAACCTCGTTACATAATGACGATGCTCGAAGTACAAAGTGCGGCAAAACAAACAGTGCAGTTGCGTGGGCGACTACATCCGCTGTGGTGAGGATGGGAACCTGGGAGGGGATTCACTCTGTCCGGTAACTCACCCCGTTTTCAGTCGTAGCAATGGTTTGGAACGGAGAGCATCGCGGCTTCGCCGTTCGCACGTTTTTTGAAAGCGGTCGTTCTTTCATCATCACTCAGCGGACCTTCCGACGGCACTTTAACATTCCACTTCGTGATCCCGTTCCGCACAGCAATGTTATCGCGAGTTGGGTTCGTGCGCTGTAGGAAACTGGTCAACAAAAAGGCGTAAGGGTATGGGAAGACCCAGAACAGTGAGAACTCCCGAAAATGTAGCTCTAGTGAGAGCAGCTGTTGAACAATCACTAACACGCTCTGCCCGGAGACATGCAACTGCATTAAACATGTCCGACCGCTCTGTAAGGAGGATTTTGCATAAAGATTTATTATTCCATCGCTATAAGATAATGCTGGTTCTCGAGTTGATACCTCCAGATTTTCAAAACCGTGTGAATCGCACCCATGAAATGTTAGACCGTATCCCACCAAGGTCAACGTTCTTCAGTAGTGATGAAGCACACTTCCATCTCTCTGGAGCCGTAAACAAACAGAATTTCCGTTATAGATCGGACAATAACCCACGACAAGTTCACGAGAGACCTCTCCACACCTCGAAAGTCACTGTATGGTGTGCCATTTCCAAATTTGGGGTTATTGGACCATACTTTTTTGAGGAGGATGAGCGTGCAACAACCGTCACTGCTCGGCGTTATGTTTCGATGCTCGAAAATTTTTTTGATCCACAATTGGCACGGTTGGCTGAAGAACAAGACTTTGGGGATATTTGGTTCCAACAAGACGGGGCTACGGCCCACACAGCGCAGATTTCAATGACAAAACTGCGGCAGATGTTCTCTGCGCGCCTCGTCTCTCTGAGGGTCGACCTGGGGTGGCCGACGAGATCACCGGATTTGAGCATTTGCGATTTTTTCCTGTGGAGCTACCTCAAGGAAAAGGTTTTTCAGCATCGTCCTCACAATTTGGAAGAACTGAAGATCCGTATTACAGAAGAAATTGCCGCCATTCCTATCGATATGTGCCAGAACGCAGTTGAAAACTTCAGAAATCGTCTACATCAGTGCATCGCTTCTGGAGGACGTCGTCTTGCTGATGTGATCTTTAAAACTTAAGTGAAAAAATGGGGTGCAGTACTGACTCAAGCTGAATAAACCACTTTTTCGTAAGTTGTGCCATTTTTTTTATAGCCCATCAAAACTGCACTTTTTGTTTTGCCGCACCCTGTATTTCTGAGTGCAAGGAACTAATACAAATTCCAAATTAAAAAAATCAGTTGTACTTCCTTCAAGAACATTTTGGAAATTTGCCAAATCTAATCACTTATTTTGAAAATCAAAATTTCAAATTAAATGATTGATTAACCACATTAGGTGTGGGTGGCTATTAATAATTTGAAAAATATTCCAAGTGACTTCGGATGTGGCCTTCGGCAAAAGCTAGACGCAGTTTTTAATAGAAATACAGATTTCATAACATTTCGGCAATTGTGCTGCAGCAGTTGTGATGTAGAAAGAACATTTTCTCTCTACAGGCAAGTATTTCATTCAAAGAGAACAAATTTTACAGAAGAGAACTTTGATAAAGTATTGCTAGTTATTATTAATACTCCTTTACTCAACTTGAACTGCAAAATGAACAAATAAAAATCTATTTTGTATTTTATAGATCACCACTCGTTTGCTTTCCAATTGTACAAATAAAATTAAAAAATACAAATTTTCAATAGTACGCCCGTGGGCGATGAGTCGTCGGCGTCTCGTATCATTATATTAGGATTGTCGTCTCAAAATGAATCATAGAATTTCTCTACCAGACGATTATCCATTAACTTCTGACCACCCTGTATAAAAGGGTATCCATTTAGTTCTTAGGAAAAAGAACTTTGTTATACTATTATACCACTAACGGTTTATTGAAAATTAAATCAGCAGTGTATTTAATACGTCACTTAAAAATCAGTATATGTTGATAACAAGCTCCAACTCCAAACTTCTAAAACTTTCGATCCGCAAGTATACGCTTCGGTTTCGGCCGCACAAACTTTTCAAAATTTTATTTATAGGCTACGTCGTCACAATAAAATTTAAGTTACGCCCTCATTATTAAAATGTATTCCTGTTTAATTCCAAAACTTCTTCGACGGCAGCGGCATTTTTATAGCTATTAGAAAATATTGAAGTTTAATATTTTTAAAGCATCACGAAGTTTTATTGTTTGTTTCGCCTGAGATTTGATTCTGGAAAGTTTCTTCCGAAACTTCGATAACCTCTTTTCAGAAAGTATTTTAAATGTTCCACGATCAACATTAGTATATTTGCAATTCTATTCTTGGGAAATATTGAATTTTTAATATGACTTCTGCGTCTTTATTCTTCTTAATGTTTATAAACATAGGTAAAGTGTAATTCTTTTTGTTAATGGTGAAACTATAACAAATAGTATTGACTTTCGTATTTTGTTACAGTTATTTTTCTTTGTTTAAAAGTTTAGCGTGGTTAGAATTATACCGCCCTGTATTCATATTTTACATTGAAATATTTAGTACTATTATATTCTTTTATATTGGCTCTATTGGTTATGTAGTTCTTGGATAGGACCGCTCTTCGCGCGAGGAAGGTGATTCAAGAGAGTCTGCTGTTAGACGTACGAAAGAAGAGAGACTTCTATACGAGCGACTGTTGAGTAAGGTCGAGGTCTTTGTAATCTCCGTTAATCGAAATATGTTTCACACCAGCCCTAAGTGTTTTAGAATTTAACGCATTTGCGGATTCAAGCTAGGGCGTAGTGAGAAAATTAAGAAAGAAAACTCATTACCGTATTGAGTATTTCGACGTCCTTTTGTTGTGAGTAGTTTGCGGAACAGACGCTATCCTCTAATGAGTCATGCAGGTGCAGAGACAGTGTGGGTTTCGCTTAATAATAAGATTGATGCAATATTCGCTGGTAGCCCTGATTTTATGTCCTGAAAGGCTTTGTAGTAACGGTCAAAATATAAAAATAGGTAGATATATTAAATTTAAAGATTATTATTTCTATGCGCCACTTACTAGCTCTGATGTCGAGCGAAGTTTTTCTATATTTAAAGACATACTGTCCAATAAAATAACGCACTTTACAGAACAAAGTTTAGAATATATTGTTCTAATTAATGTGAATAAAATATGTTTACTATGGTGTGACAAAGCAATCACTTTAATTATAGTTGATATAATTAATTTCAAGTTTATACTTTTTCAATATTTTGAATTTTTTACTGTATAAAGTAAATGCATTTTGTGTGTATATATCTTGAATTAATTTCAATTCAGGTTAATTTAAATTCATTTAACTGCAATGTTTTATTTATTTTCCTAAAAATAAATTTCTCTATATACATTTCGTTGACTTTATTACGACTCTGGCGAAATATATTTCATACTCCGTCTGTTTGCATTGAAAGACGTACAAACAGACATCTTTTATCAATACCATCGCGCTATAACATTTATATATACTGTTAAGCTGATCGATTGTACATTGTCGGCACCAATGAATCACACCCGATACGGGATAGCGCCGGTTCCCCAGTCTAGTTATGAGACAATTCAAACTTTTATGGGATTCAAGCTCTTCTTTTGTCTGTCCATTTTTTGGGAAAGTTAAACGAGGAGAAAATCTAAAATAACCAATGATTCAACGTAACTAGAAAGTCAGGGCCACCTCGTTTTTGCCGACCATCTGGGTCAAGATCGCCGTTTTTGTGGACCATCTGTGTCGTCTTACAATGAGGTATTTTTGTACTAGACATATTTAAATGCAGTGAACTGATAATCTTCGCAGATATTTTATTTGTTATAATTACGATTTCGAATTTTAGTACTAATTAGAACAACATATAAACTTAGTTAAGTTCGTATGTCTATGGATTTCCGCTAAATTGTTTTTTTTACGAGGTGCACGTAATTTGGAAAAGAATTTATTTGGTTATTGTTCAAATTCTTTCAATGGAGACTGTGGTTAAATAAAAATTTAAAAAAGGTATATAACCCCTTACCACAATTATTAGTCGTATTCTAAATACGTATTTCGACAACTAAGTTGTCATCATCAGTAGGTAAAAACTACTAATTAAAAGTCGCACATGGGGCACAGTAAAGAAAGAAAAACGCTTCCGCACAACTACTATACACTGCAACCCTGTAAAGACAGTCTTTACAGGGTTGCAGTGTATAGTAGTTGTGCGGAAGCGTTCTTCTTACTTTACTGTGCCCCATGTGCGACTTTTAATTAGTAGTTTTTACCTACTGATGATGACAACTTAGTTGTCGAAATACATATTTAGGATACGACTAATAATTGTGGTAAGGGGTTATATACCTTTTTTAAATGGTTATTGTTCATTTGTCCATATAATTAACGTTCATATATTTATTACTTAAACATTTATAAAATTAATTCTTGTACATTTTTATCGTTATAATAATTTACTCTAAAATAATTTTGAATTGTTGGTTAATTAGTTGATTTCATACAAACACTAAGAGAACTACTTAACTCTTCTTATTGTATTTCTTTATTTTTTTTTGCAGCAACTTTGTGAGACACTAGATTTATATATTTTACAATGCTTTTTTTTACTACGACTTTAAATTGTACGAGGTACACCTTTAATATTTTCACAATCGACCACTAGATGGTGCTTTTGACTTATGTAATTATTATAATCTTAAAGCTTGACATTTGTCAATGAGAAATCAGCGATAGCTTAGAAATTGAGTTAGTAGTTTGTCGACAATGACAGTTTTAAGATAGTGAGTTTGTAAGGTAATGGAGATTTCTCGCGAAGGTCTTCGCTGGATGATTTTCACGATAATAAAAGGGCTTAACTCCACAAGAATGCATTATATCGCTTCGGTCAACTTATGGCAATGAAGCACCAAACAGAGAAGACAGTTTACAATTGGTTTGCAGAATTTCGTCATGGTCGTGCCTCAGTGAGTGATGAATGATGTAAAGGTCGACCAAAAACTGTTGTGATTCCAGAAAACATCGATGCTCTGCGGATACTGATAGAACACGATCTACTTGTGACTTACAGTGAGGTAGAGGCATCTCTTGGCATATTACAGACTGCAATTCATTCGATTTTACGTGAGCATTTATTTGAAAAAAAAGATGTTCCAGATTGATTCAACTTGACCGAAGCACAGAAAGCAGCTCGTGTCAACTGATGTAAAGAGATGCGCAAAGAATTCGACGTAGGAACCGCAAAATCCGTATACAACATCGTCACAGGTGACAAAACATGGATATATGCGTACGGACCGGAAACGAATGAGCATTTCCAAGAAAATGATCGCTTCTTTCTTCGGCTGTACAGGACACATCGCAACGATTCCATTCCTTTTTAGAGGAACGAAAAACTGTTAACGCTAAATGGTATACAGTAATTTATTTGTCAAAAGTTATAAACGAATCAGGAAGAACAACCGAAAACATCGCGTTATTCTTCATCACGACAATGCGGGTTCCAATACAGCACGTCTAACAGTTGACTATTTGAAGGAGAAAAATGTTGACATAATGTCTCACTGTCTATATTCACCTTACTTGTCGCAGAGTGATTTCTTTTTGTACCCAACTGTGAAACAAAAAATGCGTGGACAGCGATTTTCAACACCTCAAGAAGTAGTCGAAGCCTTTAAAAACTATGTTTCTGAGATACAACCTTAAAAGTGGAAAAATGTTTTGAGAACTGGTTCGTACGCAGGCAAAAGTGTATAGACCGTAAAGGCGAATATTTTGAAAAGCAATAAAATGGTTTGTTTCCAAAATTTTGTTTTCTTCCCAGATTTTGTAAAAATATAAAAGGGTGACACTCGTATTTCGGTAATTGCATCTTGTAGCAGACACTATTCAAAGTGTTTCGTAAATCGCCAACACATATTCGCGAATTTCACAGACATTTGCCCTACAACTTTGAACTTCCACAACCAATTCCAAACTCAAGTTGAAGCAGATGAACAAATTATATATAACAATTACAATGAACCCTGCTGGTCTAGTGCCTAGGTCACTAGACTGTGGATCTGATGAATCGGGTTCAAACCCTGATCTAGCTCATAATATGCTGGCATTTTTTCGGTCTCAGCTCGATTCAGGCTGACTAAAATGAGTAACTGGAGGTAAAACTCTGGAATAGTTAACCAGGTGACCATCCTAGTGTGCCGAACAACTGATGTCGTAGCAAGCCAACTATGTTACTATCCCAAGAGCCTGCAAGGCTAGTTACGGGGACTATTATTATTACAATAGACTAGCTGAAGCACTTCAAAAATTTCAAAATTCTTGATCGTAATTAGTCGAGTTAATGCAAATAGTGGACACTGTACAAAACCACATGCTACATGCATTCAACGACAGTTTTTGCGAAAATAGATAGAGTATTTTACCAAATTAAAGCAAATTTTTGATCATACTGTGTCTGTAGAATCGTTAAGTACAAATATTCTTTTAAATATACTACTATGATCAGCGGTCATTCGCTGCATCTAAGGATATTTATTTCTCACGGAGAAAAGAATTATATCATGAAATTGTTGAAACATACTTGTTGATGCTAATATTTAACCGATCTGATCCACTTTGTGCATCTGTATATTGAAGACGTTGCTTAAAAGGGTATTTATTTAAGAGCTATAATTTCCTAAATTTTTCCTCGGATTAATAACCAAGAAAATTGCTTTTTCTTGCCTACGTTGCCAATATTTATGTATATTTAAACTTTTTTACTTTATTTAAAAGATCTTTTTATTACTTTACTTTACTTTATACCTAAATATAGAACCATATATTTTTAATATTACATTTGACGTACAAAATTTCTTTTACGATTCATATCTTTTACACAAATTAATTTCAAACGTTCTTGTCTAGATTAACCCGTGGGCAGTAAAACGAATGTCGTTATTATATTTCCACTTAATCTTTTTCGAATTCAACGAAAGCTAAAGGTCGACGAAATAAAATTATCGTTTAATGTTTTCAAGTTATAATTTTTACAATTCTGTCATCTTTGTCTGTATCCGAGTTATTTGCGCACCGAGTCATACACTCTTTTTTACTGGTCACTAGGATGGTCCTTATTTTTCAACTTTGTTGTTTCACCGTAACTCTCCCTCAAAATATTCGTTATAGTATAGAAATACGGTGTGTGAAAAATTATCACGATTGGGCGAGGCTAAGACGTGGCAAAAATACTAAAAATTAAATTTGCTTGGTTGTAAAAAATATATTTATTTATACTAAAAAATATATTTGACTAGTTTTAACATATATTAAATTTCCTTGAGACGATGTCGTCTTAAAGCTTCTTTGGTTTTCATTTAAAGCCAAATTTTTAAGGACTAGAATACAAAGTAAAATACAAAGCAAAACATATTTCTTAAGAAAATAAATGAAAATTAATAAAAATATATTACTTTTGGAAAACAGAGTTGATAAATAGGAAAAACATAAAACATTCACTTATTTCTTGTGGCCACAGATTTGATAATGTTAGAAGATCTCTGTCTGACAAGAGATAAATAAGAATCCTTAATTTTTAGTTATTTATATGTTATTTTACTTCAAAAGACTATATTTGCTCATACTGGGGTAGCGTTTCCGATTATTCGCAACATTTTGCACTATTCATTCCTTTTCTTCTTCATCTTTGGATAACATTAAATTAAAAACTTCCATTAGCTTAACTGTTCGTTCTGCCGGGGGTCATTAACAACATTCATATTTCCAACGATATTAAGGCCAACGTTAAAACAAGGTTCATTTACCCGGCGATTACAGTTTCGTCCGATTAGCAAATTTGCATAAATTATAATATACACTTTCGTCCGGCCAGTAAGACAGGCCTAAATTTGGGATATACAGTTTCGTCTGGCCGGTAGGTGCAGGTAAAGGAGAGTATTAAAATTATCCTAATGGTATTATATTCTAATCCACACTTTCCTTATAATTTTTTCCCAGTTGATACTTATTATTTGTGAAATCCAACAAATATCGTATTCTACTATTGCTACCCCCACCCACCAATGGAAATTCCTATCAATTCCTTACTTAGAAACAATACATTTTAGTTAATTATACATGTTAAAAGCGCAACATCACAAATTTAAAAGTGAGAAAAAGTGTTAGCGTGTGAAGAAGTATTGTTTTGCGGAACAACTGTCAAGTGGCGAAAAAACTGGAGATGTTGGACACCAAAATGTACTGCTGCTGTTTACGCCATGGGTGAAGACAATTTGATATCTCGTTGTAATGTGAAGCATGCCCATCCTGAAAGCTACAGAAGAACTTAATGTGCAACCTAAACGAATTGTGCAACCGCTGTTAACAAAATGCGACAATAGTGAATTAACAATTGGCGACTTGAAATCGGTGAAACGAAGTATTTATGGTGAAAAAAGGAAACCATTTTGGAGTTTGCCCAAAAATATAAAAGAAGTGTTTGAAGCTTTGAAAAGTATGAAATCCGAAATTAGTACGAACAGAAGAAGAATTTTTGATTGTAAGCGACAGCAACCATTGTATAGTAATATTCTCCTGTAAGTCAAACCTGGAACATTTGGGTAAGTGCAAAAATATATTTATGGACGGAACATTCCTCAAAATATTTTGTACAGTTATTTACCATCCATGGACAATATAACGGGCACATATATCCCTAGTGTTTTGTTTATTCAAAGATAAAAGTTCAGAAACCTATAAACGCTGTTTAAAATTTCTAACTCAAATATGTGAAGAATTTTCGTCGCAATTTCGTCCTGCGGAGGTTGTTATCAGTTTTGAAATGTCGATACACAAAGCTACCAGTTCCATGTAGCAGAATATTAAAATAATTGGCTGCCGATTTCATATCTCTCAAGCTTGGTGGCAAAAAATACAAGAGCCAGGACTCACAAAACACTATAAAGAAAAAACAGATATGGATACCGTTTCGGTCTGCTTCTCTTGGAACTTGAGAACGTTGACAACTGCTTCGTATTTGAGCTACTGCCCATAGTACCAGAAAATGATAAACTACAAGCATATATGGATTACCTACTGGAAACTTATATAGAAGAGAATTCAATATTTCCTCCCGAAATTTGGGGACTAAATGTGCTAGCAGCTCAAGGAAGACCAACGCATGTGAATCGTTCCATTCACATCTAAATAAGAGTTTTAATTTCTACCATCCAAATAAGTGTAAATAAACAAAAATTAGTGACATTCACACGTATAAACGCGAAAATTTTCTCAAGAAGAAAATCGAACTATATGATAATAAAGAACTGACGACACTGCAATATGTACTATTAGTTTCACATTATTATTCTTTTTAAGAAAGTACATAATTTTAAAAATATTAGTTTGTAATTGTTCTACCATGTAAGTACATATTTCTTTTCTTTTCTCATTTGTTATTTTATGTACTTTTCTTTTGTAGTAGGATAAATTCTTAAATTTTAACTTATTATGTTTTTTCCTATTCAACATATAACCTACTCTGCTTGTTTATGTTCAATACATCGACAGCATTATAACAAAGATGCTCTTTCCACTAAATCTAATATTGGAGATACACCTCTAAATTAAGATAAAAGGATTAAGTACCTACTTAAAGATTATCGGACGAAACTGTACCTACTCGTAAACACCCAAAAATTCGACCCGGACGAAACTGTAACACAGTGAAGCGGTTAGTATTATCAGAAAAGGATTAAACAAAGATTATCGGACGAAACTGTATCTGCCCCATTTACCCACTCCTTTAGATCTTTTGTTAAAAAGTACGTTGGAATACCAAACCTTTTAAAAAAATTACGTGATTTTTGGGTTATAAAATATTCGATGTTCTTATTAAGATATTGGCTTATAGTATAAGGAATTACGATCATTTTTTTTAACTCGCAATCAGTAGGGTTATCCAGAGCTTGCACCATGATTCTTCTACTCATATGTAACATTTGGATCATAAAAAGACAACGCTACTGTTTCTGGCGTTAAATACCACAAATGATTACTTAATTTGCTTAGTGACGCACGACTAATCTTCTCATCAACAATTTTATAAGCATGTAAATCTTTTAGCAATCTTAAATCCTGCATAGGGGCTTCTGATGCAACTGGTGCTTGTATCCAATTTTTTAAATACACCCTTACAACAAAGATGCAAATGTCGCGAATACTAGTTATCTGCAATTGTATCATTTTAAATTCGTTTCGAAATAAATATAATTTAAGGCAATAAATAGCTTTCGACATCCAACGGGCGTGATGAAATGCTCCAGGCTTTTTGAAGGTAAATTCCGGAACGGTACCACCAAGAAAAACTATACTTAATTGAAGAAGCTCTTTATAATCATCACGTGGTTGTTTTACTACAAGATTTTGAGATACAAATTTTATAATCTCGGATACACTCCCAACTGCATCCTTCACTTTCTGATCTTCAACACCACTCATAAAGTTAATTTTGTCAATTTTGATCCAAGCGTCTCTAAACTTCTGTCTTAGGTTTGCGGTTAATTTTTTACACTGTTTACACAAGCTTTTATTTTTAACACTATTTCTGTTAAGTAACACACTCTTCCAATTGACAATTTTAATCAATTGCTATTTTATAGGGGAAGTCCTTTTTAATTTTCTTAAATGCCGCACCACAGTGATGCCAACTTGTCTTAACAAAAACTCGTTGGCTTAAAAAAATATCTATGCTTGTAAACTATTATCAGGATATGGAAATAATTTAGTTACCGCCACAATTTTTGAAATTTGATTCCGATTAAATTTTTATAATCAAATTCTTGCTACAAATCGTGGAAGTTACAGTAAATTTAATTAAGTTATAATAATAAAGTTACAGGTATATTGTATACTAAAAAATATAAATACATAAAAAAAATACAATTCTGTTCATTTTACCAACAGGGGTCACCTTGACAGGCGGTGCGCCACGCCTCCCCTTTGTTCGATACGCATAATTTTTTGCATACCGTATTTTTACACAAAAGAAAACATTTCTAGATGGAGTTACGCTCTATAACTTCAAAAAATGTTTCTTCCATACATCTAAAGGCCACCCTACTGGTCACCCATTCAATAAATAACCATGGTAAGGGCCGTTTAACTATCAGTTATAATACCGTTAGATTAACTATACTGCCGTACTGTCGAATGACATTGTCGAATATTTTGAACAATACTTTTAACTGTTTCAAGTGAATTTTGGTATGCTGGATCCAGCCCAGCCCTTAGAATTTCGATATCAGACTTTAATGATAAGGAAGGTAGATATATTGTGATATTAATAAAAACTCAGTGAAAACCCTATTTATAATCAATTTATTCGCCTTAAACAATTGGAAACGTGTCATATATTTTACTAACAATAAACTTAAGAACTACGAGTATATACATATTTTAAATAAATTTTCTGAATATCTACTTGTGATCTTCTTCTATAAGATCTACCGGGAGTTTCTGAACAATAATCGGCCAACATGTCTGAGCTCGATTTTCCGGTATACCTTTTCTCGATCTGTTTGAAATCTTTCTTCATACTCGTCTGATACTGCTCCAAAATTCTCAGGAAATAAATCCAAATGAGAATGGAAAGAATGGAGTTTTAGCAACATATTGAATCCCATAATTTAGTAGGCCGACAGTGTGTGGTTGTAAATGTTTTTAAATGCATTCTACGCTTATCCTAAAGTTGGCATCTCCAAACAGTTGTCTAATTTTCGGTATTTTTGATTTTTGTCTTATTTTTAATTTTAAAACATGTATCCAAGGTGTGGGCAATGAATATTGACTCGCACTATATAAGTAAATAACTAATTAAATAGATAGACAAAACTAATAAATATATATGTTTTAACGTCCAGAATGTCATACCTAACAGCAAAACAAATTCAAAAAATTATAATTAAAATAAACGTAACTGAATTAAAAAAAAAGGTATCAAAAGTCAGGCTCAGGGTACTCACCGTTACTTCTGAAAGAAATTAAACTCCAAAAATCGACGCTGAATACGTATCAAGCGTAATGATTAGTCAAATGTAAAACATATCAGATAATAGACCAATAATCTATCTTGCTTAAAATAAAATCATTGTACAAGGTATCATTAATCGCAGAATCATGATGCATTGTGGAAAACAATAGAATATTTTTACCCTTTTCAGGGATGTATGACACCAGTGTTACATTCTCTTGATATCCAAATTGACTTGTAAATTGTTCTCTTCCTGGTACTGACACAAACCTTGGTGGTAGTTCCCCCTTATATTTTCTAATAGTTCGAACATACGTAAAGCGAACTTTCGATAAATCTACAACTAGTTTATGATTGGTAAGCCAATTGTCACCTGTTATTTTACGATTGATCCCATAGATAAGCTTGGTATGAACTACAATTGACTTTAAACGGACCATGAGGTTGCTGGCCAACACAATGTCTAAATTTGCCTTGTAGTACATACGAACATCCACCATTGAAAATATCCTGATGCCGTACTTGCCAGGATTAGTTGGGAATAGTTAGGATATACTGGCGAAATCTGTACTTCCTATAAACTTGACTAGCATTTCGTGTACTGTTACGTATTCATTTAGACAATAGCTCTGACGATATTGATGAACAAATATGTCGAAAACTTCTCCTATCGGCGCTAACGACAGTCGTCAGCGAGTATATCGTAACAAAGAATGGAAAAGATTGCAAGATATTACTACATGAAAAAATTCAACGCCTGATCCATCAGTACTCCATAAATCTTTGGTATTTAACTTACAGTTTCTATAGAAACCAGTCATATAGAGGAGTCCAAGAAAGGCTTTTATTTCAATAAAATCAGTGTGTTTACAGTCTGCCTCTTGAAAACTTTTCTATTTTGAAATCAATATACTCGTACCTATTGGTGTCGTCAACAACAATGGAAGGCATTTTATTACTAAAGACCACTTGCAGACATTCTAGCACGGTTTTAGCTCCTTTTACACTTCCCTTTACAGATGGTAAGTGCGAAATAATATTATGTGCACAAGTTTTAATATTCAAGGAAGGTCTGTCCATTTTGCACCTTGTTTCTTTATCATTGGCTAGAATTATATTTTGATTTATATCAGGTTTGTCATTGCATTCTTCATTAATTGAAATTTCTTGTTCAGCATTTCTGACTTCTACATTTTCTAGTACAAAATCTTTTTGACTTTCATCACAACTATCCTCAGCTAGAGACACTTCGGAATGAGACGACGCAAATATTCCGCATCCCTTTCATCGGAAGGGTTAAAAGTCCTCTTTCCCATATTATGTAGTATAGGTTTATATTTTCTAAGAAATAAAACAGGTACACATATACATACATAAAAATATAAAATTTCACTTAATTGATAGCAAATTATTTGTACCATCGGGAGCATATAAATTTGAACGACAACACAAGTCGATACCTTGCCGCGAAGCTGGCGCAGCGAAGGCCTCTGGAGATGGTCGGGATAAAAAAAAACTGTAGTTGTATCGCACAAAGTATGGGAGCTTCTATTTATTATATATGCTCTAATCAGCGGAGACGGGTGTGGGTAACTAAAATTAAAAGTTAGCAGGTAGCGCCACTTAGTTTTACTTATGGAAGCTCAGACTGATAACTGAGAAAAGCGATTGCGCGATCTTAGGCGCATGCGCATACAAACTACTCACACACGCGGTATATATAAACTTACTATGTACCTGCGTACTATACCAGAAGGCTGCACAGGATACCTGTAAAGAAATTGCTAAGGGAAGTGCCAAAGGCAAATAAAATACTTGGGAATAAATAATTCGTATATTCACTAACCAAAAAAAATATTTGAATATTATAAAAAAAAAATAAACTAAATATTGATACATGCAAGAATGAATTTAATGAAAATATATTTTAAAAATTAAATCTTTACATTGTATAAGTACCGGCTGTATAATCCGGAATCAAACTTTAAAAAATGTCTACACAAAAACCACAACTAAGTATCGCAAAAATAAAGTGTAACAGTACGGTAACTATACTTTGAAAGTAAAAAAAAACCCTGATGGAAATAAATAGAAAGCTAATTTCAATTTCAGATTCAGATTATGATTAAATCCCGTTGTTTTTTTTCTACGGTACCATAAATTCAAACATACAAAAATTTTATAACGAAGAAGCGTTAGTATAAATATCTTATACAAATATGCTAATGACTTAAATCTTAAAATTAAAAATTATTATTGTACAAAAAGGCGTCTATCGAACACCTACATGTGTACCTGTGAAACACCAGTACATCTGGTGGTACAAAAAATCGTGACTGCAGACGATATATCTATAAAATTTATCGATAACTATATATGTTTTACAAATTTAGATTTTAAGTTATGATAGTAAAGGATTGAATGAGTACAAAAAAAATGTTTAAGTTATACTCAAGAAATTAAATTAATTATGGGCAAAATATGATAGCAATATATATATATATATATATATATATATATATATATATATGGTAAACCTAATCAGTAGGCGATTAAAGGTCTGTATATTACTTCAAAATATATGTATTTAAAAAACTCTACATGTTTCGGCTGTGTACGCCTTTATCAAGAGAATACAAAATATGAATGACAGGATATAAATGTCAAGTAATTGACATTACACAGCCGAAACATGTAGAGTTTTTTAAATACATATATTTTGAAGTAATATACAGACCTTTAATCGCCTACTGATTAGGTTTACCATATCATACCAAGGTCACCTTGGTATGATATGGTAAACCTAATCAGTAGGCGATTAAAGGTCTGTATATTACTTCAAAATATATGTATTTAAAAAACTCTACATGTTTCGGCTGTATACGCCTTTTTCAAGAGAATACAAAATATGAATGACAGAATATAAATGTCAAGTAATTAAGTTGCTATGGTTTAAATTATTCAAAGATACATTCTAGTAATAATAATAAATCATGCCTTAGTATTCCAAAAAATAGATAACAAGGTGTGAAAATATGTGTTGTTCGCTGCTAGCAATTTGTGTCTCCTTCTGGGTATGAACTTGTGTGTTGGTTGCTGCTGGCAGCTTGCGTCTCTCTATGGGTGTGTGGTTTTGTGTGAGAGCGTAAGTGTAGGGTTTTGTATGTCGGCGCGTTCGTGCGTGTGTTTAGTGATCGGTTGCATGAATTTAGAGAGGTCGGATAACCAGCCGTTGCGTAGGGCCGATATATACTTTTGCTTATCATGATGACTGTTCCGTGTTTTGATTCCTGTCTAGTTGTCCGAGCAGGTTTTCGTGGTTTTCCTTCTCGTTTTGAGCGAATGCCGACAACTTTGTATCTTAAGTCGCTCCACGGGCGCATACGTAATAATAACTCATGTCTTGCTTTTCCCTGCCTATCCCTGTTTTCTGTTTTTTGCTGATGTGGTCCTCTACTGGGTTGCAGCCTAGCATATGCGCTACAAAACTCTAGGGGGGTCTGCCCGTTGGGCAGTCAGGTGCCATTCCGCCTTTCCAGCAAGAGTGAGGAACCATGCTACGCGGCGCTATCTCGTCGCCGCGCAATGCACACACCACTAGGACCGGTCCTGGGCGACAACCTGGCTAGGTTGCCGTTAACAGCACACACACGTTCGACGTGTGTGCTATGCCCCCGCTTCGGCGGAAAACGTTAAGATGGCATAAGTGTGACCATCGTCGACCGAGGTAGCCACTAAGAGTGTTCCCTTAGTTGCGATGAGCAACCCCGTACAGGGTGCGCTTCGCCTGTCTGCGCCTTGCCTCGTTGGGGCGGGGGTCAGACCGTCGAAGTACTGCACGGAATTGTAAAGAAGTTGTCGGGAAAGGGTTGGCGGCCCTACGCAACGGCTGGTTATCCGACCTCTCTAAATTCATGCGACCGATCACTAAACACACGCACGAACGCACCGACATACAAAACCCTACACTTACGCTCTCACACAAAACCACACACCCATAGAGAGACGCAAGCTGCCAGCAGCAACCAACACACAAGTTCATACCCAGAAGGAGACACAAATTTTGAATTTTAATTTGTTGTGAAAATTATTGAATTTATTTAAAAGATAGTTTATTTTATTAGCCGGAATACATGTTATGATATCATTAACATATCTTTTGAAGAAAATGGGGTGGAAGTCTAATGAATTGATAACGTTTTGTTCCAAATGTTCCATTACCAGATTTGCAATAGGCGCAGCCCATGGCAACACCAAATGTTAGACTATAAAAAGAATTTTTGTACTGAAAATATGTGTTGTCGAGGCAGAATGTTCCATTACCAGATTTGCAATAGGCGCAGCCCATGGCAACACCAAATGTTAGACTATAAAAAGAATTTTTGTACTGAAAATATGTGTTGTCGAGGCAGAAGTGTATACCTCTAATAAATTCGCTTTTATTTAGTGATGTGCGTGGACTAATTTCATACCATTTGGATTCTATTATGTTTATAGCTAGATCTGTAGGAATGTTAGTATATAAATATCAAGTGATAAAATTTTGTGATTAGTTGGTACTTTTTGTTCCTTGATGAAATTTTGAAATTACCATGAGTCATTGGTATGATATTAAGTTTTTCCTAACATCTTAGATATGCTATCACCTAGGAATTTTGCTATATTATAAGTAGGGGCTTGTATGTTAGACACTATTGGTCTTAAAGGGATATTATTTTTGTGGATTTTTGGTAAACCATATATTGATGGAGTGTGGGAATTAAAAATGCGAAATTTGTTTTTAGTGTTGAAATCTATTAGGTTTTGTCTATGCCATTTATTTATTAAGTTATTAATTTCTTTTTGAGTTTTCTCTGTTGGATTATTTCTTTCTTTTTTATAGGTGAATTTATCGTCTAATAGTTTTTCTATTTTTTGCTCACATTCCTCTTTAAGAATGATCACTGTTTTATTTGATTTATCTGCTGTTGTTATTATAATATGAGGGTTGTCTTGGGCAAATCTTTTTGTTTCTTTAGTGAACATATTCATATATATATATATATATATATATATATATATATATATATATATATATATATATATTTGATATATGTTTTTTATTATTTACTTTCTTATGTTTATGGTTAGTGATTGTATTACAGATTTTATTACGTATTTCATTCTGTTTGTCTTGTGGTAAATTTTGTATCCCTGTTTAAATGTTAGCTATATAGTCATTAATGGGTATTCTATTAGGTGGAATATTAAATTTGGGTCCTAGGCTAAGTATGTAATTTATTTTTGTTTGTTAGGAAATGATTATTGTAAATTTTAGACGCTATTTTTTCCAAGCTGTTTAAAATTTGAGGAGACAATTTCTTTATGATAATATTCTCGTCTAGTTTTTTCTACCTGGATATTGAGACAGTCACGGCTTCGTTTTAATTTCTGCAGAACAGTCCTCTGGACAGATGAATCTACGTTCACGAGAAGTGGTGTTACTAATCTGAGAAACCTGCACAGGTGGTCATCAGAAAATCCCAAAGCTATACGCCCATTTTGAACACAAGAGAAGAGTTGTTGGATCGTATTCACCTGGCTATGTATGAAATTCGGATAAGTACTTCTTTTGTTGGCTTACGGGCACAAGCCTACATTGAACAAGGAGGTGGACATTTCGAAAATATTATTAATTGAACTTTTTTAAATAAAATCAGTTTTTATTGACTTTATAATTACATTTTTTTTCATGATCTGACAATCACATTGATAGATCTGTAACTTTGAAACAAATAAAAATGGATATTCAAGTTTTGGATTTTTGTTATTTGAAATGAAGTTTATTTTACACTCCTAAAATTTGAACATAACGATACGGGACAGCTTGTATATTAAAATAATTAATATTCTACGTAATTAATCTTTTCGGTTATTAAAACAAACCATAGACTAGGTAAGTGGCGTGAAAGTAAATCTGTTATTCCATTAGACCCGACTATTAGTCTATCGATTACCTAAGCAAACTTTATAAAATTAATATTCATATCTTTCATGAAGGACTAAAATGGGTTAACGTGGAGCCTTTGAGCAATAATTCTCAGTATATTCCATGCTATAACACTTGAGTATTATATTGAATACGTAGTTAAAAGTAAATGACTATATTCCTCTGAACTTGTCATCCAACGTAATCAAAACGATTACAACATATACTTTGTATTTACTAGCACATAAAAGAAATAAAAGAAATTTCTCGATCTAAACTAACCAAAGTGAAGGAAGTTAGAGCGAATTAAAAAAAGACAATTGACAGTCATCAGTGTCAACGGAAAAAGTCTTTTATATGCGTCGTTAGCGTTAGTTTGTAAAGTTGATCCCTTTTCTGTTCTAGTCGTGCAATAATTGCTTTTTTCCACAGTTTTTCGTCTTTCACTAAAATAGATTACGCTAAGCTGGATCAAAGACACTATTAGCTTCGCACGTGATGTGTTTTGTTGTATCTTTTGTGTCGGTCCATTCTTTCCGATGCACGTTCTAAGAACATTGTCCGCCAAACGGACCGATCTTTTCTTTTGTTTTTCTTTTACGTGGATATGTCGATTTCCTTTCCCGTATTGGCTGACAGAAACATCAACTCAATTACGGAATTTAATAAATCGTGGTTTTTCATTTGGAAATCAGTACTTCCGCTAGACCCTAGGCAAGGAAACATATGGATTTATCAATATTTGTTATTTCGAGGAAAATATAAATGAAATAAATGGATTTATTAGAAAGGTTTCTATTGTAGAAAGGACTCAAGTAATAATAAGTATTTGTTTCCTGTTTTCTAAAAGATGATGAAATTAATATTACATAACGAAGCATACATAGTAAGAAACATATTGTCGTGGATTTTTCCCCGTAGAAAGAATTAAAAGAAACCATAAAAGACAATGTAGTCATGTACAGTTTATTTCAGAAGGATATTTATAAGAGTTGATATTTATATATAGAAATTTATTATAATGTGTGTTTATGTCCACAACTGTAGGATGTAGGGGCCTGTGTGATGTTCGCAGTTCGCGCCAATTTGGAAGTCGTAATAATATATATAAATATATATTGTAGCTGTTTTGATTTATTTTTATGTTAGGTAGGGGTATCCTGCTGTTTCCTGGTGCTTCATGCTTTCGGAGACTGGGTGCTTTTTATGCAGATAGGTTGTGTTATTTGAAATTGGATAAAACTTAATTTTATTCAATTTAAACTTTGGATAATTACGGTGTGTGTTTTTTTGATTGTGTTTGGATGTGTTAAATTAATTTTAGTTTGTTTACGAGTCTTTAAACTTGTAATTTAAATTAAATGACCTATCTGGAGTCTCTCTTATAATAGTTTTTTTTTTGTGACGTGACGTAGGTATACAAAAATAAATGTAAGTATATTTTAATATTATATTTATGTATTTAGAAATAAGTGTGTTACAATAAGGAGCTTAGTAAATTCGATAATTCTAGTTTATAATATTTTTTGTAATCAGAGAAAATATTAAGAAAACTTATCAGACTGTTTTTTTTTAGTATAGTTTTTTGTTCATATAAATTATTGTAATGTGTTAAAAAGCGGGAAAACTTATTTGTTACATGCTTGATTTTTGCGCATGGTCAATTTTGGATGCGTGCGAAAAATAGAGAAAGTTCTATTTGACGTTTGATTTGTGGGGGTAATGTAATTAATGACATCTGATAAATTTTGTTTATATTTTATATTTAAATCGTTGTTCGCGGTAAATCAATTGGAGGTTTTTTATAACTTTTACCATCAGTTGGTATCAAAGTTTTTTTATCCTCATTGCTGAATTTTGTATCAGTGCAATTTTACACTTTGTAAAGTTGATTTTTTGTATGATTTATCTTATACCTATTCTTTTCAATTATATTTCCACGTATCCATGAGGATAAGCCCTGAAGATTGAGAAGATCAAGGATGGCGCACCCGACTGAGGATAGCAGGGAATCTGTTTTGTAGTATGAATTGAAAGTAAATAAGCAATTAAGATCACAATTCACTGCAATATGTACAAAATGTATAATTAATATGTCGACTCCGATTAAATATTGAGAATAAAGCACTTTGATAGATTTCACCAATTTTATTAGAATAACTCTACCATATATTTCAGCTGTTATGCCATTATCAAAGAAGTATATTTAAATCTGACTTAATGAATGTAAGTGCTTATACACCTAACCCTCTTGTGGGTGTGAGGGTGGTTAATTTTTAATGTACAATAGTGTTTATGAAGGGTGTATTCTAGAAATCTACCTGTGTATTAGTAACTTAACAAATTATGTTTCTCTGTTTTTTTATTTCTAAAATTTCTAATGGATCTAATCTAATTTTGCATTTTACTACATTATGTATTTACAGCTGTTAATATCTGGCAAGTGGTTATGTTCTATACAATATTCAGAGAAACCTGAGTTTTTGACACTACATTTAGTGCAGTGCCATACGTTTTCTAACAATCCGATACCCGAGGGGGGTGCAATTGTATCCCCGGGCAGTTATTATTCCTTGTTTTTGTGAATTAGGGTTGTAATTCCAGGTAATCCAACTGAGTTATCTTTAACATTCTGAACTTACTGCAAATGAGAATTAATGAATATTAAATCTCATTTTTACATGTCAATGTCGCCTTATGTGATGCATTAATAACTACAAACCGACAAACCAAGTTTGTACTGGCATGTATAACACACCTCGTCGCGACTACGATCTTACTGGTTGTTAGGATAATTAAAAATTAGTGAAAAGCTATTTCCATCAACGAGAACATACAGACGCGTTTCGCTTTAATTGAAGCTTATCAATGTACGGTATCTCAAAGACAGTCACAGCTTTTCACTTCTCTACTTCGTGTATATATAGTTAACATTCTGAACTTACTGCAAATGAGAATTAATGAATATTAAATCTCATTTTTACATGTCAATGTCGCCTTATGTGACGCATTAATAACTACAATCCGACAAACCAAGTTTGTACTAGCATGTATAACACACCTCGTCGCGACTACGATCTTACAGGTTGTTAGGATAATTAAAAATTAGTGAAAAGCTATTTCCATCAACGAGAACACACAGACGCGTTTCGCTTTAATTGAAGCTTATCAATGTACGGTATTTAATATTCATTAATTCTCATTTGCAGTAAGTTCAGAATGTTAACTATATATACACGAAGTAGAGAAGTAAAAAGCTGTGACTGTCTTTGAGATACCGTACATTGATAAGCTTTAACTAAAGGGAAACGCGTCTGTATGTTCTCGTTGATGGAAATAGCTTTTCACTAATTTTTAATTATCCTGAGTTATCTTTATTTGTAATGTGTACCAACATTATATGCGCATTACATCGTAATTTTATGCTTTGTGTTCCCAAAATTGTGCATTAAATTATGAATGGTTTATAACTGTACCCCCCTCCGGCATCCATGTTCCAAGTGGAATTCTGGTAACATTGCGCAATTTGACGAAAACACCTTGTATCACGTGTTCTTCTCCAAAGTGAACCAGAAATATGAACCAGTGGTATTGCTTTAGTCTCTGCGCGTAATCCAAGCAGTGAAGCTGACTCCGAACCAGAAATACAGCAGGTATTTTTTGTAATTTGTAAACACAGAGAATTTAATTTTGAATGGTTTTTGTTACAGATTTCTTAATAGTGATGAAGAAGAAGAGGTTTTGCAATCAGATTTGGCTTCCATATCCAAGAATGGTACTGTATGGAACAATCGTCCTCCGACAGCATCTCGCATTCGTTCTCAGAATATAGTAACAAATAAACCGGAGCTTACTCTAAAATCTAGGAATGTTTCAACAATTGTCGAATGTTTTAAATTATTTACTAAAATTATATACTAAAAAAAACAAACCAGTAATTCTTTTGAGCACCGAACACCATGACGATAAAATTAGCGGTGAAGATAAAACAAGAGTTGATACCATGGACAAAATTGTCAACGGGTATAGTTTTTAGAGAGCTTCTAACAGATGGCCTTTTGTTTTATTTCAAAACGTAGTAGATATCGCCTGGCTCAATTCTTATGTCCTATGGACAACTTAAAATTCTGTTCCATGTTAGGCTACTTCTCACAGACACAAGCAATTTCTTCTTTCCTTAAGACAAGAATTTATTAGACCACATGTGGTTAGAATACTGGAATATCGAAGAATATTCCACAAACATCTTATAGACGCCATGTACGAATTGGTTACCCCACCAGAGATACAAGTTACCAACACACAAGATCAACCGAACTCTTCGGGACTGTGTGTTTTATGTCCTAGTAATAAAGATTGCAAAAGTAGAAAAATATGTTATTTGTGTTAAAACATTGCTTGTGCCGAACAGCAAACAACTGTACAAACAATAACATGTTCTAAATACCAATTGCATCAAATAGAATAGAGGAGTTACATAAATATATGTTATTTCCTTGTATGAGCATTTTTATGAGTATACTTACCTACTTGCAATATGGGGTATATTATGTACCCCCTTCGTTAACCGCGTCATTTTTACACCCTTCGACATCAAAAGGCTGATACTTCTGGTGCTTTGTCCTATACAGTGTGTCCACAGATTCATTTTCAACATGGGGATTTCGCTTATTATGAAAGATAGAGATTTGGTTAGATAGGATCAAATACTCCAGAGGTAAAGTTGTACCAAACCCTATACACTAGCTTTGAATATTTAACGTGCTTCGGGCGCTATTCCAAAAAAGTGAATTTTTGTTTTTTAGATTTTCTTTAATAATTCATTCATTTTCAAAGTCAGACAAATTTAGTTTGTATTCCTTAAGGCACTTTTTTAATAAGAATCTGGTGGTGTATTTAGATTTTTGAATACTGCTATAGTAGTTGAGCTACAATGGTCAAGTTTCATTTTTCTTTAGGGGGGACATAGTTGGGGCTATGACACCATCGAAAACAATTTTTCTTTCACTTTTCAAAAATGTATAATTTGTTATATCTGATATCAAAACTAATTTGAAAAATTAAAAAAAAACAAGATATTGTTACATTAGTAGGTTAGAGCGGCTATGAAATTTGACAGGAAACTTTGGAAACATAAAACAATCTAAGATGCAACTGTCATTGTTAGTGTTGGTTTATAGTTCACATTTAGTTTATGTTCTGTGCAATTTACAAATCGAATAGCAAAATAAATACCTAGCATAATAAAATATAAAGTACCATTTAAATACTAAATTTAGTAATTATTATTGAATAATTTTGCTGTCATGGAGCCGTTTAGTAATAGTGATACATTTCATATGTTGTCCTGTTACATTATGTGTCACAAAAATTCGACGAGAGCTGCCGAAATGTACATAAACCAGTATCCAGAACGCAGACAACCCTATCTTTCTACTTACAGAAATTTAACGGTAAATTTAATACATCATAGATCATTCACTAAGCCATATACAAAACCGCAGCGCATAAGTAATGAAACTAAAACTAATGTTTTACAAGCTGTTGTTGAAAATCCAAACACATCAGTTCAGGAAATTCAACATAACACTGGCGTTCCCAAATCTACTGCTCATAAGATTTTGGCCTCACACAAATATCATCCATATAAATACAATGTACGTCAATCTTTAAGACCAGGGGATAATGAAAGACGAAGAAAATTTTGTGAATGGTACACCAGGCAATGCTATGATACTGATAATTTTTCTTCTCAAATATTATGGTCCGATGAAGTGAGATTCACAAAGAATGGTTTATTCAATAGACAAAATTTACGAATTTTGTCTACAGAAAACTCTCATGTAATCAGACATGCTCGATATCAAGTGCGTTTTGGATTTAATATCTGGTGTGGCATACTAGGATCATGATTAATTGGTCCAATAATTTTTAATGAAACACTAACGTCCGACGTTTATTTGCATTTACTGCAAAATAATATTGAAGACTTGCCGGGTGAATTACCTTTACAAGAGGCTCATAATTGTTAGTTTCATCAGGACGTTGCTCCAGCACATAATTTCAGAATTGTAACCAATTTCCTCAGTCAGCGGTTTGGTAACAGTTGGATCGGAACTCGTAGACCAGTTGCATGGCCACCAAGATCTCCTGATCTGACGCTCGAATGCTATTTGTGGGGTTACATTAAAGACAAAGTGTATGGCCGGGGCTACAATAACGTAAATAAACTTCGTGAAAGCGTGGTTCACGAATGTCGAGCTATTCCAAGGCGTCTTTTACATAAAGTTGTTAAATCTACTATTCGTAGACCCCATTTAAGTTTGGAAAATGATGGTCAACTGTTTGAACATTTTTTATAATTTATTATAATTTTTTTTTAAATAATATCTAAGTATTTTTTGAGCTTCCTATGTTTTTAATTTAATAAATAATTGTTGCAAAATAAAGCTTTTCCTTTCTTTGTTTGCAAAACTTTCTATTGTAGTTTTTTTTTTATATTTGAAATTAGTTTTGGTATCAGGTATAACAAATTATACATTTTTGGAATGGGAAAGAAAAATTGTTTTCGCTGGTGTCATAGCCAACTATGTCCCCCTAAATAAAAATGAAACTTGACCATTGTAGCTCAACTACTATAGCAGTATTCAAAAATCTAAATACACCACCAGATTCCTATTCAAAAAGTGCCTTAAGGAAGTGCAAACTAAATTTGTCTTACTTTCAAAATAAATGAATTAGGTATTAAAGAAAATCGAAAAAACAAAAATTCACTTTTTTTGCAAAAGCGCCCGAAGTACGTTAAATATTCAAAACTAGTATATAGGGTTTGGTACAACTTTACCTCTGAAGTATTTGATCCCATTTAACCAAATCCCTATCTCTTATAACAAGCTAGATCCCCATGTTGAGAATGAAACTGTGGACACACTGTATATATAGCTTCGCAATCTTTAAGTGGTATATAACCCCAACTTATCTAATTTTCTTAATATTTAATTTAATTTTATCTGAAATGGAGGAAATATAGGTAATGGAATACCTTATAGTTTTGTCTGCCTCTTTTATTTCTGTGTATAAATATTTGCTAGAATTATCTCATGCTTTGTATTTCATCATATTACCAATGATTTTGGGATTATATCCGTTACTTTCGGCTATCGCTTTAATAATGTTAAGTTATTCTTGTCTATTGTCAAATTCTAAGTGTTTTGCTTTCGCATCTAGTATATCATCTGTAAATGTAGATTTTCTATAAATTTTATATAACAACTTAGTATTTGTAAATTAGTATTTTCGGATATCGCAATATCTAAAAAGCTTAATTTATTATCGTTCTACTTTTCTATTGTAAACTGTAACTAGTGATTTAGAGAATTAGGTTGTTTCGAGAATTAATGAATCAATTCTCGGAATAATCACTATCTGGTGCAATATATTTCTCCAAATATATTTCCCCATGAACAATCTTGCTTGTTTACTAATGAGTCATTTGCAAACAGCAGCCTGAATTTCAGTTTCTAATGAAAAATGTTGACCTTTCTTATCTTTTTCTAAGTTTGGGAAGAACCGGAAATCTAAAGGTGCCACATCAGGACGTACACAGCGTGCGAATTTCAGACTCTTCACTGTCTTCTTCTGTGTTCTTCGTTTCGTTGCTGCAATGCGATCAGGAATTTTCGTGGTGCACGAAAAAAATCGTTATCTCTGGCCATACTCTACGGATTCAATTCTTTAGTGAACGTAACGTTTTGCAGAATCTTATTGAATTAATCGATGAATTCCTCGACAGATATTCAGTACAAGTGACTCTCTTTGCGTTCCAGAGAATGGGGAGCAGGGCTTTCTTAGACGGTGCTCTTTAAAATTTACACATGAAGAAACAGAAGGACGATATTTAATTGATTATCCTTTGTTTTCGGGGTCATAATGAAAACTCAAGATTCGTCCCCGGTAGTGATGCTCATGAGAAAATCATTTCCATTACGTCGATACTAGTTAAGAAGATCTTGACAAATGCTTTTTCTTTGATCTGTTCTAACACCCGTTGATTTCTATGAAATCGATTTCGCACAAATTTTTCTGAATATCCTAATTGCTGAGTAATTTGTTTTTGCGTAATACTGCGATTTGTTTGAATTAGTGCATTCACTTGTCTTTGATTCTTCTCATGCTTTGCTGATACTGGTCGATCTGTTATTTTTCTTCACAACCATGCAATCATTACCACAAACAGCTTTCAAACGCCTGTAAATTTCTTAGCGTATCCAATCTTCGAGCGTTAAAAATTCTATTTACCTCGCACTTACAATGACACTGTTACCCAATGACAGTAGAGAGGAAAATTAAACTTTGCATGCTACGGCGAGATATCTGAAATTACTGTGTTTGCAGCATAGTTTCTAACCCCACTACTCACACAATGGCAATGTTGGAGACCTTGTATATCAATCCGTCCTCGTATTTGTCATTATTTTCTAGCGCTTAATGGTAGGTGATTAATTCGTGGAAATTAAACCCTTAACACCATTTATTATGATGTTTCTTTCGGGTTTTCTTAATTTTGTCCGTCGAAATAATATCTTGACATTAATCATTTTTAAACAACTGTTGGTACTTAACGTGAACGGCTAATAATAAACTTGCTTCCACTTCCTGCGGAATTACCAGTTGGCGAATGAAAACATTCTAATTTAATTAAAAGGACATTTTTTTCTTGCGTTCGAGGGTGGGAGTAGGGCGAATACATGGCAGCCGTCGCATGGAGTCGTATCTCTCCGCCACCGTCATAATTTACTTAGCGAAATATTTTCGCCAAGGTGCGAACCCAGTTTACGGCTCGGATATTTATTGTTCAGCCGCAGTGGTGCAATAAAGCCAAGAATAAAGTGGATTACATGTGCGTAAGGCATTATTGTACAACCACTATTTTACTGAAAATGACATTTACTTCGTATTCACATGTGCCTTATATCGCCCGACATTTTATTATTTTCCCTTCTATTCTCCTGGCAGACAGCTTATACTTACCTATTTCATCGGGCTCCTACACCTACCAAATGTTAAAGTTAGGTCTCGTGAGCATTTCAATCGTTGATTAAATCTAAAATTAGGGTCGAATATTTCGAGGGCGCCGTAAATTCCACTGAAAGAAATTCTAAACTAATTACCTAATAAAATCCAGTGCTATTAACGAAGGGGAATTGGGTTATTTTATAATCGTTTAAGGATGGATTAATGTAAATTAAAAGTCTAATAAGTAGAAGACAAGTGTTTTGAAGCGTGTATTATAATTTATACGGTTCGTGCCGAAGTAATATTACAGATACATTATTTTTGCCCGTATTTTAAACCGGGAAGATTTATCAAAATAAATGTTTATAAGGGTCCTCATGAAAACCCCTACATAAATCATAATTCTATAAAAAATTGAAATGAATATGTTCGGAATGAAATTTATTTCTAAAAAAAATATTCGGTTAAAATACTAGCGGGAGATTTTTATATTATTTAGCTAACCACGAAGAAAATTAAATAAGAGTAGCGATTGCTGTCAAATAGCTGTCTCATTTATATTTATACAGACCACAGACTTCTATACATACTAGACACACAAGTTCCTATACCGCTTTGGTTAAGAAAGTGAAGCCTCAATGACAGTAGGTGGCCATTTGCAGTTGGGGCAAAATAGCTACTTTAAGTGTAGGGATAATTTAAAAAAAATGCAATTTGAAATCATTTTTAATGAAGTAGTATTTATTATAATAGTAATAATAAAAGTACATGGGTATTGTTTATAAAATTAATCATTTCATGTAATAAAATACGCAAATAAGTTTTAAACGAATGCATTAAATTTTGAATAATAAACTACATAACTAAAATTAAAGAAATAATATTCTTTATTAGGCATATCCAGTATTTTTTAACACTACAAAATATACAACACTAATTAGATTATTAAGAAAAGAAAATACCATTAGCACAAGTGTAAATACATTTAAATAATAATTTGTAAATACATTTCGACATATTTTATTGATGCGAGAATAACACTACTTTATTAAAAAAATGTCGCTTACTAACAATTTCAGAATGTTTAGACAATGAATGCATCCTTAATTTTATATAACTACTGCATATTGTAAATATCAATTACAATTTATGACTTCCTAACATTGCCTCATTGTCACAAGACAGATTTCTGAATGTTGCATTATCTAATGCAAAATAATGTTTAACTTTAAACAAAATTGTATTTTCCGTAATGTTTTCAATAAGTCCACAATATTTGTAATTTTTTGATTACGTCTTCGTAGTTTTTGCTGCAGCACTTTCACTTTATGTTTCAATGAATTTGTAGTTTCATCAAGTTCAGACCCCGATAAGTTTGTCTGGATTTCTCTAGTAACAGTATTTGGTAAAACTTGTGTTTCGTTTGGTATCACATCAAGAGAATGTTCTGCAATTTGAAACTGGCTTGATGTAGAAGCAACTTCATTACTGTTGGTGCGCTTTGAATGTTGAATATTTTTTCTTTCTACTTTCTTCTTTTGATAATATGAAGGAAATTGCGAAAATGTAGATGGAACTGCATCGGGTTTCAGACGTTTAATATATGTCCCCGGCCGAGGTAAGTAATCATCTTCAACAAAATGATCACTACACACTTTGCTATATTTTGTAGGTTTAAAGTTTTTCCTTTTCAAAGCACGTAACCATAAAGTAAGCAATTCTTTCTTCTTTAATGGGAATCTAAAAATTCATTCTTTTATTATACATATTAGATAAATTAAGTAACATTACCCATAAAATCGGATATTTTCTCCCGTCCTATGTCTATTTGTACAACTAATAGCTGAACATGAATTAGGCATTTTGTTCCAATTTTCTGTCTATTATGATAAACAATGTAATTACTTATATATTTAAATATAAATTATTTTAAATAATACCTTAAAAACACAAACTAATCAATAATTATACCACGAAATTCACAAAACGTAACTACAACGAACATACAACTATACAATGTTTTGCCCCAATTGCAAATGGCGGCCAATTGTCATTGTGGATTCACTTTATATAGCGCAGTAGTGTGTCTAGGTTAATAGATAGAAGTCTGTGATACAGACCAAGTTTTTGTCAAAATCCTGTTTTGCTGTTTTTACAAAGATTTATTTAATCAAAAATAAGCTAAATTCAGTTAGTACAGTGGTTGCTAAAGTGTGGGTTGTGACCCCCTGCGTGATCGTGGTTAAGAACTAGGTGGTCGTGAAGGGATTTTCAAAATAAACCAAAAACCAATTTATTTAGCTAGAAGTTTATTTGTATCTTTTATCTTTTACATCGTAATAAAAAAGTCTTGAAAATGGAACTTGTCGACGCACGGTATCCTGGAGACAGACATGTCTTCCACTTCTATACTTACATATAGTTAATACATTATACTTACTGCAAATGAGAATTAATGAGTATTAAATCTCACTTTACATGTAAATGTCGCATAATGTGTTGCGTTAATTTCTAAAATTCTACAAAGTAAGTTTGTACAAGTATGTAGAACGCTACACGTCGCAACACTACCTTCCTGGTTATTACGATAAAGAAAAATTAGTGACAAGTCACATCTAACTCGGAATGCGTGGATGCATTTAGCTATTATTGGAGCTTGTCAATACACGACTTCCTGGAGACAGACACGATTGCTTCTATACGTGTGCGGCTTCGTGTAATACACGAAGCCGCGCACGCACGACGTCAATAGTGGGACCTCCCCCTAACAAGAGGTAGTGCTAGGCGCACATTAGACTATCTCCAGCTCTAACCAGCGACAGACCGACTAGCTCCTGAAGATGACGAGTGCGATCTCGTTGAAACGTAGAGTAAAGGACAAGTAAAGTTTCAGGACAAAACTCACACGCGGCCAAGAACCCGAGAAATTACACCTTCATCATACGTCCGCGAGAACATCAAGAGTAACATATATGTATATATATATATATATATATATATATATATATATATATATATATATATATATATATATATGTCATCACCTCTTACCGTTGCTAAATTAATTGATATTCATCGCACATTGAAAATCATAATATTTAATTTACCTTATGCACTTGTTAATTAATTCTTAATAAAAGTACAGCACGTGCTTTGTAGTCTAAGTTATTTGTTCTCCAAAAGTATCAAAAATTAATTTCGATATTTTTAATCTTTGAAATCAATTACGTTTAAAACTATTTCATAGTTTATATCTAATTAATCTATGTTATGCATTAATTTTATTGTTTTTGTATGATATTGAATTGCGGACGACGAGATCTCCGACTTCATTACCAGCCCTTCAGTCCTGTATCGATTACATGAAAATATTATTTACATACAGGGTCACCCAAATGACTGTACTTGTTATTTGATATTAATTTTTTGTTATTTACATACAGGATCTCTCCCAATTGTCTGTAAACATTATTTTATATTATTATTATTGCTTTAAAATTACTTAATATAGGGTCAGGCAAATGTGTCCGCTTTTCGATAAATTTCCGGTAAAGTTATACCTTCTCAAAGTTTTACCAAGGGCAGTTCGTGATATTGCAGCCGATCTTGATGCAAATTGTTAGATAAATCGCATACATCTTTATGAGTTACGACGCGGTCACCAAACCATCAGAATTTCAATAGGTTCTTTTTAAGTTAATCCAACCACTATTAATATTTTTGGACGTCTAAAAAGTTTATTCTGAGAGTTTATGTCAAGTACTGATTTTTAATTCCATGGCTTACTAAACATAAACATGATTTTAAAATATCGCTTTTAATTAAATATCTCTGCAAAAGGATGCCAAACCTTACTATTACTGAATTCTCAGAGGAGAGCTCTATAGCGTTGAAATTCGTAAAAATATACAGGGTATTTTACTTGAAATAAAATGGTTAACATCGTTTTCGGCTAAGCCAGAAGTCTAATTCGGATATAAATATGCTCTTCGAATTCCCTATTTGCATTAACTTAAATGTGGGAAATTTTATTAAAATCTAAGTAACTGTATTAAAGATATTTGAATGGATCCATACATTTGCCTAACCCTGTATATATTTTTAATGCTTAATGCCACATTTCGGAAATTAAATGATCGCAACTCGTATATTAAAAATAGGCACCCCCTAATAGGCCTTGAGGGCTAATGGGCTGATGGGTTTTGTAACAGAGCAGATCCGTTACGATCAAAGCCCTCAGGTACACTATAATGGTGACGTGGCTAGCATTACGTATATTCCTTCTATTATTACTCCAAATTTACCTCCATGTATTTATTTTAGAATATCCTGGACCGCGTTTTAACCGAAGAAATAATGTGGATGTTCCAGGCAGTCTGAAACTCGGAAAATATATATGATTAAATTTCTGTAAAGATAAGAGTAATTTAATGTAATGTAAACATCGCTAAATTATACTTTAATGAAATCCAACATATTTAGTGTACTTTAAAGAAAATAGTTAGGTTAATAATAATAATATATTTATTTCCAAAACTACATAACTATATTAAGGATAATATGCAATAAAAATTTAGGAATTGTACATTCAAAAATTCTATATACAAGTAAATAAAAGGAATTGAAAGTAGAGAATGTGTTACCATTAACACATATTAACATATTTAATTTTAGGCACTAGAGTAATGCATGATTTAACTCGTAAACGACAAGTTGTTGACGATGGATGATTAATGGAATAGTTTTTTGGGCTATCTCCATCGTTCGTAGGATCTCAATAATCCGACGTTTCGACAGTCAATCTACTGTCATCTTCAGGGTAGAACTGAGACGGGCTAGTTATTACAAAACTTATGTCTGACATATAGGTCTTTTCAAATTTTTAATTGCGAAATATACTGTGTGAGATTCGAACCAGGTCAGAAATTCGAAACTTTGAACTAAATCAAGCACACTAACCACTACGCTATTTGAGTATGATTTAATCCCAGATATGCCTAAAGTACTCTACATAGGGTACTTCTAACAGGTCTTAATATGCAAATGGGTAAAGAACTATCATTGTATAATACGGTACGTTAAGTTCATAGTGCATACGAACAGCCCAGTGAGTATTGTTCTATAAAATGTACATTATATTGGTGTGTTAAATAGAGTACCTAAAAAATGGCTAAGTGTTGTATCCGATTTGAAAGGTAAATATTTAGAATCTATGTAACGTGTGCTATATATAGTACATTAGGCAACCCTACATCTGTTAATCTGGTTTCATTACTTTAGAGGTCTTACACTTAAAGATATGCTGAATCTGTTAGATAAGGCTATTGTTAAGATCCTTCCAACCTCTCGTATCTTCAAAAAAAACTAATGGGATCATTATAATTATTTCGTGACCTTGGTATGATATGGTAAATTCAATCAGTTGGCGATTTAAGGTCTGGCTTTACGTTAAAGTATATATATTTAAAACAACCCTACATGTTTCGGCAATGATGCCTTTATCAAAGATATAAAATATAAATGACATTATACAAATGTCATATAACTGAGTTGCTATGGATAAAATGATTCAAAGATACATTCCAATTGAATAATAATAAATCATGCCTTACAGATAGACAACAAAAACAGGGAAAAGCAAGACATGAGTTATTATTATGTATGCGCCCGTGGAGCGTCTTAAGATTCAAAGTTGTCGGCATTCGCCTTAAACGAGAAGGAAAACCACGAAAACCTACTCGGACAACCAGACAGGAATCAAAACACGGAACAGTTAGCATGATAAGCAAGTATATATGATATTTAAATGTAATTGATATTTAAATAACTTAAGATATATAATTATATAACATAAAAAAAAAAAAATATATATATATATATATATATATATATATATATATATATATTAAGTTATGGTATATACTGCTTAAATTTTGTATATCATTTCTGTTGTTAATTGAATTTTTTTCCTGTTTAATACTAATAATTTCTTTAATTTCTCTTTTCATTGTGTGTTGTTCTTTATCAATTATCTGTGTGTTTTCAAAATCGAAATGGTTATCGCGTTGTAGTTTGTGTGTAGATAAAGCAGTTTTGTCTGTTTTAGAGTATTTGTGGGCTTGTATTCTTTTGTATAAATATTGTTTCGTTTGGCCTATGTAGTAACTATCGCAATCGCGACATGGTATTTTATATATGACAGGTGTTTCTCGATTTTTTTCTATTTTAGGTTTAAGTTTTGAAAATAAATGTTTATTAGTATTACTAAGTTTATATGTTGTAGCTATATCATTTTTTTTTTTTTTTTTTTTTTCTGAAAGTTGTGGAACATATCGTGATATATGTTGTGTCATTGTTTAAATTGTTATTGGTGTCTGCAGTTTTGTATATTTGGTGGATTCTTTTTTTTAATTGTTTGGTCTATAAGTTGTGGTGGATAATTATTATCTGTTAAGATTGTTTTAATTTTCTTGATGTTACCTTTTCTGTATTGAGTATGTGATAGTTTTACTGCTCTATCAGTCAGATTATTTATAATCATTTTATTGAATACTGTAGGAGCATTTGAGTAGTAATTCATATATCGAAAAGAAGCTGTTGGTTTATTATACCAATTTGTATAAATAGTAGCCTGCCTATCATAGCTCAAAGAAGAGTAACTTACAAGCAATAATATAAATTATCTATAAGATTGCTATATCTGTTCTTAATTTACAATAGTATTTCCTTGTATACAGTGATGTTGTTTATCAATAATACAGGGACTGACAAAATGAATTTCCACATTCCAAATACATTAATTTTGAAAGGCATTTATTGCAGATCTTATTATTTCATATATAATGAGAAACCAATCTCCGATTCTGAGTTGCTTAGTTTGTATTATATACGTAACGATCTGCAATTTACCATCATAATATATATATATTTTTTTTGTTATATAATTATATATCTTAAGTTATTTAAATATCAATTACATTTAAACATCATATACACTTGCTTATCATGCTGACTGTTCCGTGTTTTGATTCCTGTCTGGTTGTCCGAGTAGGTTTTCGTGGTTTTCCTTCTCGTTTAAGGCGAATGCCGACAATTTTGCATCTTAAGACGCTCCACGCTCGCATATATAATAATAACTCATGTCTTGCTTTTCCCTGTTTTTGTTGTCTATCTGCAAGGCATGATTTATTATTATTCAATTGGAATGTATCTTTGAATAATTTTATCCATAGCAACTCAATTATATGACATTTGTATTTTATATCCTTGATAAAGGCATCATTGCCGAAACATGTATGGTTTTTTTTAAATATATGTACTTTGAAGTAAAACAGACCTTTAATCGCCAACTGATTTAATTTACCATATCATACCAAGGTCACGAAAATATTATATTTATATATATATGTATATATATATATATGAACTTCATGTGTATGAGAATCAATAATTATTAAATCTCATTTTTCATGCGATTGTCGCTATAATTTTTTGCATTAAATTCTACAATTCGGCAAATCACTTTTGCCCTAGAATGGAGACGCAACAATCTGCGATGTTAAATGTATAAGTTGTCAGTACAAATGAAAAATTTGTGAAAAACTTATCTGCGCGGAATGTGCAAGTATCGACATTTCACTCTTTTTTCAGATCATCAGTGACCTTATCCGAGGACAGACATGATATTCACTTCTATACTACGTGTATATATACGAACTGTAATGAACTTCATGTGTATGAGAATCAATAATTATTAAATCTCATTTTACATGCGATTGTCGCTATAATTTGTTGCATTAAATTCTACAATTCGGCAAATCACTTTTGCCCTAGAATGTAGACGCAACAAGCCGCGACGTCAACTGTACAAGTTGTCAGTACAAATGAAAAATTTGTGAAAAACTTATCTGCGCGGAATGTGCAAATATCGACATTTCACTGTTTTTACAGATCATCAGTGCACCTTATCCGAGAACAGACATGATATTCACTTCTATACTACGTGTATATATACGAACTGTAATGAACTTCATGTGTATGAGAATCAATAATTATTAAATCTCATTTTACATGCGATTGTCGCTATAATTTGTTGCTTTAAATTTTACAATTCGGCAAATCACTTTTGCCCTAGATTGTAGACGCAACAAGCCGCGACGTCAACTGTACAAGTTATAGGTACAAATGAAAAATTTGTGAAAAACTTATCTGCGCGGAATGTGCAAATATCGACATTTCACTGTTTTTACAGATCATCAAGGCACCTTATCCGAGGACATACATGATATTCACTTCTATACTACGTGTATATATACGAACTGTATGAGAATCGATAATTATTAAATCTCATTTTATATGCGATTGTCGCTATAATTTGTTGCATATCATGTCTGTCCTCGGATAAGGTGCACTGATGATCTGTAAAAACAGTGAAATGTCGATATTTGCACATTCCGCGCAGATAAGTTTTTCACAAATTTTTCATTTGTACTGACAACTTGTACAGATGACGTCGCGGCTTGTTGCGTCTACAATCTAGGGCAAAGTGATTTGCCGAATTGTAGAATTCAATGCAACAAATTATAGCGACAATCGCATGTAAAATGAGATTTAATAATTATTGATTCTCATACACATGAAGTTCATTACAGTTCGTATATATACACGTAGTATAGAAGTGAATATTATGTCTGTCCTCGGATAAGGTGCACTGATGATCTGTAAAAACAGTGAAATGTCGATATTTGCACATTCCGCGCAGATAAGTTTTTCACAAATTTTTCATATATATATATGTCATCGTTAATAGATAATAGGGTCGAATTTCGAAATACACTGAATAAGTGATCTGATAGTGTATTCGTCAAAAGTAACATAGTTATTATTATGTATTAGACATCAATAGTTCACATATAAATTCACTACTATCCACTAGAAATTCTGGTATAGGAAATAATTTATTTATACATGGAAAATATTGATTGCGTTGGACTTTGTTGCGAAACAATCACATGGAAATATTGTTGAAATGGTCGACATAACTGGCGTTATGAAAAAAATACATGTTGTGGTTATACGGTGATACGACAAAGTAACATATTGAAAAACTTTTTTTTCCAGCGGCAATTGAATGGAATCACAGCGTAAGCAAAAATGATGAAGCCGCTTTAGTGGTTGGGTGTTCACACATTTTTATTACACGATCCTTTTTAATAGAGAAAAACAAGGCTTGTGGAGTACTGAACAGAATATACTAAAAAAAAAATATGTAACGTAATTACAATTTTACGTTCAGCGATTTTTATCTTTTTGTTTGATCAAAACAAAATGTATAAACAAGGAAACAATGGAAAATATTTAGAGAAGCGAACAAGGGAGTAATTTATTTATATAATGTAGTTTATGTAGGTAAATTTCGGTTTTTATTAGTGTTCTTTTTTCAATTTAATTAAAAGCATTTTTGTTAAAAGAATTTATCGCAATTTAAAATTTGAATTATTGATTTACTGTTACGGATACACTATTATTAGTTTAAAAAATTGCTGCTAATGAATATTGAGTTATTCTAAATAAAAATCTCTGTATTTAATAGTTTCTATGATCTTGCTGTCTATGTACGAGGGACAGTTCGAAGATTTCGTAAATACACACATCAAAATAATCTAGGGGACAAGCAAGGAAATGCATTTCTGCTCCACATAAGTGAATAATTGTTTGTGTTATTTAGGAAGGTATAAGTCGACCATCATTAGTTGCTTACTTTAAAAAACAGCTAACATTCTGTCGGGCGCGCCTGATCCAATTGATACACACCAAACGGTTTCATTTGATACTTGTAAATTATAATGTGTAGCGACATCTACTTTCTGGTAGCTTCATTTTTCCTAATGCCCTACATTATCAGTACATTTAGTTTTATGGCAACTGTTAGGCTGATCAGTTCTGGAGTTTTATATCACTTTTATGCACAGCGCCCGTTCTTGTTATAATTTAAAAATATAGAATTTAGTTATTCTTGTGCGTAGGTAAGTACCTTTCTCTTATATGGATACATAAATATCAATCATTTCATTATCGGTTTTATTTTTATTTTACCACCGCGCAAATATCAAATTGATACACCGCGCCCGAATAATAATAATAGGAAATATTTTGTAAGAAAAATATTTATCTTTCAGTTTACACCTAAAATGGCTGGCAAGGGTAAAAAATATGATTTAACAAATGCGAAAGATGTAGAAGAATTGGAAAGGATGATGTTTGATGACAATGATGATTTGCAAGAAAATTTCTAGGACGAATGTGACACTGAAAACTCATGAAGGAGATTCAGGAACCGAAGAAGATGCATCAGACGACGATTTTCCAGAAAGTGAAGAAAACGGCCTCCTTGGGAAGACAACACTACGAAATGGAATAAAACTCCTCCCTCACAAAAAGTGCGCTGCGGAAGACACAATATAATTCGAAAATTGCCGGGAGTGATAGGTGAGGCAAGAACAGCACGAACTTCTTTGGAATGTTGGAGTTGCCTCATATCTGATGATATTTTGAAAATCATTCTTCAATATTCGAATCAGTATATTGAAATAACCATTGTTTCAACGAGAGAGAGAGATACAATTGACGTTATTGAATTAAAAGCATTCATCGGTCTTCTGTTTTTAGCCGGAGTGTATAAAAGCAATAGGCAGAGCTTAGAGTTGAAAAATTCCAGCTTGTGATGGGTATAAAACGGTTCAAGTTCATAGTGAGGTGTTTACGATTTGATGATCGCGAAACCCGAAAAGAGCGGCAATGCCTAGATAAACTAGCAGCTATTCGTGAAATATTTATGATATTTGTACAAAATTGTTAGAAATCCAACACAATGGGTGAAAATGTTACTATTGACGAAAAGGTTGAGGGCTTTCGTGGTAAGTGCGCATTCAAGCAATACATATCTAGCAAGCCTAATAAATGCGGTATTAAAATATATGCTCTTGTCTATTCTCAAACTTACTACTTACACAATTTAGAAATATATGCTGGAGTGCAACCAAATGGTCAATATTGTTTGAGCAACAAACCCATGGATGTAGTTCTACGACTGGCTGAGCCTCTATATGACTCAGGGCGAAATATTACTGCAGACAATTGGTTTGATAGTATGGAACTATTAGAAAAACTAACAGAAAAGGTCCTTTCATATGTAGGTACCATGAAAAAAAAACAAAAGAGAGTTTCCGCTGGAATTTAGCTCTACAAAAGGCAAAAATCTATATAGTAGCCTTTTTGGATTTAGAAAGGGATGTACGTTATTGTCATATATACCAAAAAAATGAAAATGTGTAATTTTGGCATCTACATTACATAATGATAATTGTATAGATTCTGAGAGTGGCCATAAGCAAAAGCCTTCGATGATTACATTTTACAATCATACGAAAGGGGGTGTTGATACAACAGATAAGCTATGCGCCTCTTACAATGTGGCTAGGAATATTCGTCGTTGGCCGATGGTAATATTTTTTGCCATGTTGAACATGAGTGGGATCAATGCCCAAGTGATCTATTTTGGCAATGATCAGGACACTATCAGAAGAAGTCAATTCATAAAACAATTATCAAGTGAACTAGCTTTACCTAATATAATTAGAAGAAGCGCAAATACTTCGGGGATGCATATGGACCTAAAACTGAAACTTCAGCGGTACAGACCAGTGGAAGAAATCGAGAATACGGAAGCAGTTAGCGAAAGAGGAAGTAAGAGGAAGAGATGTGAAATATGTACTGAGAAGAGACGTTTAACTAAATATAAGTGTGTCAAATGCAACAAATCAATATGTCTCATGCATTTACAGAGCTTTTGTTCAGAATGCAGTCAAATAGTTTGTAATTTGCAACAGGACGACCATGAGAGCTCAGATTGAAGATTTAAATCTATATCCTCCGTTATATTTTACTTTCTTTATAGTTCTTGAATTTATGTGTATTTAGATATGTCACTATTTTCATTTTCAAGCACAATCAACAAGTGCTATTATATATTCTTCTGCTCAAACATTATTGTAATAAATTCCTTTACTAAAGTGCGCATGTTCATTATTTTCATTAATTTCAGTATTCACAGTCAAAATACCTATACCAAAAGAGAAGTATGTAATTACTTTTTGTTTTAACACTTTTTTTTCGCGGTTGAAAAGAAAGAATGATCATAGTGATCATTTTGATACAGCGCGCCTGATCTTATTACGATTATGACCGCGCCCGACAGAAGGTTAAGCATACTTAATGAGAAAAATTTTTACAAAACTTATTTATAAAAAAGAACAATAACAATCAACAACATGTGACAATGATTGCAATGTAAGTACCCTGTGGGACCTCCACGAGTGTTGTCTATCTTTCTGTACCTGTTTAGAATATTCATAATCAAATGGTCTACCTCTTGTTGATCGATGACACTCCACTGTTCTACAAGACACTGATACAATGCAGCAAATCCCATATATTTTCTATGGAATTTAAATCAGGCGGTTGTGTTGGCCATGACAAAACATTAATTTCGTGGTTCTGAAGAAATGCAAGAATGATATCTGCAGTATGCGGACGCGCATTGTCGAACATGGGTTGAAAATTTTCACCAATTCTTGCAGTATATGGTAGCACTACCTTTTGAAGGATAATGTCCCGATAGTTAATGGCGTTTAAATACCAATCCAAGAGAACGAAGTCAGTTTTTTCACCAAGAGATATTCCACCCCATACCATTACACTACCTCCTTCGAAGCTGTGAGCAATTTGCGATGTAGCGAATCGTTCTGCATTCCCGGGACGTCTCCACATTCTCGTTCTTCTTGTATCTGACCGCAAACCAAATCGGGATTCGTCAGAAAATAAAACAGATGCCCAGTTTTGTTGTTTAATATTACAGGATCCAAATCAATGGATTTACTAAATTCTCCCTCTAAAATATTAGCTAATTGGCTGAGAAATCGGCATCCACATTTTTTTACATTACATTTTTGAATTTATTAATCAGAAGCACTCCGATTGTCCAAATTTTGAGAAATCGGTCCAAGTCGGTCGATATACCTAGGGTTCCGTATAAAAAATTAAGTTAATACTAACAGGACAAAACTGAAACGTCCTCTACATTTCTCTGTATTTTCATTGTGTAACTCAAAGGAATGTAACTTGCATTTCACTTTTTTTTTGTATATCAAAAAATAACAGATATTGATCGATTTCACACCACCCACTATATTGAATATGTAAAAATTATACTTGCAATTTTAATGCACGCAGAACAGTAGACTGTTCCCAAAAACAAATAAAATACAACAACACAAAACATAAATCGATGTTAGCTCTTCAAAAGCACAATCAGAAATAAAATTCGGAAACAGATTTATTATTTACCTATGTAAATATAGCGCTGTTAATGGTTTAAAACTACCTATTTTGAATTCGCGGAATTTAAGACTGGGAATAGCCATACTCTTGTATATACCTAATAATTTTTTTTTTCTTGAGAACTGCAAACATAATCAAATAAGTTAATTCATAATAGAAGATTTGTAAAATTGTTTATCTTGAAACGCCTGCCATACATCTACATCATTGAAAATTCTTTCAATTATACGAGGACGGCTGCTAAAATTTGCGAAATCTTGTGAAATAAAACAAATTACGCTATATAAATCAATACTGGTAGCCGTAACTTTGTGGTAATTCATTTTGAAAATAATAAAATAAAATAAAACAATAACTTTGTTATACCACTTTATTCACATGTAATAGTGACCGCGGTTTCGACATACAATGTCATTATCAAACTGCAAAAGTTACAGGCCTACATAGATCTTATAAATGACACAAAAATATATGGGGGTGGTTTGTGATGTTATTTAAAATTACTACTATATACTTAACTATTATATACAACATTGGAAAAGAGGTGTATATATAAGATCCAACTGGTCGTTTAGAACAATATCTGTGGTGTTGCTTCCGCTTTTAAAAAATTCTAGTGACTCTAAAAGATTTAATTTACGACCTTTCTCGGCCAAATGCAGTATTTTATGATGACCAAATGTATGCCTTTCTGTAATAAGATGGTTTGCGAATGTTGAATCTGTCTTCTTTAATTTATATGACCTCATGTGTTCTTTTACCCGTATAATAAAACTTAGACCAGTCTGACCTATATATACACTTTTACAATAATTACAATATAATTTGTACACTCCTGATTTATTATTGATATCTGTTTTTGGTTTTGCGTTAAAAATGAAATTACTTGTTTTTACATATGGTTTGTAAGCTATACTAACATTACTATTATTTTTTGAAATTATATTTCCACGAGACAAATTGTTTGAAATTAGCACTATCTTTAGGATATACTAAACTAAGGGCCACTTGTGGCGTTTTTTCTTTAGTATACTGTCAACTACGCTACTTTTATAACTATTGTTTACCGCTATTTGTTTTATAGTATTGATTTCACGAACAAAAGATTTATTGGACAAAGGAATATTTAATGCTCTATGTATCATAGAATTAAAAAATGAATGTTTGTGTGGCTTAGGGTGTAGTGAATCTTTGGGAATAAAGCAATCAGGGAAAGTAGGTTTACGATATATATCAAATTTTAAGCTCTGATCTAATTTGTTTAATTTTAAATCCAGGAAGTTAATACTGTTATTCTCTTCTATTTCTACTGTAAAATTGATATTAGAATGGATTGAATTTATGTAGTTCAGAAATATTTGTAGTTATCTATGAGTACCCTTAAAGCAAGCCAGGATGTCGTCTACATACCGATACTAAAATTTAATATGTTTTTTACCTAGTTGTGATGAAAGAATTTTTGCTGTAATATGCTTCATGAAAATTTCAGCTAATAGAGGACTTAGAGGTGAGCCCATTGCCAGACCTTCTGTTTGTTTGTAGAATTTGTTGTTAAATGTAAAGTAACTTTGGTTGGTGACTAACTCCGTTAGAGATATGATTTCGTGTATAACAACCGGGTTTGTATTTTTCTTTACTAATATGTTTTCTATTAACCTTAAGCATTCCTTATGTGGTATTTTTGAAAACATGTTGGAAACATCAAATGATACCAGGATTTCTGTCTTTTGTATATTACAATCTTTTAATTTAGCTGTTAACTGTATTGTGTTTTTTATGAAAGAGCTATCTGTAAATTCGGTATATTGTCTAATTATTATGTTTAATTTTTCGGATAATTTAAAAAAAAAATTTAAAAATTAATTAAAAAAAAAATTTTTAAAAGCGGAAACGACACAATAGATATTGTTCTAAACGATCAGTTGGATCTTATATATACACCTCTTTTCCAATGTTGTATATAATAGTATATAGTAGTAATTTTAAATAACTTCATAAACCACCCCCATATATTTTTGTGTCATTTATAAAATCTATGTAGGCCTGTAACTTTTGCAGTTTGATAATGACATTGTATGTCGAAACCGCGGTCACTATTACATGTGAATAAAGTGGTATAACAAAGTTATTGTTTTATTTTATTTTATTATTTTCTATATAAATCACTTTACTGTTTCTCAAAATACTCCCCTTTAAGATGTATACACTTTTGCATACTATAAAACCAATCTTTAAAACACTTTTTCATTCTGAGCGAGGTATCTCCAAAACCAGTGATTTAAATTCTTCAAGAGCCTTTTCAGGCGATGAAAATCGCTTTCCAGGCATTTTATTTTTGATATTTCGGAATAAGAAGAAGTCATTTGGCGCTAAATCGGATGAATATGGGGAATGAGTCATTAATTCGATGTTCCTATTGGTCAAAAACTCGCCAGTTTGTCGTGTTGTGTGAGCGCTTGCATTGTCATAATGAACAATGATTCATCGGTTTATGTTGTTTTTTCTGACTTCATCGATAACTTCCGGCAAACAAATTGACGTATACCAGTCAGTATTAAATGTTCGTCGATCCTTTATTGCAACAGTTGCAACATGACCCGTTTTTCCGAAGATACAAGCAATCATTCTATTCGAAATGCTTCGTGACCGCACCACTTTTGTTGGTTTAGGTTCATTTTGAAACACCCATACAGTCAATTGCTGTTTAGTTTGAAGCTCATATGAAAATATCCAGGATTCGTCGCGTATTACAATGTTATATACAGAATTTGAACGACCACAATCAATTTTTTTAACATTTCCTTGCACCACTTGACACACGTGCCTGTTTTTGGTCATCTTTTAAATTTTGAGGGATCCAACGACTGGAAAGCTTCCTGACATGTAAATCATCGTGCAAAATTGTATATAATTGTTTCGCCACAATGCCTAAGGACGCCTCTATTTCAGTGTATGTCACATGTCGATCTGATGAAATCATTTCACGAACAGCATCGATATTTTTTGCAACAACAGAGATGCATGGACGCCCTTAATGAAGATCGTCACCAAACGTTGGTCTTCCACGCTTGAATTCTGCAAACCATTTGTAAGCCATAGTTTTGGATGGTGCTTCATTCCCAAATACCAAACTAAGCTTTTCCACGCATTGCTTTGGTGTCACACCGTATCGAAGATCGTAAAGAAGATCTTTTAAATTTTCTAGAAGAGTTTTTAATGTGTTTCGGACCAAAGAGCAAGTTGGCAAACCCCGTTTCAAAAAAGTATTCACATTTTTCGTTATTTACGATTTAGAATAAAGTTTTATTGTTAATTAGTCACATAAAACTTAAAATGATTAACTGGCCTCGAACGTTATAATTTAATATAATGTATTTATGTATTTAAGTGTAATTTTAGGTACTAATACTTACATAATTATGATACTAAACAAGGTCTTGTGGATGTTATCATAAAGTTTGAGATGAGAAAATATTTGCACATCTATTTCAAATATAGCTTATTTAAACACAATTTTCACTCCTGTTTGTTAATAAAAATACATTAATCATTAATATTATGATTATATTAAACCCTGAGAGACAAAATCAATGCTGGACCTGCTAAATTTAAATAAAGAGCATTATTATGTACAGTAAGTATTAATAATTCTCTTATTTTTAACACCACTTAATAGATTATGAATAAAAACTCAAATCTAATTTCTAAAAACAATAATGATAGTAATATTGTAACATTATCCATGCTGATGCCATTGGTAACGTTGGTTTCGATTATAATTTATCAATTATAATAATAAATCAAACCTGCCAATACTACGGATCATTAAGGTTAGTATTAATTAATGCTTAAATCGTTGACTGGTTAAATTATTAAGTTTTTGTTTTCGCTGCCACCAGCAATCAGAGGCTTGATTGCAGCGATCGTTGTATAGCTATATAAAATAAATCTTATTTTCTGGGTAGAGATTTCTTCGAAACCGTCCTGGGTCGGAGTGCAAGGGATATAGCCAAATGCAACTCAATTAAAAGTTCGTAACAAATTTTACTTAAATCTAAATGAAACAATTATACTTACAGTTTGGATTTTAGTGTTAAACTAGAAGACGTTCAGAACAATCCTTCTGTGAGTGTTTTTGTGCGTTCAAGTGTTACACTGTTTTTTCTACTGAAGATGACAACGTGGTTGTAGAAATTCGTATTTAGAATCATTAAATTTTATTGTGGTAAGGGTTTTTTAATTTTATTATTCACTTACAGTGTGTTGGTGTTTTTAGTTAATACCTAAACCTGTATACAATTCCTATCAGAAAGGCGAGGGATGTTGCTAATGAAATCCCAAATAAAACTCTAATGACTCACCTGACATACAGGTTTGCATCCTTTCCTTTTTTCTTTGAACAGAACTAACTAATTTATCTTGTTTTACACACGACGAAATTTCTTAAATGATTTTAACATAAAATTAAATTCTGCTAAAATTATATGAACACCACAATGAAATAAAATAATAATTTAAGTTAAGATTCTACTTTTAATTCAGCGTGTAATCTGTTGAAATCGCCCCTGGTCGTTTTCAGTCATTTCTTTCAGTAATTTTTGAGCGGATCTGTATATCATCGATTTTCGCTATTATTTTTGTAAATATCGATATTTAAAAATTTTTTATTTATATTTTCACTGGCTGATATTTATCCTATTGTTAGTTTAAATTAAAAATTTCATCATAGCAATTTTCTAGTGTGATTAGGATTTAATTAAAAGTTTACGATATATTTTTAAGTTGAGGTACGCAACTTTGTTTTCATTTTAGGTTTGGTTTAATATATCATTAATATTTTATTCGTGTAGATGATGTTCGAGTTGTCACTAAAAATGATAGGGTTGGTATAGTGTAGACAGTTATTTGTTAATTGGCTTTATTTGTATCAGTTTTAATGCGGATCTTTATTGTTAAAATGAATTAGAATATTTTCCAGTTTTGCTTGTAGTGAATTCCGTTGAAATTGTCATTAGTATTTTCATTTAAGATATCTTTAGGTATAGTCACTTCAGAGTCATTTAGTGTTCACTCTGTTAGACTACAACTTTCGATTAATAATTCTATAATTAGTATAGAATTAATTAGTATACTAAATTCCTAATTTATTGTCTTAATTTTGAGGTAGCGAAATAATTTCTTAAATATATATTTCATCATTAATTTTTTCTATATAGTAACGTTTGTGTAAGAAAGAGCCGGACAAAGGCGTTAACAACCAAAATAATATATATATATATTAAAATAATAGACATTTTCTTGGTTTATATATATATAATTTAAACGAAATTATCGACCGTAATATATCGAATGAAATAAATTAAAAGCGGGCAAGCGGTCTGTCAATTAAAAAACTCATTTATTAAGTATCCCTATATTTCGCAACAACTTTGTTGCTTCTTCCGGAGATACTACAAGATTAATGAGAAATAACATTAAATAAATAAGAGTATAAAGCAGTAGTAAAATACTTACAAAGTGTAGAGTTGAAAAACTCTACATGTTATTTCTCAATAATCTTGTATTATCTCCGGAAGAAGTAACAAAGTTGTTGCGAAATATAGGGATACTTAATAAATGAGTTTTTTAGTTGACAGACCGCTTGCCCGCTTTTAATTTATTTTATTCTATATATATATATATATATATATATATATATATATATATATAACAATTGATAAATTATTGGAGTTTTTCGGCTTTTATATGAAATATTTACAAATATCAAATTAGAATGTATGTAATTGCAGAGTAAGTGGGGATGTAAACATTGCTCTCTACAAATTACAAAGCAAATCATACGAAATTTTTTTATTTGAGAAATATGGTCTACGTTGGGACTCGAACCCAAGTCTACAGCTTGCCGGGCTGTCGCTTTTACCACTAAGCCACAATAGACCCAGGTTCAAGCTATTTATATATATATTATAATAATAGTTGTGTCAAACGTTGGAATGCCAAAATATAATAATTCGCTGCAAGTTGGAAACTAATTAATAAGTAATTAGTAAATGTGTATTTATATAATCGTTAAGTTCGATATATTTATCCCTTAAAACATCTACTAAAGAGAGTTTTTAAGGCAAAATGCTAAACTTGAAGAAGTAAAATGAATTTAAATTCGAATTTAAACACGCATTAGTAGATGTACTTCTGCGCAGGATCAATTATAGATGGCAAACGTTCGAAGTTAACAATCATAACCTGGACAACCAAAATAGTATTTTGTTTAAAAAAATAGCTGATGTTTAATGTAATTGGAAGAAATAATAAACATGAGCTCTCTAAGTATCTCAAGGGTCGTGAAAATTCTTATTTGGCAAAAAAAGGTATGTTTATCTCTAAGTGAATGTAGATTAATATGATGATATTTATAAACTTATCGAACACACAAACAACTTAATTTAATATTTAAGACTCTGTTTATTAAGAAAATTTTAACTATATGAATTGAATATTTAGTTAGATAACAAATTATTCAGAACGAATAACGGATTAACTATTTTTATCGAAACATAATTTATAAAGTTTATAGGTTATGTGGGGATTTCTTTTGTAGGTGGGAAATTAAACGAATCAACAGATATGAAACAAATATTTGGATATTTAAACTAAATAGGTTCTGATAAATCAAACCACGCTTAAAAATGTGTATATAACTTTCCTACTTACAATATTTAAATGATTATTTTTGAAATTTTTGATAGTAAACCAAATAATACAGACTTAGCTCAATATTTTCGAACTTCACAATTTTTCGTCTATAGTCATCTAATCTCTGCAATCAATTCTTGGTTCTCCTGACGTACAGCTTGTATATTACCCAAACAGGAAAAATGGTCACGATCCCAACAAATCTTACAGGTGTAGACTCCTCCAGAATATACAAGGTAAATAATCTCCTTTAATAATTGATAATCTTGATTATAGATTGTATGGTTGCTTGAGTTAGTCCAATTCATTCCAAGGTTGATTCAGGGTGATCCGATCTCATTAGGTCAAGTACGGGTAAATGTTTTCGCATTTGTAACTTTAATTTTCCTGGTTTAAACGGTGTTAAAAAAATTCTTCAAAACATAACTAAACTTTTTAAAATCCAAAAATTATTCTCTTTTAAAACATAACTCAACTAGAAAATTTGAGTTATGTTTTAAAGGAGAATAATTTTATACGTTTTCTAAAAATATATCACAAAATGCTACTGAATTTTATCGTGCCAAAAATTATTCTCCCCAATTTTTTCAATAAGTAACCATAGCGACCCAACAGCTTTTTCCTCTTTTGAAGATCATTGGTCGCTTTTGTTATACAGATTTTACAAAATATTTGACATTTTAAATATAATTTTGATCTTTAATTAATATTATAAACTTATTGCTTTCCAAATAATTTTTCCTTCTCACATAACCTTTGACATTCACCAATATTAACAATTGTATCTTAAACTGTAAATTTACATTGTCCTATTATTTTGGAAAATATAGAAAAGTCATATACTTTTAAAAATTTAATAATAGATTTGACACTATGTTAAAAAAAAATACAATATAAATATTATACAGTCTTCCACCTTCTAAGAAATCTAATGCCTATATAATAATAATATAAATGTAACAAACTAAAACTAGTGCTTTCCATAAGCTAATTAACATTTTATTATAATATATATATATGTATATCCGAAGATAAATATATTGGAAGAGAGAATATCTCGAAAAGCACTCTTGGCTGTTTTCGTAGTACCGACGAATCTACTAACTTCTGACCGACCCCGTTCTCTGTGTTTCAAGACTTTTTATTAGCTTGAATATCACAGAACATGCCTTTTCAAAATTGTCGTTTCCAAATACAATGATTGATACTTTGCATTTTCTTTCATACACCCAAAGTTCCAACCACCCATTTCGTGTTTTCAAACACATATTTCTTATTACTTACGGTTCAGTATGTCACCCTTTAAAAGTTCATTTCGCATGTGTCAATTTATGATCATGAAATTTGGAATAATCACGAACTCACAAAAACAATGAGTCTAAAAAACGATCTACTATAGTTTAAGAGCGTCTATAACATGTACTGTATGTAAATTCTTCAGCGATGAATAAGTACGACGTACGTTTACACAAAGGGGTTCTACCGACTTGTGTGTGTGCCCTTTACACATTAGGTCACTTCTCGAGACATTGAAGTAATTATTTGTTTACGGACATTCAATCCCTATTTTATTACGGTTTGCATAATAGACCCAATGGGACATTCGACTTCCTGACGATTCTAAATACTATCATTTTTGGGTGACAAGATGTCAATTTATTAGTTTTTCTATAAGTTAGAAGTTAATTACTGATATCCGGTTTGTCACACTAAATTTATGGGTAATAGTTCATTAAACATTGACAAGATGTCAATTTATTAGTTTTTCTATAAGTTAGAAGTTAATTACTAATATCCGGTTTGTCACACTAAATTTATCGGTAATACTTCATTGTTATATATTGCGACTATTTATTGGTCTGTCCACAAAAAAGGCTTTGCGTTTTGTGCATCTTTACCTCGCTTTCGCCAATAGGAATTATATGTTTTAAAGTTATATTTACATAAATTTGAAGAAGGAGGAGTGGAATAGTTCTTTCACGCCGCAGTTCTAAATATAACTAAATTTTGAATGAAATTTAAATTAAGAAAAAAACATCTAAAAAGAAACTCCTAATAAAATGAAAATTAAGCACGGACTTTTTAAATAGATTTACATTTTATTACAATATTTATCCTTCTCCAACTTTTTCTTGGCTTTCTTTATCGTCTCATCCAAGCATCTATCAGTATGCTTCCCTAATGTAGTCAAACTACGAATACAAAGAAATGTCTTTAGAAAATAGAAGATAAGTATAAGATTTAAATAGACTCTTTAGAAATTAGCGGACTTATATATAACAAAGATATACAATTAATCCTGGATGAAGCTGTTTGCGTTACAGCAATTCATGACTTAGCATTCGCCAAAAGGTATCAATTTCAAAGGTTGTTGACAGGCCCTGTGTTATTATTATTTCTTGGATTATCTAACAGCGCCAAATGAAAGTATCTGAAGAAGTCATTCCATGACGAAACAATTGCTGTGTACACCAATTAATGATAAATTTGAAAAAGTGAACATTTTAGACTATTTATATGTTATTACTACTTACTAACAATTAATATAATTCTATTTTTCGCCAGAGCTTCTCCTTTCCTTTTTACCCAAAAATCTCAGATACACCTGGAACATTTAGAACATTTAACAAAGTCCGAGGTTTCTTGATATTCTGCTTATTTTCTATTTCCAAATTACAAGCAAAATTCTGATGACAATCTTTTTAACCTGAAGAGGCATACATCGAGCTTATCAGGCTCGGAGTAATATTTGACCGCTTATAATTTGTATTAAATATTCTTAAATTAATCCAACGTTTTGGTATAGTCTGAATAGGTGTAGCTTCGCAAATAATTGTTTTCTGATGTTCGTGAAATGAGGCAAATAGTTATTTCGATTTTCTCTATTATTCCTGGATCGTTTTTACATCGTATTATTATTAGAAGTTTTAATCATATTTGGTAAAACTTACGAGGAGGTATTGATATCTAGTTAGTCTAAACCGGTTCCGTGTATAAAAAAATGGTGCGATACCATAGCAACGAAAAATAGCATATTAGATGTGCCAGTGTAAAGTATCATGTCAAAAAGTTAAACCAAAGTTGCGAAATAAAATTGGAAAAAAAAGGATTTCGACCGAAATTGTGAAAATCGAAAAATTGGAGTATCGAGCCATCATCAAGTACCTGTATTTGATGGTGTTAAGAAGTAAGCAGATTTACGAAGATATGCTTAATACCTTTGGCGATTAATGGCCTTCGTATGCGACCGTGAAAAATTGTATCGCAAGCTTCAAAAGGGGTAAATTTTCCATTGAAGATGAACACCGTTCGGGAAAGCCAGTTTCTGTGTCCGTCCCCGAAAATGTTGATGCAGTTCAAGACATGATTTTATTAGACCGTCAAATTGGGTTAAAACGAATATCTGAGGCACTGGATAGTCCATATGAACGCGTCTATCATATAGTTCACGTTGATTTGGACATGAGAAGAATTTCTGCAAAATGTATCCCCGAATGTCTAAATGTTGACCAGAAGCGTGCAAGGGTAGAAGCATCGCTTTCAATCTGTGCTCTGTTTGTAAGTGAAGCAGACTTTTTAGGCCGTATTGTTACTGTAGATGGAACTTGGGTACATTTCTAAGACCCAGAAAGAAAGCAATAATTGATTGAATTGAGACACTCTGGTTCTCCAAGGCCTAAGAAGTTTCGCGTTCAAAAATCTGCCGGAAAAGTTCATGTTTCAGTTTTTTGGAATTGCCATGGAATAATCATGATTGATTTTCTGGATAAGGGTAGAACAATAACTGGGAATTATTATTCGACGTTACAGATTATTTTACGAGAAAAATTATTGAGAGAAGACCCGGAAAGTTATCCAAAGATGTTTAGTTTTTGCAGGACGATGCTCCTGCACACAAATCGCACGTTGCCATGCAAACAATTGGTGATTTAAGGTTTTAATTACTCGAACACTCGCCTTATTTACCAGATCTGGCCCCTTCCGACTATCATGCCTTTCCTCAATTGAAAAAAAGTTTAAAAGGTCGTAAATTTTCTTCCAACGAAGAGGTTATAGAAGCTGTGGAGGCCTGGTTTGCAAAGCAAGATAAAAATTTCTTTTTGAAAGGTCTCGGGACGTTGCAGAAACGCAGTATTAAGTGTATTAATTTAGGAGGAGAGTATCTTGAATAAAAAAATATCTAGACTTTAAAATTTTGTTTGCTTCCCATAGTAGGCTAAAAATTTTGCAATACATCCTCGTATATTGAATATTAGGTGTGAATGTAAATTTATTTCAAGGACATTGATTTTAATAATTTATTTACAGCGCCTCGTATACGTCATTCATTTTTTAGAGCGATCTTAAAATTCTGTTAAAGGTAATCTAAGATTACATTTTCCTAGGCCCGCATTGTCTTCTTACAGATGCTACTTACTAAAAGTTAATTTAGGAACATCGCTGGTGGAATACGTGTCTTTCTTGAGCAAATTTGCAAACTCTCTCCAGAACTGAGCAGCTAACTAAATACATCGTGACGGGAATACGAATTTTACTACGGAAGGGATGTTCTGGCCGTTTGTTTAGGCAATTCCATTAAGATCAGAGGCGTCCGCTCTATCCGATTTGATAAGACAAACACGTGTCTTAGAATGACACAGCACACATAGATACAAGGTACCGCTAGAGGCGAACAAAAATAACAACACCTCGTAATCGTCATCGTTCAAGGCGGGTACGACAAAAGCCGCAGATCAGAACGCCACTTTGACAATTCCGGTAGTGAATGGAACAGTTAGCGATGTCTATTCAATCTATTGCATCCGAGAATCGGGCAATCGACGAACACAAAGACGACAACGTTCGGCGCAATTACAGCAAAGAGTCCCGCATACAATAGGTCGACTTGAGTTCACAGCACAAGAACCTTTTACATCGCAAAATGGAATTTTCCTACACCACCACTACGGACTACTCTTAATATTAGAGGCGGTAAGAACACTTTGCAAACTCGTCTATCTCACCCGATTTACGGATTGAATGCGACGACTAATACTTATAATACAATAATATAATCCGTTATCGTTTAGTTGATCACCGTCTTGGGATTTGGCCGGAACTCTTTGAAGATGCACCAATAAAAGTCTGTGTGAATAATGGGAAATGCCTTCACTCATAATTGTAATATTATATTTGCAGTTGAATTAAGTAGTAAATCTTCTCATCATTTAGAACAATTAAAAAATATTTTTTTTATATCAAATCAAAGGTTATTGTTATTGCGCTAAGAAATAAGTAATTAAACTTCTAGTTTCAAAAATTCTTTTATTGTAAATATACTACAACATTGTTTCGCCATACAATGGCTTCATCAGGTGGATGAAATACTGAATATGTACAATACAAGTTTGAATATTTATGTGAAAATTATTGGGGAAATGGTGGTGAAAAAATTTTACAATCTTAAATTTAGTAGAGGGGAGTTGTTTAAATCTAGTTGGTCATTTAAAGCTAATCCTAAACTATTGTATCTATTAATTTCTAAGTTTTCTAACAGGTTAAGTTTTTTACTTTTTTCCTGAATGTGTAAAATTTTGAAATCTATATTAAATCTATGATTGATATCTATACAATGACTTGCGAAAGTTGAATCTGTTTTCTTTTCTTTATGGCTTCTCTCGTGTTCTTTCATCCTAATTTTGAATCTCCTCCCCGTTTGTCCTATGTATACCTTATTACAATCTTCGCATGTTAACTTATATACACCAGAGTTTGATTCCTTGTCTATTTTATCTTTGTTGTTTTTAATAATGTTCTGTATAGTATTGTCTGTTTTAAATGATATATGTTCGTTATTAAGTTTTTTAATGAAAGTACCAATTTTTTCCGAAATTTTTCGAAAGTAAGTGATTGAATTGTAGGAATTAATTATCTTGTATTTTAATTTTGGGTAAACTAACGAAAGGGTTTAAAATTTTTGTTGGCTATTCAGGATGTTATTGATAATATTTATAGAGTAACCATTGTTTAATGCTATTGTGTATATTCTATTTAGTTCAAGGTCGAAATTACTTTTACTCATAGGTACATGAATTAATCAATATACCATTGATTGGTATGCTGATAATTTGTGTATTATAGGATGAAAAGAATTAGCGTGTATTGTGGTATCTGTATGTGTTGGTTTATGGTAAATGGCGAACTCGTGTTTATTAGCTTTGTGTGATATGGTTAAATCTAGAAAATTAATGCTTTTGTTTATATCTGTTTCTATAGTAAAATTTAGTTTTGGGTAAATAGTGTTGATATAATTATGTAAAGTTTTTAATTGTCTATCTGAACCGCTAAAGCAAATTAATATGTCATCAACATACCTAAACCAATATACACAATTACCAAACAAGCGATGTGTACTAATTTTAGTTTCTAAATTATTCATTAAAATTTCTGCTAATAAGGGGCGTAGTGGGTTCCCCATTGCTAGACCCTCTGTTTGTTTATAAAATTTCTTTTTAAATTGAAAATAATTTTGTTCCAGGCTCGTTTCTAAGAGCTGTAAAATTTCGGTCTTTGTGACAATGTTCGTGTTTCTACGTTCTAGTTGTAAAGTGATTAAACCTATTACCTCCTTGGGTGGGATACTAGTGAATAAATTTGAGACATCAAAAGAAATGAGTTTGCATTTGTTTGGTAATTCCAAGTTGCAAATGTTGTTAATTAATTCATGGGAATTTTTAACGGAGAACTTAGATTTGACTTGAGTGTGTGTAAGAATTAAATCTATTAAGTGTTTAGACACATTTCTACAAGTTATTGTATTGCTATTGTTATTGCTTTACATTACCTGATAACACTGGCTATCAATTTTTCTTTTCTGCTGACTATGATCGGGCACTTGTTTTTAATTAATATTGGTACGCTACTGCCAAATATGAAACCCATTTGTCCCTATCACGTTAAGTTTTTTTTCTACGGCACTTCTTGTTCGCCGATTTCAAAATTCTTGAAAATTGTTATCTAAATTGAGCAAATTTTTAATTGTTTCAAGAATTGACAACGAAATTCCAAATACATTTATCTCATTTGCATAATGTACACTTATACCTGATAATATATAAGTATTTAATGAACTAAATAAGCAATAAACAATTAAAAAGAAATGCAAGTCTATTAAGCTAATGTTGTTTATGAAGTGAACATATTAGTGTTTAATAAAATTTTATTAGAAAGTATTGTAAAAAGTAATGAGCCATCGAAAAAATTCATAATTGGAGTAGACTGTGAAATTGGGTTGGTACTTTAGCCACTTCCACATAATGACACATTACTTGATGCTTGACAGTTTCATTTGTTTTCATTGTAAAAATAGGTTATGGCATTGAAATGATACTACAACAAAAAATAAAACAAATAATTTATTTAATATCGAAATCATAATCAAAATTTACATATAGCTACAGAAGTTGTTGAAAATGTTGTCCATTTACATTTAAACACAAACCAACTCTTCTCCGCAACCCAGCAAAAACTTTATGCAGCATTTGCGGTGAGTTGTTGATCTCTTCACACTTTTCTGTTATGCGAATTCTCAGTTGTTCCAGATTATGAATTGACGTTGAATAAATCGAATTTTTGATGTATGGCTATACGAAAAAATCACATATGTTTAAATCACAACACCTAGTTGGATATGGGATTTCAGTGTTCCTGCTTATTATTCTGTTATCAAAAAATTCTCTGGGATATTGAAGTGTTTCTCTGGTCGTATGTGCTGTTGCGCCATCTTGTTGGAAATACCCACTATGTAATTCCTCATCACCCAGTTGATTTATGAATGAGCCGAGTATCTCATTGCGATATCGTGCAACAGTAAGTGTACCTTCAAAAAAATGGGACCCACCAATCTTCTTCGACATATTCCAACCCAAACACAAACTTTTTGGGGATGCAATGTTTTTTCAACAAAAAAATGAGGATTTTCGGAGGGCAAACACCTCATATTCTGTGAATTAACATATCCAGAAAGATAAAACCAGGCCTCATCCGTGAAAAAAACTGTGCTAAGGATATTCTGATTCTGTAGATTATTTTGAAACCATTGACAAAATTCCACTCGTCTTAAATAATCCACCGGATAAAGTTCATTAAAACATTGCAGCTTGTATGGATGACAATGTAAGACTTTTTTAAGAATGAATTGGCACGTACCATAAGATAAATTTGTTTGTTGGGTCACAACTGAAATGGATGTTTTTGGATTTTCATCAATAATATGCTATATATAAGGGCTTCAATATTATCAGCTGTACGTTTAGATGGCCGTCCACTTCCAGTTTTTCGACCGACACTACCAGTCTCTCTGAATTACTTTACACAACTTGTCAAAACATTGTAAAAATCATTGTAGTCAAACACTAATTCAGGATGTTCTTCACTAAAATCAGCCATGCATTCCGTGATTGAATACTGCCACTCGCCATTTACTTTCACACCTGTACGGAAGTAACATTCGATAATTTTTGCTTTTTGTTCTACGTTGAATACCATTTTTTAAATAAATTTAATTTTCTTAATAAGAGTTTTGAAAAATTTGACACAAACTTATAGTTTCAATGTCAAATAATAAATGTCATTATGTGGAAGTGACTAAAGTACCAACCCAATTTCACAGTCTACTCCAATTATGAATTTATTCGAAGGCTCGCTATAAAGTATTAAAAATAACCAACGGTGAGAGTAAACGTAAAAAATTCTATTTTGAGAATGCTAGGGTATGATTTATTATTATTGATCTTGAATGTATCATTGAATAATTTTATCCCTAACAATTACAGATATATTGTATGACATTAATATGCTGTCATTTATATTTCAAATCTCTTTGAAAAGGCATCATATGCCGAAACATGTAAGATTGTTTTAAATATATACATATTGAAGTAAAACCAGACCTTAAATCGCCAACAAATTGAATCAACCATGACATACTAAGGTCAAGAAATAATTATCTTTATATATATATATAAATATATATATATATATATATATATATATATATATATATATATATATTGTTATGCGTCTACCCTCATAAGAAAGCCTAGGAACAAGAAAAGAGACATTAATAAAACCGTTAGCATAAGTTAGAATTTAAGCGGCCAGAATAACTGTATATTTCCTATGCAATTATTAAATAAGTTAGATTCGCGCATTAACCATTTGTATTCATGTTTGTATTTATATAAATTTTTGTCTTTCCTATTTTTGATAACCTTTTCTATTATATTTTTGTATTTCCGAAGTTTTTTTAAACTTATTTAATAGAATTAAAATATGTTCAATATTTATGTAGGCACTGTACTATTTAAAAAGTCTATGGCGGGAAGATGTGGAATCAAATGTACGCACTAGCGCTGTACCGTATATGTGTAATTTGACACATGTATATTAGATTTAAGAATTTTACAATTTATCCAAACGATTATTTTATTTATTATAAGTCTCATACACTATTTTAAAATGGACTAAATTTTACCAAAATTATCGAATGAGAAGTCATGAAAATAACAATTGATAGAATCTAGAATCTTCTGGCAAAAATTAAAATAAGTACGCGTCTTTTTATAAGCTCCCGCTAATTAATTAAAAATAAGTAGAAAAACTTACCCCAAGTAAAAAGAAATATTATTGTCAGTCATTTACGCTTCCGAAAAATACATTTTAAACCATCAAACACTGGTATAGAGGTTAGAATTTGCATATCAATATTCCAAGGGGCGCTAATCATCGTACGAGCTCTACAGAAGCCCTAGTCTCATCGAAACGTTACCGACTAACAGCAGAACTTCCAGAAGCAAGAATCACTTACATTTGAGTATTTATAATTCACATTTAAAATATAATATTAATTCAAAATTTTGCTAAATAATATCGTTTTGATACTTACTTTTATAAACGTAAATACATTTTCAATTAGTTAAATTTAACATTTAAAAGAGAAATATACAGTTTTTTCTGTGGTGATAATTAGAGAATTTAATCATTTAAGTGTACTAATTGATAATCACGTGACTTCAAAACTTAGAAACCTTTCATGTGATCACGTGACCGGATAGTTTGGTTATAACATTTGTAATAGTAAATATACACACTTACCTTAAACCGATAGATCACATTAAACATTTTATTTTACTTTGAAAACTTCTTGTTTTTTTTACCGAAGAATTTAGATTATTATTTCATTCGACAACTTTGATTTTTCGAGTCACTTTTGCCACCACTTCAAAATCATATCAGCATAAGAACCATTACTCACACCCTTAAGAATAATTACTATATGTATTAAATAAGAGCTAGCCGGGGTAATATCGAAAGCTGTTTCCAAAATATTAGAGAAAGCCGGCAAGATAAGTATATTTTTATATTAATAAATAAATACCCAGTAAATGTATTAATTATTTGTGGTGACATCTATGTAAGAACAGGTTAGATCTCTACATATGTAAGAAGAAAACTTTATATATGATATAACTGAATATTTACACCCTATTATATTACACACCTTATATTTACTTAATAATTATTATTATTTATTATTCTTATACGAACAACAGTACTATATTAATTTGTCTCGCCCGAACGTGAAGGCAATATACTATATTAATATATATATATATATATATATATATATATATATATATATATATATATATATATATACAGTACGTCCATAAAGTATGGGCACAAGCCCGTAATAATGTTATTGTGTATTATTTGACAAAATGCAAAGATATGTCGATTAATGTTTTTTATTAGCTATATTTAGATGCTACCATCTTGTTTTTTCCGTCGACGTTGATTAAGTTATGACGTCATTGATAATTTTTTTAAATGTCAACTCCATTTTTTTTATTTGATTTTGAATGATTTATATTTTATATTCCTTGATAAAGGCAACATTTGCCGAAACATGTAGGGTTGTTTTAAATATATATATTTTAAAGTAAAAGCAGACCTTAAATCGCCAACAAATTTATATATATATATATATATATATATATATATATATATATATATATATATATATAAGTGTTTAGATAATTTCTTAGCCGTTTATTAAATATAACAATTGATAAATTATTGGAGTTTTTCGGCTTTTATATGAAATATTTACAAATATCAAGTTAGTATGTATGTAATTGCAAGGTAAGTGTGGATGTAAATATTGCTGTCTACAAATTACAAAGCAAATCATACGAAATTTTTAATTGAAAAATATTGTCTACGTTGGGACTTGAACCCAAGTCTACAGTTTGCCGGACTGTCGCTTTTACCACTTAAGCCACGATAGATCTTGGTTCAAGCTATTTAGAAATGCATTATAAAGTAACAGTGTTAATAAACATCTGATTCATTAACACTGTTAGTTTATAATATTAAAGTTAGAAAATGATTCTTTTAATGATAATTAACTAAAAACTTGATTTACGCTGTTCAATGATTTTCTATTGATTACTTAAACATTCCACTATCTTTTGGATATATTTATAGGTACTTTTAGTCGTTCTAATATTTTTAATCTTTATTCTTAGAAAATGCAGACTACGAAAAATGCTATAATTTTACAGAATATGGCGTTCGTATATTATTGGCTCTATACCAGTACTCTCTAAAAAGACCCCGATAACAAAACGAAAATGTCCCCTTAAAATCTGGTCCACAACATCTCATTGGTTTGTTTAGAAGCAACGGAAATGATGCGGAAATTTAAAATTTGAATAAAAATTCAAATTTATATCAATTACAATTTCCTTCAGAATTAATTACATACAACTAATTACATATTTAAAATATTCAAAATACTTTATTTATATTTTCTTTGATTTTCTTTTAATTATATGTAGTGGTAATTAAATATTTTATAAAAAAAAGGGATGTTTATCAATACGTTGCAAGTATTACGCAGTTGTTATATAATGAAACAGATATGCAAAATACATATCCGTAACTGTAAACATGGACAAACACCTCGTATTTTTAGCATTTACTTCTGTTCAATACATATGTTTCAGAAACATATGTATTGAACAGAAGTAAATGCTAAAAATACGAGGTGTTTGTCCATGTTTACAGTTACGGATATGTATTTTGCATATCTGTTTCATTATATAAATATTTTATAATTTTTTTTTTAATTTTTCAAAATTTTATTTAGTTTTAAGTTAACTAAATTCAAATGTATTGTTTGATGTAATTTGCCTCACAACCATATATATAAATATATATATATATATATGAAGCGTTGTTCTTCGGGATATTTCGCCGCGTTTGCATGATTTCGTCCTGAGAAGGACAACTTTCTTCCTGACGTTTCGGTGACATCACTTTCACCTTTTTCTAGAGGATCTTCTCGTTGCAATGGTAACTTCAAGAGGCGTCGATTTCCTGTGCCGCTCGTATTATATGGTCCCGTCGTAGTGGGGACGCGTGTCTGACTCCTCGTGATTGGTCCGTCCGTTGTTCTGTCGCTTTCGACTATTGGTCGATCGGTTTACGTTCGGTCCTAGTTAGTATCACTGGGCTGTGACAAGTTGTTATAATTACGTCGCTTGTGTGTAATCTGCCTGTTGAGCAAGGCCGACTTCCATGTGTCAGGCAAACGCTGTCCGTCGTCACGTTTGTTAATACAGTTTTGCCGTTTCTCAATTTCTATAGCTTCTCTTATAATCCTGTACGTTAACCTCGTACTGCGTGCTATAGTTTTTGTACCGTCAAAGTCGATTGTGTGTCCTGTATGTAGCACATGCTTAGCTAGGGATGATGTTATTTCATTTTTAGCAACCGCATTTCTGTGTTCTTCCCTCCGTACGCTGGTTTTACGGTTAGTATGCCCTATGTATGTCTGTTCGCATTCATAGCACGGTATTTCGTAGACCCCTTGGTTTTCTAGTTCTATCTTGTCCTTTGTATTAGGCAAAATGTCTTTTATTTTCCTGTCTGTCGTATAAATGGTGTCTATGTCGTGTCGGCGTAATATTCTACCTATTTTCTCAGTCGTACCTTTCACGTAAGGGAGAAATGCTGTCCGTGTAGATCTTTCTTTCTTTTTTGGTTGATTCTTGTTAATTCGTGTCGCTCTGTTAATGGTATGTTGTGAATATCCGTTCGCTTGTAATATGTTTTTTTATTGTTCCCATTTCTTCGTTTCGATGTTCTGCGTCTGACAGAGTTTGAGATCTGTGGATTAATGTTTTTACTATAGAGTTTAACTGTGCTGGGTGATGATGTGAAGATGCGTTGAGATATCTGTTCGTATGTGTAGGTTTTCTGTACACTCTGTATCCTAGCGAGCAATCCGGTTTTTTTATTATCATCAAGTCTAAGAACGGTAGCCGATTTCTTTCCTCCATTTCGACAGTAAACTTTATTTTCGGATGTCTGGTGTTCAGATGTTGTAATAACTCGCTTAGTTTCTCTCTTCCATGCGTCCAAATCACCAGGGTGTCTGCGTAGCGCAGCCAGAGTTTTAGTTTGTCTGTAGCGTTTTCCAGTGCTCTTTGTATATACATATATATATAAAGCGTTTACAGGCCTCTCAGGCCCATTTCTTGGTCATGTTATTCCATTTCATCCTATCTCTTGCCAACAATCTCCAATTCTTGAGTCCCTTCCTTTTTACATCCTCTATAACCGCCTCATGCCATCTTCTCCTCGGTCTACCTCACCTTCTCTTTCCATTAGGTACTCTCGATACTATATCTTTAATTATCCTCTCTTCTCCTAATCTTAGCCACTTAGCCGAGTCACTGGAGTCGCCGTATTTTTATGAAATGTATTACGGGAGATTCTCCATACAAATTGTAAATTTCTTCGTTCATTCGCCTCTCCCATCCCGCTTCCTCCTTCCTTCGAAAATCCTCCTAAGCATCCTTCTCTCCCACACTTCCAGCTTATACTGCACTTCCTTAGTCATTATCCACAATTCGCATGCGTATGTCAGCGCTGGTCCCAAAACCGATTTATATAATCCTATCTTAGTTCTTTTTGAGATCTCTTTTGATTTAAGTATTCTGTTCAACCCTCCTGCACATCTATTACTTTTTGCCAGTTTTAATTGTTTCTCCATGACCTCGCTACATTTGTCGTCTATTAAAACTCCTAGGTACATACAATTGTCTACCTCTTCAAAGGTCAACACTTCTCTATCCTTGTTCTGCACCTTGAACGTCTCTCTTAACTCATCCTTGAGACCGCCTTTAATCTCCATATATCTGCATTTCGTTCTATTTATATAAATTAGAATAAAATGCCTTAAATTTTGCAAGTTATAAAGCACATTATGTAATTAATTTTTAAGTCCTGGAGCTATTCAAATATAATTCATTAAATTCAATTATAAAATACCTTTGACAGTCTACATTTACAGAATTTAGTAACAATTTGCCAACATAATTGAAAAACAACAAATAGAGCTTCAACAATACTTAATTACATTGATGTAAACGCGATTAAATCCCGGTTTTATTGAAACTCCGGGCAAATATTAAAGGACTCTGGCTATTTCATTTAGTTTTCCACAAGATTTCAGAACGAATTTCCGCTGACTTATTGCCTGGCAGCTGTTTTCAAGAGCGTTTCCAGTGCACATTCCTTTTGTTCAATGTACAAGTGATGAGGAAACGGAACGGATATTTCTTCTGGAGTGGCGAACACGTTCTCTCTCAAGTTTGTCAATTGTATTATTTAGGAGAGTTTGTATTTAATTTCGGACAAACGGCATTTTATTGTTTTTGAACACAAAAGGAACATGTTTAATTTTATATTCGTCAAACTTTGTGTTATTACTGAAACATAAGAATCAGTTAGATATAAACTCTCAAAATGAAAAGTACAATGTGAAGATCGATTATAGTATTTTGAAAGAAATGTTTAGGAGGACATGAAGGCTTATTAATTGCAACGAGAATTTTGTATACCGAGTTTCTCGTAATTTATCTGGTACCGTAAAAGGAAGTGACTTTGGCTATTTCAGGTATAATTTTAGATGATGGGTAGAATCTAACATTTTAAATTCAGGGCTTAACCATGATCACCAGTTTATTAAACGTACATCATTAATAAGAAATATATAGGTTTTGTAAATATAAAAGCATTCTAACACATTATGGGAAGAAATTGTGTAATTGCGAAGTGTAGAAAACATCAATGTTTTCTATCATTAATATTAGTAGAACTATTGTTTCGTAAAATTAACTTGGCGGTCATAACATGGCATTAATTGCACAATAAAATACTAGAAATTATTTTCGAACACATTGCAAACAAATCAAGTAGGCGGCAGTCTTACCGAAGGTGCATTTTATACAACTTGTTTCAAAAGAACTACATCTCAGCAGGCATTGAGTAGCTAGTATTTCCAAGTTATTATAAGCCACTTTCCTTTTATTTATAACTATACAAATTCATATATTATATGTGGCAAAATATAGGTAACTGAAATTATCGGTCGTTTGTGGTTTATGTTTCCATAGTAACCAAGTGTTTATTTATGCTACATAATACTATAACATATTGTTTTGTGTCATAACTAGACTCGGCAAAGAGGGGAAATTTCCAGTGCAATGCCGAGAGCAACGTAGAGGGGAGAAGCGCGCGACACTGAAACTCAAGCGTCCGTATCAAAGCACACTTCTCCAGTATTATTCCCCTGGTCGTTGTAAGCGCATGTCACTACACACATACTTAGAAAATATCGCAATTAGGTACGTTTCGGAAACGGCGTATTTCGAAGAAATTAGAAAACGTAATAGCGAATACGTCGTATTTAGAATACGAAGACGATAGAATTAAATCTGTAAGGTGCGACGAATATTTGACGTGTACCAGCAGGTGGAAATGTAAACGCCACCTAAAAATATAAAACACTGTTCTGCAATCCGTGGCAAACGATACAGCGAACAATTAACATTTGATACAGGTGTTTGTTTTATTATACAAGGTGTGTATAAATTGGCGGACCCACTACACGCGGCGATGTTCTTCGTTAAATTCGGAGTCCAAAATCCTAATACGAAAATGTTGTACCATGCGCGATATCTTTGCACGAGGTTCCTAAAGTTCGGACTTTCAGTCTTGAAATAAGCATTATTACTCGATATTTATTGACAGAAAGAGCTACAATTTAGAAGAAAGAAGAATTGTTGTTATTGTCCTTTCGTTAAAGTTTTCTTTTTGATTTTAAAGTTTGTTTTTAATATTTGTTTATTAACTTATTTTGACGAAAAACACATCCGACAACGTTGTAAAACAATAAGTAGGCAGCCTAATGTTGTTCTAGTCAAATACATTACTACTGTCAAATTTTGACACTTATGTAATCTACCTATTTCATTCGACTTGCTTATTTTTCGTGTTTATTTGTATAATTTTGTTTAGTTTTCGTATTTGTTTGTATAGTTTTAATCAGTTTTCGGGTTTTCGTGTTTACTAGTTGTTCTGTTTGTTTATTATGAATTTTACGTTCAACGAATATGCCGATATGTACATGATATACGGTTTCTGTCGTGGAAATGCTAGCATGGCAGGGCAGGCATATCGAGTGCGTTTTCCAAATCGGAGGCATCCAAGTAAAAATGTATTTGGAAAGCTGGACCAACGACTTCGTGAAACAGGTTCGTTTATTCCAAGAAATGCGAACGCAGGTCGACCAAGGCGAAGGCGTGCCGTGCAACTAGAAGAGCAAGTTCTAGCCACAATACAGGAAGATCCCTCTGCGAGTACCTGTTAATTAGCTTCTACACTAAATATTCCCAGTAATAAGGCTGTTCATTTGGTTCTACGAGAAAACTTGCTTCATCCATACCATGTTTCTAAAGTTCAGCCTCTCTACGGAAATGATAACTTATTTCGAATCAATTATTGCAATACAATCTTAAATAGAATTCAGGAAGAAAGTGACTTTTTAAGACGTATTCTTCAGAGTGATGAGTGCATGTTTACCAGAGATGGTGTGTTTAATACTCATAATTTTCATCATTGGGCAGATGAAAATCCACATGAATTTCGCGAATACGGTCACCAAAGAAGGTTTTCTGTTAAAGTTTGGCTGGGTATAATAAACCACAGGGTAGTTTGACCAATTTACTTACAAAATCGCCTAGATGCCGGTGAATATTTAAATGTTTTAGAACAAGTTATTGATGAGATACCGCTGAACGTACGTCGTAATATGATTTACATGCATGATGGAGCTCCTGCGCACTTTGCTCGTAATATAAGAGACTGGTTGACTGAACACTTCCCAGACAGATGGATTGGTCGTGGCGGTCTCCTTTTGTGGCCTGAAAGATCCCCCGATCTCAATCCATTAGATTTTTTTGTTTGGGGTTTAATTAAAGGTAAAGTTTATGCTACAGCTCCTCAAGACGCTCACGAAGTTAAAGCCCGAATTGACGCCGCAGTATTAGAAATAACACCAAAAAGACTTGAGCGAATAGTAGAAACGATACCACAAAGATTGCAGCTATGTCTACAAACTGATGGATTTCAATTCGAACAATTATGTAGGTAATAATTACATTGATTTCTATCAAGAAGATGTACAAAAATTAGTCAATATTATCAAAAATTTTTAAAACTTTGTAATATTTTCGTAATAAATATGTAATCTAAGAAACCAATTTTATTTCGTTTGTTTCTTTTTTAAATTTAAAATGTAAGATTCACATGACGACGTGTAAAAATGTACCGAAGATTATAACTAGCACATGCGTGTTCAATGTTGCCAAATGTATGTTTCTTTCAAATTCATTCTGAAGACAAAGGAAGCCTGATACATCGTTTTAGGATTAGGACTTTTAACTCAAAATTTGAGCAAGAATGTCGCCACGTGTAGTTAGTCCGCCAATTTATACATATAATCTACCGTTCACTTTGCTAGACCAAAACGCATTTGTCTCATTTGGGAGCAAGTATTCGGATTATACATTACCAAGTCGAACGTCAATAAGAAGCGTTATGTCATCTGCTCGTGACTATGTTGAAAGAAGAATGAAAGCGGAATTGAAAGATAAAAAATGGAGGTTATGTGTGGACGAAACAACAGATGGGCAAAAAAATTATGTGGTGAATGTGATGGTACATACAACGGAAGAATTTGAACCGTCATCCTCTATCTTACTTACTTCCAAAAGAGTTGCAGATTGTACTAGCGATGAAATTTTAAAAGTGGCAATCTGTTACATGTAACATGTAAAATCCATGCTTTAAACCTTGTGGCGCAATTGATAAATGTTATCCACGAGTAAATACTTTAATAGCTCATACGGGGGCAGTGATTTTAAAGTTCCAAAAACGTACAAAAAAATTTCACGTACTGTGTCCCAAAGTGCCTGAACCACCACAGGCGATTAATACGTGTTGGGGAACATGGTTTAAGGCTGCGTTTTACTACTGTGAACATTTTGATGATGTAAACAAGGTAGTTTTATAACTCGATCGTAGACACGCCAAAGCTATCAAGAAAAGCCTGCAAATATTAAGACAGGTAAAAAGTGATTTAGAAACTATTCGCAAGAACTACTATGGACTAGCGAAGGGAATTGAGAAATTACAAAATGAGTGGATGTCGTTTGTGGATTATGTTCAAATTGTAGATGATGTTCACTTACACCTATTTGCGGCGGAAGGCGAAAAAAATGAGCGAAAATTTGAAACTGTTATTAACAAGGATTCAGATTTTTTCATACTAAGACAAATTTGTGAAGGTGCGTCGAAAGATGCATAAGTTGTCACAAGGATTACTTTAAATTTGCAAAATAGAACATCACTAGATGTGGAACGGTCGTTTCCATCATTGAAAAATATTTATTTCGTACGCCGTAGTCATTCGACTGAAACAAGTGTGGAAACATAATTAATGATTCAAATATGTAATAGATGCCACCCAGTTTATGATTTCATGGAAGCTTTTAAAACAATAAGTGTTTCAGCACAGTATGTAATACATTTTTTATCATTATTTTATGTGTAAACATTCATGCGTCCGCATCGCCTATGTTCACTCATGAAAGTCATGAACATAAATGATGCGAGTTCGTAAACGTTACTAATACGGCCGCTAGGGCCCTCCACGTTGTTCTCCTCACTGCACTGAAATTTGCCCCTCTTTGCCGACTCTAGTTATAACTGTAGTTTTCATAACAGAGGAGAAGATTTTTATCATCCATCGTTATTTCTGGTCATACAGAGTTGGGCATCAGAATGGACCGAGTCTAAGCCATGCTACAGAACATTATTTCCAGCAATTTAGCAAGAGGGAATCAAGTAATGAAACAATCCTAACTATCATTGAGAACTTCCATCGTACGGAATCAGTCTTGTCCTAGGACCGTTAACCCAAGCGAGAGTTATGGACTTCTTCAATTAGTGTTATAGTCTTCAAAGCGTAGCCTAGGACGAACATCGCTGAAACTTGGTGTGAGTGATAGATCTATTCGGCGAATGTTTAAAGAGCTAGGCGGAATCGCATACCGTATTCAAGTTGCTCAGCGTCTAACTCAAATAGATGAGAGGGCCCGATTACAGTATGGCTGTTCGTGTGTTGTCCATGACTTATGCAGACCCAGATTTCTTCAATAACCTTTAGTTTTCAGATGAAAGCCATATTCACCTTATAGGCTACATTAACTGCCAAACAGCCCGTTTTCTAGGATTTGAACGGTCTGATGTTCTCATAGAGAAACCACTGCGTAATGCGCGAGTTACGATTTGGTGCGCCGTATCGAGACACGGAATATAGGGCCCTTATTTCGTCGAAGATGACGCACAGAACCCGCTAACAGTAATAAGGAACGGTACAGAGACATTATTACTGCCTCATTTGTGCGGGATTTGCACACTTTTTGCCGCCCAAAAAACCTGCTGCTGCGACGACAGTGAATACAGCAAGATGGAGTTCCAGCCCACACGGCGAGTGTGTCACATACTCTTCTGCAACAATATTTTGGAGACTGCATAATTTTCTATGGAACGGAATTCCCGTACACTCCCTGGATCTCACGGTCCCGGATGCCAACATATGGGGATGCCTAAAGAATACGTTTTCCGATCAGATGGACCACCTGGAAATTTTCCCGAATTACGGGAGAAGATACAGTCATTTTTTGTGTCCTTGCAACAGCCTATGTTCAACAATCGTACCGTTATGAACAATGTATGAAGGTGTGCATTCTGAATACATGCTGTATCGACGCATTTAGATATGTGTTGTCGTTGTTAATTATCACATGTCATAATTACATTGATTTCGTGAATACGTTTGTAATTTCAGTTACATATTGCTATGAATAGTGGGTTCGTAGTTGGATGTACCACTATTCACACCAACTCTGTCCAGCTTAGATACTCAGTCGGTTACTTTCTTTAAATGGGACTGCTTTCCTCTCCGGGTTTCCAATGGAAAACGTGGAAAAATAATTTAATTAATACCACAATCAGGCGCCACACAAAGTTTATTCGTGAATATTGTTAGTTTTACTGAAGTTACTGTTAAGCACACAAGTCGAAAGGTAATTAAAAAGATATACACATCTTTACTCAAACGAACCTTTAATTATAAAGAAATAAAAAAGGAAAAACTTCTTTATAAAGTATAAAGAATAGTGTAACACAAACTTACACTTAGAGGTAAAAGAATTTGTTGGAACTCACCGCAAAACAAATCCAAACGTCCTCTGATTACACCCGACCTAAATTAAGTCTAATAAATTGCAAAGATGTCTTTAAAATTTCACCCCTAATAAACAACTTCAAAAGGTAAACAACCAGAACTGACAGACCGAAGCAAATCTCTAACACATGCGCAGACACATGCAATAAAAACTCTGCCCTTGAATTCCAACGTGCAAAATGTTATAGAAAATTTTTTTATAGAAATTTTAAAATACGTTCTTTGTCATTTATATATATCTAACATAAAATATATATCAAAATTACCACAATGGTAAAATACAAATCAATACATATAAGCAAATAATAATAAAGATAATAAGAATAATTTCTTTTACTTACGTAAATAAAATAGACTTTTTTTATACGAGACACCAGAGTTAAAAGAACGTACAAAATTAAACTACGAGTTCTGCACACTCGTAAATAAATCGGTATGAAATAAAGCACCAAAGCAAATTAATCAAAATCACGAAGCTACTCAAACTAAGATAAAAAATATCTTATAATACACGTCTTCACAACTCTGATAACAATTTGTGTCTGTCGGAAATGGCATGGCAAATCGGCGTACTAACAACGCTAGTCAAAATAAATCAAAATAACATTTGCATTCATATATAAATTTCAAAATTGTACAGTGGCATCCAAAATAAATGTCCAACGATAAATCACTAAATTTTTCAAAAATGTTGCGTGGAAAAGTCCATAGCAATATGTTTTGCCATATCCTGTATTTGTGAATGTACCCCGTGAGTACATTCACAAATATATGAACTTGTGTCCTTCAGACGAGATTTTGAATAATATTTTATATTATTAAGAATTCTTTTGTATTATACAAAATTGCTGAGGTTTTACCTACTCAAGTATGCTTCAAATTATTTTGTTATAAATTTTTATATTCAGACAAGAGACAAAATTTTTTAATTGAGAACTTCGACAAATTCTGTTTTTACAACTAACGGCAACCTGCTTTGTGTAATAAATGAATATTTCGGTTTAGTTCAGTATGTAGAAAAATTAAAATGTCTGTTTATTTTTAAGTGAATCAATAAATTTTTGTAATATAAGTAGAGCAGACCAATTTCCGTGCGCACCATGAGCGCCTATGTGAGGATGATTGTATTGCATCAGAACTAATAAAAAGCATTCAGTATGTGTTTGGTACTTGCTTAGACTGCATGTAAGTGTAAGCGTACGTAATAAAATGTCGTCGACATATAAATCGAGAAAACGACCGTTGTCAGACGAAGTGAATAAGTTTATTATGGATTTCCCGGACTTATTATACGATGGCTCAAAAATTAAATGTTTAGTGTGCAATACAAATCTAATGTGTTGGTCAAAAACTCATTGTAAAGAAGCACAATAATAACAAAATTAATCGACAACAGTTTATACTTGAACTATGTGTAACTATGATTGTGTGTACACTTAAAACGGTAAGTGTTTTTTTAAATCCTCTGTCGTGCACACAATCACTGATTTCATACATTTTCCATTTTCTTTATAGGTACATACAACGCTGCTATAATATGTACTATTCTTATTTTTCGTGTGTTTATGCAAACTACTTTAATAGCTGAAAACCAATAGTATATTTAATTATTTCTCTTAGAATAAATGTCTCTACTTTTATTCTTATATCGGTAACAAGCTCATGTTGCGTCCCTTTTCTATCGCATATTCTAATATATTACGAATTACACTCTCATACCAGCGCTCGTGGTGCGCGCGGAAATTGGTCTGCTCCAATTATAAGTATTTCTTAGTTTGCATATTTTCAACATTTTTGTGCATATTTTAGCTAAATGATTTGCATATTTTTACGTTTTCCACTTACACATATGTGTTTCTCCACTAATAAGATTAGTAGATGGCGCTAATAAATTGCTTAATTATTTTAAGTTTCAATATTAAATACGTTGCAAAGGCCTTATAATTATACATTTATAGACAGCTAATTATAGCTGTACATCAACACTTATGCATATTATCGTCAATTCTTGGCATCGAACTAGAGGCTTTTCTCACCTCTTAATAATTATATATGTTTGAATTCGTGGCGTTCTAATTTTCGCATTAAGTCAGCAGTACAGACGCGTTTGTCTTTAATTAAAACTCACATTCATGATATGTAATTACGCATCAAACGAGAGCGCATTTTGGAAAATTACAAGATTAACAGGACGATTCCGGAAACGCGCCGCTCTTTAAAGTACCGGTCGGAATCCATCATGCAGCATTGTCTGGAAATTATCGCCTACCAAGAACGTAACACGCCGAAATTTACCACCGTGCATTAAATTTTCTTTGTTTTCGGTTGTTTGAGTTTTAGTCTCGCTGGTGGCAGTTGCCTGACCGTGGGGAATACTAAGCAGTCATAAATTTCAAGACGCACCTTCCGTTCTGTTCCTATTGTTCGCGGGTAAAATGTGTACCTATTATTACGTTTGTGTATGTTTTATGGGCGACTGGTGATTGTTATTAAAATATGAAAACGTCTACTATTTCTTCCTTGATTTAGCGCATCCACCGGAATATATTTTACAGTTGGTCGAGATAAGATAAAGACGGGCCTGAAAATACGAGTCATTACACATGAATTTCGGGTTGTTGTCTACATTATTTCAAATATGGAGCTGAAAATATAGACTGTATGTCTTATTTTAAACTGATGTTCACCCAGTTAATGGGTTAGGAGTAACAGTAGGCCATGGGAAGTTTATTCAGTTTCGAACCCATGTCAGACAATCTCTTAACACGTAACCGGTGACGTCCCATTTCTGTCCCGTAAACAGTGACATGAAGTCTTATAGACTTCTATACTAAATTATGACACCTTACATGTTTGTGATTTTTTAGTACAAACCGCAGTTGCTAATATATCACCTACATACTGTTACATTTTCGTGTACATATAAGAATGTTTAATTTTAATTTTAAATTAAATTTCTTGAAATATACATCTCGCATTTAAAATATTAAGCTTCAACTTAGCTTTTCTCTGTGTCCATTTCGTGTGCAAAGACAAAGTCTTTCTTTTGTTACCGCGTTAGCCGATAGACCCTTCGGCTTCTACCTGACTTGAACGGTCAACCAAGTATTTAAGGTTCGCTTTGAATTTCTTTATACATTTAATTTTAAAGTAAGTTGTTTTAGTTTAGCTGTGTACGTTTTCTATTATATATCGTGTCGCATATCGTTATAAAGCTTGTTTCAGAAGGGATATTTTAATGATATCTGTGTCATCCATATCACAACCTCTTAGCTCGCGCTTTTTATTAATTCATTATTATTAAAACGAGGTGTAAGTTTTGAAAATGTTTGCACATACAACGGTGTTGAGATATCGTCTGTCTATTGGAAGGACAACAAAACTGTCTGTTTGTTGCTTTGTTGCTTTCAACATATTTCGGAGAACTTCCCTTGTCAGGTATGGCAAAGATAAAAAAAGGAAATTGATGTAGACTGTCCCAAACTTATACACGAGTATAATCGGCACATGGGAGGCGTAGATTTGATGAACAGTCTCATAGGAAGATATAAAATAAAAATTCGATCCGAAAATGGTATATTAGATTATTTTATTATTGACTGGACCAATCAATAGTGAACTCTTGGTTGTTATATCAAAGAGTTGAAAATCAGCAAGGAAATAAAAAAACTTTAAAGCTAGCTCAATTTTGAGTAGAAATAGCTGCCTATCTGTGTAAAATTGGCTCCGGAAATACAACAGAAAGAGGTAAACCTTCAGATTTAGAACCTGAATTGCAACAAAAAACACAGCGGTCGGTTACTACTTCATATGTTCCACCAAAAGATGTTAGATTGGATGAAACTTGTCACTGGCCCATATACTAAGAGATCCGCGAACAACATCCTGAATCGAAGAATAGAGATTTAATTTCTAATCCTTGAGAACCTCTACAGGGGGTAACCTTCGCACGTGGGCAATGGTCTTAATTAAATAGTTTTCGCACGGGTCACGGAAGGTGTAACTCAATACTGCATAAATGGAAACTAGCAGATACTAGCCTCTGCGACTGCGAAGATGTGGAGCAAACTATGGCGCATGTAGTAAACGACTGCTCTAGAAGAAGTACCCTGGTAACATGCACGAGCTGAAGAAACCGACTCCTGCAGCCCTGGACGGCTTAAAACATTTAGATATTGATGTAGGTATAAATTACTTTTACCCATTCCCCTTATAGTAAGCATACCATTAATACATTGCTCTATGGACGTAAGTTGGTTTTACCGAAATGACTGTGGTTGTTAATGACATTGGGGAGGAAATGATTTACTAACGACCTCTAGGGGAAAAAAAGTGAATCAGAAACACGTGCTCTATTAGTTTATGTTTATGGTAATATTACAGTTTGTACAAGTTTATCCATTTTTAGGTTTAAAAAAAAAGACGTGAGGAAAACACATATAGAATTAACTTTTTGACGAATTTTTTTTTATTATAAAGTTTGGACCTTGCCATTATGTGTGAAATACAATATCATTCGAATGGCCGCTTCGGGATTTGTGGCAACGCTCGATCCTTTTGAGGTAATTTTGGACCACTTTTCGGCACATTTCGGCCGGTATCTCAGCCATCAGTTAATGAATGTTGTCTTTCAAATGCTCTAAAGTTAGAGGATTGTTCGCATAAACACAGTCTTTTACGTAGCCCCACAAAAAAAGTTTAACGGCGTCAAATCGCATGATCACGGTGACCAATTGACGTCGCTAAAACGTGAACTTAGACGGCGGAACTTCTCGTGCAATAGAGCCAAAATCGGTCGTGTTCTGTGGCTTGGTACACCGTCTTGGTGGAACCACATACCGTCAAAGTCCATTTCTTCAATCGCAGTCCAAAAAAGCCTGTTATTATTAGACCATACCTCTCCGAATTGACGCCCTCGTCATATTCGGAAAATATGGGCCTATGATGCCTCCAGACTATAACGCGCACCACACAGTCACTTTTTCCTAATGTAACGGCCTCTCTTCAATTATTTGAAGATTTTTAAGAGCCTCAAATGCGACAATTTTGCGTTTTGCGAGTGAGAAATGCGCCTCATCGCTAAAGACAATTTCGTTCGAATAATCATCATCTATGGCCTCTTGCTCAAGGACCCATTTGACGTATCTCCTGCATTGTTGATGGTCAGCAGGCTTTAATTGTTGGGTGAGCTTGACTTTATATGGGGGCACGTATAAATACAGATGCAAAATTCGCCATAATGAGCCGTAAGACAGGCCCAATTGCTGAGAACGCCGTGGAATCGACAAATTCGGCTCTTCGGCCACACTTTTTTCTCACGGTAGCGATATTTTCAGCAGAGCGTACACTACGATGATTCACATTCCTCTGAATATCTAACACGGTCCACGTTTCATCAAATTTTTTCACTTGCCAATTGCTTGCACAGGGGGCGATTATGACCGCCAAAATCGTTTTTAATTGCTCGAAACGTGCTATGTTTGAATCTCCATTTTTATAGTATGTTTTAACAATTTTAACTTCTCTTTCTGTTATTATTTGATGCATTTTAGTAAATCGCAAACATTTAACACAAAATATAAATAAAATAAAACAATAACTTTGTTTTACCACTTTATTCACATGTAATAGTGACCGCGGTTTCGACATACAATGTCATTATCGAACTGTAAAAGTTACAGGCCTACATAGATCTTATAAATGACACAAAAATATATGGGGGTAATTTATGATGTTATTTAAAATTACTACTATATACGTAAATATTATATACAACATTGGAAAAGAGGTGTATATATAAGATCCAACTGGTCGTTTAGAACAATATCTATTGTATTGTTTCCGCTTTTAAAAATTTCTAGTGACTCTAAAAGATTTAATTTACGACCTTTCTCGTCCAAATGCAATATTTTATGATGACCAAATGTATGCCTTTCTGTAATAAGATGGTTTGCGAATGTTGAATCCGTCTTCTTTAGTTTATATGACCTCATGTGTTCTTTTACCCGTATAATAAAACTTCGACCAGTCTGACTTATATATACACTTTCACAATCATTACAATATAATTTGTACACTCCTGATTTATTATTGATATCTGTTTTCGGTTTTGCGTTAAAAATGAAATTACTTGTTTTTACGTATGGTTTGTAAGCTATACTAACCTTACTATTATTTTTTGAAATTATATTTCCAATTTGCTCGCTTATTTTACCGAAGTAAGTTAACGAAACAAATTGTTTCAAATTAGCACTATCTTTAGGATATACTAAACTAAGGGCCACTTGTAACTGTTTTTTCTTTAGTATACTGTCAATTACGTTACTTTTATAACTATTGTTTACCGCAATTTGTTTTATAGTATTAATTTCACGAACAAAAGATTCATTAGACAAAGGAATATTTAATGCTCTATGTATCATATAATTAATAAATGAATGTTTGTGTGTCTTAGGGTGTAGCGAATCTTTGGGAATAATGCAATCAGTGAAAGTAAGTTTACGATATATATCAAATTTTAAACTCTGATCTAATTTGTTTAATTTTAAATCCAGGAAGTTAATACTGTTATTCTCTTCTATTTCTACTGTAAAATTGATATTAGAATGGATTGAATTTATGTAGTTCAGAAATGATTGTAGTTGTCTATGAGTACCCTTAAAGCAAGCTAGGATGTCGTCTACATACCGATACCAAAATTTAATATGTTTTTTACCTAGTTGTGATGAAATTATTTTTTTTTCTTCTCTGTAATATGCATATTACAGAGAGAAAAAAAAAAAAAGAAAATCATAATAGTAATGAATCATTACTATTATGACCTTTTTGCCATAAAAGTTATTTATACATTAATATCTGATTTTCAATTTTTTAAAAACAACGTTTCTTATACGAAAGAAATAAATTACAGAACTACAAATGATAATATAATGTTGCATTTAGTATTACGTAAAGCTGCATGGTTTTTGTATAACGTATAAAAGGTCATTACGTGGGCAGAGAAAGGTTAAATTTTGCGCTGAGTATTAATTTTTTCACGTACGTATAATAATAGCGTAGGTAATGTTTATTGATTTTTCGCCTGCCTTACCTTTTTACTTGCCAAGGGAATAACTACAGTCATTTAGATTAATGATAGTTTTTGTTTGATTATGGCGTTAGCGGCAAACACATGAATGAAGTTTGAATTCGTGGAACAGGAACGTATATGTAAAACTTTGATTAATGTATTATTAAGCTTTTTGACTGGTATTTTTCGTGTTTCATCGCATGGTAAAGGTATTAATTTTTTAATTTAAATCAGAGTACGTTTTAATTAACTGTGGATGAGTAAATGAAGAAATAAAGTGATTGTAAGGGGGGTTATCTTAGGTATGGTTAGGTATAAACTGATATATACTGTACTAATATTACTCTCACGCCCCACGTTGATCGTCAATAATGTACTGAGAACACTTTGAAATAAATTAATATATAAAAGTTTTAATATGTTCCAAGTTGCTCAGTCAAAAATGTCGATTAAGCAATGAAAATAAATAATTATAAATAACTTCTTATAAACGTATGTCGAAAATAATATGCTATTACATTTAATTCGACATGTCTAATGATATATCGAGGACTTCAATACCAAAGTACGCTCAATAAACAGAGCAATGCTATGCTCAGGTCATTCAAGCAAATTTAAATAAAAATGTCTTCCGAAACTAACCTTTGTCGAAGAGAAAGAGAATATTATCTTTCTGAGGGTGAGCTTCTCTATAACTATGTTAATTTTGTAGGTAAGGATCTTTTTAAATAACATAAACATTGTAGGACCAACTAAATTAAATTCAAGAATATAATACTTCAAGAATGTATGATTATTTTTTATATGAAATTAAATCTGATATAGTTATTTACATCTGTGGCTATTTCTAATATTATAAAGACAAATTTTATGTTAATATTTTAGATATGACAAAATTTATGAAGAAAAATAAAACCTATGCAAGAGCTTTGAATCTAAGAATTATTTAAGAATAAATGACTATATTAAATAAAACTGGTAAATTAATATTATTCAACACTTAATGATGAATTCTTGGTCTTAAATATTTTTAGTTTATCACTTACATGATTTGATTTATTGTGACAATACTTGAAGAAATTTAGTTAGACTCGAACCAACTGCAATACTGTTTCTACAGCGAAGAAAATTTCCAATTAGTATCCTAGCTATTGAAGAATCTTGCAGTTAATTTGAAAACAACCAATCCTTATTGATATAAATGGATAAACTTAATGGAACAGCTAATGTGTATCCAACTCCTCCGTTCGTAGACCAATTAATAATAATCTTTCCGTGGACCAGGAAATTATTTCCCAAAATACACCATATGTATCTAAATGTGGTCTGATATTTAAATTAACGATGCTCCAGCCTTCGGGGTCCTGTTCCAGGTTTTTTAAAATGACTTAATGACTCTCTTTCAAAAATATCACTTCTTCTTCTATTATTATGTAATATATCTATATAAAATAGCTATTTTTAAATTCACATTCAAAATTTCTGCCCATATTTTTTTACAGACAAAAATAATCCTTCCTTCTTTTTTTTTTCAATTGCTATGGTTATTCAATATACTTTCAATTATCCAAGTAAGTTAGATTTTAAAATGCCAGTTTTATATTCAGTAAATCGAAATACCTTTTTTTAAATTCAAATTTGAAAATGACATATTCATATAGTTAATCATCAATTTTAAACCACTCACTTGCATATGTTAAATTTTACAATAATTTATATAAATTTACTAAATATAATTTTCACTATTATTCAACTTTCAAAATATAATTAATTAAAAATATCTACCAAGATTCAACACTAATCTATATTTACAAAGCTAAGTTATTAAGAATAAGATATCCAACTAATTTTTTGTAAACATAATAACCATTTCAAATTCAAATACATCAAATAATAGTTCCAATTGTTCCAAATGTTCCAATTTTAAAATCGTATGGACATAATATTAGAAATAGCTCATCAAGCAATATAATGGAAGTTTATCTCATTATAGTACGTAAATATATTTAAAAACTATACAAATAAAAGATAAATACGTTGTCGAATATTATATTTTAGTCAATACCAGCAGCGACTCTGAAGAGGAGATATCTGAAACTAAATAATTATAACCAGATCATGATATTTCCACCCAAGTACTTGATCTCCTACCAGTTGTGAAGAGAAGATCAAAAACTGAGGTGAAATTCGAACGTTTGAATCATGAAGAACTAGTTAGTAGTGACAAATTGAAATACATTATATTTTTTCAACATAAGCGAAATTGACATCAGTTTTATTGAATTTCTTCATAATTTTTTTGTTGTTGGGAAAATGGCTGTAATTAGCTGAATTGATTTGTGTCATGAAAAGACACAATTTGCATTGAAAGGACGAAACATGAGAGTATAACTGCGAAATCAATTGATCTTTGCCTTGGAGTCGGGTATTTAAGGTATTCAAGTGATTTGTGATGTCTACAAGAAACGCTAAGTCACACAGCCAATCAGAGTTGTCGAGTTCGGAGACGTCCTTTTTCTTTTCCGCCAGAAATATTTTGATTTCTTCAATCAAGTTAAGAAACCGCTCTAGTGACAACTCACGACTTAGCCACCTTACTTCAGTGTAAAACAGGAGATCACTATATTCGTTTTCAACATCCTCGAGAAATTGTGTGAATTTTCGGTGATTGAGGCCTCGTGATTTTATAAAGTTTACAGTAGGTACTACAACTTTCATCACATTTTCAAATTCCAATAATTTTGAAAAGAGGGCCTCTTGATGTATAATAATGAAACTGCATTAATTCCTTGGTATCTACGTTTTTAGTTTGTAAATACTCTTTTAACATAGTTATTATCCCAGATTTACTTCCAACCATTGAAGGTGCTCCGTCAGTCGCAATTCCAGATAATTTCGTTAAATCCAAATCCATTATATAACTATTTTCCAGAAGAACTTTGAGCATGTCACTCCCATTGGTTTGACTTGTCAAAGAACTCATACCAATCAGTTCTTCACTCACTTCAAAATTTTGCGTTACACCTCGTAAAAATATTAAGAGTTGAGCAGTGGAACTTATATCTGTAGATTCGTCGAATCTACAGCTATCTACAAGCTATAGAAAAATACTCAAAACTTTTCGATTTCGTAGCTAATTGCTCTTCTATATTAGCTGCTAATGTGGTAACTCTTCTTTGGACAGTCATCCGATTTAGTTGAATTTTCTCAAACCTCTTTGCATCTTTCGGACACATTTTTTTGCTGCGATGTCTAAACTCTGCTTAGCAAACTCACCATCTTTAAAAAGCCGACAAGTTTTCGCTATTGTTCGAAATATATCAAAGCTAACTTCAGTAGCTGTTTCAGCATCTTGAATTGGTTTTTTAAATATAGCTTGCTGGCCTATTAGTTCCCTTTGTAAAGTGGAAATTTTTTGCGTTTGATTGTCGCCGGTTAATTTGGTAAAAGTATGATGCTGGATTGCATAATGCCTTTTCACATTATATTACTTCCGAATAGAAACACTACTCTTGCATATTAAACAGACACTTTTGTTATGCGATGAAATAAAAAAGTATTTTTCGGTCCAAATATCTTGAAACTGTCGATTTTCATCCTCAACTTACGACTACGTTTATTACTGGGGTCTTGTTTATTCATATCCAAATTGATATTATATTGTTGCGTAGGTAGGTGCCAAGTTCGAACGACGAAATGTTTATTCTTTACTGATTACAATTTAAACAATATAACGTTTGCTTGTCCGTAGTTAAAACTTAACTGCCCCGATAGCCGGCGATGCGTTATATTTATACGAGTTACCTAACATCGAGAACCTACCACATTGTTCGGGGATAATACCGACGTGTTTCGCGAATCTACGAGTAATCTATTTGGTTCGACAGATTTCTAGTCTCGTAACAATATGCTTGGAACGACGAGGAGCATACCTGTCCTACGTAGTAAACCTGAACAAGAAAGTAGTAGGTACTTAAAGATACATATCTTACTAACAATTACAAAAGTTAGAATAAAATAAAAAGTTAAGAAATATTGATTTGAATGGATTTTTACCTACTTTTGTAGTTTTTCGAACAATTTTTAAAATTCGTTGACGGGCCGCATAAATATCGACAGTGGGCAGCATGCAGCCCGCGGGCCGCGGTGTGTGCATCGCTCCAATGTGACATAACTTCCAGCATACAGACTCCATAAATTAACTAGAAAATTAACAATTTAAATGATGTACTATTAAAACAACAACAAACCTAGTATAATTTACAGTGTTATCCAAAAATAACGAATGAACAAAATGCAGAATAAGATAAACTAATTTTTAAGCAAATGAAGTAGTACGATAATTAGTAAATAATATATAGCTGAACTAAATGAAGTATAACATTATTTATATAAATCGGTGTTTTTGTTTCCTATTTAAGCGCAATAGTTAAATCAACGAATTACGCCTAGGTGATAAACCTATTTTCATGTTATTTCACATCTTTTCATATCTCTAATAATTTCTGAAAATTACAGTGATTTTAAAGTAACTGCATATTCAAAATGAATGCAAAATAAAATTTTATTTCTTATTCACACTCGTAAAAATAAACTATAAAAATGAAATGAGCAAGACCTGGAAAATACCTTCCTAAAAAAAAGATCGCTAAAAGCGTTCTCCTAGAATAAACGCTAGTAAATTACAGTAATAAACTTTCTTAACACTGAAAATTTGAATTATCAATGCATTAAACAAAGACCAACATCGTTCATTACTTAAAAATATACTTTATGACTTAATTGGAATGTTTGTATTTAAATTATTCTTGCATTTTTCTTTCTTAATAGCAAGCTAGTTAGTGGCACGTAGATCGAATTATACAATATAAGCACCGCGACGAGAACAATGTTCTCAACTTTTCCAAGAGAACAATTTTCAAATCAATATATTGAAACTTAACGAGAAATATGTTTAGTAGATTTTTACATCTTTTGGTGTATAATAGGCTTATACTAAGCTCACAATATGTAGTCCTAATATTCCAGACCATTTATTTTTATTGAGCGTTATAGTCATTGAAGTACCGATATTTTTATTTCTTTTTTGTTTTCCTTATTTTTGTAAATTTCTGGATGCTTGCTTTGTTTCAAGGTCGTAACCATAATCTATTATCCTCGAAAGAAGGTCCAGGTATGTGATATTTCAAATCATAGCTTATCGGTAAGCGATTCTGTGGTTGCTCGTCTGTGAGCAGCGGTGTGGTGACAAATTTTATTGCAGTTGGCCGCATCTGCAATTCCTCACTCAAAATTCGTTGACAAGCACTGCAATTTGTTTCTTGGTTCCTGTCACTTCTGAAAACTGGTCGATTGTTATTTGACGTGACGTGACCATGAACGTCTTGGCAACATCCTAATCTTAAATAAAACTGTCTTCTAACATTATTTAACATATCAGGCGTGATCGACCTAATCGCAAGCGTTATTCGTTCTCTTAAGTCATTTAAATCCAAAGGTTTAGTTTTGTACACAATGCTCTTCAAATATCCCCATAAAAAGAAATCAAGTAAGGTCAGATCAGGTGATCGCGCTGGCCATTCTATCGATCCTCGCCTTCTTATCCACTGATTGGGAAATATTGCATCGAGGTACTGCCGGATATTGCGTTGGTAATGTGGTGGTGCTCCATCCTGCTGAATCCATATCGTATTCATTGGAACTTGAGGGTTTCCTGGATCAGGATATAAATTTGCCAAAGTTAGAATGACCTCATTTTGAAGTAGTGCCAAATAACGATCGTCATTCAAATTGCCCTCAATGAAAAAGGGACCAATGATATTGTTTCCAACAATACCTGCCCAAACATTAACTTTTACTGGGTATTGTGTGTGTTCTTCCCTCATCCAGTGAGGATTTTCCGTGGACCAGTAGCGGCAATTTTGCCGATTAGCATGACCGCTAAGAGAAAAAGTGCACTCATCAGAAAACATAACGTCTTCTAAATTGATAATATTGTTATCCAGCATGTCCATAATTCGCTCACAAAAATAAGTTCTTCTATCAAAATCGTCTTCCATAAGCTCCTGAGTAGATATCATTTTATAGGGATGCATTTTATTTTCTTTTAATATGTTTACTATCGATGTATGGCTAACATTTAATGTAGTGGATGCATGTCTACTCCATGTATGTGGGTTTTCCATAAACTCAAGCATCACATCTACTTTGATTTCATCACTCAGTGCATTGGCAGCTGGTTTTTTTATCTGCCTTACATGACCAAACTCTCGAAACTGCTTCTCTATCTTACTTATTTTTCCTTGAGCTATAGGCGGTAACTCAGGAAATTTCTCATGAAATAGGCGGGTTACTTCTTGTTGTGTTCGGGTTCTATCTCCGTAACCAATCATTTGTATGACTGTTATTTTATGCATTTCCGTTAATCTAACCATTTCCCAGAATTGTATTTTACGAAATTCAAACTAAAATTATCAAACTGTCAATTTAAATGACAACTTTTAAATACAAAACAATTTACTAAGGCGTTTTAAACAAACTAATGTTGCCACGGAAACTTTTTAAAGTATTTTTAATGGATACCATCTAAAAAGCACATTGGTATGGTTTTTACTCACTTTCTTATTATGAAGACCTAAACGGGAAGTAAGTAATGCAATGATGCCTTTGATGTATGTATTAAATCTTTATAAACGCAAATGAGCATCTACTTCATTGACATTCATATTTTTTTCTGGCGTTTTAAATTTTTCTTTACATTTTGCATTAAATTTTATTTTTTGAGTATATTGTAGCGAATATCGATAACAACATGATTTTATTTTATTCTATCTTAATTGTTGCAATAAACTTGAAAATTATAACATTTTTGAATAGAGAATGAAGAGACCTTTACAACGATATATCACAAGCCTATACTTTCCATTTAAAAAAATGGGGTTGTACCTGTCATTCGAAGGGGTTTAAAGGTAGGGATCGCATTTTCACGTTGAAGAATGTTAATTTATAAATTAAATATGACATGTTTCGGGATTTTTTATAAATATGTACAGTAACCGAAATAATGAATTTATTCCATTTGGCTTATACACACTGTATAAGAAATAACAAGGTAAAATTACGTGTACATATACTTTCGAGAACTAACTAAACACAACTGGCGATACGACTGACCTATAGGTCAATCTCATTGCTTGTAGATTCACTGGAATTTCCCCGAATTGATAAACACAAATCTTGGAATTCCCGCTGTACGGAAATGCTCATGCGGCCGTTAGTATAATTTTGATATATTATGAATAAATGGTTTTATATATTTTTTACGGTGCACTTTAGAAATTATGTATAAAATACGAACAAATATACAATTTTATATGAAATATGTTGAAAGCAGTAGGTATTTGTAAGCTAGATATGCAAAACAAAAGAAGTCGCAAATGCTTTGATTTTACGTGATCCGTATAGATCTGCAAGAATTTTGGTAAACGCGTCATAAATAAAAAATATGCATTTTCATATAATCCCAGCTGTAGCTATGAGGACTGCTTTTGCTGGTTAATTAATGCGTTATAATTTTGACTATTTTTCCAGTTTGTCTAAATATTCTTTTAAGCTTCTGGATACCATTTCTGGAGCAAATGTCATAATGAATGGGCAGTATCGTCTGCAAATGTTAAAACTATTTAATTTTTATATTTGATTACTTAGGTTTATGGAGTATATTCCCTAGCGCTAAGGAAATAAGCATACTAAGAAGTAAACTAAAAAGCTAATGGTTGTCTACGTTCATACAGGATAACCTGCATAACCTGCAGGATAACCTGCATTATATCGGAAAACCAGCAAAGCCCGACAGTATCTCCCGGACATTAAGTATTTATTACCAAAACACTCGCAGCCTTCGCTGTAAGTCGCATATTTTCTATCCAAGTTCTTCTGATTTGGCATATGATGTCATACTTATATCTGAAACATGGCTTGACGAGTCTTTCGACAGCTATGAATTTTTTCCTCCCTACTACAATATTGTCAGACGCGACAGAGATTTTGCCTCTGTGGGAAAATCCACAGGTGGTGGTGTTCTGTTGGGCTTAGCAACTGAATTTACATTAGAGGTGCTTGACATCTCTGAATTAAAAACTCTGGTGCCGTCGATTGACCTTCTCATTTGCAAGTGTACTATTCATAATTTCGCTATTCTCATTATATATGAATGACCTTTTTCCACTGTTAAGATGTCAGGCGCTAGCTTACGCAGACGACATCATACTATTTTCTGATATCGCCAAACCGGGTGATGCTATTGGCTTGCGGCATGATGTTAACATTCTTGTGGAGTGGTCTCGGAGGAATGAATTGTCTTTGAATATCGACAAATGCGTGGTAATGTCATTCTCCAGGAAGAACGCACCAGTCTTATCACGTTATTTTAGAAATAATCAGCAGTTGAATAACACAAACTCAGTAAGGGACCTGGGAGTGACGTTTGATCCGGAGCTATCTTTTAATGATCACATTGTGGGCATCTGCCACTCGTCTTCGAGAGCATTGGGCTTCCTTATTCGAGTCTCGGGGTGCTTCAGCAGCATCTCCTTGCTAAAATCTTTGTATTTCACTCTTATAGTTCCGAAACTCGAGTATGCGTCTATTGTTTGGTATCCCTTCTACATCTCGCAACAGTTTCCAGTTGAACGTATACAGCGCCGATTTGTAAAATACCTCTTCTTCAAATCTAATCGTGTATATCCTGACTGGAACACTTCCTATGAAGAACTGTTTCGACTCTATGGGGTTCAGTCTTTGACTGTTCGTCGAGTTAACTACAGCGCAAGGTTTCTTCATAATCTTCTCCACAATAAAATTGATTGTGCCGCGCTGTTGTCTAGGGTCAGATTCAATGTGCCTAGTGTTAGTACCCGTAACCCTGTTACTTTCTTGCTGTCGACTCCAAGGACGAATCTACTGATGAGATCACCAATATTCCACATGTTGAGGAATGCTGAGGCATATTATAGTGACATATTCATTGGAGAGGTGGACACTAAGGATATGTGAACCTTGACATCATAATTATCGGTATTACTTATTTGTTATATATCAAAATTATTTTAGTTATGTAATAATTGAACATAGTATGTGTATTCATACATCTAATTTGTGTACTTATTGCTCTGTAATTGGGATTACCTGTTGGGCAAATAAATAAATATTATTATTATTATTATTATTATACGTGTTTTAGCCATTACTCTCAGCATTTTAAACGATACTCGTTTTCTCTTCAAATTTAATTACACTTCATAACTACGTATATATCTTCGGAAATAAGGAGTTGCAATAAAACGAACGACCCTATCGACATCCTCTTAAAAATAAATTCCTCGAGATCGCGTTGTTGCCGAAATGGAGACATGCACATTTCGGAAGCCGTACTCGCCCATAAAAGGATAAAACTCCGATAAGAAAAGATATGAAAATCGCTATATTGTCGCGAATTCAATTCAAAATGTGCTCCTATATAATGTTATAGACGTTGTTGAAGTGCGCTGAAAATAATTATACGTGCGGTTAAATCGTTATAATGATTGCTTTCGTGCATACAAATTTTTGAAGACTACTCTATCTTCTCAGTAGATTTCTTTCATTACCACGTTGTTCTTTTCCTTTTCTTTCGTGTGATCTCTTGTATTTTTACGCGTAATTTAGAGTGAAACGAGCTATTTTTATTAAAGCAGAAATTAGAACTCATTGTAGGAAAGGAGCGGATGCGGGTTGTAGTGCTGCCAGGAATTTTCCGCAATTTCTTATATCGTCAAGATATTTGACTGACCCAATTAATTTTCTTCCGTTTTTTTTCTAATTAAAAATTACTTAATTTATTAAAACATTCCTTTGTGTACATTTTTCGAATTATACGTCGTCCACCTTTGTGTGGAAGATTTCGGAATTAATTTTGACGAGAAACTAGGTCGTTGCGGAAAGTTTGCATTTCATTAATATACTAACGTTGTGTGTTTAATGTTGAGAAATATTTTAAAAGAGTTGTTCTTATTGCGAAGTCTTTGGCTAATGCATAATCTATTGTGCATCCATTAAATGTGTTACGAATTATATTTACAAAGACAATTATTGTCCTTGCCTTCTTAATTATTATTCGATAGGAGTAATAGCAATAATAGAAACACTCTATGAGATACTGACATTTCACCTGGTGAAGCCATCACAAAGCCTCTGTAAAAGTCAAGTCATATAGCAATTATAGAGCTATAGAAGACATACTGGATATTCAAAGACACTACATGCAGATGGGCTAAATGCTACTGAAGACATTGAGGCAGATTTATTTTCTTTAAAAAGCAAGAGCTAACCACAACTCTTTACAAAAAGGTTTTGTTTAAGTATGACAATACGTTAAGCACGTATAAAGCGTTTGTACAATATGAAACAAACATGTAAATAATTTACATATCTGTAACTATGCACATGGACAATACACCTCGTATTTTCAGCATTTACTTCTGCTTAATACATATGTTTCTGCCATCTAGGCGTCCTCAGTTAAGCTAGTGAAGCAATGTATACAAATTAATACAAACCTGTTATAAACAACTGGTTTGTATCTGTATTTAAATTTACTGAAATAGCCCGCATAGATCAAGCAAGTTCCGTCCTATGAGAAGACAACTATTTAATAATTGACATCTTACGGACGAAAGAGACTTTGTCTGGAGGGCTACCTATCGTTCGAACAGCTAAGCTGCTACGGGAAACGATAAAATACGTATGTAGATGTAGTCCATTAACAACCAGCCAGATGGCGGTAAATATACAAAATATATTTGTATATTTACCGCCATCTGGCTGGTTGTTAATGGACTACATCTACATACGTATTTTATCGTTTCCCGTAGCAGCTTAGCTGTTCGAACGATAGGTAGCCCTCCAGACAAAGTCTCTTTCGTCCGTAAGATGTCAATTATTAAATAGTTGTCTTCTCATTGGACGGAACTTGCTTGATCTATGCGGGCTATTTCAGTAAATTTAAATACAGATACAAACCAGTTGTTTATAACAGGTTTGTATTAATTTGTATACATTGCTTCACTAGCTTAACTGAGGACGCCTAGATGGCAGAAACATATGTATTAAGCAGAAGTAAATGCTGAAAATACGAGGTGTATTGTCCATGTGCATAGTTACAGATATGTAAATTATTTACATGTTTGTTTCATATTGTACAACTCTTTACTTAGTAAGTATACCTCTGTTCTACATGTGGAAATGTATGTCATACTGCAGTGCCCAAAAAACAACAACAATACAACGTCTGTTTTTAATAGCCAGATCTATACATATTCATAGATTCATGCAGTGTTCAAGACCTTACCAGTCCCAAAAAAAATATCTAGACTGCCTTGAAAATCTACGAAACTGGTAAACCAAAATAAGTTGAAGGCAATGAGAAAGTTAATGTATTCGCTAGACGATGACCAGGACCAACTCTGTAAATTATTAAAAGTATAAGAAAATTAATACTGGTAGCCGTAACTTTGTGGTAATTCATTTTGAAAATAATAAAATAAAATAAAACAATAACTTTGTTTTACCACTTTATTCACATATAATCGTGACCGCGGTTTCGACATACAATGTCATTATCAAACTGCAAAAGTTACAGGCCTACATAGAACTTATAAATGACACAAAAAAATATATGGGGGTGGTTTATGATGTTATTTAAAATTACTACTATATACTTAACTATTATATACAACATTGGAAAAGAGGTGTATATATAAGATCCAACTGTTCATTTAAAACGATATCTATTTTATTGTTCCGGCTTTTAAAATCAGGAGTGTATAAGTTATATTGTAATGATTGTAAAAGTGTATATATAGGTCAGACTGGTCGAAGTTTTATTATACGGGAAAAAGAACACAGGAGGTCATATAAACTAAAGAAAACAGATTCAACATTCGCAAACCATCTTATTACAGAAAGACATACATTTGGTCACCGTAAAATATTGCATTTGGCCGAGAAAGGTGGTAAATTAAATATTTTAGAGGCCCTAGAAATTTTTAAAAAGCCGGAACAATACAATAGATATCGTTTTAAATGAACAGTTGGATCGTAAATTAAATCTTTTAGATTCACTTGAAATTTTTAAAAGTCGAAATAACACAATAGATATTGTTCTTAACGACCAGTTAGATCTTATATATACACCTCTTTTCCAATGTTATATATAATAGTTAAGTATATAGTAGTAATTTTAAATAACATCATAAACCACCCCCATATATTTTTTTGTGTCATTTATAAGTTCTATGTAGGCCTGTAACTTTTGCAGTTTGATAATGACATTGTATGTCGAAACCGCGGTCACGATTATATGTGAATAAAGTGGTAAAACAAAGTTATTGTTTTATTTTATTTTATTACTATTAAAAGTATAGTCAGAAAGGGTATGTACCATTCTGACTATACTTTTACATACTCGGGGTTTCCATAGAGAATATATTCCGGCATGGAGAATCGAGACGGAATTTCAGAACAGCGGGGACTTTGAGATAGCGGATGAACTTAGTCGCCTGGACATAGAACGTCGTAAAAAATGGAAAAAAATGACACGTAGTATGGATATTAAACGATCTAGTAGGAAAGCTAGGAGCCTCCTGAAGAAACTTGGCATATCTAACCCACCAACTCGTGGTCCACTGGAAGTATTAGCTGACCAAATCGCTGCACGAATTGTAACACTGTCTAAGGTCTAAAGTACAAGATAAGTGAATGCAGACATTATGAATCAACTGACACTTCGCCGCCAAACAGCAACCCATCCTGAATACTCTAGACCATTCACGATAGAGGAGGTAGATAAAGCATCGAATGACACTAAATCTGATAAGGCACCTGGTTTTGACGGAATCCATCCCGAGTTTCTCAAGAACCGTGGGAAATACATAAGGATGTCGATGAGCAAATTCTACTCAGACATCCTATTTACAGGACGTATCCCAATAGAGTTCAAGAAATCCAAAATAGTTGCAGTCTTGCAGTCGATTTAGCACATTGCTATTGAAGCATGTTGCCGTTGAATAGGCTGGTTTCGGAATCAACCGCAGTTGTGCTGACCGGTGCTCAGCTTAACTGCGCACATTGAGGCAAAGTTTCAGAAACGGCTGACGACAACTGTGGTGTATGTTGATCTGACTGCGGCATATTTTACGGTTTGGAGAGAAGGCTTTCTCTACAAATTTCTCAACGTAGTACCATGCAGCTGAATAGCATCTTTCACGGATGGGTACCTGCACCCGTCCTGTTTAATTGTGTATATTTCTGACATGCCACACATGAAGTCGAAAAAGTTTGGATATACCGAAGACCTGGCTCTTGCATGCCGGAATAAACCCATAGAAGGAACTAATAATATGCTTTCAGAGGACTTGTCCGTGCTGAGAAAATACTTCCTCGACTGGAGAATAATCCCGAATATGAATAAAATACAAGTGTTGTGCTTTCACCTCAATAATGAACAAAGACGTCTAGAGCCGCAAGTGTATTTCAATAACGATTTGCTACGTTATAATCCTTACGCAAACAAAATTTCTAGGAGTAAAAATTGAGCGAACGCTCTCATATAAAAAACATCTAGAGAACACCGCAGCCAAAATAAACACTAGAAATCGCATAATCCACAAGCTCTGCGGTACTGCTTGGGGTGCGAACGCATCTACCCTTAGAATGTCAGCTATTAGCCTTGTTTACTCGGTAGCTGAATACTGCGCCCCAGTCTGGCTAAACAAGAAAGTAGATCGACATCAAACTCAATGAGACCATGAGAATAAATAGCGGTTGTTTAAAAAGTACACCTCTACCCTGGCTCCTGGTTCTAAGCCATATTTCACCTCCCACCATCCGGAGACAAGTCTGATACGAGAATATAATAAAATAATATCGAATCCCCACCTTCCAGTACACAGTGACTTGTCTGATGCCGGCCTGTCGAGACTGAAGTCGAGATCTCCTCAACTATTGCTAGCAGAACAACTTATAGCAGAAGACCCAACCCAAATGATAGCTGGAGAGGGTATAGGAAAGCTTTGAAACCCGCTCAAGCGGCTCAAATCATAAATCCTACTGTACCCTTACCAGGAATGGAGCTGCCTCGCCATGAGTGGAAGACACTCAATAAACAAGGATCGTCCCATGGAATTTGTCGTGATTCATTCTATAAATGAGGACTAACTGATACATCAACTTTCGAATGCGTAGAACCTCGCCATACTATTCACCATATTACAGCTATGCCTCCTTACAAAATATGGAGGCGAGATGAGTGACTTCCTTGAAGCAACTGGCTCCGCATTGGACTGGATTAATGGCCTCAATTTTAAAATTTAACTTTTAGATGTATAATCTATATTAGCTATATGGCAAATAAATAACGTATTATCAAAGAGTCCTTGGATCGCGATAACCATGAAGTGTAAAAAACCATCTATAGACTTATTTACTTCTGTACTTCTTTACTTTGAAGTAAACATAAGTCATAAATAAAATAGATTTTAGGTTATGGTAATTAGTTGCATTTTATGTATATTTTATAACAGCTGACGTTAAAGTTTTCAAGTAAATGTCAAAACTAATTGAAATAAATAATTTAATAGATATCTCGTAAATTCCACGGCAATAGCGATCCAAAGACTTTTTGATCATACGTTAGTATAGCCATAAGTCAAATAACAGACTGAGTTCTAGAAAGATATCAAGCATATTGAGAAACTCTATTCAAATGAGAAAAGAGCAAGAAATATGTGGTCTATGCTGAAAAAGAACTAAAGGACGGCTGCTGCTGAAAAGAAACCAGCTTTCTCAGCATCTTCAACAAATTCTCTAATTTCAAGTGAAGTATCTAAAGAATTTTCATTCATTTTGCATTAAATTTAAGTATAAATATTCAGTACAAAACTGACGAATTCAAATTTTAAATTGATTACAAATGTCATAGTGCATTGCCAACCACCACCTAAATTCCGAAATTTTAAAATTATAATTGGTTAAAAGTCATAATAAAGACAAATTAGAAAAAGGAACTCGTGCTATAAAACACTTAAGTCACTCGTCCATTAGGACCTACCTCGCTTCGCTCATCGGATCGTAAGGGCGCGCTCCTACTATATTCGTCTATTACACGGGTATATGTACTGAGTGTATGAACAAGTGCTTAGGTTTTAATTAAAAACATATGATCCTAATAATGAGTATCTCAATAAAAACTACATTTGATACTTCCCGTCAATTCATTACTTCGCGGATTTTCACATTTATTTGCGAGGTGGTTCGGAAACTATGTGACCTAATAAAGAAAACGCAAGTTCTTTTGGCAAAAAAAAACATTTTATTTTTCAATATAGTCTCGCTAAACACATTTATTCCAACAATATTCTAAATTAATAATTCATTCATTGTAGGTCGATGAATCCAAGTTCACGCCAATCGCGTAACTTGGTGATGTCCAAATCTTGCTCAGGCTTTTGTTTACTTTTATACTTGACTCTCATACACTGTAACTTTATATTGGTCCACCGCAGTACAACTTGCAGTATATCTTCCGAAAATAACATGTTCCAACAAGTAACTGGATCAGCTTTGTTATCCAAATTTGTCGATGGACGTATAACAGGAAGTTACATTACAATATTATGTTTTTGTGTTCTGGTTCGAGATATAAAACTTTCTGAAGACTATTTTTAGCGATTTTTGCCATAGAAATTTGTTGAGTTGTTAGTTGATGCTGTGCTACTTTCTTCGTCTTTACTCTGCATCTCCTCGATATGTTCAGCCTCATCTTCACTATCTGTCTCTGCTTCCGAAGCTGAGTCATGATAACTTACTTCGTAATAATCTTCATCGGCTCTTGCGTCATCACTGTTTCGCCATCCGCTTTATTAAACCAATTTAGCAAAGTATTTTCAAAGTCTGGACCACCGTAACGAACCCTTTTTGATGAAGTAGGAAAGTTGGTCTTAGTCAAAAGTCACACAAAATAAACGTAGACAAAATTAAAATAGTTACACTAATGCCGTAGTCCGGTCACTGTGACCGCGTCGAAATTGAATCTCACTCTTGTAAGAAATAAGTTCACCAATCAACTTCAACGTTTACATGTAAACTGACGATGGGATGATTTGAGACGCACATTGCGCTATATTAAAGTAGGGACAATTCTATGAAAATACAATTTCGCAGCGGTCTGTGTGACCGCTCTACGGTGGTTGAGGGTTAAATTTGAATGGAGTTCCGAGAGGAGGTTTTGGAGAATATGGCGGACTACCTGTAGGTACAAGGAAGTTTCCAAATGTCGAAGAATTGGATTTATGTCTACCGTATTGTTTGAACTATCAAGAGTTTTATAATCAAAATTGGGATAATAGAGTCTAGTAATTTTGGTAATTTATTTGACGTTGATGTAGGAGGTGTAGGAGATGTAGGAGGTTCAGTGAATAATCGGGTCTATGGTGTTATTATTTGTAAAGATTCAATTAATTTTCTTTTACCAAAATAGTAATTATTTGTGTCTCAATATGACATTTTGGAATATGAATACTTTAGAAACAACAACCAAACCTTATTACTTTATTAGTTATGCGTTTAAAGAAGAACAAATTCATTTGTATAGAATATTGTACATAAAGTCAGCATAAATATTGACTTTAAGTAAATGTAAATGAAGCGAAGGTACTAGGAAGGAAAAACAAGGCAACCAAGTACTCAACAGAAATCCTGCTTAGACTTAAGTGGCGAATAACATCCGCATATACTTTTAAAGTTCAGAATTACAAAAGAAGAAAATTGAACAATACAATTTTCGTAAAATTACTTTCATTTCAGCTATCTAGGAAATTACTCAAAGAGAAAATATTTCACTCGTATCTGTGACAGCGGCAAGACAGAGAAGATACTTACGGAAAACGTCCTCCTAACAAATATGCGACACCTTAAAAAACTCATCTAGTAACCTTGCAAATCCTCGGCTTTTGCCTCTTATCAGTGTCGAACCTTTTGCCTCACGGCACAAGCGAATTTATGCGGAAATTCCTGCGAAAATCGGATGACAATATCGCAAAATTCCAGAATTACATTTGCTTTACATATTTTTTCCCCTCACAGAAATCGTTTTGATTACGCCAATCAACATATTTTTTTGCCGCTTTCGGGGATACGTATTAATTCTGAAGACGGGTAAAATCCTTTTTTGATTTTGATATGTACTTCTAGCAGGATTTACATTCTTTTGGTTAATAATTAAAATTTATTATTCGGATTATAAATTATATAAAATTTAATTTTAAAGAATTTAGCCCGTAATTAATATAAGAGGTACAATATTTTAACTGGCATATGATCATAAGTGAATTATGCATTTAAAATTAGCATGAATTTGAACTTGGAACTAACGCAAAAGCCAAAATTACTAAAATAGGCTGACTTTACGACAAGGCTATTTACCAGATTTACAAGACCGACCAACAAAGTAAGTGGAGCATCGGAAAATATCAGACACCTCTAAAACCGGCTTTCTCCGGCTTTATATATTTTAAAAATCTAACAATTATAAATTTTGAAATACTAGGAAATATGCCTTTTAGGTCTATTGCTTAGTAATATTTCTACTTCTTTCCATCTCTGAGTTCATTCCTTTCCATATCATCTCTAACAACTTCCGTCCATTTTCTCTTCGGTCTACGCCTCCTTTGATTTTCATTATATACCTTCCATCCTATATTCTTAATCGACCTCTCTTCTTTTAATCTTTCAAGACTTTACTAGAAATTGGCCTTTTTGGCCGTTTACTTAGTAATGTTACTCTCTCTTCCCATCCCTGAGTTCCTTCCATAACATATCATCTATAACAATATCTCTCCAATTTCTCCTCGGTCTGCCCATCCTTTAATTTCCATCACATACCTTCCACCCTATATCCCTAATCAACCTCTTTTCTTTTAATCTTTCAAGATAGCTGATTCACTAGATCATTTGTGCATTTTTATGAAGTGTGTTATGAGACCTTCGCCATACAAATTGTAAATTTCTTCGTTCGTGCGCCTCTTCCATCTTTCTTTCGTTCTCTTCCGTCCGAAAATTCTCCTTACTGTCCCTTTCTCCAAGATCTTCAATTTATCCTGTACTTTCTTTGGCCTCATCCACAATTCGCAGCCGTATGCCAGAGTTGGCCTCAATACCGATTTATATAATCCTATTTAAGTTTCTTTTTGAAACCTTTTTTGATTAAAGTGTGTGATAAACTTGTCTTTCCTGGATTCGTTTAAATAAAACCAGCGGTAATTAAAAACACAATATTAATAATAAATAGGCACTAAAAGCACTTAAGAACTAATAATAATAGCAATATTTATTTCATTATATTTAATTCTCATTTATTTATAAATGTTCTCACGCAACTGTCGCTTGTTAATTGGTTCCCTTCTCTGATAAGCGATATATATATATATATATATATATATATATATATATATATATATCTATGGTAAACCTAATCAGTAGGCGATTAAAGGTCTGTACATTACTTCAAAATATATGTATTTAAAAAACTCTACATGTTTCGGTTGTATACGCCTTTTTCAAGAGAATACAAAATATGAATATAATATTTTGTATTCTCTTGAAAAAGGCGTATACAACCGAAACATGTAGAGTTTTTTAAATACATATATTTTGAAGTAATGTACAGACCTTTAATCGCCTACTGATTAGGTTTACCATATCATACCAAGGTCACGAAGTTATTATATATATATATATATATATATATATATATAGGGTGTTCCATGAGATAAACGACAAACTTTCACAATGCGTACCAAAGGTGCTTCTGAACAAAAAAGTTCACATGCATTTTAGCTTAATTTTTTTTTGCTCTTTAGATTTCAACAAAAGAATAAAATGTTTCAGTAATGTATTTAATCATGAAATTACATAACAAACTAATAAACTAATATTATAACAGTTGCTCGAAATTTTCGCCTTTTCTTTCTAAACATGTTGCCTGTCATTTTATAAAATGACAAATATGTATCATGAGCGTCGAAATGTTTTATTTTGCTTTTTTTTTGTTGGATAGGCAGAGGCCTGCGCGTTCTCCTGAGCTTTCGGCATTGGACTTTTTCTTTTCGAGTTGTCTAAAAAATCGTGTTTACTATAACGGCAAGCCAAACACTTGAGAAGAATTCATCGAAAGAATAGTTGCAGGTGTAGATTTCTTATGAAATAAACTTACAGATATTAACTGGAAACAGAATATGGCCCAAACATGTTAAGAAAGAAGAGGCGAGCATTTCGAGCAATTGTTATATTATTAGTTTCTTAGTTTGTTAAGTAATTTCATGATGAAATACATTACTGAAACAGTTTTCTTCTTTTGTTAAAATCTAAAGAACAAAAAAAAATAAGCTAAAGTGTATGTTAACTTTTTTGTTCACAATCACCTGTAGAACACATTGTGTAAGTTTGTCGGTTACCTCAGGGAACACCCTATATATATATATATATATATATATATATATATATATATATATATATATATATATATATATGTACCGATAGGTCCAGCCCGCTACGGGCCATAGGTAACTATATACGTATGAAACGTAATGCGATGTGTGTGTGTGAAATTATAGAAACAGAATTTAACAAGTAGCTAGATTTCCTAATATACTAATTGCATTCTCATGAGAAAACAATCTCTTAGTGGTAATAATGCTGAGCTGTACCGAAACAGAAAGGATATTTATCATGGAATATTCAGGTAATAGAACATTCTCAATTAAGAATTTGTGACATCGTAGCCAGATGGCCAGGATCTACACATGACCAAACAATTTTGAATGGATCGGCAATAAAAAGAAGCTAAGAAAATGAACATTTCAATAACCCAGTTATACTTTGTGATAGTTGTTACAATATTATAAGATATTTATTAAATATTTTTTCAATTTCCTTTTTTTTGTATATATACTCATTATAATTTTATTATTAAACAAATAATAAGGCATTTTTGTTAAATGATTACATATGTATATTAACTTATTAAACAATTATAATTCCCAGTTACATTGACAATTTAATATATTAAGTTTTTTTTTTAATTGGCTCCTTTTTCTTACTGCGTATTCTTTTTCGTTGCAATTTTAATATTTGGAGTTAAAAATACAATGCATATAAAAAAAAATGTATGTCCAATTAAATAGATTTGAATGTGTTTTCATCTTTTTGTAGCAAGTTTTTGCAAGGTACACTAGTGAAATGTGTTTCGACTGCCTTATTTGATTTGGTGTCCATCAGCTCTAATCTTCTGGTGTTAACTTAAAAATTTTTAATATACACAAAACAAATTCATACAATTTGATGAAAACAATAAATAAAATAACTATTGTTTGTATATATTATATAAATCTATAACTTATTACAAGTAAAATTTTTTGTATGCTCAATTTAATTTTTGAAAGTTCAAGTACTAAACTTTTTCTTTCTTGCTCCATTTCATGTTCCTTTTTCAAAATTTCTTTCTGCAATCGTACAAGTTCTATTTTACTAGCAGTCAACAAATAATTTCAAAGCAAAAAAAAAACATTTCACAGCAAATAAATTTGTATGAATATGTTTTGTTTATAATGCATACTGCAATTTCAAATATTTATACCGGCCTTTGAGCAAAACTCAACTTATCTATTATGGCAGCGTTAAGTTATACTGCAATATATTCCAAATTTTATTTAAAATTAGGCACTGTAGAAGTTTTAACTAGAGATTAACTAAACTTTATCCTTATTCGGGTTATTCGACGATATAATTGATGGGTTAAAGTGTATTGTAGAACTGTCCCTTAAAAGTTTAAAATTGTCTGGAAATGTATTTGATGTAAATAAATTGTTTATTTTTTTAAAGCAAATATACATTTTTTATACGATGTTTATAAAACTGTCATAACAGTGAATATGTAATTACAGTTATACGAGTACAAAGTAGATACTCTGGCCTATTGTATGGTTTCAATTCCAGTAATAATGCTTTTTATCTTTTAGAAAACGTCATTGTTTTTTTATTACTTAAAATTACTTTTCCGTAGCAGCTAAGAATACAATAATAATAGTAAACTGGACCTTATTATGTCTGAAACAAATGGGCAAATTACGTATACAGAACGAATATGCAAACGACTATATCCTTGCGCGGTTTAAGTCTTACTAAATTCTTAACTGCAATCGAAGCTGCGGCGCGTATAGGGGATACGCTGTTGCCACTCATTGTTGACTATGGCCCGTTCCGAGCTGGTCCTATCGGTATATATATATATATATATATATATATATATATAATATATTATATATACAGGGTGAGTTTTTTCTAATGTTTAGCATGGGGATCTCGGAAAATAGTGGAGATAGAGAGACGACTAAATGGGGAAAGAATTGCAGTTTTACGAGCTCAGTTTAATGAGTTTTTTATTTTTTTGAAAAACTGCATGGCTAACTAGATATATCGCAAAAAATGATTTTCTTGCTATTTTCTCCGGCGCCTATATCTCTGTTATTTTTGAATTAAGAAAAAAATATGTAATGAAGAAAGTTATAAGTAATTTTGTGCTTAATAATACTGTATAACCGACTTTTTCATTTAAGCTATAATTTTTGAGTTATGACACAAACTTATGTTTTTTCTAATTGAAACCATAGTCGGCCATGACTTTATAAAAATGGTCTTCTTTCGACGTTTCAAATGATGTACCAAATTCAGAATTCAGTTTTGGGAGTTTATTATAACTAAAACACAAGAAGATCCCAATTTCTGATCTAAAATTATCTGGACACATGATTGAAATTTAACCGTGAAAGGATTTTTAATAGAAGAAATTGTTATCATTGGACACAACAAAATCCACATGCCATTAAAGAACGAAATTTTAAAGACACTTTTAGCTTCAATGTTTTTGCGATGATTATACATAACCACGTTGAATATGAAATTTATAACGAGAATCTAACAAGCTTAGGGGACCTACAATTGTTAAGGGAGGTAGTACCTACTGCTATTTTTGAATAACCTACCATACAATCTGAAACGGCAATGTTGGTTTCAAATGGATGGAGCACCCGCTCACTCTTCACATGAGGTAGATCGAGAATTAACCAATATCGTTGAGGATAGGTGAATTGGCCGCAATGGACCTTGGTTCTAGCCACCTAGATCCCCGATTGGACTCCCCTTGATTTTCATTTATGGGGTCGAATAAAAAATGGTGTTCTTACGTTTCGCGTGAAAAACAGAGAACAGCTTATAACTAGAGTAAGAGATGGTTTACGAAACTTGAATACTGAGCAAGTAAGAAAAGCAATTACAAAAGAGTTAAAAAGAAGAATTATTCTTTGCTTAGATCGGAACGGGGATCATTTTGAACATTTGTAAATATCGTTCTTAACGCATTATTTGTCTTTAACCCTTAAATGCATGACTTTTTTTTCTGTTTGAAAAAAATATTTTAAATTGTAACAATGTCAAGGAACCTAGGAAAAATAATAAAAAAAATCTATCGTCGTTTTTTTGGAAAATTTGTTGAAAAATATATTTGTTGCCTTTCGGCTACATTATGCATTTATCGCACATATATATATATATATATATATATATATATATATATATATATATATATATATATATATAAGGTAAACTTAATTAGTCGGCGATTAAAGGTCTGGTTATTACTTCAAAGTGTATATATGTATTTAAAATAATCCTACATGTTTCGGCAATGATGCCTTTGTCAAGAATATAAAAAATATAAATTTTATAAATATAAACATATATATTTTTTATATCCTTGACAAAGGCATCATTGCCGAAACATGTAGGATTATTTTAAATATATACACTTTGAAGTAATAACCAGACCTTTAATCGCCGACTAATTAAGTTTACGTTATCATACCAAGGTCACGAAAATACTATATATATATATATATATATATATATATATATATATAAAGTTATTCATTATGAAAATTTCTAAAACAATTATTGTTTTTATTTAAACAAAGAGCTATGCCGCACTTGTCACATTTAGTACGGGTGAATCCTTTACACTTGGGGTATTTGCATCTCAGTTTTCCCTCTTGAATAGTAGGCCAATGACCACTTTGGTCGTTCCTCACTTCTTTTGGCGGTACGTGTTGTGTAGGGCCCCTCTTCGGTATCTTGACGATTTCATTCTCTAAATTACTTGGTCTACCACGTTTATAGGAAGACGTTCCTACCAAACAATGACTTTTCGCAACATGACAACGAAATTTACTTTGACTAATTACATCTGAATCTTTGCCGTTTTCATGATAAACTCGCTTATATAACAGCCACGCATTTACCATAGCCAAGTCAATAAGGTGGTAAAATATCCGAATATACCATTTTCTACTCATTATGCGTACTTTGTATCTTCCCATAAGACTATCTAAAAGGTCTACGCCTCCCATGTGCCTATTGTACTCTCGGATAATATGAGGACATTCTATATCAATAGTCTTTTTTTCCTTTCGATCATATCGTTTGATGGTACTTATGGGAATTTGCCTTACAAACGATGACAGAAGGGTCACGCATTTATTATCCTTCCAAACCACAGAGGAAATATCTACTCCATCAACTGCGGCCATATATTCGTAACTTGTGCCACGGCTAACTTTCTTCATTGCTGACTCTGTGGGCAGTGGACAATTAGGTAATCTATTGCGTCTGACAGTTCCTAGGGAATGTATGCCCTCTTTTGCCAAATGAATCATAAGTGGTAAGCCTGTATAGTAGTTGTCGTGATACAACCTATAATTTTGGTTTCTTGGTATTTTATCAGCTAAGCGTAAAATTGTATTTCCTGTTGCTCCCAAATCAACAGAGCCTTCAACATTTTCTGTCCCATTATAAATCTCGAATTTGTATGCAAAACCCGAAACTCCCGACATCACAAAGAATTTGAAACCCCATTTATGGGGTTTCATTGGCATATACTGTTTGAGGTAGTGCCGCACTTTAGTAGAGCACATCTGTTCGTCGATATTAAGGTGTTCTTCTAATGGTATACAAGAAAATAACGAATTCAGGTGACTTACTAATGGTCTTATTTTATAAATTTTATCATGTCCGTCTTGTCCTCTTGGTACAAATGCTTGGTTGTTATTGAAATGGATGTATTGTCGAATTTTCTCGAATCTATTTACGGTAAAGATATTTTTTATTTGATAAAATTCTAGATCCTCTGTCCAATACGATCTCGTATTTGGCATGTGTACAAGGGACATATATAGCAGTATTCCTATGTACTGCTTTATTTCCATTTCTGTAAAGGTTGGTGGTCTTTCTGGTTTAGTTTGAAATGAATAAATGTTGGTTTCAGTAACAATTTTCTGTATCAATTCATCGGTAAAGAAATAAGTAAAGAATTGGTATGGTGTTTCTAATTCTAAAATATTAGCTGGTAAATTTGTACGTCCATGAAACTGTAACTGTTCTTCATTTAGTTTCAATGACTTGGCCTTCCAGTTTATGTTTTTGCTTGTAAGTCGCTTATTTTGCGCAGACTTTTTTTCTGAAGTTGGTTTGTCTTGATGGATGTCTGAAAATACATTTATACTGTTATTTTCAGTATGTTCTGGTATATTATCAGATTCGTCGATTGTATCATCCTCAGAATTGCTGTCTGACTCAAATTCATGGTCGATGTTGCTTTCAGGAGCGAAAGTTGGATCATCGATATCGCTCGAGTCACTCTCATCGGCATCATCTTCACTCTCTAAACCAGTGAAATTTTCCCAAAATTCAACTATTTCGTTATGAGACAGAAATTGTTGTTTACGACCACTCATTTTATCCTGTAAAAATAATATATTCCATATCAGAAGACAAATACACATCACATCTTGTAATTGCCCCATGTGCATTTTGTTGCCATTTGGAAACAAAACAAGAAGTCAAGATTTTGTAAAACATAGAAGGAATATTGAAATTTCAATATTACGCATTGAAAAACTTACTTTCTTTCTTCGTAGAAGTCAATTTTTTATTTAGTAACTACTTTTTCCGAACACTCAACAATAACACTAAAACCAACGTGCACCAACATTTCGTCAAGGCTATGTTGAACTATATTATACCGTACATTTAGTACAACTTGCACAATCTAGCGTGGTGTATAGGAACTACATGTCCACACAGGAATGTTCCCAATTATCTACACTATGCGCAGAACCCATATTTGTATATCTAGTCTTATTACCGCATTTAATATGAGTATGTTGCCAAATAGCAACATAATGCATTTAAGGGTTAATATGTTGATTTTATTCACTTGTTTGCTTGTCAATGTATGGTTATTTTTGTTATATCACATGATATAAAGTCTATTCTAAGTTTTGCAATTTATTTTCTTTCCTAACCTTTTCGTAAAAAGTTTTATGAATCTAAATACAATTGGTATACTTCCAAAACTATTTATAAATTTTTTTCCAAAACTTACTAGTAATAATGCTCGAAAAAGATATTATTTTCTTAAAAAGTTAAGGATTATTAATTATCTCACCTTTCCTAACATAAATTAAAATCAATTATTACAATTACACTATGAATTTTAATAATAAAGCATCACTTGAACCTATTACACCGCTAATCTAATATATCCGTTTTTGCCTACAATAAACAACCGTTGATCGAATAATGCCAGCACGTACAAGAAGTGCGAAGCTTCAGAGTCAGACAGACTAATCACCCGTAAAGCAGCTCAAATGAATACCAAATGAATGCCACAGTTTCGCCGAACAATTAAATCATAATTTATCGCGGAGAGCGTGGGGTAAACGGGCTACGGGCAACGCCGTCGGGGTTCCTCCTTAACTGTCTTTCAGGTTCGTTGGCGTCTCTCTGAAAAGGCGACACCACCTCCTTCTACAGCCATCGACGTGGCGTTTAGCCGCGAATGTGCGGCTGCTAATGACGCTATAAATTAGTTAATTCGGAAAGTGTTTGTCACAGCGATTACGTCGTGTGATCGTTCATCGAGAAAATAAGTTCATTTAATCGGAAATAGAGGGAGCTCATAGTCTTACATACAAACGTACTTTCTGCGGTAAAAATATACTGTAATAAAGGCTTTCATTATATCTAAAGTTTACATTAAATAAAAAATATATTCAATTATCAAAAAAAAAAGGTATAAAACACCTTACCACAATTCATAATCGTATCTTGAATACGTATTTCGACAACTAAGTTGTCATCATCAGTAGGTAAAACCACTAATCAAAGTATCGGACATGGAGCACAGTTAAGCTAACACATGGAATCACGCACAGCTTAACACGGCGTCTACGTACCGCTCACGGCTAGTAGACCGAAACGTCACTAAACCGAAGCAGCAATGGACCGAAAATCACTTGGTCGAAAATATGTTACGGTTAAATTTATTAACAATAGCATCAACTTCCCTTCGCACTTTATTCAGGCTTAGGACTGGCAGCATAAAGCTTAGAAGTTTTTTTGTTTTTGATTCTATATTAAGTTTATTCTAGTAAATCATACAATACTTAACAGATATATCGTACCCAATTACATATCTACTAGTATTAAAAATAATTATGCGCAATCCCACGTAAATAATGGATTATGTTTCCTTGAATTTCGAAGTTACTTACAAGACGCTTTATTCTGTCAGCACAATCCCGTTACCTTTTCTGGCTTCTGGTTGGTTTTTCGCCACTTACATATTGCTCTATTTTGAGTTCGTTAAGACTCTGCTCTCTCTGCAGTGCTTCAATAAATTTCCAAATATTTGGATGGTTTGAAGAAACTTGCTGGTCAAAGCCTCGATGCCATCCTTCCACGGAATTGTTGGTTCTTGGTAAATCTTCATTCACACCAGCAATACAATTCCACATAACATGAGGAAAGCGCAGCGGGCGACGGTGACGTCGTTGTTGGCGTCCTATCCACGTATCCCCAAAGTAGCTTAGCACACCTTGAGCTTCTTGTGTAATATCATTTTCTTCGCACAACTGTTCAAAAGTATCTACTACATTTGCTCCAGACACGAATGTCAGAGCAAGCAACAATCGCATTGTTAGGGAAAATTCAGACTGGATATAACGGAAACGACACTGAGAAAAATGGAAAAAGCATCCCTGTTGCCTAGTTTGCGAAAATGCTGCAGACACTGCATTCATCATCGTTAATTCAAAGTCCATAAGTATGCTTATTGGTGAAACTGTCAGTTCAATGTACTACAAACTTTTAAGCAATCGAGTGTACGTTTCTTCGGTTTTATCTGGCAGTAGTGCATATAGTAAAGGTATAGCATTATTATATTGCAACCCATGGATTGTATATCATTGGCAAAATAGATGTGGGACAGTTTTAAACGTACCATCTACGTACCAATGCATGGTGGCAGCTAATAGCCGCAAGTTCCTTCTGGTGGCAAAAATTAATATTCGATCGTCAGCGAGTCCAGAATCAAGTAATAGAAAATCTGCCCCATTTTTAGTAATTTTTTAGTTATCTGGGATCACAAGTTCTCTTCGATTTCCAGGTATAGCCGGAACAGCATCATGCTTAGTTCGAATGTTTCGTATAGTTCTTTTCATGTTGTCCACGTTTGGCAGTTTTGCTGACGCTGTCTGTGATAATCCTAAAGATGCTTGCGATACTATGAAGTGTGGAGCATCCTGGGTTCGTCTTGCATCTACTCTAACATTTTGCATTACTTGAGCTGCCTCTATTTCTGCAGCATTAGATACATGGTTATGTTGGCCATTTGCTTGTGTAATCTCGTTGTCCACTGATATTACACGAACACTACACTTGAATTTTCTATAACATTCACCCTCACACCTCCAGTACATCTTCGTATCAATTTGTTTGCTTTTGATGTACAAATGACAATATAATAACAATATATGATGGTTCTTTATATTCTCTATATACTGCAACAGCATTTTCAATATTAACTTTCTACAACACACTTTTACAAGCTGCAGACTTGGAATAAATCTAAAAATAAAAGAAATTGCATTTATACCATGGAAAATCAATAGCGCAAGAATGAAATTAAGTAAGGTATGTGCCTTATAATCTATTAGTTTGCTTTTAATATTCTTATCTATCTTTGTGACGATTTTCTGACAATAAGATTTAACCAACTTTAACATTCCTATCTATCGTTAACGATAATTACTCCAAGTATAAACGCACAAACTGGAGAAAGTTGCTAAGGGGTTAATCCTACTAATGAAGTATTTATTTTCTTTTCTGGAAACCGGTCGTAAGTAAATATTTCAAATATAACGCCTTAGTGATTAACAAAAAGGTGCTAACTAAGAATCTCTTCATAAGTAATTATATTAGAATTAACTTAAAATAGAATCAAAAACAAAAAACTTCTAAACACCCCAGCAGTTTATGCTGCCTGTCCTAAGCCTGAATAAAGTGTGAAGGGAAGTTGATTCTGTTGTTAATAAATGTAATTTTTCCAGATATTTAATGTGCACTTTTACCGAATGTGTACATTAACCGAACATATTTTCGACCAAGTGATTTTCGGTCTATTGCTGCTTCGGTCTAGTGACGTTTCGGTCTATTGCCTTTCGGTCAATTGAGTTCGGTCAACTGCCTTTCGATCTATTGAGTTCGGTCTATTTATCTAGATCGCTACGTATATACACAGTGCATACATATACACATGCGGTAACATTGCGGTAATGTTTGCTGACTCTTCTTCGCCAATTTAATCTTTGTTAGTTTTGCAGCATGAGATGGAGTTTTCATATGTTGGTCGATTTGGAACTTTCTCTCACTTGTAACCCGCAAAAAATAAATGCTAGCAAAAGATAAAGGAATAATTAAAAACTTAATTAATTAATTAATAAGAGGAAATAAACTTAAAATTTTACTCACAATCTTGCAGCATGCTACGCAAAACACTTTTTCTCGATCCATACGCAATTCGGAATAAAGTGCAATTCATCCAGGCACAGTCGCTATTTTCGGCATTTTTGGTATTATGTATCACAACTCACAAGTTTACACTTCGAAAAGCCAACGTAAACTGACGTTTAAAATAAAATTACTTTCGAATATGGGAATATATTTCTCCGAATAGCAAAGAAACACATATACTCCTAATTTTCTGGTAAAATATATTATTGAATTTATTTAGAAGTTTCAAGGTATTACCTTTTCCTGGAATTTTGTCTCGACCTGGATGTATGGGAAGAGCATTAATCAATTCTTGGAGACTCTAATCGGAAAAGTAATGAGAAGAGGCTTAAGAAAATGCTATTTTAAATTTAAAGAGGGCCGTTTATTTTTTGTTTGATTGTTACATCCACGACATATTTTTAGTAATGGCTGTAATAAATTTGATTTAGTAAATAAATAAAACTGGTACATCTAAAATATGCAAAAATGCTGAATTACTACAAAATATGCAAATATTATACAAAATGCATATATTATGGAAATATGTAAATTTATACATACTACTTATAATCCAGCCTTTAATAATAAGTTATTCTATGCACGATTTATCTGATATGAATTGCATTCGTAATGTAGAATTTTATTGTAATATGTGTAAAGTTTTTATGAATAATTGATGAAAGTAAATGTTTAGTGTAGACAAAACTTTCTTATATTGGCTACGGCATTCAATCAAATCTTGGCACTTCTCTACTGATCCGTATAAAACTCCAATAGTTATACCAATTCTAAAAACTTATTACTTTTGTTAAGAAAGCAACGATTGATTTCTGAATATCTTACAATACTTACAAAACATTTATTTACTGCAAACTTTGAAAATTTTCATTTACATCAATTTAAAGCAGTAAATTCTAATTTAATTTTCATTAGCTACATAATATATATATTTAAAGCTTATGTAGTTTTGAAATAGCAACGACCTGTTATCTAATACTTTTGTCGCGGAATATACATACGTACGTAAATTCGCAATTTGAACTCGCTTTAGTTGTAATGCCATCTAAATGGGAAACTCAATTCAATAATGATGTACTTCTCTCGTGTTTCAGTTGGATATTCGTTCGTGGATGCCGTTTGGAATAAGGGGGCGACCCTGCCCTGCGACATCGAGCCTAACATAAGGGAAGACAGGGTTTACATGGTGCTATGGTACAGGGATAAAGTTGCCAAACCGATATACAGGTAAGTTGGTACTAATTAGTTTCCGGGTGGGGGGCTACGTGAAATTATAAATCCTTATTGAATTTGCGAAGATCCTCGTTTGAATAACTGTAATTACATACGATGGAGATTAATTTGAAACGGAATGCTAGCGCCGAAATGAAGAATTTAGTCTCGTGTGAATAGTAAATAGGTTAACATCAGATATTCTGGTAAAGTTTAGTTTTCGGAAATGTTCCTTGCAGAAACATTGATATACAGTTGATGTCTATATTTTACGACGATTTGAAAATTATTGTGGATCTTCTAACCTTTTAATATAATAATATCTATAAATATATTTATTTTATTAATCCTTTAATCTAATCGTTTTTAGCATATTAAGTCCTGTATTTGTAGTGAAACTTGCTGGTATGTTATGTAAAAATCCAATATTTTAAGTTCTTATATTAACAATATACGGTTAAAATATGAGCCATATAATTTATTTGATAAGGAATCCAGTATTAATAACATTCAGTGTTTTAGGTTACACTATAAATGTTATTAATACTGGATCCATAAACAGAAATCTATAGCAAATGTAAGCAATTCGTTTAAAATGCTGTATTACAATAAACATTGCTTATGTTTATAAATTTCGAAGACGATCTATTTTATGGAAGAAAAATTCAACTAAAATAAACCTATCAGATCACCAATAATGATCCATTACAGCAAATTAAGCTTCAAAGTAAATAATAACGAATAGAAACCCATTGTACGGTATATGAACTGTAAGAAACGAATGAATATAAATCGTAAACAAACCTAAATGTTAACTGAGCATCTAAAATGAAAGAAATGAAACATATCTGATACACAAAGAACATACCTAAAATGATATGTAAGACAGAGAAAATAAATGACCGCTTATAATAAGATATTTTCGAATTTAAAAACGATCACAAACAGCCAATAATAATAGTATAATGAGGTTTATTAATACTCATTTGTGATTGGATGCCAGAAACAAAAATTGAAAACTATTTAATTATGAAAATAGCCAACTACAACAAAAGGAAATAGAATATAGTGAAAATGAAGATAAAAAAAAATGAGGGGAAATACATTTTTGTTCGCTAGGATGTTAAGAAAATGAATTAAAACTAAAATTAGATACAGAGGACGAAAAAACTGGCGTTATTCATAAAAGTATAAAGAACAGTATAAGTATAAGGGAGTAAAACGACATAAAAATAGAATTTTAACCCTTTGAATAGACGTAAAATTATTTAAAAAGTTTAAGTATTTTATTTTATATATATACGAATAAAATTTTAAATTATTTTTAATCTTGATTATTAGCATAGCATCCCATTATATTGTATTTTATGTAATTTCTTTTTATTTATAATTGTGTTTTAATTTATTCAATTTAAAATATGTTTAATGAAGAATTTGAAAACTTGTATGCGGAAGACAAAGGTTAGCGTAAGTAAAACGGTTCACAATAGTTTGAAGCCTATAAATTCAAATCAAATCTTTAATGTATAAATGCATTGTAGGTTAATTTCTATATATACCTATGCTACCATCTGATTTATCTAATTGTATAGATGTGCACAAATGTGCTAATAATATTCAGCATTAATCAATAAAGGTTTAGGTTTATACATTGAACATATGGTTTTATTTGTATTGCTATTTCAATTATTAAACTGTTTTATTTTTAAAAACGTCTCTGAACCTGCCCATTAAGAATTAAAAATTATTTAGGAAACGGCAAAATGACCTTATACGCGTATTAATATATATATATATATATATATATATATATATATATATATAAATAGAATAGATTTGTTTCTTAGCCGTTCGCTATAAATATATTAAATTCTAAAAATTCTTGGAAATTCGGCTAATTATTGAATTAAATATAATTAAACACTGTTTAACGTTTCGACAACTTATTATTTATTGTATTCTTCAGAAAAATGTGTACATCTGTAATAGAAATTGTACTTTTTGAGTATATAAAATCTGCACAAAAGAAGTTACAATGTAATACTTACAACTAATTAATGTTAAAACGACAGTAGAAAATATTTCTTTGTTTTTTCTTTTTTTTTGTTTCCTTCTTTTATCTCGAAAACAAGGCAGAACACAACAGACATGCAACTATAATATTGATAACCAATACCTAACATGTTAAAATAAAAAAAAAAATTGTTTAATTTTGTATTGCTAATTTCTCATTTGACTATTATATATATATATATATATATATATATATATATATATATATATATATATATATTGTAGTAGTCCCTAAAAGGAATGTTGAAGAAATATTTCCACAACAAGATAATCCCACGTTTAGGCGGCCATAAGATGTAGTAAACCGTACCTAATTCAAAAATACAGTTCTAAAGATGTGCGGCTAATAAAATGTATCCTGTAGAATATGGAAATTTACTACATTCAGGAATTATATTGATAAAATTGATGAGACTCTTATAAATTAATTATTTATCTCAGGCGTGTGAAGTAGTCCGTTTAAAATCTGCGGAAATAAACATATACATATATAAAAAAAAACTTTATTGATTTTATTAATTTAAAGGGATATATATATATATATATATATATATCGATCACTTAAGCCGTTTGTCATACATGCTGACATCTATCTCAGGGTAGAAAGAACTCACTGTATGAAATTAGCAAGATCGGTAGCTTCATTAAAAAGGTAGACCAAAAAAACCTGTTAACATATACCAGAACTATGTAATAATAACACTTCCTTTTCAAAAAAACAATATAAAACATTTATTTTAAATTCAAGAATACTAAAAAGGCAACAAATACAGGAGTTGGATACCTTAACAGGTCGGTATTTGTTTTTAAAACTTTTACTAAAAATAATAATTATACAACAATAACCTAAGTTAATTTATTCTTGCAGGAAATATAAAAGAAAAAAAGCGTTTGATTGTTTGCTTTTTAAAGAAAATATAAATTTTAAAACACTAAATACATGAATCAAAACTTTATAGTACAACGGTGTACTGATAACAGTGATAATCGAAGTGTTCGGAGAAAGAATAACTTTGACGAAGTAATTCAAATCTAAATTGAACCAAATCAATGAAAGTTAGTTCTTGAATGAACTGTAAACTTTTAATTAATATATAGAACAACACAATTGACATATAGGATGACGTTTTCTGAATAGTTTACTTGAATCATACAATTACGAGTATTAGTCTAGGTATTTCGATCTGTTTTAAAATAATCAACAAATGACTTTTCTTTGATGAATGAAATTTAAGGTACCTTCTAAATCCGAATACAGAGTTAGGTCAGGATGAAGGGAAAGATCTCGCTGTATATCTTCAGAAATTTCTGTAAACTTTAAAAATTCCTTGTTTTTCTTAAATTCTGGTCCCGAATGACTTTAGAAGGTCTGGTATTTAAAGAATTGATGAGTCTGGTACCAAACTACGGTTATTTCTTAGCTTAAAGCAATTAAATTTCCATTCGGTCAGCCATTAAAATTTTTAATTTTAAAATGACGCTTAGGTTGATAATTTATTAAATACTAGATTTACGCCGTTCAAATGATTTTCAATTGATAAATTAAACTTTACACTATCTTTTGGATATATTTTTTAAGTACTTTTAGTCGTTATAATATTTTTAACCTTTATTCTTAGAAAATTCGGACTAAGAAAAATGCTATATAATTTTACGGAATATGACGTCCGTATCTTATGGGTTCTATACCACTACTCACGAAAAAACGCCGATAAAAAAACAAATAACATCCCCTTAAAATCTGCTCCACAACATCTCATTGGTTTGTTCAGAAATAACGGAAATGATGCGGAAATTTATAATTTGAATTAATATTAAAATTTATATCAATTACAATTTCCTTTATAATTAATTACATACTTACAACTAATTACATATTTAAAATTAGATATTAAAACTATTCAAAATACTGTATTTATATTTCCTTTGATTTTCTTTTGATTATGTATATGTTTAAATAAATATTTAAGTACAATTTTTTCATTTTTCAAAATTTTATTTAGTTTTAAATTAACAAAATTCTAATATAATTGTTTGAGGTAATTTGCCTCACAACATAACGTGTGTTCATTTGAAACGTCCATCTAGGTTACTTTGAAATTTTGATTGAATGAGACGCAAATATATTAGTATGTGTTTGTTGTTCCGTAAACGTAAATGCAAATGACATTTGATAATGTCAATTAGAAATATCAGTTAGTACATAAAATAATCGCGTGTCGATTCTGGTTTAAATAAATTGCATCTCAGTTTTAAAATGTCTTTCACTTTAGAACATAAAATTTTTTTAGTCCAGGCTTATTTTCGAAGTAGTAATAAAATTGGTGGTTTATGGGTTTATTCAGTTCAAGTTTGCATGGTAGAATTTCAAGTTGAGTTTCCACATTTTGTAATAGATTATATACAATTTAAGAATACTTTGCATAGAACTTCAAAATTTTTTCCTGAAACTGGTAGTCCCTTAAGTAAATCAGACAGCGGAGCAGTTAAGAAACGTACACCTCAAGTTGTCAATCGTGTTGAAGAAATAATGGAAAATGAACCACAAACATCTGTTCGACATTTGAGTCAACAAATAAAGCTTTCTGTTGGTACAACTCACAAGTTATTAAAAAAAGATTTGCAACTTTATCCATACCGTGTCACAGCAGTACAAGAATTGTTAGAAATTGATTACCCACTTAGACTACAGTTTTGTAATTGGTTTGTAAATATGAACAATAATGGAGAACTTTCGCACAAAGAGTCATCTTTACTCATGAAGCATGGTTTTATAAAACGAGATACCTAAATTCACAAAATACAAGAATTTGGATCACACTGTCCGCAGGAATGTCCTCAGTAGGGCCGACGTAAAAGTTGGAGCTGTATATCAATTTATTCAGTATATGCCTAGGCCCTACTGAGGACTTCTCTGCGGACAGTGTGATCTACAAGAAAATTCCATATATTGCTGGTCTAACTCATTCAATTATATCACACTTTAAACAATTTAGTAGCATTAAAATAGCCAAATACAACACGTTTACTTTGAAAACATTATATAGTAAGACCAAAGATGTAACACCTTTGTTTTTAAATAGTCATGTTATCTACAGGATAGCATGTTGGGATTGTCGTGGCGGGTACATAGGCCAAACGCCACAATGGCTAATACAGCGTACCACACAACACAAAAGTGATGTCCGTATTGGTAAGAGATCTTGTGCTCTGGTGGATCATGCACTTGATCTCGGCCATACATTTAATTTCGGCGATGTCAGAATTGTGGACGCTGAAAATAATTACAAAAAAAGATGCTTTTTAGAAATGGTGCATATCAACGGACACACTAATAGCGTAAATTATAAGTCGGATACTAATGGACTAAGTATAATCTATTGCAATATACTCGGTGTTGGCGGTTAATTGACCTGCCAAGTTTTATTAACCAGTCCTTGTATCATTTGATTTGTAGTTGTTGTTGGTTTCGATTTTTTTATGACATGAGTTTTTTTTTGTGTGTTTTATATAGGTTAGTTTGATATTTTAACATTTATGTATATTTGTTTTTAAAAGGTTGACGATAAAGCAACATCATATTAATTTGATGTTTTAAATTTGATTAATTTTAACATGTTTAGTGTCGTTGTTTGCTAAATTTTAACTCTCAATTGTAAGTATTTTGTTATTGTCATATTGTTTAATATATTGTGGTTTTATTAAACATGTAGACACTCCTGAGGAAGTAACAAATTCGTTATGAAATATAGCGTGAAATAAAGGAGTTTTTTTTTTTACTTGACAGACCGCTCACCCGTTAATTAATTTTTACCTATATATATATATATATATATATATATATATATATATATATATAGTTAAACTCTATTACTTAAGTCAGTTCTTTATTTTTTCATTCCAATATTTCGCACCGAATTCGTATGTTTCATCAGGGGTCAAAATGTGAACTGGTTTTTTTTTGAAGAAATTACTCGTCTTAATATTAAAATGCTTCTAAATTTATACTAGTAATATCAACGGCGTACACATTATTTATTTCGAAATTAATAATTAAAATGAAATTAATAAATAATCAATAATGTGTACGCCGTTGATATTACTAGTATAAATTTAGAATATTGAAAACATAATAAATATTAAGACGAGTAATTTCTCAAAAAAAAAAAAAAACAGTTTACATTTTGACCCCTGATGAAGCATACGAATTCAGTGCGAAATATTGGAATGAAAAAATAAAGAACTGACTTAAGTAATAGAGTTTAATTTTGCTAGATTCCCCCAAAAAAAACATTATCCTTCAATATATATATATAGATATATATATATATATATATATATATATATATATATATATATATATATATATATATATATATTTAGTGTTTATAAGAATTTTATTTTTCTTATTTATTTTATTGGCCGTGTCTTAATATTAAAAATAATAGACTTTTTATTGGTTTAGCGACCTTTTATTGAATTATGATGTTTTATTCTACGACGTTTCGACTTTTATTATTTTCAGTCTTTTTCCAGTATCTAGAAACAAGAATTAATACAATGAGAATATGAGAATTGTGTTTGCTTTTGTGAGATTGAATTAATAATTAAATTAACAATTAAAATTAAAATTAGATTAAAGACTGAATTACCAATTAGATTAACAATTAGAGTTAAAATTTAAAATTAGATTAATAATGAGTAAGGACAATTAAAGTGATTACATCTCTATAAATGAATAGAAAAATTTGAATTAAACTACAATACAGTAAGGTAAATAGAAACAAGAATTACTACACTGAAAACGTGAGAGTTGTGTTTGCTTTTGTGAGACTGAATTAACAATTACATTGACAATTAGAATTAAAATTAGATTAATGACTGAATTACCGATTAAATTAACAATTAAAGTTAAAATTTAAAATTAGGTTAATAATGAGTAAGGATAAATTACAGTGGTTAAATCTGTATAAATGAATGAGATGTTAAACTTTTGATGTTAAACTACATTACATGAACAATTAATGACAAAACTCACCGTTTCTTTTGGTTTTCAAAATCACGCATTCTGTGTAACATGTGTGTCGGGTACCCGAGACCTTTTTTTTGTAACGAACCGATCGCACTGGTTGGAGTATTGTAAGTGTTTGTGGCTTTGTTAAGAGATATTAATTTTTGTTCTGTTTTTGGAATTTAGCAAATTGATCAGGACCGTGTTTAGGGGTATGTAGTAAAAGTATTTACAAATGGGAACTGATAAAAAGATTTTTTTTTTTTTTTGTGTTTGTGTGTGCGGGGGGGGGGGGGGGTTGATTTTATCTATTGTTTAATCAGTGGGTAATAGAGTTTAGACAGTCCATCAATTTCGTTTATAGAGATGTAATCACTTTAATTGTCCTTACTCATTATTAATCTAATTTTAAATTTTAACTCTAATTGTTAATCTAATTGGTAATTCAGTCTTTAATCTAATTTTAATTTTAATTGTTAATTTAATTGTTAATTCAATCTCACAAAAGCAAACACAATTCTCATATTCTCATTGTATTAATTCTTGTTTCTAGATACTGGAAAAAGACTGAAAATAATAAAAGTCGAAACGTCGTAGAATAAAACATCATAATTCAATAAAAGGTCGCTAAACCAATAAAAAGTCTATTATTTTTAATATATATATATATATACACACAAAAGTGGTGTAATATAAAGTAGGAATAATAGATACGTGATTGTTTTATTTCAGTTTTCATGCTTGAACATCGCGCGTTGCATTTTCAATTATGTTTCTGTTCCTAGTCTCATTCCCCAAGATTATATATTATATATTATTATTATATATTATATTATATATATATTATATATTTAACAATTATCTCCGCTACCGACATTACTTTCCTGACGCCTTCATTATTGTGAATGTTTTGTAGCTACTTCATAGATTGTTCATTTTAACTGTGTCTTGTTATCCTAATCATTGTTTTTTTTTGTTAATTTTATTTTGTGTAAGCACTTAATTGCATAATAGTCCTACCCATTGTTATTTTTTAACTTTATTTATATTTTTACAATAGATGAAATTAAGCTCGTACAACTTTTCGAACTTGGAATCTAAACTTCAATGAACCACAAAGTAGAAATATCAGCTTATAAATTTATTCGAAGTTCATGTACTTTGCATAGAACAGCATTTGCTACAGAACTACTAATTTGACAAGTAGAATAAATTTCTAGCAATGCTGATTGTATTAGATGATTTTATTTCAATTTATGAATGAAAATGTTCGCTTTTACGGTGTACACGATGAAAATTTATGGATACAATTTCGCTTTAACATATATTGTCTCCAGGTAGAAACAGACGGTGTCGTGGAAACGATTGTGTTCATTCCTTTTGTAAAATTATACCCTCTTGGCGTTTGTGCAATTTTTGTTCGACATTTAATACACATAAAGTAAAAATAATGTTGAAATCCTACGCAGGGTCTGTATAATATAATTTGACCTATCACGCATACTGGTTCTACGAACTTAGAAAAACGATTTCTGGCCGTAATTGGGAACAGAATAACGTTTTTAATGTCGGACCCTTTTGAAGCGTAAATACCTCTAAATTTAATGAGTAAAAACAAATAGCGTGATACGACTTAATTAAATCCAAAATCTTGGTGACATATTATATTTTTAGCATGATTATTAAACAAGTAATTTGGATATTTTGTAATTTCATTCAATACTTGTATAATTAATACATTCACGGCGGTTAACTACAATTGAGCTATATATATATATATATATATATATATATATATATATATATATATATATATATATAGCTATATATATATATATATATATATATATATATATATATATATATATAGCTATATATATATATATATATATATATATATATATATATATATATATGTATGGTGGAATTCAACGTGTATGTTGATGGTGAATAGCACTATATATTAATTTCTTACTACACTTGTGTAGAATTAGGGTGTCCTTTTGTAGAAATACACTATTTTGAATTCGTGACGTTTCGGTCTTGTATTTAGACCTTCCTCACACCTGGTTTTATTTATTAAGAAGAAAAAAGGAAATGTAACAAACTTGCCAATATGTTGTCATTGTACATTATTAATAAACTGTATCACAAGTACTTACATAACCTAAACTATATGGGTTATTGATTGTATTACTCCACACACGAGCCTGTTACAGTGGCCCTTACACTTTAAAATCATCGTTATGTTAATGATAATAAAAAACACAAAACATTTAATAAACTAGTACATATAGAGTAATAAAAATCAGTCAAAGACAGGCTTGAAATCTCTTTCTATTGTGTGCATTTTACATATGCATGTGAGTACTTATATATATATATATATATATATATATATATATATATATAAAACATAAACGAAATTATCGACTGTACTATATTGGTTAAAGTAAATAAAAAACGGGCAAGCGGTCTGTCAATTACAACTAATTTATTTATTATATCTATATTTCGCAACGAGTTTATTGCTTCCTCTGGAGATATGAATGTAGATTTTTTTTAACTCTACAATCTTATCTCCACAAGAAGAAACAATCTCGTTGCGAAATATAAAGATAATAAATAAATGAGTTTTAATTGACAGGCCGCTTGACCGTTTTCAATTTATTTTAGCCTACATATATACATATATATACATATATTTATGATTAAATAGCCGCTGATCATAAACTATAATAATGATTATAAATTGGTACTTACTTGCTTCGGCTATACTTATATAAAATAACACCATTGGCGCTATTAAAACAAGGTTTCTTCTTTTCTTGTAGCTTCAGTTTGTGTTCATACGTTTGGCTTTCGGTCTAACTTATAGTAACTGTAATAATATGTTTTGTGGTTGCTTTTTCACGTTACCTTTGCCTACAGTTTTTCCCCACTTAGAAGTTTTATCTTTCCTAGATAGATACTGCATATGATGGTGTCGCGCTATTTTAATCTCCTTAATGTTCTTCACCTACTTCATCCTCTTCGGCATTACTATTTTTGTTAGAATTTTCAGTGTTCCATCATTTGATCGTTCTCATCAACGTCCCTTTTTTCTTCAAGTCCAAATTCATCATCTAAATCTTTTAAAGAATGACATATTTCTTCCACATCTTCAGCATTATTGGAGCGATATATTTTCTTAGACATATGAGAAAACAAATGTAATTATCAGAGAGCGGACCCCAGCGATTGAATGACCAATTGCCCCGATAAAACGATGTGGCGGTCTCAGATATTGTGTGCAAGTTATACAGCCCCACTATTTACTTGCTCGATTGCATTCCTCGAGCAGGTGCTTTTATTTCCGTCGTTATGAATAATACATTGTGTGTATTCCTCCATAAATTAAATTCAATAGTGGCGTGTGAGACGCAATATATATTTACATATTCCTTCGTTAGACTTAATGAAATAATCGGTTAAAAAATTATATTCGCTAATTTCCAAAGTATATTCTCGTGTTTACATGCTGTTATACCGTGTGGCCGCCATCGATAGCGCGATGCATGTATTAGTAACTACTGGTCGACTATAATGGGCGTGCCAACTTGAAATGCCACACCGACAGCGGGCCTATTATAAGAATTAATTTTCGTGATATTTATTTATCATTCTTTCGCAAAATTGCATACGGCGATAATAATCATCGGGAAAAGATACTTGTTAACTTGTAAATTTGTATGAACGATATTTATTAGTACGTAATATATTTTGAGCCGTTGTTTTGCTGATACCCAATTCGCGGACAATTTATCGAGATGACATAGTGGCATTTACTTCGACTAAAGCACATACTCGAATTTCTATATCACTTATATTCTTATCCGGAACAACTTTACTTTTATTAGTTACTATAGAAAATGTAGTTTCGAACCGATTAACTGTCCCTCGAATGGTGCTTGCATTGGGAATTTGGCTTTCAGGGTAATTAGCTGCAAATAAAGCTCGAGTTACTTCCGCGGAATTACCACCGTAAAATTGTTTAATCATAAAGAGTTTTTGCACCGGTGTAATACTCCATTTTTTAAATGACTGTTACGTACACCAACAACGCTGTTTATTAAATATTGTGAGCGAGTAGTTCCCCTGACGATATAAACATTGCAACTAACACCCATATGCGGGAGCGGCAGCTAATGCGCTTGCGCGACTACACCGTCTAAATGTGAATTTATTGGACAAATACGAGTGCATCATAGGGATATGCGATATACTAGGCTCTCTTGTAATCCATTGGAACATTGCGTCTACTTCTTTACCGTTCTAACACACGGACACCTCTGTGTGTTTTGCTTACACTACAGGTTTCGCTATAGTGCAGACGTACGCGGCCACATGGTATATGCATATGCATATATGTATTTATTGTTCTTAAGACAGTATATTTTCTATTCCCTTCTATAAAGGATTGTTTCTGGTTTCGTTTCTTTCAGTGTTATTTGGTTATTACGTTCAGTATTTTAAAAAATCCGTTTTACGTTGTTATATTGTATATTTACACTATAATTTTTTATAAATATTAAGTTTAATTTACTACCTTATTTTTAGAATAGTTTTCGTTTCTTCTTTTTAGTCCATTTCTTTCTGTTCTTAGTATTTCTCTTTATTTTCATTAACTATGGAGAATTCTTGTAGGGCAACCATGGTAGGATGGATTAGAGGCATACAGATCGGTTGCATGTTCGAAATGATACCGAGATATATTGCAGTGCCTGTTCATTAAGCTTGGGGCGTCCACAAAAGTGTAATGTGCAGAGACATGTTTCTTCGAAAACTCATCAAGACAACATATGACCATCTACACCTGACACTTTTAACGAAGAATTGTGTGAAGCTTTCCTGGCGGCCAATGTCCCATTCAAAAAGCTTAACGATCCAGTCCGCAAGAGGTATCCTACAAAATATACTGATCATCATATACCAGATGAATCTACTTTACGTAAATACCACTTACCAAAATGTTATTTGAGAACCAATGAAAAAATACGAACTAACCAACCTCTCTGGTCATTATCTTTGGGTAAGTGCAGACGAAACAACGGATGTAATGGGACGATATGTGTCAAAGGTAGTTGTTGGTATTCTTCATCCGACAACATCATACCAACCATACTTAATTGCAACTAAAATATTGCCAGTCGTAAATGGTGAAACATTTGCAGAAGTAATTGGTCAATGTATTGATAATATTCTCTCATCGGATAACAATTATAAAGACAAGATGCTATTATTTTCGACTGATGCGGCAGCATATAACAGGAAAGTTATTAAAGTAATCTTATCCCAAAATGCTTCACGTTACCTGGGCAGCACGAGTATGTGAATACATCAGGAGTCATTTTCCAAATGTTAATAAGTTGGTTTCATCATTTAAAAATATATTTCTCAAAGCACCTTCACGACTGACATTATATAGAGAAATACTTTCAAATTTGCCTCTACCCCCAGTTCCTGTATTAATTAGGTGGGGAACATGGCTAGAACCAGCATTTTTATATTCACAACACTTAGACGAATTGTTTTTCATATTCAAGATGATGATACGCAAAGCATTTCTAATTGCAAACACCTGATACAAATTGAAAATTTACAAAACCAGCTAAACTTTATTAAAGCTAATTTCTAGTGTCTTACAGATACGATTACTTACATGCCAAATCAAGATATTAACCTAAAAGAGGCGATAATTAACTTAGAAACTGTTATCGATCGAATGAAAAATATGCCTTCTGAATTTGGAAACAAGCTGAGACAAAAAGTTGATGCCATATTTAGCACAAATCCAGATTTGAATATATTATATCAATTCTGCACAGAGCTGATTGAAAAATCTATACATTCGAAGTATGGTGTATTTTTGCAAAATTTTAATCACGCACCCATCACAGTGGTATTGTGGAACGAACATTTTCTATTTGTAAAGACGTTTTAACATGTAAAAGAACTAATTTAACGCAGAAACAACTTGAACAAATTTTAGTTACAAATCTGCATAAAACAAATCTGTATCTGTACACACGGACATACAGCACGCATTTACTAGCTGTATGCTGCACGTCCATGTGTACAGATACAGATTTGTTTTATGAAGATTTGTATTATTTGTAACAACGCTTGATATGCTGATTTGTTTTTGGCAAATTTTAGCCGTGCATAGTAATGTTTAACACGGTAACTGATGATCGCCTACTATTTTAGTTTAGAAGGTAACGACCTGCAACCGTAGTAATTTCAGGGTGCGTTTGAAAAAAAATATTCACTAAATTATGTGTAAATGGGATTTAAGTAAAACACTTATACTAATTTCCAGTATATATTACACTTTATTATATATTAATAAATGGATGACATGTTTCGCTACGATGTAGCTTCTTCGGATCTTATAGTACTATATACCAGGGGTGGCCAAGAGGTCGACCGCGGTCTACCGGTCGACCGCGAAGGCGATTTAGGTAGCCCCCAAGAGATAAATAAATAAACTCAAAAAGAAGACAAAAAAAATCAAGTGTATTCGCGCCAATAACTACCCTCGCGCTTTGGTCGTTGCGCAGTGCAAGTTACGCCATCTAGTTTCACTAGGTAGTACTAACTTGCCTAGAACAATATCGACGGCGGCGATGGAAGATTTGTGAAGACGCGCGAGCGAACGCTGTGTGGGTTCGCGAGTTGTTTCTCGAAATTTCTAGATGTCGCTAATCCCATCATATAATATAAATAGCTGGCGGAAGCCACAGCCAGTCAGTTTGAATTCAGAAGCGATACGAAACGATAAAAAGTGCGTGAATAGTCCTGGACTGAGTGCGTTTGGACAGACGTATGCGTTGTGACTGTGAATACCGAACTCTCGGTCGACATCGTTCGTTCGTTCGTTCCTCACGTGAAATTCGTCAGGCAGCGGCGTAACAATACTAAGTAACGTAGGGACCTTTGTGAGTTTGTGACTTTTATTTAATCAAAATGAGTGTGCCATCTGGTTCAAGTGCAAAAAAAAGTAAGACTTACCATTATCACATAGAGTGGGAAGAGGAATTTTTTTTCGTTATGGTCAACGGCAAATGTGTGTGCCTAATTTGTAATTCAAGTGTAGCATTACCGAAAAGAGCAAATGTGGAAAGGCATTTTAAAACTACACATTCCAAATACGCCACAGATTGTCCATTTGGCAGTGAAATTCGGAAGGTAAAAGTACGAGAATTAAAAAGCAGCTTAAGTGCGCAACAATCTTTTTTTACGAAACCAGACTTGAAATCAAAAGCTGCTACACTGGCGTCATTTGCTGTAACGGAAATATTGATAAAACGAAAGAAACCTTTTTAAGATGGAGAAATGATCAAGGAAGCCATGCAGATAGCTGGAGAAGTACTGTTTAATGACTTTAAAAATAAGAAAGAAATTATTTCAGCCATAAATGCCATTTCTCTGTCACGAAACACTGTGATGCGACGAAGTGCAGCCTTAAGTGGAAATTTGGAACAATTGCTTAAGGAAGACTTGCAAAAATGTAGTTTTTTGTCACTACAATTCGATGAATCCACCGATGTGACGGACACTGCAGAATTGTGCATTTTCGTGCGTCTAGTTTTTGAAGATATGACGTCAAAAGAAGAATTATTGACGATGATTCCATTGAAGGGGCAAACAAGAGGTGAGGATATCTACAGATCTCTTAAAGATTTTGTAGAAAAAACTGAGTTTCCGATTCACAAAATAGTTGCTATTACGACAGATGGAGCACCCGCTATGCTGGGACAAAGAGTTGGTTTTATTTCATTGTGTAAAAATGATGACAACATTCCAAATTTCACCAACTATCACTGCATCATACACCAGCAAGTTTTGTGCTCTAAAATTCTTGACTCGGATATTATCATGAAAATTGCCTTTAAAATAGTTAATTCTATTCGAGCCAGAAGTTTGCAAAGGCGTCAATTTCGAGCTTTACTTGAAGAGACTGAAGCCGAACACTCGGATCTTTTGCTACATACAGATGTTAGGTAGCTTAGCCGTGGTGCTTTTTTGAAGAGGTTTCGCCAATTACTGCCAGAAATCAAAACATTCATCCATTCGAAAGAAGAAAATGTACCTGAGCTTGAAGATGAAAAATGGCTCATGAAGCTCGCCTTTCTTTGTGACATAACGGAGAAACTCAATCAGTTGAACTTAAATCTTCAAGGAAAAGACAGGAATGTGATTGATATGACAACTTTGATTAAAACATTTAAAAGTCAAATTCAAGTGCACGCATCTCAATTAAGACGAGGTGAACTAAGAAACTATAAAAACATGGAAGAAGAATGCACGCACAACTCAAATCGGGACTTTGAAACTTTCGCCAGACAGCTGGAGAACTTGCACCTGGAGTTCGAAAGAAGGTTTTTGGATTTCTTCGCTCTCGAAGAAGTGCTAAGTTTCATGACATTCCCTTTTAATGAAAGCAATCACCTTCACAGCTTGACTGCAAAAATCGGCAAGTTAACTGATTCTGAATCTGTTGTGGTGGAAGAAGAAATAATTAAAATGAGATGCGACATATTTCTGAAAGCAAGAGCATTTGGCAGTAATACTGATTTTTGGAAACTGATTTGCAAAGAAAAGTTCCCATGCCTAAGAAAGGTTGCCTTATATTTGACTTCATTTTTCGGTTCCACCTATCTTTGCGAATCGACATTTTCTACTATGAATACAATAAAAACCAAACATCGTTCTCGTTTAACAGATGCCCACTTAACTTCCTGTTTGCGCATCGCAGTTACTTCTTACACTCCTCAATATAATAAACTTGTGGAGAATATACAGTGCCAAATATCCACCCAAAAACCTAATACAGAATGAACATTATGTATTTTGTTTTCAACGTATATAATAGAAAAATACTTACTAACTTATCGCTAAAATGTTTTATTTCTCTCTTGTAAACACTACCTTAGAGTCGCCCGCAAGAAACATTTTTGAACACAAGTAGACCTCAGAGGTCAAATGTTTGGCCACCCCTGCTATATACTATAGTATACTATAGTAGTAATATAAGATCCGAAGAAGCTACATCGTAGCGAAACATGTCATCCATTTATTAATATATAATAAAGTGTAATATATACTGTAAATTAGTATAAGTGTTTTACTTAAATCCCATTTACATATAATAGATTTCCAGCAAGTATCGGTCGATTCAGTTCAATAAATTATGTTTGTTGTATTCTCAGATCACGTACAGTTAATCTGCAATTCTTTAAATATCACTCCCAATCGCTTCTGACACGAAGAATATTTCCCATTACTCGAATGGAAACGCCATCCCGAGTTTGTCAATAATTTACACAGAAACTGTAGGTTGTATCTCATTTTCTGTTTGGGATGTGGCCTGTTTCGGGAGTAAAATTTTTATTAACTGACTGAGTTTATTAGAATAACTCCGACATATGTTTCGGCTGTTATCCCATTATCAAAGAGATATCTTTAAATCTAATTTAAAGGTGGTAGGTCCCACGCCAGCTGCATGTGAGCATTTAGCGAGACATTGCAAAAAAGGTTAGCTGTTAAATTTCAGAAAAATATATTTTATTCAAAATTTTTAATTACAGGCATGAAAATTATTATGTGTTTAACTGATTGTACCTATTACCGTGTACAGTTTTCTCTAAGGATTCATAGAAAAGGCTAAATTAATTAAATTCTGTACTCTAGACTAATTTGGATATTAGAATTTTACGTAATAATTCTTTATACATTGGAAGATTTATATTTTATGTGTTCTCATAACATAGTGTCCTTAGTTTCCTTATAAAATCACAATGTTCAAATTTCATAATTTTATATACAGGCTGGCATCACATACAAGGTGACCATACTTTTTTAACAGGAGATTACTGTATTGTACTTTCCATTAACGTTGTTGGTTTGTTTAATTTGATAATATGCGAGTTAACAGTTTTCTAGCTTCCTTTTACCTTTTTTTTATCTCTAGTAAGTTGGCCGCTGTAGAATTTCACCATTTTGGATAACGCTCTTGTATTTAGGAGTCTGTATACGCATGCGCCTACGATCGCGCTCCCTTTTCTCAGTTCTCGGACTGAGCTTCCGTAAGTAAAATTGAGTGGCGCTACCTATCATCCTCTATTTTAGTCACCCATGCCATATACAGTAAATAGAAGCTTCCGTAAAATTTGTGCGATATGACTACCGGTTTCGATCTGTTTTCGATCATCTTCTAGTCGCCATCGCTGAGCCTGCGCGTTGTAGGTAGCAACTTTGTACGAATACATATTGCAGTGGATTTTTCCCCGAAGAAAAAAATATAAGAAACTATAAAAGACTATATATTTATGTGTGTTTTATTCCAGAAAGATATTTAACAATATTTCATATTTCTTGAAAAATTTATTATAATGTGTATTTTTATCCACGCCTGTAGATTGTTCGAACAATTGTATTGATGTATGCAGTCCAAGTTATGCGGTAGTATTTTGCAAGTGCAGATCTTTTGATTTATGTTAGGTAGGGCAATGATGCTGTTTCCGGGATCCTGGTGCTTTGAGAGATTAACCAGCTGTCGCACAGATAGGTCCAAGTTTTTGTCACTGAATAGAAACTTCTTTTTTATTCAGAAATTTTATTTAATTGCGGTTTGCGTTTTTAGTAAGATAATTGAGCTCAGTAAAGTCAGTAATTTTCGGTTTATAAAATATTTTGTAATCCGAGGAATATTAAGGAAAATTTTCAGATTTCTTTTGACGTTTTTTTTTACGAGTAAAATATTCTAGAAAGTTAGAAATTGGTGGGAAAGATTTGTTTGTTTCATGTTAAATGTGCGCATGATTTAAAAATCATGGTTGCGTGTGAATACAGATAGTTTTCTGTTTGACGTTTAAATAATTGGGATAAAGTAATTTGATAAAGTCTGACAGTTTTTCTAAATATTTAATTAATAATTTGCTCGCGGTCATTTATAGTGAGGTTTTTTCTCTTCTACTGTCATTTGTATCAAAGTTTTCCTCACAATCTGTCTCATATTAGATGTTTCAGTACGGCTTTATATTTGATAAAGTCTTATTTTTTTTTATTTTTTATTTTTTCATTAAAAATTTATGGGGGGAATTTTTGTTTGTCTTCTCTAATCCCTTTTGTTTTATTATTGTGCTACGTACCCTATGAGGGTAAATCCTGAAGATTAGAGAGCTCCTGGAAGGCGTATCCGATTTGAGTGAAGCTGGGCAAGCTACTGTGTATTGTGAACCAAATCAAAATAAGTAATCAACATCACAATTCACTGCAAACACTGTAAACGACGCTTCAAAATTCTATGAACGGTACTAGAAGCTCATTTGAACTGATAAACGACGAACTGATGTATGTGGGTTTTCTCCAATAAGGTTTTCAACGTGTTCAACAACATTTTGCTGTGTATGTGATCTACTAGAACCTTTGTTTTTTAACACAGATTCTGCAGCACGCAACTTCTCCACGACTAGACGAATGTGTTGATGTAAAGCGGTATTATCCACAACTCTATTAAAAAGCTGCAAGTGAAACTGTAGCGTATACTGCAGCGCCTGCATCACGCGTAGGTAGCATTATAATAATTTGCAAGTACTCAGTGCCCTAAGATGAATTCTTTTTGAAACACGTACAATGAAATAGGTCATAATTTTTTAGTGAAAAAGGATATATGTCCATCAAGAGTAACTGTTATATATAATAAAATGATTACCCTATTTCATACCTAACTCTACATAAAGCACTTATCAAAAAGAAAACGCTACAAAAATCATTTGATTAACGTAAGAAATTCTGTCTCTATAAAGTGAATTATTTTAAACTCATTTCCCTCAATTGTTGAAATTTTGACTTATCACCTTATTCACGCGGCGTAACGACGATTATTGACGTAAAACCTATGAATTCGAGATATCTACAAAGTTATGATATAACGACAAGTACGCACTTACGAATTCTCGCTTCGTGAACATCGCCTTTACTATAGAAGGCAGAAGGCAGAAGGCAGACAAATCTGTGTTAAAATTATGGAGCACCTCGTGATATTTACCTGAATGTTGTGTATATTTTCTATTCATTTGTTATTCTACAAGATTAAAAGGAATGCAGCGTAACTATTCAGCATACTTTCACGATCTAAAAGAATTAAATTTTCATTTAAATTTCTCTTTCATTTCATATTCGCCACGTAAATTTATGCACTACGCAATCTGCTTTTTTTTTGTTCGTATTTGCGTTTGTAAGCTCGCCTTTTCAAACGCGAAAAATTTAAAGCAGACGCTCGTGCGAAGAAGAAAAAGTTTATTTGTTAGACCGTTTCAAACAGTTGAATAGTTTTCAATCCAGACGGCGCGAGCGTACCGCGAAAAGCGAAGTAGAACAAACGCAATATAAAATCCGAAAACATCAAATCCATCCGTCGCATTTGTATAAATTGTTTACATTGTGTTTTTACAACGTTCCGTAGAGCAAATCAAACGTTTCGGAATTAGGAAAGTTTCTCGGTGTTTGTCGCGACAGCCACCCGGAACATTTTATTGGGTTTACATACATATTCGGAAAGGCACCAACGGTTTCCAAAGCTTTTATGAGGTATTTACTGCCGCTTTATCGCTGATTAAATGGTCTGGCGTAGTTTTTCCTGTAGCCATTTCGCCTTGAATCAAAGTTAGCAACACACATAGTCGATAAGCATTCGGAACATTTGCAGTGGAGTTCGATGTTTGTTTAGAAACATAATTAAATGGTTAACGTGTCGATGCATAGTGTAGTTTATGGCTAGAATTGTGTGTTTACTTTTATGGTTTAAGAAGTAACATTCTTACAATACTACAAAATAAAATATATTAGTCCTAGTTTTATTGCTTTGGAACGCAAATGTAGGTGATATTCTGCAACATCTTCCAAGAATATCATATTGGAACTATCAACTGGTTTGTATTAAATCAGCGATGCACATACTGCGGCCTGCTGGCCGCATGCGGCCCACTGTCGATATTTATGCGGCCCGCCAACGAATTTTAAAAATTGTTCAAAAACTACAAAAGTATGTAAAAATCCATTCAAATCAATTTTTCTTAACTTTTTTTTTTATTCTAACTTTTGTAATTGTTAGTAAGATATGTATCTTTAAGTACCTACTACTTTCTTGTTCAGGTTTACTACGTAGGACAGGTATGCTCCTCGTCGTTCCAAGCATATTGTTACGAGAGTAGAAATCTCTCGAACCAACCAGATTACTCGAAGATTCGCGAAACACGTCGGTATTATCCCCGAACAATGTAGTAGGTTCTCGATGTTAGGTAACTCGTATAAATACAACGCATCGTCCGCTATCTGGGCAGTTAAGTTTTAACTACGGACAAGCGAACATTATATTGTTTGAATTGTTATCTGTGAAGAATAAATATTTCGTCGTTCGAACTTGGCATCTACCTACGTAACAATATAACATCAATTTTGAAATGGATAAACCAGGCCCGAGTAAAAAACGTAGTCGTAAGGTTGAAGATAAAAATTGACAGTTTCAAGATATTTGGACCGAAAAATACTTTTTTATTTCATTGCATAACAAAAGTGTCTGTTTAATATGCAAGGGTAGTGTTTCTATTCCGAAGGAATATAATGTGAAAAGGCCTTATGAAGCCCAGCATCATACTTTTACCAAATTAACCGGCGAAAATCGAATGCAAAAAATTTCCACTTTACAAAGGGAACTAATAGGCTAGCAAGCTATGTTTACAGAACCAATTCAAGATGCTGAAACATCTACTGAAGTTAGCTTTGAAATATCTCGAATAATAGTGAAAATGACACAAAAATATATGGGGGTTGTTTATGATGTTATTTAAAATTACTACTATATACTTAACTATTATATACAACATTGGAAAAGAGGTGTATATATAAGATCCAACTGGTCGTTTAGAACAATATCTATTGTGTTGTTTCAGCTTTTAAAAATTTCTAGAGACTCTAAAAGATTTAATTTACGACCTTTCTCGGCCAAATGCAATATTTTATGATGACCAAATGTATGCCTTTCAGTAATAATATGGTTTGCGAATGTTGAATCTGTCTTCTTTAGTTTATATGACCTCATGTGTTCTTATACCCGCATAATAAAACTTCGACCAGTCTGACCTATAAATACACTTTTACAATCATTACAATATAATTTGTACACTCCTGATTTATTATTGGTATCTGTTTTAGGTTTTGCGTTAAAAATGAAATTACTTGTTTTTACATATGGTTTGTAAGCTATACTAACATTAGTATTATTTTTTGAAATTATATTTCCAATTTGCTCGCTTATTTTACCGAAGTAAGTTAACGAGACAAATTGTTTCAAATTAGCACTATTGTTAGGATATACTAAACTAAGGGCCAATTGTAACTGTTTTTTTCTTTAGTATACTGTCAATTACGCTACTTTTATGACTATTGTTTACCGCTATTTGTTTTATAGTATTGATTTCACGAACAAAAGATTCATTAGACAAAGAATATTTAATGCTCTATGTATCATAGAATTAAAAAATGAATGTTTGTGTGTCTTAGGGTGTAGTGAATCTTTGGGAATAATGCAATCAGTGAAAGTAGGTTTACGATATATATTAAATTTTAAGCTCTGATCTAATTTGTTTAATTTTAAATCCAGGATGTTAATACTGTTATTCTCTTCTATTTCTATTGTAAAATTTATATTAGAATGGATTGAATTTATGTAGTTCAGAAATGTTTGTAGTTGTCTATGAGTACCCTTAAAGCAAGCTAGGATGTCGTCTACATACCGATACCAAAATTTAATGTTTTTTACCTAGTTGTGATAAAAGAATTTTTTCTGTAATGTGCTTCATGAAAATTTCAGCTAATAGAGGGCTTAGAGGTGAGCCCATTGCCAGACCTTCTGTTTGTTTGTAGAATTTGTTGTTAAATGTAAAGTAAGTTAGTCACCAACCAAAGTTACTTTACATTTAACAACAAATTCTACAAACAAACAGAAGGTCTGGCAATTGGCTCACCTCTAAGTCCTCTATTAGCTGAAATTTTCATGAAGCATATTACAGAAAAAATTTTTTTATCACAACTAGGTAAAAAACATATTAAATTTTGGTATCGGTATGTAGACGACATCCTAGCTTGCTTTAGGGGTACTCATAGACAACTAGAAACATTTCTGAACTACATAAATTCAATCCATTCTAATATAAATTTTACAGTAGAAATAGAAGAGAGTAACAGTATTAACTTCCTGGATTTAAAATTAAACAAATTAGATCAGAGCTTAAAATTTGATATATATCGTAAACCTACTTTAACTGATTGCATTATTCCCAAAGATTCACTACACCCTAAGACAAACAAACATTCATTTTTTAATTCTATGATACATAGAGCATTAAATATTCCTTTGTCTAATGAATCTTTGTTTTGTAAATATAAACTAAAGAAGACAGATTCAACAATCGCAAACCATCTTATTACAGAAAGGCATACATTTGGTCATCATAAAATATTGCATTTGGCCGAGAAGGGTCGTAAATTAAATCTTTTAGAGTCACTTGAAATTTTTAAAAGCGGAAACAACACAATAGATATTGTTCTTAACCTCTTTTCCAATGTTGTATATAATAGTTAAGTATATAGTAGTAATTTTAAATAACATCATAAACCACCCCCATATATTTTTGTGTCATTTATAAGATCTATGTAGGCCTGTAACTTTTGCAGGTTCATAATGACATTGTATGTCGAAGCCGCGGTCACTATTACATGTGAATAAAGTGGTATAACAAAGTTATTGTTTTATTTTATTTTATTATTTTCAAGAAAAAAAACTTTTATTTGTCAGTGACAGTACTGCATGTATGTTAAAAACAGACAGCCTATTAAAAGAAAGATATCTTAATATGCTGCATATTACTTGTGTAGAGCACATGCTCTTCACAGAATCTGTGAATATATCAGTGACACCTTTCCGAAAGTTGATAGACTTGTAGCTCTTTTCAGGGAAAAACTTCCATTTTTGTCACTACCTGCCTACTCAGTAATAACTATATGGGGAATATGGTTGGAAGTTACTAGTTTCTATGCAGAGAATTTCGATGTAATATCTTTACTTGGGCCACCGTGCCTTCTTTTAGCTTGTATATTCCAACTCCAACACCTTTTTGTATTTTAGAGCCGTCAGTGTGCCAGATATCCTACCTGAATGGCGGAGAATTTTTATTTACTCGTCCCTATCTGATAAGACAATTTTATATTACAAATAAAATTAAAAAATCTGAACCATTGCATTACTCAGTTTCCTTGGTAATGGAATCTGCTCCGAGTTCTTCTGTCAACTGGTCAGTGCCCTGGACTAGGGTCTAGGTATTTGGCCTTGCATTACTTTGTAGGCTGTAAACCTTGCTTCTCTAGTATATGGAGATCTAGATGTGGCAAATTTAGTTAATTACCTCTAGCGCAGCGTTAGGAGTTTTTGGACACTATGCGACTGCTCCATCGCTTATTAGAGGTCTGGTTAGCTTTGTATTTAACCGAAGAGTCATTTTTGGAGTGAATCTCCAATTTTTACGACACATCTGTCTATAATTGCCCAAGATCATGTTTGCTTTATGGTGACTTCTAATATGTGAGGGTTTCACGTAAGCATTTGGTCAAACAGTGCCCCCAGTTGTTCCTCGTCCGTCAACTCATACCAGCTTTCAATTAAAATACTACCGGTACTTAATTGTGGTCAAACAGAATCTCAGTTGCTTCCTCGTTCAACCATTCATACCAGCTTTCAATTACAGAACTACTGATACACTTGGCTTCCTTGTCAAATTAAACTTCTGTATTTTTGATCCCTAGTTCTTTGTGCTCTTTGTGTTATCAGAGCGTTTATTGATAGCATCTTTACACCAGTCGTTTACCATGTTTAGGTTAGCTTGTGTTCTTTCTAAATTAACTAATGCAAAACGTCCTTGGACGATAATTGCTAGGTCGTCTGAGTATGTCAGGAAGAGAAAGCATTTTTTGGATAATTTCTCAAGAGGATCATCTTCTAAGATCGCCCACAAGGGAGGTGATAGTACACCTTTGTATGGGCAAACCTCGCCTGCTCTGGCCACAATGGTGGCTTCACCATTATTATTCCCATTTCCACATTTCCACTTTCTACTTCTTTCACTTCGTAAAGACTTTGTTGTTACATCATTAAATGCTCCTTGTATATCTAGAAAAACGACTAGTATTATATCTTTTTCTTTCTTCGCCTTTTTAAATCGTCCAACGCCGAGTCTGTAGATCTTCCCGATTGGTATACTGAGTATTTTCTCATTAGCCAATACATTTTTATATGTTTGATATTAAGTTCTTCTCTTTTCTTTTTCAAGTGTGCCTTCCATGTGCAGTGTCGCATCTAGAGTAATACTATTGAGGTATTTTGCCGTATTCGAATTAAGTACTTGATTGTCGTTCATCAAGGTTCGTATGTACCAACGTTATTGGTGAAGTTTATACGAATAGACTTTCCTATTATTTAATTTTGTTCCCCACTAGTTCATGGGCAGATCCAATCGACTGCTGTATGTAGTTCTTCTGTGGCTTCGAGGCTGGATTCAGCTACTCCTGCAATTCTCGCAGTAGCAGAAGTCCAGAATTGCAGTGTCCTACACAAAAATGGCGATTGTACTATTTTCTAGTACAGAAATGTATGGCAGAGATGTGATACTTGAGGGAAAACAACAAAAATTAAATTAATAACGAGCCATCGAAAAAATTCATAATTGGAGTAGACTGTGAAATTGGGTTGGTACTTTAGCCACTTCCACATAATGACACATTACTTGATGCTTGACAGTTTCATTTGGTTTCATTGTAAAAAAAGCTTATGGCACTGAAATGATACTACAACAAAAAAGAAAACAAATAATTTATTTAATATCGAAATCATAATCAAAATTTACATATAGCTACAGAAGTTGTTGAAAATGTTGTCCATTTACATCTAAACACAAACCAACTCTTCTCCGCAACCCAGCAAAAACTTTATGCAGCATTTGCGGTGAGTTGTTGATCTCTTCACACTTTTCTATTATGCGAATTCTCAGTTGTTCCAGACTATGAATTGGCGTTGAATAAATCGAATTTTTGATGTATGGCCATACGAAAAAATCACATATGTTTAAATCGCTAGACCTAGTTGGATATGGGATTTCAGTGTTCCTGCTTATTATTCAGTTATTAAAAAATTCTCTGAGATATTGAAGTGTTTCTCTGGTCGTATGTGCTGTTGCACCATCTTGTAGGAAATACCCATTTTGTAATTCCTCATCATACAGTTTGATTTATGAATGAGCCGAGTATCTAATTGCGATATCGGGCAGCAGTAAGTGTACCTTAAAAAAAAATGGGACCCACCAATCTTCTTCGACATATTCCAACCCAAACACCAACTTTTTGGGGATGCAAAGTTTTTTCAACAAAAAAATGAGGATTTTCGGAGGACCAACACCTCATATTCTGTGAATTAACATATCCAGAAAGATAAAACCAGGCCTCATCCGTGAAAAAAACTGTGTTAAGATATCCTGATAGTGTAGATTATTTTGAAACCATTGACAAAATTCCACTCGTCTTAAATAATCCACTGGATAAAGTTCATGGAAACATTGCAGCTTGTATGGATGACAATGTAAGACTTTTTTAAGAATGAACTGGCACGTACCATAAGATAAATTTGTTTGTTGGGTCACTACTGAAATGGATGTTTTTGGATTTACATCAATAATATGCTGAAGGATTGTATGTTTAGATGGCCGTCCACTTCCAGTTTTTCGACCGACACTACCAGTCTCTCTGAATAACTTTACACAACTTGTCAAAACATTGTAAAAATCATTGTAGTCAAACACTAATTCAGGATGTTCTTCACTAAAATCAGCCATGCATTCCGTAATTGAATACTGCCACTCGCCATTTACTTTCACACCTGTACGGAAGTAACATTCGATAATTTTTGCTTTTTATTCTATGTTGAATACCATTTTTTAAATAAATTTAATTTTCTTAATAAGAGTTTTGAAAAATTTGACACAAACTTATAGTTTCAATGTCAAATAATAGATGTCATTATGTGGAAGTGGCTAAAGTACCAACCCAATTTCACAGTCTACTCCAATTATGAATTTTTTCGATGGCTCGTTATAAAGTATAACTATAATACAGACAATGAATTAAAACAAAATCATTCATTATAAAAGCCAACGAGTTAAAATTACGTTTTCTCATACTAGGAAAATTATATTTGCGGAATATCAGTGATTCCCCCACTATACACCTAATAAACAAGAACGAAAGCGAAATTCCTCACTGAATTAATCACTATTAAAAATTAATTACAGACGCTATTAGAAAGAAAGAGAGAGCGAGGTAATAGAATGTAGCACCATCAATAAAATGCCATTTAGTAAATGAATTTCATTCGATATCAGGAAAAATCATCGGACAAATTTTAATTTTATTGAACACTTGAAAATTGCGCCTCTCAACTTCCGTTTTATGCACTTAATTAAAAAGAAGCAGCTTTTTAAAGTTTAATTAAGAAGGAGAAACAATAGAACGAATCGAACTAATGTACAAGAGTAGGAAGAAAAGATAAGAGGAAAGAAATGTTAGGGCGTTGACGTGCCTTAGGCGAGTATTTGTTTTACGTCAAATATCGGAGGAAGGGATCGTTCACGTTCATTTCGTCGTCCTAAATCCGAGAGATGCAGTAAGATTAGAGTCAATAAGACTTATTAAAATTTCGCTGATCTTGTCTTTTGTGTTATCTTTATTATGTCTATAATCTTAATTCCCTTCATAAGCGGTTTTGTTGCCGTATGAGTACATACATAGACAAGCTTTATTGGTGTGTTTTCTCCAGCGAAGCTGATAATCTTGCGGAATCGATCGCCTCAGTTATGCCCCTTATTATGCCATGTTATTGTATTCCTTCTGGGATTAATTTATTTCCAATATTGCACACATTTCTATCACATGTTCTATTTAACACATCTTTCAATAATAATCATTTACTTAATCTTGTTAATGAATGTTTCAGCCGGTTTTTGGTGAAACATTGTATGTATTTAGATATACTTAAGAATAATTATATGAAAAAACTTGTTAAGTTACACCATTTTACTTTATAGTTTTAACAATACTACTTCGGTAGTTCTATTAATCGCAAAGAAAGATCTAATTCAACTAAATGTAGGAGGATTGTGATAACTAACCTAAGACACATATTTCCACACATTCAATTTAATACTTAAAGGCAGGATTATATGCAAAAAACAACTGAAAATATGCAGATAAATATGCAGATGTTTTAACCTAAATATGCATTTCCTTATGAAAAACATTCCGGTAAAAAAATAGGAGGATAATTAAAAAATGTAATACTGTAGAAAAAAATATTCTATTATGTTCACTACAAGTTTATTTAGAACATTTTACAACATAATTAACTATAAAAACAATTTACAATCACATATTACTCAAAGTTTTCAACAGAAAAATTGTAACGCTTGTCTGAAAACATGTATTTATATATTGAAAAGGTTCGCTCTACGTCGATGCTTGTTATAGGAGCACATTTCAAATTAGGAACATCATCTATTATCAAGTCAATATTTTCTATTGAATCATCACACAAGATTTTTGCAATGTCCTTATTTTCTCCTATTACACTTAAAAAAACTTCATTCACCGACTGCCCCACTCCTCCTTTAACATCAAAAAATGATTTTTCAAATTTGTTTATTATTTCAACTCTCTCGGTTAGCGACATAAATTATTTTTTCAACTTCAATATAGAAGTGGAAATAAAACTGTAATTGGCTTTAATAAACTTCAACTGTTGAGGTATTTCTTTACTCGAATACACCTTTTGGGCGTCTATCACAGATTGTGCATTCCTATCAAGATCCATAATAATTGTCTTTATTCCTTCATAATAATTTGCATGAAGAATAGCAGCCTCCAAACACGTTCCCCATCGTGTGATTACTGGTTGAGGAGGAAGCGGAGCAGCGGGTAGATGTTTGTAAAACTGAACTCGTAATGGGGCATTTAAAAATACCTTCTTAACACTACTAACTAAAGTATTTACTAAGGGAAAATGGTTTCTGACTTCTTCTGCAACACGATTTAGTCCGTGCGCCAAGCAAGTTGCGTGAATAAAATTTGGGTAAAAGATTTTCAAGTTGAAAGCTGCCTTCACCATGTATGGTGCAGCCTCCGTCAAAACAATAGAATTTTCTCTGTTGGAATCAATTTCGGAAGAATGTTGCCAGTTCTTCCTGTATAAACCTTGTTCTTGCCAAATTATTTGCCTTTTCCAACTGTTTGGATGAAATTAAATAAGATTTTTCTGGAACAGATACGTTAAAGATACCAATCATTAAATGAACTATGTATCGGCCCACACTATCAGTAGTTTCATCTACGCATATGCTCAATGACATGGAAACTGCAACACCAAGAAGTGGTGCTAATTTTATGACCAAACTTGGTAGAAACGTATAACTAGTCAAACGTAATAATTGATTAAAATTTTGTTGCGATATATCAAGTGGTCATGGCATTTCTGACACTTCATTCAGTTTTCGCTGACATTAATGTGTGGTGTATTTATTGTTTGTTTATTTATTTCAACGGTTTTGTCTTATTATACCTTTGTTTAACGTGTTTAGAGAGTTTTATTATGCCTAGAGTGCGGCAACGTGGAAATTATCGCCAATTAAGCGAATTCGACAGAGGTCGAATTGTTGGTTTGCGAGAAGGTGGTTTTTCATACAGGGAAATTGCAAATCGCTTTAACCGGAACCAATCCACCATTATGCGCTGTTATCAATCATGGACTAGGGAGGGTCAGGAAAGACCCCGAAGAGGAACCGGAGGCCGAAGAAGAACTAATGGGATACAGGACCGCCGCCTTCGCCTAATGGCACTAAGAGACAGGTTCTCCAGTACCAGATCAATTGCTGACGTGTGGTTAGGTAATCAAGGTCGTCCAGTAACCCTTCGAACCGTTTATTGGCGAATTAGGGGTTTCGGCTTACAATCTTATCGTCCACATCTTGTGTTACCACTTACGGCTCAACACCGACAGCAACGTTTGGAGTGGTGTAGATTGCGAATGCATTGGATCGTGGAGTGGCATAAGGTGGTGTTTAGTGATGAATCTCGATTTTGTCTAGGGATGGATGATGGCCGTATGAGGGTCAGACGAAGACGTGGGGAACGTAGTGATATTCAGTTTTCCGTTGAAAGGCATGTGCATCGAGCAGTAGGTGTTATGGTATGGGGTGCTATAGCATATGGGAGTAGGTCTCAGTTGGTGTTCATCCAAGCCACCATGAACGCCCAGCGTTACATTGCTGAGGTGGTAGAACCCCATATTCTTCCATATCTTCAAATGCTCGAAGACCCACTTTTCCAGCAGGATAGTGCCCCTCTCCAGGTAGCGAGAATTTCTATAAATCGCTTCGAAGAGGCTCATGTCAATTTCTTGCCATGGCCACCCAAATCCCCCGACCTCTCGCCAATAGAACATGTGTAGGACATTATGGGACGAAAACTTATGAATTTAGCCAATCCCCAGCAGACACTAATAACTCTCCGACATGAATTACAGGTTGCTTGGGACTCCATACCCCAAGAGGATATCGACCACCTAGTCGAATCAATGCCACGAAGAGTGAGGGAGTGTGTAACTAATAGGGGCGGCTCGACACATTATTAATAAAAATTATGTTAAATTGTGTTAGTCTTTTGTTTTTTTCTTTGAAATTTTAATTAATTATTGCCTTTGAATAGTTATACGTTTCTACCATATTTGGTCAAAAAATTCGCACCCCTTCTTGGTGTTGCAGTTTCCATGTCATACAGTATATATAAAGATAATAGTTTGCAACAACCTTCTTAATGCTATTCAATGTTTCGTCGGGGTGTTATATTTGCTGATGTATTTTTGCAAAAATAACTTAACATTTAAATTATTTAATTTATGTAGTGGAATATTTGCCGACACAAATCTTCATGAAATTGTTCTTGTTCCGATTTTTTGGAAGTTTATAGCAAACATTGCGGTAATGCTTGCTGACTCTTGTTCGCCAATTTCATCTTTGTTAGTTTTGCAGCATGAGATGGAGTTTTCATATGTTGGTCGACTTGGAACTTTCTCTCACTTGTAATCTGCAAAAAAAAATATCACATCATCCGTTGTTTTCTTATAAAATAAATGCTAGTAAATGATAAAGGAATAATTAAATACTTAATTAATTAATTAATAAGAGGAAATAAACCTAAAATTTTACTCACAATCTTGCAGCTCTTTTTCTCCATCTATACGCAATTCTGAATAAGGTGCAATTCATCCACGCACAATCGCTATCTTCGGCATTTTTGCTATTATATATCACAACCCACAACTCACAAGTTTACACATCGAAAAGCCAACGTAAAATAAAATTACTTTGTAATGTGGGAATAAATTTCTCCGAATAGCAATGAAAATACTCCTAATTTTCTGGTAAAATGTATTTCTGTATTTATTTAGAAGTTTTAAAATATTAACTTTTCCTGGAATTTTGTCTCGGCCTGGATGTATGGGAGAGCATTAATCAATTCTTGGAGACGCTTATCGGAAAAGTAACGGGAAGAGGCTTAGTAAAATGCGATTTTTAATTTAAAGTGGGCTGTTTAATTTTTGTTTGTTTGTTACAACCACGACATATTTTTGGTAATGCCTATAATAAATTTGATTTAGTAAATAAATAAAACTCGGCTACTTGAAATATCCAAAAATGCTGAATTACTACAAAATATGCAAATAAATGCTGAATTACTACAAAATATGAAAATAATATACAAAATGCATATATTATGCAAATATGAATTTTTATGCAAGGTGCATATAATCCGGTCTTTAAGTAATACTTATTTAAGGAAACACGTCCATTTTAATTATTGTATCTTTCGATATTTTATTTTAAATATGTAACCAGGTCACGTTAACTAGGTTAGTAGTAATTAGAGATGATATACATACCAAAGACTGAGGTGATTTGTCAGTCTTATGTATCTGATCTTAACGTTGTCATAGAAGTGAATATCGTAACTTGTAATGATATTGGTATTTGTTTAATTAAACGATATTATATATCGTTACCGAATGTGTTATTATAAAAACCTGGCCTCTAATGAGTCCGCCTCGGAAACGAAGCTACGACCAGCACCATGAGGCATTACAGGACAACTTACAATGTAATGTAAAAGCGCCACCAAGAAATACCCAGAACGTGAAGAAAAATGCAGTAACTTCTTCTTATAAATAAATCACTACCATCCCCTTCAAAGTACTATCTTTTCGCATGAATACACCAATTCCAGCTAACTGACCATGACTGCAAGCAGTGCTGGAACTGTTAACGTGTTCAGCACCGTCTGCAATTCGATCTGGATCTCTTCAATAGTATCAGAATGGCTCCCATTGACCTTCAGTTCTAACTTCGGAAACAAGAAGCAGTCATAAAGGGTAAGATCTAGGGAGTTGGAAGGGCAGGGTAGTACTGCTGTCCTCGTTGGGGCTAGAAACTGACACATCACAAGTGACGTGTGGGTTGGTGCATTGTCGTAGCTGTTACGTTTCAAATACCATTTTTAAATATTAAATGCGTGTCTTTGCGTCATGTTGTACTTGCATATTGAACTAGAGTGTACATCGTGAATGCAGGTACCGTATAATGTCAACGCCATCCCTATTTCGTATCTCGTGTTGTACGCGATTTTACTTAGGAACTTATTGTTTATATGTCGTACAGGCGGAGATGTGACAAGGTTTGGATTATCGCATTATGTATGTGTGAGTTATTTGATGAGAATATTTGAGAAAACACCTTGACCGCGGATATTAAACCTTATTAGAACTCCCTTTATCGGATATAAGCACGCTGGTCAAGGATATTTTTTGTGCCCTCATATTAACTAGGAGTAAGTGACGCACTCGTTATATACGGCATTAATGTCCGATATCTACGTATTTCTGTTTTTGTTAATACATGAATTATATCTTAGAGCTCTTTCTTCTTGCTGTTGGCTGTTGAATTTCACGACCGCCAAAATATAAGAACCACTTGAGAGAGTTAACTTGAACAACATAGCTAGAATCTCGTGCTAACTAAAAGAATAGACGCTATTGCATTTGTTTTGGCGTCGGCCTACGAGTATATCAGCCCAGGGTTGGTTTCAATTTATACCGTTGCTTTTAACTAATAATACATTCATTTGTTGAAAATTTAATAATTAAAGACGTCAGACTATATGCCCCAGCAGTGGCGTTGTGTGAAGAGTTTAGCAGAATAACAGTGCGCTTACTTAAAAATAAATATATCGACTCCCAATACAAAACGTTAAAAAAAAACATAAATAACTTACCCAACATGTTTACATTGTTGCAAAAAAATGCGGATGTGCGCAATGAATAAACTGCACCATATGTTTCTGTATTAGCCTCGGAAAGGTTCGTACGTAGCGACGTATATATATGTTTATATACAGAGAAGAATTGTTCGACGTTGAGAGGTGTTATATTTGCATAGTTAAAGCGCTCTTTGTATCTGTACAACGGATCTTCAGTATTGGTAAAAAGTTGCCCTAATTTTGTAAAATCTACATTTTTATCTAATACACTGTTAAATTTTTCATGGACACAATCACATTTTTCATCTTCAAGGATATGCAGCACTAGTTTTACGTGGTCAATATTTGCTAATGAGTCCGATAAGGGCAGCGCAGTGTTCTGTAAATTTTTTATTGCGTCCAGTATTGGAACGTAACTGTCGTAAATAATTTTTAAATTTGCTGCAACTTGAGGATTGTTAAATTGAATCTGGCTGAGCCGTATTGCAGCTGCTTCTTTGGCATCTAGTTGTAAAATCACGGATTTAATTTTTTCAAAATGTTTATAATAATAAAATGCTTCTTCTAACCAAGTACCCCATCGTATAAGAATTGGTTGCGGCGGCTCGGGTATATCAGGACACAGCGAATGAAATAGCCGAATCCGTTTCGGAGATTTAAGAAAAACCGCTTTCGTTTGTCCTATCAGTTGATCCACATCAGGATAAGTTGTACGTATAGTGTTTGTTACAAAGTGTAGAGCGTGAAGCAAACATGTGACATGCAGCAAGTTTGGTTGAATCGTTTTGAGTAAGTTTGCCGTGGAACACATAACCTTAACAGCATCGGTAACTAACATTAACACTTGCTTCGGTAAAATCTCAAATTTGTGTAGTGTTTCTATTAATACATCATATATCGCTCTGGCAGTACACCGTTGCATTCGTTTACAGGTTAGTAAATAAGGAGGAGAAGGTCCTTGCGGAGTGAGCGTCCGTACTAGAATGGCTAGGTTGGACTGTTTTTTAATATCTGTAGTTTCGTCTATTGTTAACGACAGGAATTTTTTTTTACCGTATTTTTCGTACAATTTACAATTCTCTCACGCACTGACGGTACGTAATTCCGTAGCGTACTTCTCGCTGGTAATTTCCACGTAGGATTGTATTTCTTCCAAAACTGACGAAACATTGGCTGTTCCACTTTCTGCATTGGTATATTGGTCGCAATTAACATCATTGTTAAATCACACACAAATGTATTATATGATCTGCGTCCACTATTATTCGATTTATGTTTGTCACTATTTGTATGTCTTTGGCACTGACTTGCTTTCCCAGTTAATAAAGTTGTTTCACAAACTAAACATTTCACTACGGTACCGTCATATATTAAATCGGGAAACCGATGTAAAAATTTCTTTACTACGTTAGCATGCAACCGAGTCGATGCATTGTTTCTACGCACTCCCGACATTTTCAACACGATTGTGTTAACAATGTATCGCTTACAACGTCTCAACGGCAACTGAATTGATCGTCGTACGCCTCTACTCGATACCTCCACATCACGCTACTGTTCGGGCACATAGTCTGCCGTCTTTATTAATAATGCATGCAACCATTTAATAATACATTCATATGTTGAAAATTAATAATACATTTAGTAGTAATTAATAATCATTCAGTTTTGTCTTAGCTATATTTATTAAGTCATTTTGGGCGTTTAATAACTTATTATTGTTTACTCCATTTTACATTCATTACTTTGTATTGAGTCTTGTCGTTGATGTCTTTAGTTATATAAATATTTAACGTCGTACTTTATTTAATAGTAAACTTTTTTACGTAAGGTCGTATTTTGCTTGTGAGCGCAAACCCGAGATCTCTAGTATATTTATATCTCTTTGTTCATATATAATATGCACTCTGGTTTATACGCAGGCGTGTTCACAATTTTTTCTACATTTATTATTTTCATAAACAGAGACGTTTGAAACTTTATTTTACTGTTTTGTGTTTTGAGTTACCAGTATTTAAAATAAATATTATTTCATATTATTTTGGTTGTCGTTCCTCTTATTCATTCCCTTTAGCTTTAGTAGACCTGGGATTAGCATGGGTATGTTACCGCATGTACGGCCCCCGCGTAATGTATATTCCCTTAAACAAGCAGCTTTTAAAACGCTTTGGCACCCTTTTTAAATATAGATCGGTCAGGTTAACAACGTTTCGTCAAGGAACCCATTTGTCTTCACTGGAGCTACGCTGTGGTATTGGTCAGCTGACTTGTAGGTTTAACGGCAACCCGCCCATGAAAGGTAATTCTGAGGAGAGTCCTTGGATTTCGGTAACTTAGTAATACAATTTTCGCGAGTTTTGTTGTTTAGACGTAGCGCAGGTCACATGGTGTAGAATTGTGGCGCCACTTGGCAGGTCGCTTACCTCAAACGCTTTCTCTTAGTCGCCGAAGAACACCGGAATAAAATCATCAATTAACTGTTTCACCTAGTGGGAGGAATTCTTTGCGCACGACGCTATCAGCGTCAAAGAAGCAAATCAACATCGACTTGATATTGCGTCGAACTTACCGTCCTTTATTCGGTCATGGTAACGATGGCGTTTTCCACTGCGATGCTACTTTGTTTCGGAATTATACCCGCACACCCGTGATTCGTTGTCAGTAATTATTGCGGTACTGAAGTTCGCAGCCGACAATGTTGCAAATGTCATTAATGAATTGTTTTCCTTCGGTCTTGCAAGATAGCATCGCACACTTTTGCCACATTTTGTGTCGTCGTTAGGCGACCGGAACGCTCATCAACCGACACGTGTCTATTTTTAAAACGATTGTACCACTTTTACGTCTGACCTAAAGTATCCCAATGAAAGCTTGTTTAACCGTTTTCGGATTGGGTCAGGTTGGGTTGGGTTGGATTGGATCGGTCCGTGTCTGATCGGGCCGGGCCGGGCTGGGCTCGGCTGAACTAGGCCCGGCTGGGTTGGGTCGGGTTGGGTTGGGTTAGGTTAGGTTGGGTTGGTTCAACAAATTAAATTATTATTTAACGGTAGAATAAATGCAAATAACTAAATACCGCAGAGGGACGAGTAGTTACGATTTATTTTCAATAGAAAATTCAGATGGATCAAATTCTGGTACAGGTGCTACTATAAAAACTGACAATATATATTTCTCTTTAAATGTTTTAAAGCATACATCAACTGAGTTGTTTTCGTTTGAAAACCGTCAAGTTATTCTACAAGACACTCTACCTACTAGATTTTTAACAACGCGAATTAACTTAACTCTCCAAAAAATGTTCTTTATTAGCTTAACATGCTTAGAAAATCAGATATAATGTGCGAAACATAAAAATTAATGACAATAAAATAAGTCAGTACAATCAATCTAACCATTCATCAATAATAGTAATATTACAAACACGCGTTTTAGTTCCACTTATTTTGCTAACTAGCTGTACGTCTTGGGCGGCATTTATTACTAACAAGCGTTCTGGTTGGCCGGCTGTGGTTGTGCTACTAATAATTAAATTATTCTATAATAAATAATTATGATGCTGGTGAAGTTTCATCAAAGGTCCAGGACGTGTGTGATAATACTTAATTAAATAAATATATTACAACTTACTAACTAAATAAAATGCAGAAGCCTTGTCCTTAAAGTTTGTATTTATTATTTACATAAAAGAAATTGCGCTTAATATATTTAAAAGTAATTAAATAAGAGTAATATTCACAAGGAGCGGTAAATAAGTAATTAAAACAGTAACACAAAAATAAACTGAAACGAACGTTAAACTGGGCAGTAAATTAAATGTTAATTAATTACGATTAATATATAAAATAACCTCGGTATCGAACAATACAGAGGTACCTAATGAAGCGTATGTTTGTCGGTCATGGGGTCTGCGAAGATATACTTGTACAAGTATGGAGAACGATGCTTGGCAGACGGACAAAGAATTAAATTAATTAAACCATTAAATTAATGTGCATTAGCTTAAAAGAATAATTTATATAGAACATGATAGATTACTTTTAGTTGCGGAGATGCAGGGGCACATGCATCTTGGCCGGTACTTGAACAGCACGGCGTGTAAGATGTTTAACTTACGAAGGTTCCAAAGAGAAGACCGGGAATTTGTATAGATAGAACACTGGTTTAGGAGAAGGTTTGTGTTTTATAGCACTAAGTTAAGAGAGGGTAAATAGAAGTTGTCGAAGTCTTGAGTAATAATTAATCCAAAAGCGCGACATGAAGAGTTGTGCTATCGACGACATAAATATTATTAAAATATCCCTTGTGAGTCAAACTTTCAAGTGATATGAAACACCATATATAAAAGAAGACGTACGTAATTAAATTAAAACAATTTAATTTAAAATGAAATATATATAGATAGAAATTCCAAAGTGAACGTTATAGGTTTGTTGACAAGTCAGATAGATTTCGAGGGTGTATATAGCGAGAACTGCTTTCTCTTTGCTAACGAATATGTACACACAAAAATGTCTACGTGAAGTTTTATATTTTAAAATGAAAGATATTTAAAGAAATAAATAGAATTTAAAAATAGAATTAAACATTCTTATATGCGAAGTGTAACAGTAAAAATAGCACCTTTAAACGATCAGACAATGATCACAATGATGCAGGATTTGGTGCACGTTCTTTGCTTTTTAACGCCACACATTGTAGTGTAGCAGTATAACTTAAACACAACTTAACAAAAATAAACTCAAAAATCTTTTGTCACAACTTAGCAATGTACCGTTTGAGAGATTTAGTATAGTCGTAGATCACACCAACTAGTGTTATAGAGCAAGAGTAATACCATCTCTTCGCGTGCCACATCCAAACTCCGGGAATTTCTGGGTAGCACCTGGTATTATATAAATGTGAATGTTCGAATTTACTTGGATTAATATTCTTAAACTTTTCTAAATATTAAATAACATTCACAATGTTAACTAGTTGTTCGTGACTTCATTTAACAATATCTAAATATGGTGTGATACTTTCACTAATAAAGTTTGATTACGAAACCGTAATTCAGTAATATTAAAAGAGCAATGTAAATTATAATCTGATAACTTACTTCTTAAGCACTTAAGAGAAAATTTTTGAAAATCTCTATCATGTAGAGTTAACGAGATTAGTTTGCTAATTATTCGAACTCTGATACACATTACACTCTCAAAGTACCGCCGCTGTATCTCGTAAATATTTCAGGATGCTCTTCGCTGTGAATTCAATCCAGCACGTTAAAGTTCAATTTATTTAAACACTTGCAAACGTGTTCAAGATAATAAATCTTTTCAACTGAATTTACCACCCCTTATTCTATACAAGCAAAATTCCTTCGCCATTTGTTTCTTCGCATAACAATGGAATATCTGGAAATTTTCTCAACATCTACCTCGTGAACTTCTGCTTAAGTGATATAGTGTGTAGACTCCGTTCTAGGTTTTGTATCTCGGCAAGTAAAGGGTGTGACGCGTGTCTCTGCCGGATTTATGCCAACACTTGTCGCCCACGGCCGACATCCCGCGAATTCTGATTAAACCGTTTTCACTCCCCCTTATCTGGACGTTATGTGAAATTAACTGATCCATTTAACTCGAATGGCTGATAATGTTATCGCGAATCACGTTGTCTTGTTGTTCGAAGTGGAGTGTTTTTAAGGGGAAAAATATACTTTGAAGTTCCTTCTAGAAGATTTATTATGGAATTTTGTGCGATAAATGGAATTAAGTGATATCTGCATGTTTTAGAGAAGTTTTGCTAAAGTAGAAGAATGATTACTGATGTAAAAAATAGTAATGTTTAATAACATCAAAAGTATAAATATATATATATATATATATATATATATATATATATATATATATATATATATATATATATATACAGTAGCCGCTCGGAAGAGTGAACACTCTATTCAGTGAACAGCTCGTTTATATGAACAACTAAAATTTTATTAGTAAAGCTCCATAGAGTGAACAATAACACATTCGATTCAGTGAACTGGGTAAATTCCCGGCGTATGAATTATTTTGCTGACTCGCTGGCGTAACTTACAAGAACAGCGGACAGATGTATGTATGTATTTTATTTTAGTTGTAATTCTGAGTTCTGTTGATGGTGTAGGTGTACTGTGCTAGAACATTTTTGTGTTTACAATAAAAATGAAGCGAAAAGTGTTAAGTTTGCTCGAAAAATGTGAAATATTAAAAAGTCTGGACAGTGGAAGCAGTATAGCGTATTTGTCTAAAAAGTACAGAATTGTCAAATCCACAGTATGTGCAATCAAAAATAAAAAACGGGACATTTTAAGAGTCACATCAAGGCGCGGTGAAATACGGAAATGAAAAACTTTAAAATCCTGTAAGATGCCACGAATGGAAAAAAAATTATATTCATGGTTTTGTACACAAAGACTTAAAAATGTACGGGTTTCGATTGAACTTTTAAAAACAAAAGAAAAAGCTATCAATGAAACTATCGCTGAAAATCCTAATTTTAATGCTAGTGACGGATGGAGCCAAAGATTTAAACGAAGATTTGGAATAAGACATTTAAAAATTTCGGGAGAAAAGTTATCAGCTGCTCCGGAGCATGTAGGTCCATTCAAGAATTATCTTCGAAAGAAAATAGAGGATCTACAATTAACACATGACCGACGATTATACAATTATACAATGCCGACGAGACAGGCTTGTTTTGGAAATTACTCCCAGAAAGGACTTTGGTTACGTCTGAAGAAAGATCGGCCCCTGGTCGGAAAACGGATAAAAGTAGGGTTACTTTACTAGCATGCACCAATGCAACCGTTGAACATAAAATCAAACCGTTAGTGATTGGGCGTGCCGCAAATCCAAGATGCTTTAAGAACTTTTCACTTCCAGTGCAATACGCAAGTACGAAAAATGCGTGGATGACGTCGGGGGTATTTGAAAATTAGTTTCATCATTCATTTGTCCCGCAGGTTCGAAGATTTTTGAAACAAAAGGGATTACCACAAAAAGCTCTTCTACTTTTGGATAACGCTCCAAGTCATCCACCAGCAGAAAACTTGGTTTCCGATGATGGAAAAATTCTTACTGTATACATGCCTACGAATGTAACAGCTCTTATACAGCCCATGGACCAGAATGTCATTAGGTTAACAAAATTGTTTTATAGAAGAAGCCTTTTATCCACAATAGCTGCTTCTGATAGCAATGATATTTCAGCTGTCATTAAAAACTTGAGTCTAAAATATGCTGTTACACATCTGGCATTAGCATGGATGAATGTGAAAGAAGAAATAATTGCCAAGTGTTGGAAAAATATTTTATCAGATTCTTTCAATAGCGACTCTGATTCAGAAGAAGATGTTCCATTGGCTATTCTACAAGAAAAATACAAGAACAGCGTCGAGGCAGTGACATTTCAAGAAACTGTAGCATTACTACAGAAAGTGAACGGAAAATAACATACAGCCGTAAAGACATAGAAAACTGGAATACGGATGTCATAGAAGATCTTGAAGAGGATGTAATTTAAATTGAAAGTGCGGAAGAAACAATGGATGATGAGCCAATGCCAACTACCATCCCCACTCAGGAAGCTTTACAAGGACTTAATATAGTGATTTCTTGGGCAGAACAAAACATGCTAAATTCTGAAGATCTATTAACTTTGCGAAGAATAAAAGAAATCGCAGTTCAAAGATGTTTAAAAGAAAAAAAAGTTCAAACAAATTTAACCAGTTTTTTTAACAAACAAAACTGACTTCTTTAAATCATTACGTATTCATGTATCTATGTACGTGTCTATGTAGAACATGTATATTTTTCATTTGTTAATTCTTTTTGATGTAACTGAATACATATACATATAAATAAACGTTTTAAACTGCACATTCGATTGAGTGAACATTTCGATTCTGTGAACAGGTAAGGTTTTAATTAGTTCACATAATCGAGCGGCTACTGTATATATATATATATATATATATATATATATATGTGTGTTTTCCGCGGGTTTCCGCGGCTAGTAGTATGTGTTGTAACTAGATTCCGGGTTTTCTTCCGCGTTTACACTGTTTTGTCTTCGTAAAGACCGGCGCTGCTTTCTGGACGACGTTTCGGCAAAATCACATTTGCCATCTTCAGGTCTGCGATAACAGTCTGCTTCTGCTTCTCGTTACTCGTAAACAGTTTACGAGTTTACGAATCCAGTTACAACACATATATATATATATATATGTATATATATATATATATATATACAGGGTTTATACAGGGAGTTTTTTCGGATGCTTAGCGGAGATCCCGGAAACTAGCGGAGATAGAGAGACAGATTAAATGAGGAAGGAATTGCAGTTTTACCAGCTCAATTTAATGAGCCTTTTGTTTTTTGGAAAAAATGCATGGCTAACAAGATGTATCGTAAAAATAATTTTTCTGTTATTTTGTCTGACGCCTATATCTCTGTTATTTATTGATTTTAGAAAAAATGTGTAAAAAAGAAAGTCGTAAGAAATTATGCACTTAATAATACTATATAAGCTATTTTTTTATTTAAACTATAATTTTTGAGTTATAAGATAAACTGCACATCGCGTTTAATGTATATAGGTGTAGTCCATTAACACGATGCCAGATGGCAGCAAATATACAAAAAAGGTTTAAGTATATCAATACGTTATGCACGTATTACGCATTTGTTACATTTGTGGGCGATTTAAGCTTAAATGTATATACAGATACAAAACTGTTTTTTAAATAGATTTGTATTATTTTGTATACTTTGCTTCACTAGCTTGACTGATGACGCCTATAGCTGGCAGAAACACGTGTCTTAAGCAGAAGTAAGTGCTCTAGAATACGAGGTGTATTATCCATATGTACAGTTACAGATGTGTATATTACATGCCTGTTTCATTTGTAACAAATGCGTAATACGTGCATAACGTATTGATATACTTAAACCTTTTTTGTATAATTGCAAGAGGTATTAATAAAGAAGCAGAGGTAAACGAATTGGCACGTGTAATGCAAAAGCTATGGATTTCAACCCAAGAAATTGAAACGGACACAGGCATGTGACGACTATGATTTAAACCAAAAAAGTGTTACCTAAACACAAGGTAAACGAATTGGCACGTGTAATGCAAAAGTTATGGATTTCAACCCAAGAAATTGAAACGGACACAGGCATGTGACGACTATGATTTAAACCAAAAAAGTGTTACTTAAACACAAGTTGAGAGGAATCGAAAAGAGTTAATTCGTATATTGACAAAAGAACACGTATTAACAAAGTGGCTTTCAAGTCGCAACCGAATTACGTCGTAATAGAATGACAATTAAAAATGAACACTCATGACATTAATATATATCGAACTTAAAAAAAAATATTTTGAATTTGTATCGTATCAGGAAAATGCTCTAAATGTCGGTTTGATTTTCTGTCTCCGTTGTTTGCTTTTTTTGTCTCCCTCGTTGTGAAATATAAATATCCCATTGCCGGAAAAAGAAAGCCGATGCCTATTAAATCTAATTGCTTCGCAATAAGACTCCCAAATTCGTTAACGACACTAGGCTTGATTGTAGCTATCACACACACGTTTTTGAATCCGCTCGACTGCGAAAAATTACCATAAAAATTAGGGTATAGTGAGACTTTTTACCCCGCTTTACGGTGCACCCACAACCCTCGTCATATTCGCACGTCAAACAGAATCTCTCTCGTAAAATCGCACTTCCCAAAACGGGTTCGTGTTCAATGAACACAATCTCTGGAATCACTGGAAAGTGCAATGGGAATTACAAAGAACGAAATAATAAATTAAATTTGTATATAAATATATAACAAGTGTTCATTTGAAAAGTCAATCTAGTAGCATGTGTTTTCCTGAGAACATTTTGAAGTATGCCGTAAATTAAAATTTACTACTTAACCTACGAAGTCGTATATTTTGACAGCTTCATACATACAAATAAATAACAAATAATAGGTATTTATTGAAAACTATAACAAATGTTGTCCTTCAAGATCAATGCACTTTAAAATCCTCCGTTCAAAATTTCTGATAATATTCTACAACATTACTGGATTGTTATTAATTTCCATGCATTTCTGTTCGATCATCCAAATTCAATATAGGTATTCGAAATATGTTATTTTTTAGATAAGGCCACAAAAAGAAGTCGCAAGGTGTTAAATCGCATGAACGTGTAGCCCAGGCAATTTCAATATTTCGACTAATTATACGCTCATCAAAAAATTCTCTTAAATAGTCCAAAGATTCTGCAGTACAGTGACAAGGTGCTCCGTCTTGTTGGAAATATGCATTTTGTATTTCATCATCATGCAACTGATTGACAAATGTTTGTAAAATTTTCGTACGGTACCTTTGAGCAGTTAACGTTCCCTGAAAAAATATTGGTCCAATGATTCGCCTTTGGCTTATCGCTGCCCAAACACCAATTTTCTCTGGATGTAGCGATTATTCATTAATTACATGTGGATTTTCACTACTCCAAATTCTTGTATTTTGTGAATTTAGGTATCCCGTTTTATAAAACCATGCTTCATCATAAAGATGACTCTTTGCGAAAGTTCTCCATTATTGTTCATATTTACAAACCAATTACAAAACTGTAGTCTACGTGGGTAATCAATTTCTAACAATTCTTGTACTGCTGTGACACGGTATGGATAAAGTTGCATATCTTTTTTTAATAACTTGTGAGTTGTACCAACAGATAGGTTTATTTGTTGACTCAAATGTCGAACAGATGTTTGTGGTTTATTTTCCATTATTTCTTCAACACGATTGGCAACTTGAGGTGTACGTTTCTTAACTGCTCCGCTGCCTGATTTTCTTAAGAGACTACCAGTTTCAGAAAAAAGTTTTAAAGTTCTATCCAAAGTATTCTTAAATTGTATATAATCTATTACAAAATGTGGAAACTCATCTTGAAATTCTACCATGCAATCTTGAACTGAATAAACCCATAAATTATCAATTTTATTACCACTTCGAAAATAAGCCTGGACTAAAAAAAATTTATGTTCTAAAGTGAAAGCCATTTTAAAACTGAGAAGCAATTTATTTAAACCAGAATCGACGCACGATTATTTTATGCACTAACTGATATTTGTGATTGACATTATCAAATGTCATTAACACTTGTTATCTACAGGGCGATGAAAGCTTATCGTGGAAAAATATTTGTAACAATCCTCGTATTCAGTGTGAATTTAAAATAGCAAATTATGACCAATCTACCTCTCCTTCGTCTTAAAATAATACTATTACTTTTCTGAACAGAAAAAGCTATCGGTACCATTTTTTATATTATGTATAACCACTTTCCATACATAAATGATCATTCACTTACGAAACTTATCTGGCTATTAACGTCAGATTAAAACTTTTATTTTTTTTGCGGTTTATTGCGATATGTCTCATGTTTCATCTATTCACTTAGCACGTTCGCCATAACTCTTCCATAACATTGTGTGCAGACGTCACATGTTAAAAGTACACACAATAACTTTGTTAGCGGGACAAAATTTATAGTCGCACCTCGACGACAAAATTGTTTCGCCGCTACAATATCCTGTATTAAACTGTAACGTTGAATTTATTAAGTTTTTTTTTATTCTTTTTAATTTTTCACTCCCATTTCATGCATATAACGTCCTGACAGGTGTGCAGCGTGAAAAGAGCTTGTCTTGTTCTCTTTAATTTTCATGTAACATTCATGAAACGAATTGAGAGAGTTAGGTCGTGGCATCGCAACACCGCTAACGTTCTCTCCTTTGTGTTTACTCGGAGCGCTTGAAAATTTTTATCGCAACGTCAACCGGCGAAAGAAAGCAATTCTAAGTTGACATTTGAGTTTTTTTTATACCGGCTCTTAGTGTGCTCGCCTGTTGTGCCCCTTTTAGATAATTATTTGTTTTGGACAATGTTTTCCTTTTTTTCATTTTTCATATTCAGTGTTTTATGCTGGAGTTTTCCGGTAAAATAAAATTTCCTACAGTCCAGTAGCGACGATAGAGCCAGTCATAAATTATCATTTTGTACCTCGTAATGCTTTTGAAATATATTTGTAAATGGACATGAGAAACACAACATTAAGTGATATTAGGATGTATACAAAATGTAATGAAATCTTTATTGGAAAAAATGTTTTAAGTTTAAGTTACTTTAGTATGAGGTGTCTAATATACAGGATATTACACAACACAATTGCTAAGAGACAACTCAAAGAAACAGTATACATGTGCAGTTGCAGCCCTTGAAAGCCTAGACGCTTAAATACAAAAACATTTAAAGCGGTGTAAACTTTTTTAAACGCCACTCAAACCAACTATTGCCGTAGAATCCAAAATGTATTACAAAAATAGTAAATTTAAAAAAATTATTAACAAAACTGTAGATAGTGTGTGTAGCTTTACTTAAATTTCAAAAATGTTACCATGGGCCATTCTGATCCCAATCAGGTAAACGAGGAAGTTATACCGCGACCCATCGAAATAAAAGAGGAACTTGTGGCTATCTCGAAGACCAGAATCAAGCTACCAACCTTTAATGGAAAGACGTCATGGGCGACTTACCTGACGCAATTCGAAGCAGCCGCAGAAGATAACGCATGGTCTTCTGTCGAGGCTACTGCTTTAATCATAGCAGCATTGAGAGGTGATACTAGTGATATTTTGCAGGCATTACCTCGTGAGGAACGCGCATTTGGAGTAGGTATACCACACCCAGCTGAAGAATCGATCCCAAAAAAAAGGTGAGAACCTTCAGGAATTCGAAGCAGATATTGCTCCTCGTCTAGTTCGGCTTGCGTATCCGATTGCGCCAGATAATTTCATGGAACACTTAGCTGTCCAGACGGTCATAGATGGTCTACGGGATATTAAATCACAGCAAGGATTCAGGTTAGCACGACCGAAAACCTTGATCGATGCTTTGGCGTACACGCTTGAGTTCGAGACTGCCAAACAAGCCTCTGGAAACTATGCTCATGTCTACACTGTTGACAAACAGGAAATTGAGGAATTCATGGGACAGGTAGTTAGTCGAGTGCTAAATCAAATAAAACCAAACAAAAGAGTATTGCGATGCTGAAATTGTGAAGGGATTGGTCACATTCGATGTAAATGTGGTAAGGAGGACAAGAAAGCATCTGCTGAGCAGCAGGAAAACTGAAGCGGGTCGATGAGCGGGGGCAATCATCGATCCAGCATCAGGAAGCCCCAACGACGCTTGGCCAAGTCGCATCCTTTCAACATCAAACCAACGGCCTGTGTGTGGACGCTATTATGCAAGGAAGGATCTATGTTTGCTTGCTAGATACTGGATCGACGATTTCCAGGAATAAAAAATTATTTTCTAGCAAATTGAGGCTTAGGACAGCAACTGGACAGCTTCTGTGGCAGGTGAAGTGGATGTCAATTTTATCATATTTTAAGAAGGGGGCAATGTGATGACTCATCCAACGATACGCCACGTATCACACCTCTCGCACCTTCGCGATAGATATAGAAAACTCGAGAGATGTTCAACGCCCAAAATATAAGCCGTCGACGAAGGGATTTATTCATTTGATACCGATTCATCGCCGAGTGAACTTACATAAATATAAATACATAAATTGTTATATGTTTTTATTACTAATATAGTGTGTGTGTCTAAGTTACCGTTAGCTTTATTTAGAATCCGCAGAAAGGCAATTATTTTACAATATATATATAGATTTTGTGTAATTTTTGGAGTAGAGGCTGTGGTAACAGAATTTATTAACAGAACTGTGTACAATGCAAATATCAATGCAATAAGGTTAATATGTATACAGGGTCCGGTAGCAAAGCGTGGACGGAAGATTACACGCGTATTTGAAAGTTAGTCAAATATTTAGTCATCGTATATACTCCGCACCATCAAGCTCACGTTTTAAAAAGATTTTGTTTTATACAGGGTGTTCCAGATGAAAATGCCAGACTAATGTTGCATTTTTTTTTTTGCATAGAACACCTGTATATTAATAGATAATATGAGCCGCGCTTGAAAGCTGGTTACATCGATATCATATTGTATGGGTCTAAAGTTGATAGTTTCTGTGTAAATAATTATTTTACTTGATAAATTGATACATTTCAGTAGGCTATTCTGCATAAGGAAAATCAAAATATCCGAAATCAATAGAATAGAATATTTTCTACTAGTATGCACTTTCGTTGCTACGTGACATAAATTCTGCAACTGCTCGCGTTATACAGGGTGTTCACAATTTCGCAAAATCGAAGAAATCTCGTAATTTTTAAATGGAACACCCTATATATTTTTAGCTCATTGAAAAGCCCTTTTACTACGCCTTCTATTGATACCTCATTTGATGCACCTAGGATGGATCATTTGCTAATGATTTCTTTTTAGAGTTGAATTAATGAAAAATGCTTGTATTTTTAGTAGCTAATTTGCGCTTTTAAACCTTCTGTAAGATCGAATATTCAACAAATTATCCATAAATGGTCTATAACAAGAAAAAACCCCATTAAGTACGAGAAACAGTGTATTTTCACTCAGCGGTGAGAGTAAACATTAAATTAATATAAAGTAATATAGCATTTTCAATAGATTCACTGCTGATCAAGTTATCTGGTGTCAGTTTTACGCTTGTGTACTTAATAACCAAGTTGTCAAAAATTTCGTTCCATCTTACACAGTATTTCGTTCAATCTTTAAAAGAAATTGCTATAATGACAAATTTTAGTATTCAAGAAATGGTGAATATGATATTTATTCTTGGGGAGTGTACAAGAAATTGTCTCCTAGCAAGTAGAGTTTATGCAGAGAGATTTCCAAACCTTGAAAGAAAGCCAAGACCGGAAGCATTTGAAAGGTTATTAGAGAGATTTACAGAAACTGGTAGTGTAACCTAAAAGAATAGAGAAATAAATAAGCCGGTAATTAATGGAAAAAGCGAATTGACCGTATTATTAACAATACAGGAAAATCCACATACGAGTATAAGTATAGACGGTATTTCAAAGGTAACAGCTATTGAAGATAGGGGCGTACGAAGAATTTTAAGAAGTTTGTGTGGAAGTTCCTACAACAAGGGAAAATATGATGGAACGCCTAAGAGAGGCATTTAGAAATGTTCGCCAAGAAACATTACAGCATGTTCAACAGAATTTCACCAGGCGGCTTCATTTATGTATTGAGAGACATGGAAGGACATTTGAAAGTTTTCTTTGATTTATTTGCATT